>OX459030.1:17226268-18439831 GCA_949775025.1 Tricholauxania praeusta
CAAAAAATCGTTTAAGCTGCTTTTCCTGAAATCAAGTGCCCACCACTAAGAATATTATAAGCAATTCAAAATATTTCTTCAGTTGTGACCTCGATATTGAAAACGTTTTTTCTATGTTTATCTAAAGTAGAGTTTCATATAAAGCGCACATACATTTTGTCGTGCAAGAACCTTGTAGCGCTTATAAATACAACACTCTAAAAGTTTGCAATAAATTGATGTAATCTCTAAATTGGTTTTTTAAGAGCAGTTTAATTAATTTAACACTTTTTTTTATAACTCACATTTTCAAAATTTGCTGCAATTTCCTGCTGACATGCAACAGAAACGAAATCATAACCAGCATTTTATTGACTCTCATGCATGTGTTCGCATTCATTTATTCAATCATTCATTTATTCATTGATTTGTAGACAAACGCGCACGCAATTTCAACCATTTTAAATGCACCATAAATATGCCATATTTATTTGAGTCAGGCCAAAAACAAAAAAAGAGGGGGGAAAACAATCTATGCGTCGATATGATCTGATAAAAACAGCAATTTCATGTGTTGCATTACACAAAGTTTCTGCAAAAAAAGTACGTCGTGTAAAATAACATGAGACACTTGCAGCGTTGCATACTGCGTGAATGAGTTTAATTACGTCCCTCTGCCTCCCTCCCTCCCTCCTCACAAAAATGGTACACAAATTTAAGTCATTCGTTTCAGTTGAGTTCCCTTTCCATTTTTGTGTATGATAAAATTTTATAGTTTTAAAATGTCATTGCAACAGCAGCAGCAGTAGCAGCTGGGAGTGCGTATATGCGATTTTGCGCATTTTTTTTTTTTGTTGCATGACACTTCTAACTGTGATGCTAAGGAGATAAAGAAAATTTTTATAGCACTATAAGCTTTTTGATTTCGAAAGGTTTGTGTAATCGTTTGATATTTAGATTTTACATAGTAATTATAAGCAAAAAGTGGTTTATTTAACACACGCAATCTTCTCAGAAATATCTATAGATTAAAAGGGGATAAAATGAAAATTCAGAAAATGCCCTAAAAAGAAATTTATGTATTACAAAAAATTTTGCCTCATATATAATATGGGGTGATCAAATATTTCAATTGTAAAATATCCTTTCAATATAAGTATTTAAAGAAAAAAAGAAAGAAAGCTTTTTTAGGGGTTTTTACCCCATTATTCTCAAAAACTTAACATAAAAGTGAATTCTGAGCCTATATTTCTGTATGGCGTGAAAAATCCCTACGGATCGCTGTGTCAATTTCATTAAGTAGATTGGTTATTCAGATTTGCAGTGTTATGTTATTAGCCCTATTCACGGTTATCAAGCCGTGCATAAGAAATTCCTGGCCTTCCCAAAAAAATAAGAAATAGTATTTACCTAAAATGGTAAAAAGTACAATTCTTTTGGGGGGAAAAAGGTTTTTATCAATATTAATAAGTTAATTCTTAAAATGGTAAAAAGTTTAATTTTTTTCTGGACAAAATTTGATGACCTTTTTTTTTTGTTAATTTTTTTGCTCGTTAAAACAAATATAAAAAAATCGTCCAATTTCCGTCTGTATCAGAAATTTTTGAATTTCTACCAGTTCCACGGCTTTAACATCAAATTTTCGGTTCAGTCTCGGCCACTTTTGAACTCTGGTGCCATTTATTTTTTTTGAATGGTGCAAAAAACCTAATTTCTCATAATTTTTGCATTTCTTTTTGTTCCGAATTTTCTAAGAGGAATTTTTTTAAAGATTTTCCATGTCAAAATGTAATTTTTTTATTTGAAATATTTTTTTTTTTTCTTTCTTCACGATTTTCCGTCAAAAGCTTTTGCAAGGCTAGCTTGTATCATTAACTATAGGAGTAATGTTCCTTTTAGTGCTCCAGAGCTGCAACACCTTACAGAGTCCCCATGAATAAAATGTTATAAAAAAAACATATTGAGTTTGAACATTTTTTACATTGATTTGACCAAATATCAGCTGTTTTTGGACATAAAATATATTAAATTGTGAAACATCACACTATGAAGATGCCTTCTTTGAGCAAAAATTATTCTGCTAAAAAATTTATTTCAAACGGTTTACAAAACATTAATATTCACAAAATTACTGGCTTTGACTTACCCACAGCTTTTGGTATTAGCTCGAGGACATATTTTCGTCTGTTACAATTTGCATAGTCAATCTCTAGGAAAAAGTTATTGTGCTGAAAAGAACCTGCCAAACGATAAATAACATTTAGAAACATATTTAGTACATGTAGACATTAATGAAATTTTTACAGAATTTATTTATGAGTAAAAGTTGTAATGCTAAAAAATATTTTTCAAATAGTATTTATCCACAATTAACAGCATTAGCTCGTTTGAGGACATATTTTGAATTATGGGCAAAAATTGCTTTATGTGCAGATTTTAGCAGAAAATTTCGTAGATGAAAAAAAATTTTAATCTTATATTTTCGTAGTTTAACAAAAAAAAAAACTATTGCCCCTATTGCGGTTGTCGATTTACAATAGATAAACGCTTTTTTTTTTCTATTAGCGATTTTAATTGATATTGTGTTTATCGATCACAATCGCTGGCTGTTCTATCATTTTGTTTTGATAAGTTGTTTTTTTTTATTTTAGTAGATATTTCTTTATTTTTTAAATTTTTTACTCAAAATATTTCAAACTGAATGAAAATAAATGGATGTCTCAAGAAAAATAATAATATATCAAGTCACAATGACGGATTTTATCGCAAATTGATAACCGCAATAGGGGCCTATGTTGCAAAAATTTTATATTAAAAATTCCTTGAATCTTTGGGTTCCAAAAAACTCGATAAATAAAAAGAATTTTAATTCAAGAACTGAAAATGCAGCATATTGATTCATAAGACCTGCTACTAAATACTTTTAGAGCTTAAGTTTCGTAATTTATGTATACAGATTTGAAAAATTCGATTTATAATTGATTCAAAAAATGAGATCATTTTAAGGTAAACACTCTAAATATTGTTCAATTCGGGGTATGATTTAAATAAAGAGCTATGCAGGCAAGTGTTGCCTCTGTAGAGCAGAAAGAAAATTTTTTACCAATATTACAGATCACAAGGATAGATAAAAAAACTAAAAAAATATAACAAAAAAAAATTTAAAAAAATTTAAAAAAAAAAAAAAAAAAAAAAAAAAAGTTCGTAGCTTAAGTTTTTCGTTTTATTTTTCTTAAAAATTTTTTCAATGTTTCAAAAAACTAAAAGTACAAAAGCTACAAATTGTAAAAAAAAAATAAAACTAAAAAAGTTCGTGGCTTAAGTCTTTCGTTTTATTTTTCTTGAAAATTTTTCTGATATTTCAAACAACTAAAATAACAAAAGCTACAAATTTTAAAAATAAAATTTTTATTAAGAAGAAACCAGATAAAAACTGTCGACAAATTAATTTAGTCACCTTAAATGCATCATTTTAAAAGGGTTAATGTCAAAAGCATGAAAGATAGGCTTTTATCAATAATCACCAGCACTTAAGTGACAAAGTGAGTTGTAAAGAAACCGATACATCAATTCATTAAAAAATTGTTAACACAACTAATTTCTGACAACAAAAACAACGCGCTAAATGTCTGCACAAAAAAAAAAAATCACGCAACTATTAACAATCGGTCAAGCAACTAACAAGCAATTCACCAAATTAATAATCAATCAATCAATCAGCAATTCATGATGTTTAATAAAAAGCGTCAAAAATTAATGACAATAATGAATAATTGACAGCTGCTTAATTATCGTGTGATTTGTGCGCTCGCTAACAATATGATATACATATATTTATATAAAACATACCATTTAACTCTCATTTTATGTATTTGATCCGTAATTGAGTTAATTTGGTGGCAATTGTAACGAACAACAAATGAGAAAAAAAAAATATTCAAAAAAATACAAGCAAACAAACTGAAAGACCATATATTAGATAAACATTACCGCAGACAGCTGACCAGCGCAGACCACATGCAGTCGAGTGACAAACTGACTGACAGGGTGTCATTTAAAAAAAAATATTAAACGAAACCAAAAAGAATACAAAATTGTGTGTCGGCTTATTTGTTTATAGTTTTTGTGAATTTTTTTTTCTTTTATTCTGCAGACAGACACAATGTGGACAAACAAAACGATCGTCGTTGCTGTTGACAGCACAGTAGCCAACAATTTAAACATAATAATGGTTAATTATAGCAAATTATCAGTTAAGACAAATCGTCGTCATTTATTTGTTGCTGAGCGGTTGAACACTTCTTTTTTTTTTGTATTAAATTTGGTGCTCAAATTTGTAATTTTGACCATTTATGTAGAGCTGATTTTAAGAAAGATTACACTGAAGAACTTTATTGAAATTGTAAAAAAAAAATACTTTAAAATATTGGATTCAAACTTAAATGAAAAGTTCTTAGAGAAACATATATGCTCGAAGTTATATGTAAAATTGCATAAAATTAAAAGAAAAAATTTGAAATTTGAAAGCAACTGTAGTCTTCATTTATCCGCAGCAATTAAAAGAAATTAACATTTAATTTATCAAATGAGACTTATTTTATATGTTTTCTTTGCATAAATTGCAAGCTTATGATATGACCCCCTTTTATATGCAGCGCCATTTCTGAACTTCAATCAATTTTTATCATATTCACCATATTCATACAAATATTTTTTTTTTCTGTGTACAAAATTTAAACCACTTTTTTTTTACGGCATATGCTGTCATTCATTGTTTTGCTGCTGCTGTTTGACAGCGTGGGCGATCAAAGCAGCAACAGCGACTCACAATAAATAGAAAAAAATCGCGCTACTTTTTTTGCATGATTTCTACTAGCGTGACTTCATAAAAATTTTGAAAAAAAAAATTTTAAATTTATAATATTTTTTTTTACCTTATTTGTTTATGCTCCTTGTGGTGACAACATTTCAAGTGTCACATAAATTAAACAAATATTAGAATTTATTGACTGTATGTTGCATGTTTGCCGCTAGAAAATTTAATTGTAAATTTGCTTGAAATTATGTGCAGTGAACTTGTCATTGGTGTCTTTTGGTTTATTGGGTCTTTGCAAAAGCAACGACCACCCCGAGGTTGAACAAGAGTTCTTATGAATTACATTTTGGAAGCTGTCAATACAAATTTCAACTACTTGTGCGCAATATGCATAAATTTAAGCTTATTGTGATAAAACCAACTTTAAAGGAGGTTGGCTAATTGACTTAAAGCCTCATGCAACTTTTTTGGCTTAAATTTAGCGAAAAAGTGATGCAAATGGTTTAATTGCAAAAAAAAAAATTTATATGAACATTTCTGCTAATTTTTAGATATATTTTTTTTGTATAGTTTATTACAAAAAAAAATTTAAATATAAAAGCTTTGGCAATAATATTCATACCGAAAAACAAAAGACTTAGGCAACGAACTTGTATTTATAAATCTTTTTGGTATTAGGTAGCAAAATATGGCTTTTGTAAATTTTCTAAAGTTCCAAACTCAAATTGATATACATATAAAACTGAATCGAAAAACACTTTCAAAATTTTCTTCAGGAATGTCGTATATTCATCGTTCAAGCAAGCAGGTATAAATAATGTTAAGAAAAACTATATAGCTGTCTAAGCATATGTTAGAACGTTGCAAGGTGAAGGTGATGAAAAAATTTCAATAAAGTGACATTAACATTGATTTATTGTTTAGTTCGTCTATGTATTGTGGTATACTTTCTGAAATCTAGCATACAAAATCAAGAATTATAAGAAGAAAAAAAAAACGTTTGTAGGAAACAAAAGACTTACAATGTGGCCAATAATAACTGTCACATACCAAAGTCATCTACAATATTTTATTTTATTTATTCCAAACGCTTAAGAACATTTCAAAATTTCTTAAATCAATGATGAAATTCGAAACTATCACCTTTTTCTATGATTATAAGACGTGAACGTTTGAAAAACGATTCATAGGCAGCACGCACCATTTTCTGCGCTATTTCGTCCCAAATCCTTGTCAAACGCTGCTTGAACCCATCAATTGTTAAGCCTATTGTTGACCTTACTTTACCTAGCATATGGCCCCATACGCAAAAATCTAATGTCTTGAGATCCGGTGATGATGCTGGCCATTCTTCCGCAGAGATGAAATCAGCCAAATTTTTCGGCCCTTTTTCTATTTGAGATACTGCACCCCACACTTTGAATTTGGTCACGTTTTGATACCGTTCATTAGTCATTTCATCTTCTGGAGCATTAAGCAAACTTCTTGCGTACACACGGTTCTACTGCTAGTTGTGGCTGTCTTGCAGGAAGAACAGTTTTTCATCAGAAAAGATTATTTCATCTCCACCGTGCCAGTCAAGTAGCTCCTTACTTTTTGTAACAGGTAATTGCTTTTGCTTATTAGTTAGCCCATGATGGCATTAGCTTTTATAGGCCTTGAGTCATAGATCATTCCTGATAAGAAACTGTTTGGAAGTTTTGGATAGTTTCATATCCTTTGCAGAACAGGCAATGCCTTCCCTAGAAAATTATTTTCTCCACTCATTATACCCTACACCGTGGGTATATTCACTTTGTCTCTCCGTTTGTAACACATCGAAGGGGGCGTGGCAGGTATGGAAAAGTATACATATTCTTGATCAGCGTCATATTTAAAGAACTAACAACGTAATCGTTACAAAATTTAATGAGGCTGATAAACTTGCTATAAGGTCTCTTACTAGAAAAATTTGGTCCAATAGTACCTGTGGGCGTGGCACCTCCCATATAAGCAAAAAACCTTTATTATTATAGATAGTGTGCTATGAGAGTAATCTTCATAAAATTTGGTGGATGTCAGTTACTATAAGCTTTAAAAATAAATTAATTTTGACAGGATTGCATCAGTGGGCGTGGCACCTCCCATATTAACATAAATTTGTTAGCGCTGTTTTAAGTGAACTATTGCAGCAATTGATATGAAATTTAATGTATGTATTTCTGTCGCTATAGGACATATCTGAATCAAAAGTGGCTGAAATATCATCAGTAGGCGTTGCACCTGCCATACAAATAAAATACGGTAAGTGGCATATTTATCGAAATATGTGAGCAATCATACTAAACTTTGGTGTTAGGGGTTTGATTATGGAAAGCTATTTCTGGATCAAAACCGGGCTGGATTGTACCAGTGGGTGTGCCACCGCCCTAAATTTTGAATTTTTGTTGCAGCATATATCGCAAACTATACAAGCTATTGAGCTAAAATTTAATATGAGGATGTCGATCGCGAATATAATTTATTGTACCAAAAGTGGGCGGAACTGGAGAAGTGGGCGTGGCATATTTCAAAATTTTCATTTCTATTCGATTTTTTCCAACATTTTCTACATTCTTTCAACTTTTTCAACCTTACAACTTTTTCCAATATATCCTATATGTATTTGTTCGACATTTTCAACCTCTTTCAACTTCCTTCATAAATTTCTTTATTTTTTCGACTTTTTCATCAACTTTGAATTGTTTAAAAATTTTTCAACCTTTTTCAACTTTTTTAGAGTTTTTCAACCTCTCTCAACTTTTTTCAACATTTTGCATATATTTTCGACATTTTCCAACCTCTGCCAATCTTTCTAACATTTCGCATTTTTTTCGACTTACTCAACCTCTTCAATGTCTTTTCAACATTTATTTAAAAGGTTATTTCAGTGCAGTGTAGGGTATGTGAGTTTCGGCCTGGCCGAAGATAACACCTTAACTTGTTTTATATTAAGCGTTGGTAACAATTATCTACCTAATAGCATTGATAAATCTGCCATAGAAAATAAGACAACAACTTTTTTCAAACTAAAGCAGAAGAGTTTTATTTGGTTCAAAATGAAAAATCGCAAAAAATTATAGCTAATTTTTGGACGATTCTTTACTTTGCTTTATATTCTAAATGTGTCCAAAAATATTTTGTGCTAGAGAAATTAATTTTATTTCTTATGATTAGAAATATTTCGCTTTTATGTTAAATTTGTGTTTAGCAAAGCAACTTCGTTAAGCCAACAACAGAAGTGGCTTTGTCAAAAAACGTTTGCATTTATTTTGGAATTTTAAATGAAATGACTTGATTAATTTCACAATGCACTATTACTAGCTTCAACAATAAAATTTGTTTGATTTAAGTAATGTAATAACAATAATGAAGCATAGTTGAATTTTCCAAGAATATTTGATTTTCTTAATGGTTTCCATAAATATTTTAAGATGATGGGAAAATAAAAATAAGTTTAAAATTTGTGACCCCTAAATCAATGTATGATAATGAGATGTAAAATCATTCTTCTTAATTCTTTAGATCTACAGCCCAAATATTAATACTCATTATCGTACGAAAATAAGAATAATAATATGAATTATAGCACTAAGTTGTATATAACTTAAGATTTCAGAAGAATTTGGATGACTGATTTTACTACTATATTTTATTTATATTTTATACTATATTTTATTACTAATTCTTTACGCATTGTACAAAAATTTTTATTTGTAAACAAATCGCGCATAATGTGGCTAACCTCCATAAAATTTTTCATTTTAATTAATGTGGGGTGCGCCATAACCAAATGTTTATAATATGAAAAAAAAAAAATCAAATCTAAAAATAATGCGAAAAAAAACCGGTCAAAAATACCCAATACATTTCATGTGCGTTAAAACGTGACGTAAAAATTTTTTCAATCGTTGACTTTTGGACTCTAACACGCATGACATTTATTTCTCAATTGCAAAAATAAAAATAAAAAATTCAAAAAAAAAAAATCTAATTTATTGCAGCACAAATGCATGCGTGCATAGATTTTAGAGACTGAACTGGTTGTGTGTATTTCTGTCCGTCCACTTAAGTACGGCACACTAACCCACTGGCGATCGAAAAAGTGCGTTTCATTATATATTTTAGTTGTTTCCAAGCGAACGCAAATCAATTTTCGCAAATAACTTGAGAGAGTGGGCCCGCAGTAATGCAATTTAGTGTGTGGTATCTTAAGCCTTATATTTTACGTTACATAACATTGACGCAAACGTAGTATTTAATGGTGGCATAGTTTTCAATTCTTTGCGACAGTCATAAATTTTGTATTTTAATAAGAAGTTGTCATGATTGAGGCATTCAGGCGTTTCATTGATAACAGAAATGCAATTGCGCAAGCGACTTTCGCATTAAAAGAAAAATTATTGAAAATTAACACACATAATTTAATGTAAATTACGTCTACTTTAAAGTTTTTAATCATTTAATTAATCACGATACATAAGCGTTTGTATAAATTGAGAAATTGCTTATGAAAAACAAAAGACTTAAGCAGCAAACTTGCTTTTTTGCATAAATGAAATAAATTGATTTATTTAATATTTTTTCTTTCAGTTGCTAAATATTTATGCCCAGCAGACATTACAAGTGGCTTTGTTATTTTTGTTTTGTTTTTACATATTACGCACTTTTGCACTCCAATTGCAATAAATTTGCAAAACCAGCGCTTGCCGTTGAATCCTTTCAAATATTGAAATTCAAATGACTTTTGTGCTTTGAGCTCTATTTTTTCTTGTGTGTCAGCAATTTATGGCTTCGATACATGGGCCCATAAGAAAACCAATCAATTTTAAAAACGTTATTGCAAAAACAGCAGCAACAACAACAACAACTGTTGTAACAATATCATACGCTTTTAAAGCATTCACTATTTTATAACCTTTTTGAAAAAAAAAAATCAAAAAAAGCAAAATCAATTCAATACGTATGTACGTAACTTGGTAGCCTGTCTACGTAATTATGTAGAGCAGATATTGTTGCGTATCTTAGCGGAAGAGCCAAAAATCTGTGCTGACAGGCAGGTATTTAGTTTTTGGCTTGTTAACTAAATTCGTTTGAAGTTTAATTGAAGTTCGAGTTGAAATATCGCATAGAAATTTTAATGTACACGATACTTTTGCGTGATATCGATACTTTGCTCAGATGGGTTTATTGAAATTTATATAATCTCGAGATTATATTGTAGAAATGTAATATTTACACTAACAATTTCTAAATAATATAAGTGTTTACTTTAGTTTAAATGTAAAAGAGCTAGCACTCATGTGCTCAATTAACAATTTCCAAGAAAATAAGAGAAATAAGGGGAATTACTACTCTAGAGACTATTTAATTAAATTTGTAGATGTTGATACTGTGCTTTGGAATTATGTAGAAATGCTTTTCCACCAAAGAACCCTGAAGGGTTGGAGTAACTTGAACCAAAATTCGTGAAGTTAAGTTCAAGGTACTGTCCAAAATGTGCGAATAAGAAAAAAAAAATACCTCGGACAGATCGATTGGAAAAAATGTCCAGTAGCGGACATTTAATTTATATTATTTATTGAGAGCAATGGAACCATTCTGTGGAAAAAGTGTCCGGAATTGTTGGTTAAAACAAAACATAAATATTTGTTCAGCAAAATTTATTTTCTCGTTTTCAAATTAGACCCTGCCAGTAGTACAACGACACCAGCGCTTGATCCTGTCATTTTTTCTAGAATGACTGACCAACAGCCTGCACCTCCTTCAGCGAATTTATTACTATGGTTTCAACCGACTGAAATCCCCTTCCTTGAACTGGTAATTTTGTGAAAAGAAAATGGCAGGGGGGTCACATTAGGTGAATATGGTGATTGGTGGATGACATCCAATGCGATAAAAATCAATGCGTTGTCTTTCCAAAAATCTAGCCATCTTTGGCAGGCAGTCTCACGCAAGTGCTTCATAATGCCTAAAAAATAATATGTTGTAGCGAAATTTGGTTTATGCTAGAAAACTCTTGAAATAAAACCCAACAAAAGAAACTTAACGATACTAGCACCATCTAGCGGAAATAATAAACCGAACAGACGGTGCAGTACACTATAAAAGTCGATAACCGAGAGAAATTGTCGCCGTCGTACAACGCCATCTGGCAACATTCTGGATAATTGTGAGCTCAACTTCAGTGCGCCATGCTGGTGGAATGTGGATGGTGGTAGAATGCACGCCACTTGGAAGCACTGGTAGGTTGTGGATAATGGTAGAATATACGCCATCTGGGAGGTAGTAGATTGTTCGAGAGGGTGATGCCTGTAGTATAAAAGGGTGTCATTTGAGTTTACGGCACAGTTGTATTTAAACAGTGAAGCAGAACACTTGAATTTAAGCAATAAAGTGAATACAGTGTGATCCGTAGTAAAGTAAAACAGTTTTCTATACAGTGTTAAATTAATGTTAGAATTTGAATGTTAATGAGATAAACAATTGTACCGTGTAAAAACTAACTATTGTGATTTAAATAAATTTAAATAAAATTAATAAATTTAAATTATGAATAAATAAGTTTGTGTGTTTTTAATTGTTACACAATCCAGTGATCGAACTCAGAAAAGTGTAAGAGATCGAAATTATCGTCAAAGAGACGGAAATTTCGTAACAATATTTTACGTATCGTTTGTTTTTGTAGAAGAAACTTAATGTTATGTCGTGATAGCCAAATAAACTTTTGCTCAAAATTATACTCTATTGGCACTAGTCGAGCGTTAACGTCTTTCATGCCACAAATAACGTTCAGAATATTTGAAATTGCGTAAAATGAAATGGTATCCCCTTCCTCTTGTCCCAACTCCATACCACTTATGGCCCAATTTTGAAGCACCAACATTTTGATTTTGTCGTCTTCACTCGTAGCCGCTGAATGTAAAGCAGCATGAGACAAATCAACTAATTGTCGGCCTACTTTAAAACCTTTATACCATTCACATGTCTGTGTTTTTGACGTAGATTCTCTGCAAAACTTAAGGACCTCAACTTTTTATCCAACAAAAATCGCAGAGCGCTTAGAAACAGATCTTGAAGAAGTTTGGAAATCTTGGACAGTCAATAAAGAAGAAATCGAAAAATGCTGAAAAAGTGAAGAAACATTAAGAAAATCGAAAAAATGTTGAATAGTTCGTACAATGTCAAGAAGTCAAGAAATCTTTAAAAATCGAAAAATTACGAAGAACTCAAAACATGTTGGAAAAGTCGTAATATATTAAATAGCCGAATTGAAAATTGAAATTAAAAAAATGAAAATTGAAAAAGTCAAAAAATGTTGAAAACATCGAAAAGTGTTGAAAACATCGAAAAATGTTGAAAACTTCGAAAAATGTCAAAAAACTTTGAAAAATTTTATTACGATCTAAAATAAAGTGAATAAAGCTAGCGAAGTCGTTACTTCGCCGCCAATTCACATCAGCATAGATTTTCTTCTACTTCATTGGAGAACATAATAGCACACATAGGACACAAAGTTTCCCAGCACTTTATAAATCAGCATCGATACAATTTTTCAAATATCCGAAGTTCACTGCTACCGAAATATATATTGTCATCAACAATTGCTGTCGTTGTCGTTGTTGTTACATGGCCTTACGTGCGTTATGTTAAATGAGATTGTTATATTGCATGTTACAGCAACAGCAACAGCGACAGTAACAGCAGCAGCAACAGCACCAACAGGCAATATCAGCCAATCAATAGTGTGTAACTAACAATTTATTCAATTGAAGACATTCGCCAAGTCGAATATCTAGAGCATAGGCAGTTTGCTTTAATTGTTTGTGTTGCTGTGATACTTTTATTAACAGCAACATAACTAAAAAATCAACAACTTCTTTATATGTAAATTTGTTATTTATTGCTTACTTAAATTTATAAAGCTTTAATTTTTTTGCATTAATTATATACTAAATAGCAACAAATTTTGAAATATTTAAATTTTTTTTTTTTTTGTTTCAATAATTACAAAATATCACCATTATATGATTAACCTTAATCTATTGAACTCATTACTTAATTAATCAATTTTAGTTTTGCAAAAAATTAAAAAAAACAAAATGCAAAAAAAACCACACTAATCGGTGTTTTATTTCACGCAAACGAGCGAGCGTGGGTCGATTTCAGTTTCAATTTCATACTGTGGTAATGCATTGGCAACCTTTTCGTGTTGTTATCATTTCATCAGCTTGGCGCTGTGACTTAATTTCCAGTAGCAGCAAATTTTTTGATATTAATCACGTCATAGCACAATTTTTGCTCACTTTTTGGTGTTGTTTTTACTTTGCTTAGCAGTAAACGTTGTAGGAGCGTTTAAGTCACCATAGTTCATGGGAAATAGACACGTTCCTGATCTGTTTCTTTATGTTGCACCGATAAGGGCGTTTGTTTTTTTTACTAACGAGCTTTAAATTAAGACATTTACGACGTACGCTAAAAAATATTGTAGAGTTCTAAGGGAAAAAATTTAAATAAAATAATGCAAAAGACATTTATTTGCTTATGAAAGCAAATAGCATGAAATGTAAGGGAAAACTATCATTAGAGTTTAATTCTATGAAACAGTACCGATAAATGCTTATTTTGCATATTTTAGCATATTAAAATGATTGTTGCTATTTTTGTGTTTTAAATTCGTGCATGCCAAGTGTAGGTATCACTGATTAAACAGTGACTTATGTGCATACGGTGTGATAAATCATTAGTGACAAATTCATAATTGAAATGCGAGTCACACTGGCCGCAAAATGCAGAAAAATTCCCAGCAAAATCTTTTAAAGTTTTGAATTATATCCAAAATGGCAACTAATATTTCATACTCAATGTTGTACTGCACAATAAAGCATTTACCACAAATGCTATAATTTTTGGCATGAACTCTTAATTGTTTGCTCATCAATTTACAACTCTAAGGATATTAGCGTACAGGAAAAAATCCAAATCGTAGAGAAATTGTTCCTTATATACATATGTTACGGCCAAACTAGGTTTTGGGATAAACTAGTTTTTCCTAGGTCAAACTAGTTGAATTTAATGCCTAAAAGTATGCAATTTAATTTTAATACAAAAACACTGTGGATAGCGCAGCCAGTGTCGCCTCGAAGCCGATATTGGACATATTGGAGGATGTAAATTCTGAGCCACTTGCCACATAATAAGCATACAATGAAATTGATAGTTTTATTGTTTTATTTTGCTACTATCTTATTCTTCACAAGCCACAGTGCTTTTTCATTAAAATTTGGTTGCATACCTTTAGGCTTAGCGGTAACTAGTTTGGCCTAAGACTATACATACATGGTAACATATACATATATCAGTATATGTGTTACCGGCCAAAGTAGTTCTTAGGCCAAACTAGTTAGCTTAAGCCTAAAGATGTGCAATGACATTTTAATGCAAAAGCACTGTGGTTAGTGAAGACTACGACAGTAGCAAAGTAAGAAAACATAATTTGTCAATTTCATTATACATTTGGCAAGTTGTAAGTGAGGGTAATTGGGCGGACTTCTGCCGCTTCGGCTCAGGATTTACATCCTCCAATATGTCCAATTTCGGGTTCAAATTAACTAGGTTGGCCTAGGATAAACTAGTTTTTCCTAAAAACTAGCTTGGCCGGCGTCATATGTACCAAATCTTTTGTAAAAACTGTACAGATATATAGTGTGATTTAATTGAAGGTAACAATTCAAATGTGAAATAAAATGCATTAAATTAAAAAACAAAAAATCGAATGCTATTTTGGTTTAGATATGCATGTTATTGAAACATTGGCATTCAGTAATATATATATTTTAATGAAATGTTCCATTAATTTTCGGCATAAGTCCTCTGCAGTAGACCACAGATAATGCGGAAAGTTTCACACTTTAATTCTGAAATCTGTTTGGGGTCATAGCATACACATTTCGTTCAATATAATAAGCTCAGAGTAGGGGGTCACTGAATTAGTGATATATATAACTTTCCACATCATAAAATTTATGTTCTACTGATTTAACCCTTACACTTGTAAACCACACAGTTAATAATATAATTTTTCTCTCTCTCTCTCCCTCTCTCTCTCCCTCTCTCTTCAGATGACGTCCTCTACGCTGTTACTGCTCACCATCATCTCTACACTACAATTGTTGGTCACAGCCCACGAAGGTTATTACTATGATCGACCAACTGCTGCCTCTAACACAGGACACAAATTCGCACCACTTGCAACAATTGTGCCACTACCAGCAGTACCCGCACTACCGGCACTGCCTACACCACGGTCACATGTACAGACACAAACACTAGTGCAAGTGCATCCGCAATCAGCACCCAAATCCATAGCTGCTTCGTATTTGCCACCACGTGCATCACAGTCCAACTACTACCCAGCAGCACCAGTAAGACAACAACAACCACAGCAGCCACAATACCGACAACCTGTTGTTACACAAATCACACAGTCATATAGGCCAGCACAGCAACCACAACGACCAGCCGGTGGTTTTGACTCACGCTTTGGTGCTCCAACTGGAAATGGCTTCTTTGCTCCATCCGCAGGATCCGCTGGTGGCCCGTTTGCACCATCAGCCACTTTTGTACGTTCACCACCACCACAAGCTGGACTCACGGCACCATCGGGACCATCTGGATTTGCGCAAACACCATCACAGCCATTGCGTATACCTTTTGGTAAGGCTGCCGTCATTAATCCTGCAACAGCAACAACTGGCAATGCTTTCTACACCTCCAATGATGGTCGCCAACTGAAGCAATACGCTGTTGTCGAAATTATCGATAACGATATCGAAAATAATGTCCAACCATTTTTGCCTCGAGCCAGTGCCATTGATAGTCGATCACAATTTGGTGCCACTGGCGCAGGTGCCACACCGAGAAGTGGTTTCCAGCTGAATTCACGTGCCAATACAGCAGTGCAACAACAGCAGCAACTGCCTACTGCAGCAGCTGGAGATTCCATCGCATTGGGTTCGGGTGGCCTTGGCTACATACGTCTGGCGAATGGCAACATTTTCTTGGGTTCTGGTTCCTTGGGTTACGTTAGCGGTCAGCAACGTACAGCATCGGTGCGGGATGCACGCACACGTATGGGTGCATTGATTCCGGATGCACTGCACTTTGGGCATGGTGCACTGGGTGGTGCTCCGCGACGATTTAAGTGAGGCGACTGTTTTACGCGCAAATAAAAATTTTCTTAATTGTAAATGCAGCATTTCTACTAACTACTCTGTTTTATTTTAAGTTTTGACTAAATAAATACGAACGCGATTTTTGATTTTAATATATTTTAAGTGGCAATTAGGAGAAATAAGCTAAGTCGTGTTAAGTGCATTTTAAAATTGAGCTTAACCCGACTTAACAACTTTTTTTGCCACAAATATGTAAGTGGTATTTACTTTTTTGTGTGGGAGTTGAGTAGCAATTGCGCGAATTGGTGGATTTTTTTGACCTATTGAATTTTCATAAGCACCTAAAACTATGCAACACAAAATCCTTTGAATGTTGTTTATTAGCTATTGTAAAAAATGTACATATTATTGTTGCATATTTTTAGGCGCATTTTTAATTTTGATTCAATTAAACGCATTTTTTTTTAATGTAATATTATTTTCGTAATATTATAGAAGTTTTAGGGTGTACCTTTTATAGGTACTTTATATACACATCACAGAGTGAATATCATTATTGTATTTCTTGCCATATGGAACTTGCAAAATAAAATATTGTAAATTTTCTATTTGTTAATTTTTTTAATATTATTTTTGTGCTATGATTTCTATGAGTTTTAAATAAAATGTAAATTTTTTTTTTAAACGAATATGTAGTAATAAAATATTTATCTTAAACGAAAGTTGCAGCAGTAAGTATTCATTTATATAATTTAAGATTTGTTTTTGAAATGAAAGCAGAATTCAGCGTTGCTTATGCGAAGATTTCATTAGCTTGCTTTGTTAGGCCTCTTGGTGATTTCTTACTGAACCTACAATGACAACGTCAGTCGAAATTCTCCAGTTAAAGTATTTGGAGCGTCGTAACTATACAAGTCAGATCTGTACAAAATTACTAAAACAGATTTTCCAGTAAAAATTATTCTGAAGGTTACGACTAATCAATTTCCCCAAAAGCATAAGGCAAACCCTGTGAAAATATCACCTTTGGTGTGTGCTTTTTCGAAACCATGAAACTTTGGGAAAAAGCTACGCAGATTCGGATAATTCGTCATCAAAAGATGGAGAGACGAGTAGGTCTTGTTGCATTCTGAAAGATTGCGTGCTGTTTGATTTTGATGAATTTGGTAAGGTCAAATTTGAAATTTTTGATTGTGATGCATGGGAGATGCCACGCCCACTGAGTCAATCCCGTCGAACTTCATGAAATTTCAAAGCTTATAGTAATCGATAGCTCTACAGCAAATTTTGTTAGCATTACTCTCATAGTACACTAAAAAACAAACAACGTTTTATGTTTATATGGGAGATGGCACGCCCACAAGTACTGCTTCGCTTATAGGCCCGGAGAGCCCGCTGTAAAAAAGTCGAGTGTATAAAATTACAGGACGGGATGTACGGGAAAGATAGTGAGTCATTTTGGTCAAACTAACGAACCAGAGTTGCCTTGCCAAAGTCTGTGCCGATGCCCGAAAATGCCCGAATTTTAGGCAATTTTGTTGTTTTAACTGAAACTGTATAATATTATACCATAAAATATATGTCAAACGATAGAACTCGAAGTGGCCTAAATATAATAATTGGGGTTGCATGGGTGAATCCTGTCCCAAACATGAGTTGCTAGCGGTTTTCTGGATCAATTTTCATTAATTAAGATAGCAGTTTGATATGTGTGCCAAACGATAGAGCTCGATTGCCTTATCGAATCCTATCCCAAACATGTAAACCCTTTTAAAAAAAAACTGGTCCTAAAGATGGGTGGCAATCCATGTTTGAGATCGGATTCGACAAGGCAACCCTATATATTTTATTTAGGCTCTCCGAGCTCTATCGTTTGGCACACATTTCAAGCATTTATATATAGTAAAAAAAATTGACCCAAAAAGCCGATAGCAACCCATGTTGGGGACAGGATTCAACATTCCATTCTCTTTCAGTATAAAGTAGCCTAATTTCACGCGAACACCCTGTATACATTTTCGAGCGTCACCATGAGTCAACTTAACTATGCGTGTTCGTCTGTGGAAACCACGATTTCGCGAAAACCAAGCAAGACATTTGAATAAAAATAAACAGACTACGCCTTCAAACATAACTCCTGATATTGAAAATTTGCAAAATCGATTCACGGACACGCCACGCATACGCCGGACATACAAATAAAACATTTAAAACACTTTATTCAGGAAATAATTTGTTGTAGTGTAACCAAATTTCTCACAAATACTATGAATAAGTCGAACAAGCTCTTAAAAGAAAGTTGGAAAATTTTTTATAAAAGGGCGTGGCACCTCCCATACAATATAAGAAACTTCAGAGCGCTATACTGAGTGATTTTTTTAAGTTAATTGAACACTAGGATTAGTCCAGATAAGTTCCAGGAGGAGATAAGTTTAGGAGGTAGTTTCAATCCGTTGTAGGGTATGTCAGTTTCAGCCTGACCTCTGCTAGTTTTTTTTTTTTTTTTTTGTACACAGCACAAGAATTATACACAGTCTTAGAATAAATTATATATTATTTCTATATAGTTTCATTAAAGAAAACCTGCTGCCCTTAAGAAATTGCAGCAATTAACTTATGCGACAGTTTGTCGCCTTTGTAAAAATAGCAGTTGTTAAAATGAGCCAATTTAACTGCTGATTGTTGCTCCAATCCATCCACATAATTGGTATGCAAGAAAGTGTAATTAGTTCAATATTAATATAATATACATAAATTCTTTTAATATCATTTCATTGCATTCAGTAATTTTATCAATCATGTCTTTTACATACCAGAATACAAAATGCTAAAATCTTTAGTGCAAGGCTTTTAAGCAATGCAATTTGTATAAAATGTTAATTGAATGAATTTTAAAAGCTTCATATTTCAATAAAATAAATTCATCAACATAAAAAAAGCAAGTTCATACCCCAGATGGGACTCGAACCCACAATCCCCGGCTTAGGAGGCCGATGCCTTATCCATTAGGCCACTGGGGCTTTAAAAAATACAACATTACTACGCAATTTGAACAGCACTGGTTTTCCACCTTGATAGCTACAGTCCTCTGTCAACACATAGCGACATTGATAAAAGGTTTAAGTCTTTACTTACATACTTTTATTTCGACTGTACTGGTTTACATTCAGAATAAAATGCGATAAATGAAGGTGACTAACTTTTTTCAATAATGAAAATATATCTATTGGCTACTTGGCAGCACTCTTATTGTAAAATATGGTGAAAATACACAATCCACCACAAAGAAGAAACAGCATAGTCAAACGGTGAACTATGCAGTTTACAGCTATCGACCACTAGATGTCAATAACTGTTGCTTCCGTTTAAGATAAGTTTTTGATAGAACTTGAGCATTTTCGGTATAACTTTGCAAGAGCTTGGCTTTTATACAGATGCACAAACATTTGGGCTAGCAAAATTAATTTAATATTTTTTGTCAGTTCCGAAATTATTCAGGTTAAAAGTTATGCTTAATTATAGCTTATATTGCTAACATTTATTTTTGTTAGCTATTATTCTTCAAGCATATTACATATACTGAGCTGGTGATCAATTAATTCCATATTATGATTTTACAATTCCTTTTTTAGACTTGATAATTACAGAGATAACAAGTTGTTTAAAAATGTGCTCTTATTTTAAATAAATTGCAGCGCAACAAAGTCCTTACCCTAACGTGACAAGCTATTTTTCGATAAAACGCGGAACAGGAAAAAAATTCATTGCGTTAAGAACCAAAAATTTTTTGGAAAAGTTGAGGACCCTATTTTTTCTTGGGTTCTCAGATATATTTCAACAATGAGATTTATTTCAGTATATAAAAATATTTACTAAAAATAAAAAACAGGTCCTCACTTTCACATTCCGAAAACGCTAGAAAAATGAGATATATTTTATGAAATGAAAGCGCGGACGGAACATCAAAAACGCGAACTTGTCCCGCGAAACGCATATTTCATTGTGAAAACGATTTCAACACAGTCGCGGTGATTACTGACATTGTGGATGCATTTTTCAGTAATCGGGAAAAAGTTTTTATTCCATATTTCTATAACCCAAACTTCGAGGTTTGCTTTTTTGGGAAGTGTAACGAAACACTTATAATATTTAGCCCACACAGCAGATACCGTATTTTCCACATCAAAAGTATAATCAGAGCTGGAACTTAAGATCAAATTCCTCAGGAATTCAAGTTCCTACATTAAAATTTTTTCAAACTTCAAAAATTGATTACTATGTATTTTTCTGAAATAATTGTAATGCATATTACGTAAGGGAAAAGTTTTATATTGTGTCGTATGTAAAAACTTCTAGCAAAATGTTAATGTTTTGATACGAATCAAGCGATTTTTGTATATTTTTTTAAAGTCTTTTCAAAATATTTGATTTGGAAACAAATATTTGGCTGCAACGTAGTTAAAAATCTTTAATAGATAGTTAATTTACTAAATTTTCACATTTCTGAAAGTGCTCCCGTGGCAATTCCGGGCTCGTACCAACCTAACTTTGCGTGGGGGGCCAAACAAATTTTATTTTGGGAAGATCAAAATCAACAGTATTAGAATACCATCTCAGATGACGCGGGAGGGCGCAACACCCCTCCTGCCCCTGGGTTGGGCAATTGCTTATCCCAGGTCAACTTTTCACGTCTCAAAAATTATAGCAAAATGAGATACATATATATTGTTACGAAATTTCTGTCTCTTTGACGATAATTTCGATCTCTTACACTTTTCTGAGTTCGATCACTGGATTGTGTAACAATTAAAAACACACAAACTTATTTAGTTATAAAATGGTTTATTTAAATCACAATAGTTAGATTTTACACGGTACAATTGTTTATCTCATTAACATTCAAATTCTAACATTAATTTAACACTGTATAGAAAACTGTTTTACTTTACTACGGATCACACTGTATTCACTTTATTGCTTAAATTCAAGTGTTCGACTTCACTGTTTAAATACAACTGTGTCCGAAAACTCAAATGACACCCTTTTATACTACAGGCATCACTTTCTCGAATAATCTACTACCTGCCAGATGGCGTATATTCTACCATTATCCACAACCTACCAGTGCTTCCAAGTGGCGTGCATTCTACCACCATCCACAATCCACCAGCATGGCGCACTGACGTTGAGCTCACAATTATCCAGAATGTTGCCAGATGGCGTTGTAAGACGGCGACAATTTCTCTCGGTTATCGTCTGTTCCGTTTATTATTTGCCGCTAGATGGTGCTAGTATCGTTTAGTTTCTTTTGTTGGTTTTTATTTCACGAGTTTTCTAGCATAAACCAAATTTCGATACAATATGTTGAAATCACATTGTATTGTATTTTATTAACTACTAGCATTACCCTGTGCGCATCGCCTCACCTCAACCGTGGTGTAGATTCGATGTGCGGTCTGCGTGAAAATTCTATTAAAAAAATACTTTTGTATGAGGACCACCCTTAGTATGCACTCAAAATAAAATTTTTACAACCTAAGCAGTGCCTCTTAATATAAAAACCACGTGATGTAAATTTCATGAGAATCGATTAAGCGGTTTTCGAGAAAATGGTATTTAAAAATATATTTGTATGAGGGCAACCCTAAATAAAAGTCTTGTAGCCTAAGCTATGCCTCTTAACATAAGAGCTACGTGGTGTAACTTCGGATTGAATTGACTAACCTGTCTCCGTGAAAATGATATTCAAAAATATTTTTGTATGAGGGTCACCCTAAGTATACATCCTGAATAAAATTTTTTTGACCTTGTCTGTGCCACTTAATACAGAAGCCATGTGGCGTAAATTCCATGAGAATCGATTTGGCGGTCTTCGAGAAAATGATATTTAAAAAATATTTTCGTATGAGGGCCACCCTAAATAAAAGTTTTGTGTCCTAAGCTAAGCCTCTTAATATAAGAGCTACGTGGTGTAAATCTGGTGTGAATCGTTTAACCTGTTATCGTGAAAATGATATTTAAAAAAATTGTGTATGAGGGCCACCCTAAGTTTGAACTTCAAATAAAATTTTTACGATCTTATCTGTGCCTCTTAATATAAAAGCTATATGATGTAAATCCCATGAGAATCGATTTTGCGGTCTTTGAGGAAATGGTATAAAAAAAATTGTTGTATAAAGGCCACCCTAAATAAAAGTGTTGAAGCCTTAGATATGACTCTTAATATAAGAGCGACGTGGTGTAAATTCGGTGTGAATCGATTAACCTGTCTTCGTGAAAATGATATTTAAAAATATTTTTGTATGAGGGCCACCCTAATTTTGCACTTTAAATAAAACTGTTACAATCTAGTCCCTGTCTCTTAATATAAAATCCAATTGGTGTAAATTCCAAAAGAATCGATTAAGCAGTCTTTGAGAAAATGCAATTTTTAAAATATTTGTGTATGAGGGCCATCCTAAATAAAAGTTTTGTGGCCTAAGCTATGCTTCTAAACATTAGAGATACGTAGTGTAAATTCGGTGTAAATCGATTCATTTGCCTTCGTGAATATGATATTTAAAAATATATTTGTGTGAGGGCCACCCTAAGTATGCACCCTAAATAAAATTTTTACCATCCAATCTGTGCCCCTTAACATAAAAGCCATACTGTGTAAATTTCATGAGAATCGATTTGCCTGTCTTCGCTATTTTTAAAACATTTGTGTATGAGGGCCACCCTAAATATGCACCCTAAATAAAAGTTTTATAGCCTATGACACCCGCCCGATCGATGCGAACATACTGTAAAAATTTCATCAAAATCGGCTGGATAGTTTCCGCGTGCATAAGAGACAGACAGACAGACGGAGAGACAAAAAATGAGTTTTATATAATAGATTAATAATTTTCGTTTACAACCTCTTGGTTCACAAAAATAAATTAAATTTGGTACTATCTTTTCGCCCCCTAGTCGTTGCGCCCTGGGCAGCCACCCTCTTCGTCCCCCCTGCCTCCACCATTTGTTACGCTTATGTACGAACCTCAACAAATTAAGTACTAAGCAGTGTTTGATTAAGTAAGTTCCCTACATAGGGGGACTACGGCTCCTGGCCCCGAGACATCGTCACAAAATTTGCTGGGCCTTTGATCACAACCACCAATTTTTATGATTGTTGTGACTTGTACTACGAAAAACGTATTTATTGTATGAATGACCATTGACCTTTCTGTTTTTTTTTTTTTTGTTATCTAAGCTTTTACATATTTTTTTTTACATGGTAAGTAAGCCCGCGCTCTTAATCGTTAGCACCGGACCCCGAAAAGTCTTAAGCTGGCGCTGCTACAGGCCATTTCTGCCCTCAGAAACGAAGAGGGCGTATCTCAAAAAAAATGCGTCTCGAGATAGGTAATTGATGTATTGTTTATATCGAATTGTTCAAATATGTACCTGTAAAATTGAGATAGAGGAAATTGTCTAGGAAGATTTTTTATAGGTTTGAACTAAGATACCGTCATTTGGAGCAGTTCATTAGACGCGTAATTTCTTAAGCTATCCGATGCCATAAGAATCAGGAATATGAATTTTTTTGAGATACGCCCTTTTCCCTTCTGAGGCAGATTTGCTTTTGAAAACTGAAAGACAAAAAAACAAAAAAAAAAATTTTTCTTATACACCGTCCAACTGATTCAAATTCTTTACCAAAGTAAAACGGTCAATAGTCTGCTTATTAGCAAATAAAATACCATGAAATCTCTATGTAAAGACGCTGCTGCTGCATAAAAACAAAGAAGAAAAAGAAATCAAACGAAAAACAATAAAGCAGAAAATCGATATTTTTGCAAATTATGATAAGTCATGTACAAGACATGATAAAGAATAAAGAAAAAACAAAAAAAGAAGTAGATGCAGAACAGCAAAATATTTATTAACTATCAATCAAAATTTTATTTAAATACAACAAAACTGTTTACCGAAGAGATAAACAAAAACAAAAACAAAAACCAGCAACAGACAACAACACAAAGGCTGAAAGAAGCGCAAAAGTTAAAGTGTAAAAAAGCTGAGGGAAATTATGAAAACAGGTTGAGCAGCAGTCCACTGTCCAGCAAAGAAATCCAACTGTTTTAGGCCTAAAAGAGAGAAGAGTTCAAAGAGAGCGCTCACCAAACTAAAGAGAAACTAAGTAAAAAGTTGAGAGCAACGAAGGAATGATATGAAATGACATTGAAACGGTACTAAATTTATTAAAAAATATGGGCGTGGCGTAGCACACATGCACGCAAGAGAAAATACCACTACATATTCCATAAGTAAATGAGTGGGGAAATCAAAAGCTGCCCGCCAGTAAATAAAAAAATAAAAATAATCAAAAAAAAAATGGTATAATTCAATAAAAAGTGTCAAAAGTATTTGGTGACAATAAAAATTCAAAAAACAATACATAAGTGAGTGAGAGAGATGGAAAAGCGAGGCAATATGGTGAGGGATAAATAATTTTAAAATAATATATGATATTTAATAAAAATTTAGTTTAAAACAATTATTTTATATGCATAGGTAAGCTGATTTTTTTTTGCATTTGATTAAATATTATTCCAAATCAAATAAAAACAGAGTTGAGCTTTAGGGTTTTGGATTTTGATTTTTGTTGAGTAGCATTAGACTAGTCTATGTTTGCCATTAATCATTTTGGCATAAGTCGAACCACTGTTGCGCTACAGTTTCATAAGCTCAATAAAAAAGCTGAAATTTAATATTTTGCTGGTACCTACATAGCTAAATAATATTTTTTCATTGTAAATAAATACCAAGCTCCACCCGAAAAATAGTTACAACATAATAAACTATAAATGAATTGGTCTTTTAAAAACTCTTTTTTAATTTTTATTTTCTAAATCTTTCAGTCAAACAAATTTGGTATTTAATTTTAATTATTAATGTTATTATTTTTTCAACAGAATATCAAAATAAAAAATAAGATTTCAACAAGTTTCGAAAAGTTTTCAACGAAAATGACATATGTATCTCAAAAATTTAGAAACAATAAAAGTTTTTGAGATTCCATTTTAATTTGAAAACATTTTTTACTGTCAAATCGGAAAAAAAAGATATGTGAAACTGAAAATTTTTCGTAGAGTTGATATTTAACAGAGTAAAAAATAATTTTCAAGAAATTCTAAATTATAATACCCAGGCCTGGATTAACCTTACAGGCAGAGTAGGCACGTGCCTAGGGCGGCAAGATTTAAAGGGCGGCAAATATTAGCGGAAACTTTGAAAAATTGTTGCATTTTATTGATTGAAAAACTTTTTAAAATTTGTTTTTATTTTGGTAGGTAGTGATTTTTGTGCAGCAACGAGGACCTTTTTTTTTGTTTTTTTTTTTTTGCTCATCAAAAATATAAACATAAAGGGAAAAAAAATAATTTTTTCTAATAAATGCAGAAGTTTTGAGGAGAGGGGGGGGGGGGGCCGCAGTTTTTGCGCCCCTAATCTTGATAGCATTTATTTTTCCCAGATTTTAGATAAATTTATCTATTTACCGAAAAGTTTTTAAAAACTCAGAAAAATTGAAGGGTCAAAGAGGTAATTTCCCGTCCCCTACCGAAAGAAAATATTTTTTACTAAAAAAAACAACCATGAAACAAAAAGTTATTACTTTTGGCATGTCAGAAACCCTAACAAAATATCCACTTACACGTACTATCTCCAATTGTTTTAATTTTCTAAAATAAAGTAACTTTTCCAAAATTTCGTATTATGATAAAAATAAAACTATAATTTCATATTACGGGGACTATTTTGCCGCTCCGCAAGCAGTTGCGCTCGGGGCGGACGCTCCCTATGTACACTACTGGCCACCAGCGCAAAGGCTTGAGGGTGGCGAAATGGGCCTCGTAATATGAAATCCAAATTTTGGTTCTAGTATAACTAGGAAATTTTAAGGACCTGTTTTAAGTAAAATACAATGCGGCAAATTACCTCCCGGGTGCCAATTATCCACGATACGCCACTCTTGATCGTGTTGTTAATTTACATGAACATCGCGTTTCAATGACTGCAAGTTCGGTGAGATAATTTATGTTTAATTGTAATATGTAAATAATAATCAGTCGATAAAAACAAATAAGACTTATGCTTAAAAAATTATTTCTCTAATTTGTCCATAAGTTTCTAAAGTCATAGCGTAAAAATTGTTCATCATGTGTCGAAATGATTTATGGTAAATAGTTTGACTTATAATATTCTAAAAAAAGTCAGTAAAAACCAAAACTTAAATTCCAATTTTTTTCGGCTTAGCAAATATGGTCCATATACATATGTATTTAAACTATGTAAAGGGTGATCCAATAAGAGCTTCCTACTTTGTTTTCTAAATAATATACATGTGATTTGACGTATTTGGATTACTTTATTTGGGGGACAAAACCGAAAATATTGACGCTTTGGAAACCAACATAACTCGTGTTATTCAAGAAATACCGGCCGATATGCTCGAAAGAGTTGTCGGATATTGGACCCACAAAACAAGTCGTGGGCAATCGAACCGAACTATCATTCCAAATAAAGATTTGCATCAATACATTGATTTTTATGAAGTTTATTTAGAAAACAAAGTAGGAAGCTCTTATTGGATCACTCATCTTTAATTGATTGACTGATTCTGGTAGTAAGTTTCCACAATTAATAAACGTTGTTCAGGAGTAAGTCTGTTCATGATTTAGTCGTATTGAATACTGAACACAAACTTCAAATGGACAAGCCATTTGACACATGATAGCTGTCAAAACAACCCAGTTGGAAAAGGGACCTCGTATTGGATACATATGTACTTAAACTATGTAGATATGTATTTGTAAATTATTAAATTAAAACAAAGACAAATTCCAACATATTTGCTTTCAAAGAATGAGATGAATTTGCCTAACAAAAATTATTTATAAAATATCTTAACGAAAGTTCTTCATGAGTGTCCCGTAGAGTGTTGTTACTTTTCGTCATAAAGATTTTTTCCGCTTAATTTGTAATTATTACTATAATTTTCTTAAATTTTTCGAAAAAATTACAAACTTTTATTAAAATTAGTTTGATGTGCAATCGACAAAAATGAATTGAACAGATCCTTCAATATTCAAAATCGAATAAGGCAGTATTTTACAATATCTATCAATATATTCGAACTATTCTGAACAAGACTTTCTTCTTATAACTTTTAAGCTAATGTAGTATAATTTAACAAGAAATGTGTGGAACTGTCGTTAAGTTAATGGTCCGAACGGCGAAGCCAGAAAGCTTTACATTGCGAAATATTCTCGCGAAACATTGCCAGTAAATTCTGATTTGATGTTTTCTGGGCTCTGAGGACAACTGTATTATCTGATTAAAATAATATATAAATTTCAATTTCTGATTAATACAAATTCTTAATATTATTTATAAGTCTCAATGAACGCGAAGACATTCTTCCGCCCTCCAAGACTTTGCGCTCGGTGCGATGGCCGAATGAACTTTTTTCTTATTTTTTTTTTTCAGTACATTTCTATTTTTTTATGAAAATTTGGAAATATTTTCCCCAAGCTGCAAGTGTTCAAGTTATGCTACTGGATGGAGGTCCTTTCTAGTTCAGTGTCCGGGTCTATAGCCCCCTCAGCCTTGCCTTAATCTAGCGGTGTGAGTTGTACGTGGAGGTATGGTCAAACTAATGGCGTTTCTGTGGATGCTGAAACGCTTTAACTTGTATGGTAAGTAGGCCTATTCGAATATTACCCATTTGTACTGTATTGTAAATATGAGATTGCGATATGAGATATGTCACATTAGCAGAAGTTTTGTGAAAGTTGGAGCACTTTAACTAACAGAGTTGTGGAGGTGGACGTGTCCAGATGCCAATTTTATTAATTTCATAATTATATTAGGTATGTCTCTGAAATAGAAAAAACTTTTGGAGCTTATAGCAGTCAAATCGAGATTCTGTCACTAGGTGCGATGTCTAAACTTTCTTTAAGGGAGAGTTTGTGCCTTTGAATTGAGGCTTTTATAATAAACTCGCCCAGGGCACCACGAGAGCAATAGCTACCACTGTATTCGTGCATCGTATCAGACGCCCTTTTGAAAATTTGACGCCCTCGTTTCCTTGCCGCCCATACGGTAACACGGCCCTGTATATATGTATATATAAATTGGATAACTTTAAAAAGGTCTACACAAATAACCTTTAAATTTTACCGAATTGAGTGATTTCTTAATAAAATGCGATATATCAGTGACAATTCTAAAATAAAAGGCTTTTAAAACGAATCTGAAGAAAAATAATTTATAATATTTTCCTGTTATGGCTAGGTCTTAAAATAAATTAACTAAAGCCTTGAAGTGTAATATTAGAGGTTACAAGCTACTAAAGATTCAAACATTCTTAGCTATATTGCTTCAAACAAGAGTTCTTTTTATATACAAATCTCATATCTTTAAAAAGATGGAAAGCTTTCACCTCAAGTCGAAGGAACACTAATTCGAAGTCTCTAATCCGTTTAGCCAAAAAGGTATTATTCTAGAATTAAATTGATATTTTGCTCAATTAAACCAAAATTTTACTAAATTTAATAAGATACTTTACTAAAAAATGTTTGAATTGTTGAAATTTCCGAAGGTGATTTTAATTATTTGTTTTTGTTTTTGGAAACCGAAACCCAAAGTACCTAACATTGCAATACAAAAAAGAAAAAATACTCAGAGGGTTCAAAGAAAATTCCATTAAAAGGCGGGGTAACTCTTTACGGCAAGACATATCCACACATTCGTTGCTTTTCATGGCCCAAAACCATTTGCATCCCATTCACAGATTCACACATTTCTATTTGTATCTTGTAGCCAGGCACCATCCATCCATCCATCTATCTAACCGTCCCACAATTCCGACCAATTCATTCATTCATTCATCCATTCGGATCGGTCCAACAACCATCCATCCACCTTTTTTTGCATTTCGTACGATGTCTTCTGCAATTGCTCTCGTATTTATTTACAGTCAGAGTATCTCGTAGTATTGTGAATACGAGAGCACGCTCTCCCTTTCCAACAGCTGCCATTGTGCGCTGGGTTTGGGTACACAGATACTCAGACTATAGCGCTCGCGTTCTAACGCATGTGCGGTGCAATTGGGCGCTCTCGCTCTCACCGCTTGTTGCCAAAGTTGTACAAAATTTTATTGTTGCCATTCGTTCGTTGATTCGTTTATATGAATTTGTTCTTTCTTTTTTTTTTTTTTTTGTTTCTGTGAATTTATTTTTATTTCCTTTTGTTTGTTTTCATTTCCATTTTTGGATTCGTCTGTTTGTTTCATTTCTCGTGTGTTGTTTCAATTCCCAATGTGTATGTGTGCATGGTATGGTTGCATTTGACAATTTTTGTCTTATTTGTCAAGTGGAGAATGTTTGTCCCCATTTTTGACCCCCACACTTGAAATTCATTTTCAGCCCAAACGCCCCTTTGGCATCCTACCGCAACAGCAATCAACAACTTTATTTTTTATTGCGTTATTTCTGTTTATTACTCTGAGTGTGTGTGCTCGTTTGTATGCGTGTGCGACAGAGTAATTCGATACTTTTATTTCATTTCAATTCATTTCATTTAAATACACTGACGTTTTACTCTGGGTGTGCAAAATACAACAACAGAAATAAAAAAAAAAAAAAAATTAAAGGACATTTGAATTCGCTCTTCTTTTTGGTAGCGCCCTCTAGGCTATGCTACAGGCAGGCGGACATTTAAAGCAGCAGCATGTACACGATGTACTCGTACGTTTATTATTTTAGTTTTTCTTCTTTAGTATTTGTGGATTAAGTTTTGAATTTCCGTTTAAACAGGGTGTATCCCAGGTGGGAGCAGCCGATATAACCTTGAAAAATAATAACGATCATACAATCGTTCCACTCAACTCATCAGATCTATGCCGGCTATCTCAATGTAGAGGATATTGACGGTGATCAGCGACAAGGGTATTGTAGCACTTTTGATAAGGGAGCCATAGATATATTTGTTTCCAGATTTTATATTATCGCTGAGAGTGCCCAGAAAGAAGCTTACCGCTGGCTGAAACACAAAACGTTTCTCATTCAAGTCAACCTCTTCTGTGACGCATGCTACTTTTCGCCTGTCCCTGTTCCTGGTTCCATACTTACTGGAGTAACTCATGTCTAGTATTTAAACTAAATGCAGAACTACCGAGTGTTCACTATAAAATGTTACAGGAGCAACCATTTGGGGGGCGGAAAAATTGTTCTCGTAATATGAAATTTTTATAGTAAATGTAAATAATTCGAGAGAATACTCGTATGTAGGTGATTTTGTAATCCAATATGAAAAATATTCTAGGGTTTTCGAGAACCAAAAGTGAGGACCTTTTGTTTTTTAAACAACAATATTTTTACAATTTTAAAAACAGGCAATATTTTCTGTAGGTAGGGGGCGGCAAATTACCTCTTTTCCCCGGGCACCCAATAAACACGGTACGCTACTGCACCTAAACCGATTCCAATGAAGCTATAAGTGCGGTGAATAAAAACGATTAAGAAAATTATGTATGTAGGTATATGATTTTAAAGTTAATGTTCGGAGATTCTAATTATTTGACGTTTAAATGTCTTTTGCAAGCAGTGGAATTGGATTTTGCCACTTCTTACATTTTACTAATCTAAACATTAAATACATTTATGGTCCTGCATAGTATGTAGATGGCCGACACACAATTATAGTCCTCATTGAAATAATGTCCAAAATAAATCTAGTTTTTACCACTTCTAAATTGAAAATTAGAAAGATATGACCTCTAGCAATATACATTTTTCTGAATGAAGGCAGAAACGGAAATAAAACCATAACATTTATTAAATAATAATAATTATAATTTCCAAATTTCGTTTTTTAAGTGAACTTTATTTTGGTTGGACAGTAATTTTTGGACGTTATATTCATGGAAACAGCGAACAGTCACTAGAAAAATTTTTGCTTGTAAACTAAATAATTAAACTTTCCTCTTACTATACCAGTAGGCACAGGCTCGCACCAACCCAACTTTGCGTGGGGGCAAACAAATTGAATTTTCAGAAGAGTAAAACAAACGGTCTTAGAATCCCATCTTAGATGAGACATCCCAGGGTTGGTATGGGCCTGAGTAGGCAATTGCAGAAGCAAGCAGCGCTTCTGGATGACCTTCCTTTGCAGAAACAGGCCTTCCCAACTTATTTGAAACGAAATTTCTTTTTTTAATGAAATGTCCCGCTGAAACAGGACTTCCTAAGCAGGCCTTCTAAGGTAGCTTGGGTAGCAGGGCTCACTCAAGTACTTAAAAAAATTAAATTTTAATTCGTCATGAGACTCTGAATTAATGGATTTTTTATCTCCGTCATCTCTCTTGCGTTGATATTTTTAATGTTTATTATTAGTGACGTTTTTCAATCAGGCCCGTACCAACCCGGGGACAAGGTGGGGCTTTGCCCCCCCACGCGTCTCATCCAAGATGGGATTCTAAGGCCGTTGGTTTTACTCTTTGCAAAATAAAATTTGTTGCCCCCCCCCACCCCCCTCACGCAATGTCTGGTTGGTACGGGCCTGCTCTCAATTTATAATTTGTATAATGTTAACATAATACGAAACAGAAGGCCATCCTGGCAACATGCACACCGTTCTTACATTTCTAATCTTTTATAATATGCACAATGCAGGTGAAAAATAAATGCCGAATTATAAAGCATTGCAATATATGAAATAAAAAATACCTAAAATGCTTTAATATAAATGGGATCCCGCTGCTTTGCTTTCTAATATGAGGCCTGATAGTACGTCTGCTGTGGGAAGGCATAATAGCTTTCCATGAGTATATTTTTATTTGCATGAAAATCTAGTTTTGAGAAGGCCTCATATAATAGTAGCAGCTAAATTGCCTGCTGGGATGCTGTGATAATACATTCTATGGACTGGGACATTCTTTTAAGCTCCAAGTCTTAGGTTAATAAAATAGAGAAATATTCGATTGTGTAGCAGTGTCAATGCTACTCGTATGATGATCGATAATATTTAAGGATACAAAATAACCTGAATAAATAAACTTTTTCAGATATGAAATCTGCTGACTATATCCTACCACTCAAGCCAATTAAAAATGCTAATGGTTCCTACAATTTCTGAAGCACCTAACTCAAATCACCCTGTATATTTTGATTTATACATTTTCTCCTTTTGCCAGCATTCGTACATTTTATATATCCTGCAGCAGCGCTCTCACAATTTTGGTGACATTTTTATTTGTGCTCCCTCTAACGACTACACAACTCCCCACAATTTCCGTCCAAGTGATGCCTTTGGTTATATGTTCGTTTTACAATGGATGTGTGTGTGTGTGTGTGTGTATGTGCTGACTTATATACTTTTTTCTGTATTTGATTACTTTTTACTTGTCCTCTTTTAGCATTCGCTCCTACAGTGCTCCTTTTAGTGAATTAAATGTCTACTTTTTTATTCGTCTTTACATCTTTTGCTTTTTGTTTTCATTTTATGTCAAAATTGGATTTTTATGATTACTTCATCTGTAGGTTCTCCTGTTAGTTGTTCTTGTTTGCTACACGCTGTTGTTTTTGCAACAACAAAACATGTTGCTGTTGTTGATGTTGTTGCTGCTGCTGCCATTGCAGTAATCCTGTGGCTCTTATGCAGCTTTTGTAATTGCATATACGAGTAAATCCAAAATTGAGGCGCACATTAAGTAGTTTTTGCTTTCATATTTTTTGCTACTTCTCAATGTTTTCCGTTGGACTATTTATGCAGGGCTGCCAGATGTTTTATAACACTTCATAGCTCTTAAACTCTACATTTGTTAAGTGCTATAGGTGTAATTTTTTTTTTGTAATTATACCTACATATATGTTACATATAATCAATACTTATACCCTGCTGTGTTTGACTAAATTGTTCAGATTGCCCATTTGACAGATATTTTTAAGTTTATTGCCACTAAACCTTACAGATGTATCCATATCCGAAATGTTATCTATGATTAAAAGGTGTTTGCTATGGCCAAATCGCCTATACAGGGGGTGCATACTCACTCCGATTATTGAAGTTTCTATAGAATTTTTATTAACTGTATGATAAAGAAGACGAAATTTATAGGCGTGACCCTGCGCTCCAGTACAATGTATGGGGCTCTTTTCGTCATTACGATGTTGTAAGTTGCAGTTGTAAAAACATTTTTATTTTATGTATGAGGTTGATCTTTTTGAACTACGTTTTTTGATTTAATCATAAATTTTATTTTAATATATCGTTTTTAGGGCCCCTCTTCAGTTTTTAGCACAGAACTTTAGTCGGCGCTGGCGTGCATCCGAAAAAATGTGAAATGATGAGTTTGTATATGTGCCTATGGTGGCCACAAAATCTCGGCAATTAGAAGAGATACGTTTGTCTATCTTGGACCATATCAAAAGAATAGGTCTGTCTAAGGAAATATTGCTTTTAGGCCAGAGTTGGACTTACGTTACTACCAAAAGAACTCAGATCATAGCGACAGATTTTATGGGGCTGCATATTTTAGATAGTGTTGGCCTTGTTATATTTTTTTTAATGGACATATGTAATTTGGTAGAGCTAATTAGTTTTGACTGCAGAGCTTATCTTTATAATTTACAAATGACCTATTTATATTTATTTCCTGAGCTTCCTGTTCAGTACTGTAAGTGCAAAAAACACAAAAAAGTACAAACGCAAAGTGCACTAGGTAAAACAAAATGGGCAACTGGCTGCTTCATGGTATCATCAGTAAGCTTTGTTTGCCAACGTTTAAGAATTTCCAAGCATACTATGTTTTAATTTTTGCATTGACCAGTTAAGAATCATAGCAAAAATATTTTTTTTCTTGCATGCATTTTTTTTTTGTAGTAATTTCTTTGTTTGTGTTTTTGGAACAGAATATTATTTAATATATTTATTTACTGAGCTTCCTGTTCAGTACTTTTTGTGCAAAAAACACAAAAAAAAAAAAATACAATTGCAATATTTTACATTACTTAAGAATTAAGAAACGCTTGGGATTTTGTTTCTGGCATTACTATCGAATTTTATTAAATTTTTTAGATTTTTTTGTAAAAAATATATTTTTGTGAATGGGGAAAAAGTAAGTGTAAGTAAGTAGGGACGGCAAATTAGCCATTCGCCACGAGCGCCAAATGAACACATAGAACTTTTCAATAGTCCTCAATTCCTATAGATTTCTTAAAAAGTTTTGGATTTCGACAATATTCTGCTAACGACTTTTTAATGTTCGATATTCCATGATTTTCATCAGTATTTTTTCCCTTGATTATTTCCGAAGTTCATTGGCCTTTCAGTATTGTTCGACTTTTCAGTGATTTGCGGCGCGTTAGATGATAAGAAATCAGATAAAAAATTAATAAACTTTACAAAATAAAAGAAGTAGATTAGGCTAGCAGTGGCGTACCGTGGCGAACAGTTAATTTGTCGCCTCCCATCAACATATTCTCTGTTTTTCAAATTGTATAAGGTCTTTCAAATCCCAAGCAAAATGAGATATATATCACATTAAATTTCGAAATCATCAACACATACTCTCGAATTATTCTTTATTTAATAAAAAAAGGTCACAGCATTTGCAAACTCGTCTTCTAAAAACAAAATTTCAATTTCATATTACGAGGACCATTTTGCCGCCCAGAGCGGCCGCCCAGCTAGGTACGCTAATGTAGACTAGAAGCTTCGAGAATTATTGCTTAGTGTCGAAAGCATGAAATCTCACCGAGATAGCTTATATGGGTCGAAAAAAAAAAATTATAAGTAATATGAAAGTCCATTACAGTCGAGAAGCACCTAATGAGAGGAGTACCTACTTACATAAAAAAGATTATATGGATTCGAAGACACCGAAAAAGGTCGATGAAAGTTTGATAATTGAAATGGTACACTCCAAGTTTTTTCTTTAATTTTGTAACTTTATGTAACTACTTTTGAATAGTATTATAGTTCATACATACTTCCAATCGGTAAACTTAAACAACACACATTTATTATATTTTATAAAAATTAAGTTTAGAGATATCCAACATTTTAAATTAATAAATGTAATGTAAACAAAACCTGTTTGTGGCAAATTTCAATCAATATGAATATATAATCCAAAAATAATCACATAAAACACAAGTAAAGAATTTCTTAAACTTTGCCATAAGACAATGTATAAAAAATAAATTATATACCTACTACATACATATGTATGTATGTAGGTACCTGCTCATATAGTACATACCATTGAGAAAAGAAAGCAAACACTTTTATATTGAAACAAAAATTCAAATAATAAATGAAATGAAAATAAAAACTAAGAAAATAAAATCGTCTTCTGATTGGTGCAGCAAAACGTAATCCAAAACATAAAGCAAAAGGAAAGAAAAAAAAAATAAATAAAACTAAGCAGAATGAAAAATACGCCACCTTATAAAAGTTTAGACCCCCCACAACCCATAATCCCATATGAAGTGGGTTGTATGTATGTATATGTGTGGAAAGGAAGGAAGGTCGAGACAAAGTAAAAGAAAAATGTAAAATACATACCTATAAGCAAGAGCTCTGACAATAGAGAAAAAAGAAAATAATAAAAAATTAAAGAAAATTTTAATTTGAGTAAAATAATTTTCAGTTCAACAACTTTGTGGCGCAAAGAGCTAAATTAAAAAAAGGAAGTGTGTTTCATTAAAAACGACGAAGGACATCAATTATAGTAGAAGGCACACTTGAAATTATTAAGAAAAATTACATTTTGGCAACCCAAAATCTTTCAAAATTAGCAATTTGTTATTGCATATCTCAAGGTGCTTACCGCCATTAGAATTGTTAATATGACGCGTTACAAGAACAAAAAGGCTAAATGAAATGTCAATGAAAATACATACATACATATGTTTGTATTCATTCAAATTGTAGGTACTTATGTATTTTGTTTCACAATCAAAATTATATGCAATTATTTATTGTATACTATGTAAAGGGTGATTTTTATTGATTAAACTTTAAATTGAAATATAGCATAGAAAATTCAAATTTGAATTCAAATTTATTTTTATTTAAATGATTATTTTAGAAAATTTATTACTGAAATATAATTTAGGTATATGTTCATATGCACAAATCCATCAGATTTGACCTTTTAGATGGCCTCGTTTTTTATTTGGAATACATCTTTCAGCCATAGTTTTTCTTGAAGCTAAGGCTGTCTTGAATTATTATAGAGGTTGTTCAATTAAAATTCAGACAGCTATTTTTTTATTTAACTTTATATGTAACATTTCATGTTATTTTTAACTTAAATGCAGTCATAACTATGTGTTCCTTTGAATTTTAATTGTTCCTCCTTGAATATTAATTCAAAACAGTCTTAACTTCAAGAAAAACCATGTTTGAAGAGTCTGCTTCAAAAAAAAAAATAAATAAAAAAAAAATCGATATTGTCATCTTAGCTCGACCATGGCTTCGATTTTTTTTTTTTTTTTTGGAGCACACTCTTCAATTATGGTTTTTCTTGAAGTTAAGACTATTTTCAATTAATATTCAAGGAGGTACAATTAAAATTCAGAAGGAGACATACATAGTTAAAATTGCATTTAAGTTAAAAAAAAAGACATGAAAGTTACATATAAACCTAAATTTCGCATACATTCTCAGGCTCATACAGGATTTTTGAATTTATTAGTTCGTGAATTTGACCATTATAAAATTTATTTCCATATATTTTTCAGAGCAACTTTTACTGTCCTTCGAAAATCCCCTCATCTATGCTGGTTTTTTTTACATAGCCAAGCTTTATAACTTACTAGCTGACAGAAGAGGTAAGCCTTTATCAATGTGAACTACCTGTAGTTATGCTAGAACAAAGTCGAACCCTCCGTAAGGCATTGACCTGTTTGAGGTTAATTTTTATGCAACACAACAATCCTCATCAATGGGTAGTGTTTTTATTACACGAACCATTATTGAAAATTTCGGGACTTCTTAAAATATTTGATAAAATTAGAAAATTGACTTCATTACGTTCTATTCTTGGAGTTAGTCTATTAACAGGTAGTTTTATGTTAACCTCTCAATCAGTATTTGTTAAGAGTTTTACCTGTAAAGAACTTCATGAATTAACTCTGAATGGAGTACATTTTTTTTTTGTATTTTTTCTTATGTCCCGTTATAGTAACTTAGGCAAAAGTTACTTTTACATTAAACTTATCATACGAAAGGATTTTTTTATAAAATTAAAATGTAATATTTCATGTGTAAAATATATGCCATGAATTTTAATTGAATTTTCGATTTCCATTTAGGTCAAAAAAAAAATTACTTTTTTCACATACATATTTCAATCGGTTGAATCTGCAGTTGAAAATGTTCGGAGCAAGTTTGTTGGTTATTTAATTAATTTTAATTTGATAGGTACAATTTTTGTCAAAATGTGAAGTTAAATTTTGTTCGAAAATGTTAGACTACGTTAAGATTCATATCTTTTTTGAGTTTAGCAGTCCATTTTACATAAGAAAAAAATAGTACTGACTGCAAAACATTTTTTTTTTTCATTTTCAAACTATCGTCTGAACTGCTTACTAACAGATAAAACTATTCAAAACATTCAAAACATTCATTTTATTTGGTGCACTCGGTGTATATTTTGCAGTTGACATTTTGTTTTTGTTTGATCAAACGAACACTGTACTCGTGAGACGAGACTAAAATGTGTACATGCTTTGATTTCAAAGCAACAAGCACTGTACATGTTTTGTTCTCTGTCATACTCTCATTTTACTTCATTCTATATTGCTTGCTTATTTCAACCAAGCAGTGTTCACTGAAGTAGAGTGCACTACTATAGACGAAAAAGGTAATGCATTCGTGCAGAGCCCTAATATATACTACTTACAAAAAGAAATTTCTCTAAAATTTTGCCTGATCGGTCAATAACTTTTTCAGCTACCGCATGAGTGATTTTTGCAAATAAAGTCTCGAGATAATCGCGTTTAAAGTTTCAATACGATATGATACAACGGTATGCGGACTCTGGCCCTCTTGACAATAACTCCATAAATATCCAATGTTTCGCTTTATCCTTTTTACAGTATATTCTTAACATAGTATACACATACATACATTCGAATTATGAAAAAAAAATTATTCTATTTATTGAAAATTCTAAAGGTATCACTCCCATCAAAGCACCGATATATTCTTCTGTAGATATGTTAAGTTTTTTGTGTTGTTGGTACTGTTGCATAGTGTTAAATAATTATTTTTTTTTTTTTGAATTTATCAATAACCTATTACTGCTAGTCGTGGTGAGCGTATGCCGAACATTATTTTTGAACAATAAATATTATCTACTATTATTTCATTATACCCATAATTGAATTTAAGGTTCGATCACAAAAAAATCACCCTTTATTTGCATTGTGTCGTAACATAGGTATAGTCGATTCTGTCTGAATTCTATTAAAAAAGTAATTTTAAAATAAATACACAAAATTAAGAAAAATCACAAATACAACAAAACAATCGTCGAATTGACAAACCCACAAATTGACAGAGAGAGCACAAATGAGTAAAAAAGTAAGAAAACCATCATGGGTGAGAGAGAAAGCAAACGTATAAAAAATAAATTTAATATAAATTTTAATGCAGAGAGAGTACAGTAGCAACGCATTAATACACAAATGCTAAAAAGTTAGTAGCAGCTTTTATGCACATATGTGTAAAAATTGATAAATTTTAAGCTTGAATTGCATATTGAATCAGCATTTTTTAAAGTTATTTACTGTAACGTTTATGAAATTCCACAGTGCGATTTCTACGCTCATATGCTAAAAGCAGCGTCAATTGAGTAGAGCTGCGGAGGGCATTGGCCCTCCAAGGATCTGATACTATGTATTATTCATTACATCGATTCAATCAAAACATCTAATCGTGGTGGAATTACACACTGAAAAATATTCTATTCAATTTTGTGAATTCGTCTAATTTTTAGAAGACTTACCTAACTATTATACCCATTTTATCGCAAACTATTTATTGGAAATGTCATATTGATATGTCATTTAAATTCTCGCTTCCCTCCCCCTAAGGTTTTGGTGAAATGACGCCACTGTATGCTAATCATCTGAACACGGTTCTAATGTAGGGTCATATTATATGCTACTGATGCTATATACTAACTAATATACATAGCATCACTAGCATAGATAGTATGCTCTTCAAACGTGTATGTTCGTCTGGCCTATGACGGCACACAGTCTATCTATTTCTTATCTTGTTTTAGGCGTAGAGTCAATAAGTTTTCCAATCTTTAATTCTTTTGACAATCTGTTATACATATATTTATGTATATTTCAAACCTCGTGCAGAAAGATTTTCTAATTTTCATTTTCTTTAAAATTAGTGCTGTATATTTATTTGTATATCTGCATTCATTTGTTTCGCTCTTGAAGACTCTTTGCCTCTACATTTTAATGCAATAAAAAGAAACAGAAACGTTCTGAGAGTGCATCAGACCATTTCACTTGAAAATGGCATTATTTTTTCATGTTGAATCATATGTTAAAGCAGGCTTTCCTCTCCCCCCTCCCCAGACTGCCATCGTCAGTCGATAACCGAGTTTTATATATTTTGTCAATCCGGTTATTACCTTCTATCTTCAAAGCTGGATTAACCTTACAGGCAGAGTAGGCACGTGCCTAGAGCGGTAAGATTTAAAGGGCGACAAATATTGGCGGAAACTTTGAAAACATTTTTGCATTTTATTGATTGAAAAAGTTTTGCAATGTACTTCTCATTATGCTAGGTGTTTATCGTTCAGCTTCGAGGATCTTTTTTTTTTTTCCTCATCAAAATGAAAAAAAAAGATAATTTTTTTGGAAAAATTACGAAGTTTTGAGGAGGGGGGCGGCAATTTTTGCAACTGCCTAGATGCCGCACATTTCTCAATCCGGCCCTGCTTCTATTACCTAAAGATGTTTGGTGCAATGTTTTTGATAGTATTAATATTCAAAATAGTTTGTGGATCTATGGCCTTAAATTGTTATGTGTTATGTCGAATGTATAGGATTTTTCAGTTCTCTGGAAGCATTTCCCTGACTCTTACTGCTATTTTTGAACTCCAGATAGTGTACGGTATTCTACATTGTGTTATAAAGTACCTCCTTGAAACCCCTTGTGTATTTTTATGGGCAAAATAATTTCATCGATTTCAAATTGTGTAATCATGTTGTGTCGTCTACGTGGGTTGTAAATGGCTTTTTTTTCTAATACTATTACATAAAGCGGGACGTGTCGTCCTGGCCTTTAGGAGCCCCCAAATAACTAATTGTTGCAACCATAATTGAAGGGAATAAGAAACTTTTTCGTCATAGGTACCTACTGACCTCTTTTGGTGCTCTCTTCCTTCTCTAATGGGCTTCTTTTGCCAAGATTAATTACGCCAGTGCTCCTAAAAGTGAGTTCAAGCCTGGGTAAACGCTATGGTAAATTGAATTATCAAAATTCGTAAAAGGACTTGTTTATAAATTAAGAATGTAAAGGACAATAATAAAAAGTTAGTATACTTCATTAAAATTATATCTATGTTTATTAACATATTGCGGGAAATCATCAAAAAAGTAACATAAAAAATCAGAGTATTTAAACAAAGAAACAAGTAAACTTCAATTAAATATTTTAACCCACCCCCAAAATAATGCGCTCTTTTTCCAACGCTTATCGCCAACTCTGTTACACATTATAGTTTTAATTTTATTCCTTTGAATTCATTGAAATAAAAAATAAAACAGAAAAGAAACGCACAATTGTCATTTGCCGTATGGAGAGACAAGGTATATGTGCCAGAACAACAACAACGAAGAAACATTTGAATGCACAAAATTGAAATACCAAACCAAATTTAAAACTACATACTGATTCCAACTCCTACTCTACCGCCTTACGAAAAAATCCATACAAAAATTCAAGAATACAAGAAGAAGACGAAAAAAAAAAAAAAATTTCATGGGGAAATCAAGAGAACAAATGTATCTACGAACGTATTTGCATTTGAAAAACTCTGGGCACGACCCACCTGAGCAGCAGCATAGAAGGAAGAACACGTGCTCATATGAACATTTACTATAGTTAGAGTGAGATATCATGAACGAACTAACCGAAATACCCATACACAGCGCAACGCACAGACACATATGCAGTAAAATTGTATCTGCACAAGTGCGCGACGTGTATCTCTGTGACGAAACGAAACGAAATATAGAAATGAAATTAAAAATGGAAACGTAGAAAGAAAAAAAGACAAATAATAAATGATGAAAGAAATATAAATTCCAATTGTATTTAGTAAATATTCGTGAAGCAGCGCACTCACTTCCACCAATTTGTAAGATACATTCCAAAGTGTTATATCTCTGTTCAGTATCTTTTTATCTTCAGCAGGACTGCTGATGGTCGTGGTGGTGGTAGTGCTGCTCTGACGACGATTCACAGATATCATTGCCGTTCAATTCGATTTCGTTCGTTTGTTTCATTTCGTTTGTTAGTTTTGTTTGCATAGAACGTGTAGTATATCTCACGGATATACGTAGTCAGTTGAATGTTTGATAAGTGTAAAAAAATTTCGTGTTGTCGTTGCGCGCAGACGTTTTCACATTCGTATTCTCATATCTATGCGATTCGTTCGTACAAATGAATTTTTGGTTTTGTGAATTCGCCGCTCACTCACTCGCATGTCGTTTTAAAGGATTGGGGAAGGGATTAGTGGGGGGTTTAGCAATCAAAACGTATTTTTGAGTATTGTCAGCAACAACAACGAAAGAATTGATGTGTTTTTTTTTTTGTCGTTTCGATTTACGTTTTTCCGTTTTCATTTCATTTTGTGCTGCTGCGAACTCATTGCAAACGCAATTGCGATTTGTATTCGCAATCGTCGTCGTCGTCGTCGTGGGTCGGTATTCAGAAAATACAGATACATTTGTTAGTTTTATCTGCACTCACCACTGTATTTCTATCTGCACAACATCTCTGTGTATCTGCTAACTGCCACAATTACAGATACGGCAACAACAACAACATCAGCAAAACGTTAAAACGTAAAGCAGCAAAAGAAAAATAAGAACGTACGCTGCCACTGCTGTTTGTGTTTGAATATCTCTCCATGTTTTGTACGACGACAAACGATTTTCATTACGAATTTGTCATTCGTAAGCGAAGGTAATGAAATAAAAGTACGTTACGTTACGTTCGTTCGTTCGTTTGTTGGCGATGCGCTACATCTGCTACGTGGTGCGTACGTTACGTTTGCGACGGTTAAGTGTGCGCGCTCTAACGGTTTATCAAATTGCGTCGGTAAAGAGAAATAAATCGAATTTTATTTAATTAAAAAAAAAAAAAGTTTTTGGTGAAAAATACAAACAAAATCATAGCTCTGATTTTTTTTTTTTGGCGCTTGGAGCTTGCGCCAATTGTGACACTCCCTCCACCCCTAACTTACCCTGTAAAACACACACACAGTTACACTCGCACACAAACAATCACAAGTGTATGTGTATATAACATTTATATGTATGTATATGTTTCTTAATTTTTTCTTTCTACATTTCAATTGTACTGTTGATTCGTGTGACTCGTTTAATTCTTTTTTTTTTTTTTTTTGTTTTTGCCCGATTTTATTTTGCCGTCGCTCTTCAAACTTTTTCGTTTGGGGGTTGTAAAATCATATCTCACCGCTGGCAACCCTCTCCACATCAAATATACAACAATCACATATATTGTGTGTGGCGCTCTCTATAATTTTTGCACGGCGCCTAACAACCCCCTCCACCACTTTATTCCATATACGACTGTATTTTAGCATTCGTATTTACAGTTACTTTGGCTCTAAAGTTGGAGTGGAAATCGTTCATTCGTATTGGACGAATTTGTGTATTTGTTGTTGTTGCTATTGCAATTGCTGCGCGACATTTACAATTGCGAATGTATGTTTTAGTTCGGCAAATTCGTGTGCTGTGCTGTGCTGCCACTGCTTTGATTTTCTGTGTGTGAATTCGTTTTCGATTTTGATTTCGAAACCATACGCGAAGTGACACGCCGACGGTTCGGTAATATGTCGCAGCAAAACACAACAATCAATCGGCATTAAGGCGAGAATAAAATCGTAAACGGAATTTTAATTGCAACAACCAACAATTAAATGTAAAGCAACAACATTCATTAGTGACAGTGATAAAAATAAATAAATCATTTGTGAATAATAACAGTGGGATGAAATCATAAATTAAAAATTAAAAAACAAATAAAAATTGTGTCAATAATTTAACTAAATTGAGACAATAATCTAAACTAAAACAAAATAAGCAAAAAGTGTTTAAGCCAAATTCAATGTACATATTTCCTAACAAATTTAATTAAAAAATTTATTATTTTTGTGTATAAAAACATTGAACATAGAACTAAAGTTATATGTTACATGCAAGAGACACTTTCAGACAAAATAAAACTTTTTCACCATTTCAACATTGATGTGTTCTATGCAATATTATCAAGTTTGTCCTAAATTGTTGTGTACTTATGGTATAAGGAATTTTAATTTGAGAACTTCTGATGATTAGAAATTTAATTCAATATTTTTCACGTCGTTCTAAAGATTAAATATATCTTTTGATAGTTACATCAGCATTATCGATTGGAAGCCCATTTCCATACCTTATATTTTTATTAACAAATTAACAAAATAAAATTATTGAATATTCCTTATCAAAGCCTTTCATATGACCCTCTCCTTCTAAAAATTGATGCTACGAAATTAAGTTATAACATTATTTGCAATTACATTGTCTTTCATATCCAAAAAAAGAATCTAAAGAAACATACATATGTTTGTTAATCTAATTTTACCTAACCCTTAAGCTTACTTTTTGTCTGAACTAATGCCGTTTTCTGCCTGTACGTTGGCAATGCAACTTTTGTAATTATTCTTTACAGTTGCTTAGAATAAGAATCGTTATTTTTAAAAATCTTTTTTCTTAAGACCTATTGTGAAAATTACCTGGCTTTAAAAAATTTAAAATAGCTACATTGTAACGATAATTTTCCACGTTGATATAATTCAATATAACTCAATTTAGTTTTAATTAAATTGAGATTTAAAATCTGTTTTCATAACAGTGTCATGGTTAAAATGTACGCTTCAAAGTTTTGTTTCATTGCACACTGAGTACTGAATAGTTTAATAATAAAAATTTTAATTCCGAAAAAGAAACCCATTGTTAAAAAAATGTATTTATGGTATGTAATAATCATGATACTAGTTTTTTTTTACATGAGACCCATATACATAGATCGAACATGATCTAAAATGACGTTTTTCGAAACTTTATCGGTTAAGGTAAATAGATTTCTTAATACTCGATGTGCTTTAAAAAATCGAATAAAAACTGTTTGAATATACGACACTTTGAAAGTTTAAGTATGTACTTGAATTTTGGCTAAAAAATCGAGTGATTCTTAGCTTTGGCAACAGCTTCGTTTTGAGACAAGTGAATATCTTATTTCTGTTATATTTATAAAAAAAGTTTCAAGTTGAAAATAAAACATTTAGTCCTTAGAGTCCACTGTGTTTTATATGTCTGGAAAACTCATCTGATTGAGAAAAACTGTATGCTCTTTTGTAGTCAAAGTACCAAAATGATTCCAGTGTTAAGTTTTGACGTAAAAAGTTTTATTTCCAAGAATTTTTCAAAACATGTTCTACTGTACTGCCCATAACGTCAGGCATTCATCACTTTCAAAAAATTGAAAATATATTTTTTGGACTTTTGCTAGGCCCCAAACTAAAACGATTATTGTGACTTTCAGTAAAATTTTTCGTTTTTTTTTTGTGTTGATTAAATCCATAAGCCACAGGCGGATTATTTAATTGATTTTTAATTTTAACTTAAGAGAATGCTCTGCGAACAAATTGGTAGCAAAAATTAGGTCAAATTGTATGAATAAAATGAGCTGAATGATTTTACATAATACAAGTGCATTGAAAATTGTGAGAATTATCAAAATGAGCATACCGATTTTTAAAGTGTTGAGTAGAAAATGGTAATAATTAATATATTATTATTGTATAAGCTTAATACAAATATAATACATAGTTCATGTTTACTTATTCAATTTTATTTGCTATCCAACCAATAAATTTTGTAACAATATCTTTTGTAGTTCTCAAGATATGAAGCATACAAATTTAAATCTTCTAGCGGCAACACACCCCGAAAAAGGTTTTTTCAAAAACATATTTTCCCATTTTATTAACTGCTTTTTAATACATAATTTCCCCGATAGACGTTAAGATTGGTGTAATCAAATTTTTTTCTTAAAAAAAAAATTTGGTGATCTTTTAGTTTGATCAGGCTCTTAATTTGCATGTCGAATTTATTGAGTCATCATTTTTCCATTGAATTTTAGAATTCAGAGTCAAAATCATATTTCAATGAGCTACGTTTGAAAAGGTCTTACAAAATTTTCCTTGACTTTAGATTTTTTTGACCCGTACTCGAAAACTTTTCATTGGACCTTTTGCTGAAAATTTCAATGCACTCTAGCTTTACATTTCAAGTGCATAACAGAAACAAAATAAGATAATATTATTTTAAAATGAAAATTAAAAACTATTGTTCAATTGATAAGTGATAGTTTTTAAGTTTCTTAAATGGATTTTACACTTGAGTAAAAAACTAAATTCAAGCGTAACTCCAAAACTACAAGAACTACGTATGTTTGGTTAAATTTTTTTAGGAATAACTGGTATTATGCTTTGATGCCGGATTCAAATTGCGCTAGTCAAAAGATTTGCATGAGTAATAATCCACTAGAAGCATTGATTATATATTTTCGTTGCCTGATAACTTGTTTAAATATATTTTTCTTCCCGTAAGAATTATATTATAGCCTTTTAATTTCAAGCGCTTAAGTATGTGACGCTTCCTCTGGAATGAAAGCTCTATACCGAGTTTTTAATAAACCTTTGAACTAGAAAGCGAAAAAGCACGGCACCCTTTCCCGAAACCTCCTGCAGAGCTCCTTAGGGAAAACCCAATTTTATGATTAAGAAATGAAATCGCTTTTACATATGTTCTTAAAATAAGTTGGCCGAAATTAGAATTTTTTTTTAAAAGCCAAAAATTTATATTCTATACCTATGTTAGTATTTGGCACACAATTTGCATATTTTGTTCCACTGTTTTTACTTGCATTCATTTTCTTGTATGAAAACAACAAATCATTATCCCAATATAATAACATCGTATTCCAATGAAGAGCGACAACAAAAATTATTAAAACTATTTTCTATCTGAATTTCAGTGACTAAAACTTAAAAATGATGAGCAAAATTACCTAAAAAATTATAATTGGTACAACATAAAATATCCAAAAATATTGAATTGCGTGACATTTAAAAAAAAAAAAACGATTTATATAGTGATATAGTGCGTTTGCAAGCATTGCCCGTTTAATTAAATTAATATTCTAAGAAATAAAACGAAATAAATCAAATTTGTCCCATGACAAATGATGGACTCTTCTTCTGCCGTTGATAACCAATCGGTCACAAGTGAACACAGTGTTGCTTCTTCGCATGAATCAAGTTCAATAGCAACAACAAAATCAAAAATCGCAACACTTTATCAACAACATAAAGCTATGAACAATAACAACAACAATTTGATAACAAACAACAATAACAACAATCATAGTCCACATCATAATAAACTTAGCCCAAGCGCTTACAGTATGAACTCCACCGCGTTGCTGATGCATCATCAGCAACAACAGCAGCAGCAACATCAAGCTCAACAGCTACAACAAAATGGAAATCGTGATTCAAGCCGCAGCGATGAGCGTGGCGTATCCAACGGACCCAATGGACGTGGATGCGGTTCTTCACTCACAGGACGCGGTTCAAGTTGTTCACCAAATAGTTCACCAACCCGCCATCCAAACGCTGTCAGTCCCGTCACCTCGCTCAATCATTCGATGATGCAACAAATGCAGCAACATCATCAAATCAGTCCACCTCCACACGCTGGGGTACCCACACCGAATGGGTTACCCACAGGCTTACCACCTCGTATGCCACATGGCCTGCCACCACACAGTTTGGGGCTGCTGAATTCATTGCAGATGATGCATCATGCCTCACCGCTGGAACTTATGGCAGCTGCTCATCATCATGTACCACCACGTTCCTATAACAGTCCACCGCCTATATCGACCTCGGATCCCAGTGCTAACGAGTGTAAGTTGGTCGAATATCGTGGTCAAAAGGTTGCTGCCTTTATCATTAGCGGTGAGACGATGCTATGTTTGCCACAGGCATTTGAACTTTTTCTTAAACATCTGGTCGGTGGTCTTCATACGGTCTATACGAAACTGAAGCGTTTGGATATCGTGCCGCTTGTTTGCAATGTTGAGCAGGTGCGAATACTACGTGGTCTTGGTGCCATTCAACCGGGTGTTAATCGTTGTAAGCTGCTATGTTGCAAGGATTTCGATGTGCTTTACAGGGATTGCACGACTGCCAGGTACGTTGGAAGACTATTTCTATCAAAATATAAATTTTTTTTTGATCTTTTGAGTTGAAAACAAATTTAATTTGATTTTTGGAATAGCATGATATTAAGTTTCATGACCAATAAGTAGGTCCGAACGTAAGTTCTTAAAGTACAAATATTCTGAAACCATCGAAATCCATCGTTGTCTTTCGATTACATTTGGAAAAATATTCCATCATGATATTGCAGAAGGATTAAGTTCGGGATTTTTAGAGAATACTCGAAAATAATGGGCTGAACAGCCCATAACTTCGCTTTTCTGAGCAGCACACAATTCGATTTTAATGGAAAAACGTTGATATAAAATATTTATAATTTCTATTTTAGTTTCAATTATGTATTACAAAAAATTTATATCAAAACTATTTTTTAAAAAGCGCATTTTGAGCACAAGGTTATAAAAATTGCTCTCCTGAATTCTTGAGAGCTAAAAAAATTTTAAGAAAACTTTTTTTGGCATCAGTGATATTTACCACAACATAAAAATATGTCTTATTATTATAAATGAGTATAAATTTGATGTGATAAATATTATTAGGTGCTTTACTCGTTCCTTATGCTGAGCTTGTTATAAGTGCTATAGATATAATATGTGCGGGCAGACCACATTTTGAAGAGTTTATATATGGTATTAGTTTCGAAGTTTTATTTTAATTACAAGAAAATTCAGGAGCTGCAGGAGACACTGTAGGTCAGAATGATTATCGATATCAGTGCTGCAGAACAACTTTTTTATGAGTTACCATTATTATGGTTCAGGAAATTTGTTCGTATTAGAACCTCACAGCTAAAGACACTAATTGAAGTTGCAAACAAGATTGCTTGCTCTTTCTTCTCAAACCTGGCGGCTATAAATTAAAGATTTTCTTAGCCCCAATTTATGACGGTTGGCTACGGTTACCCTTTCTTTGGGTCTCCACCAAGTGTGCCGGTGAATTTTTTCATCATAAATAGAAATTTTTTGTAAGTGTTGTGTACCTTTTTTTTTTTCTTAGAGATTGTCATGGTGATTTTGTAATGGAATATACAATTTAAAAAAAAATATATATTTTCTGTTGGTTAGCGGCAAATTACCTCCTTGCTCCAGGGCCCAGTGTGTACAGTACGCCACTTATAACACGTACCTAATCGGCAGTACCACATGTTTCGCCATATATATAATTGGAATATACAAATTCATTCAACATACCCCATTTGCTAGACAGATTTTAAACAATAGATGTATGGGCTTAACGAAATCATGTAAACGTCAGATTAATTATTAGCATACTCCATAATACACCTTGGTCGATACGCGAAAGCTTGGGGTGTTGCTCGGCATAATTGGAATATTTTTGTTAGGATGTCGAGTTCTACCATGGCCTTCTATAACTCCAATCGGTTGAAACTATTGTATAAGGCTTTTAAATCGTTGAAAAATTGATGAATATCAATATGTAACCCGTTTTTTCTCTCTCAATATTCTTTTGTAGATGAGACTAGCAGCGCTGATCCTTCTGTCGTTAAGCAATCATCCGTCCCTCCAGATTTGGGGGATGATTTGATGCGTTGTTATGTAAGTTCAATGCATGAGGCAGCTGTGTTGTTTTTTAAAAATTTTACCAGCTAAGCTTGCAACTTCCAAACTTTTACCCTCTAATGGGATTTGGCGATACTTTATATCAGTGGAGTCATTTCACCAAAATCTTGGGGAGGGGAGGGCGAGAGCTTAAATAACATATCGAATCGATGATATTTTGAATTGAATCAATGTAATGCACAGTAATATGAGATCCTTGGGGGGCCATTTCCTCCCCCTAGTCCTACCCAATTGACGCCTCTGCCTTATATTCAATCAGTTCATCTAATTTCCTATGAGCTCCTGACCAAATTTCCTAATAATAAACTTTAAGGTATCTTTCCACAACGTTTCCTTCAGTTTGTCAAATCAATCTTTTGGCAATTTCTAGGCCTTTTATTTAAAGCTTTGTAACATTCTTATGATAATCATATGTCACTAGTATGTGTTCTAGTGGTCTGCTGTAAATTAAGGAACTTGACGACTAAAACAGTACACAATAATTGACGAGGAACAAAACATTAAAATTGGCCTACACCAGGATTAACCCGTTTTCACAATTATATTTCAATATAATAAATATATAGCTTATTTACGAGAATATTTCTAAGGCTAAAATGTTTTCTCCTAAAATAATGCCATGTTTTGCCAAATGTTCAGTTAGTCTTACGCTGAAAATCGTGAGACAATATTTCAATAATTATCTTATTTGAAAGCTTTTTGTAAGTACAATTATGTATGTCAAAATATAGGCATATGCCACTTTTTATCTTTTCAACCTGTTTTCTTCTCAAAATAGTTTGCAGTCACTTGATTCTAGCCAATGATTCTGCATACTATGATTTTTGTCGTCAATTAAGTTGAACCAGTACCATACAGTAAATGCGTGGATAAGGCATTTTACTTTTTATTTATTATTGAAGGGCGAATTCGTATCGTATGGCAAAGTTCTTCCGTTGAATGTCTGATATTTTGCTGTATGATCATTAGTATTTTACCTTATCCAATCATTCATAATCTTAGCAATGGGCTGTAAGTACACTCCTTTGCTTAACTTATAACAAATATAAATATGTAGTTTTTTCTAACTCTCGAAAGGTCAAAAACTATTTTCCACTGTAATATTAATGTTAAAAACCTCAAAGGGTTACGCCCGCTGGTACTCTAGACCTTTAAAACTTTGCAAGTTTTCTTAAAAACCGGAAACATATTGACATGTAAAACTTTTCCCAAACAAATTTTGTTTGCTAATACCCTTTTTAGCCAAACAATACGCGTTAAAAATGTAACCAATCAACCAACCAATAACTATTGCAAGAATTGTTCACTTCTTCTCATGCCCCCCTGCCCCCTACGTTCCAATCATGCGAGATCCGTTTAAATTCTAGGTTTGCATTGCGTATTTCCGTTCGATGTCATCGCAGTAAAAAACTTTTCTGATTAGTTTTTCATTTTGATGGCTTTGCTACTGGTCTGGGCTGCATATTTATTTATTTTTTTATTTTGTTGTAATTGCAAATGCACTCGCATTTAATAATAAAACTGCAGTAATTGCAATTATAGGGCGTGGTACAACGTGGTCTTGCATTAGTATTTGTTTAGCATTTTCTGCTTTAAATCATAGAGTTATAAGGTTTGCCTGCGTTTTGCACTCAAGTTTTGCTCACGCAAATATAGTACATACATACGTGTGTCTGTTGTCAAATCGTGAATACTAAAATTTTTAATAGAACCGGATACAGGAAATGAGCAAATTTTCTTCTGCCATATCGAATGTCATGGATTACTCGTATTGATGACTTCTGGCGATAACTTTTAAGACATATTTCTGATGTGTTATACTTTTGAAAAAATTATTATAATTAAAGGAAAAACACAAGTTTCTACTCCACTATATTGGAGTTTTCTTAATGATTTTCTAGAAAGAATAATGTGCCATATTCGAAATGCAATGAATTCATTATTATTTAAAAAACAAAATAACAACACAGTTGTTAGTGATTTTTTTAAAATTTTTTGGTTCATTGATAAAAAATACTGGGTACGTTGAGTTGCAATAAATCCGTATCACCAAGCTTATCAAAAAATTTGTACTGATTTTTGTCCTTGATTAAATAAATTAATAGAAAAATGCCTCCAAAAAATAAATAAAAATCAAGATTGTTTGCTGTATTTGATAAAAAATAGTTCAATAATAAATCTTATCGAATTATGTTCTTCCCAGCAAACATCTTAGCTGCTTTCAAAAATGTGTGTCCTAAAATTGTCGTAAATATGAATTATGAGCACTCTCAAAAGAGACTCGTAATAGAGAGCTTTAAAATATAAGTCCTGAAAGAGCCATAAATATGCGTGTTTTAGGTAAGTTCGTTGGTAGGATTCATAAAAGAGCATTTCTTTGAACCAAATCATAAAATTATTATTATTTAATTTTTATTTGAAGTGATGTTTAAATAAAAACTTCGAACATTAGAATTATTCAAGAATTTCTTGGAATAAGAATAACATGGCTCTGAAATATGAGACAAAACAAAGTCATAATTGACTAAAAAGTTTCGCTAAATTTTAATTCTTGGTTCTGTAAAATTATCCATGTATTATATATTCCCCTTTCGTTGAATTATGGCTATTGCTTGCGTGAGATAACGTAATCAATGACAGATCAGTAAAGGGATTACCCCAAAGGACTAGATTGTAGCTTAATTTAAAGAAAATGAGGAGAATTCTAATCGTACGGTGGTATAGAGAAATTCATCTTTGATATGAAAGCCCTGGTTATATCCTGCATCCAATACTGAGCTTAGTGTAAGATCTTCTGTCGCAGTTAGTATATCACTTAAATATTTCTTTTAAAATCATTTTATATAAAAACATTTATTGACCCTATATATATTGAAAGTCAATGTTAATAAACTTTTTTTGCACTACTAAAATAGTCATATTGAGGAGTGTTTCAAATCTATTTAAATTCGAATGGGCACAATTAGTTCTATATTCAGTAGGCTTGGTCGAATAGTATGAAGCATACAAAAGTCAGTATGACGGGGTCTGAAAAGTTAGAGGGCCCCTTAAAAACGATTTCTGCATATTTTTTTAGCGAAAATTTTTCAAAAAACTTATTCTTTATTTGTTTAGGAATACATTTCTTTGTTTGGAAAAAACTATGAAAACTGCTCCATAAAGTTTTCTCCGATCGAAGAAAAAATTATGCATAAGTCGTTTTTAAGAGTCCCTCTAATTTTTCAGACCACGTCGGGCTGAATTTAATTTTCGACTCGGTCTAATATTGAGATTTCTGAAGTGGTTATAAATGTTAAAATTTTGAGAAATTTCTGATGTCTCTAAAAACTCGGAAGGAATGTCGATTTTGAAAATGTATTATTTTGTATTTTGCTAAAACAAACTCTGTATCTATTTTGAAGATACATTTTAAAATACACCTTGTCAAGTAATTGTTAATCTGATCCAAAGGTGCTCATCATTAGAAAGTGCTATGAATTATGGTTTTTAGATGGTACAAATTTGGCTCTTTTAAACTATTACCAAAGTATAGTAAGATATAATCAATACGGAACTGCATTTGGCGCATATTTTACGCCAAATTAGATGCAATTTATACATTACTTTTTATTTTTTCGTATATTGTAAAAATATACGCATTAGGATTATAAGGAATATTTCTGCTGACAACATCATGCAAAATCAAAATAAGTCCTATGATTAGGGCTACCAGATGGCATACTTTAGTAGCAAAAGTGCTACTTTTGCAAGGTTTTGCTACTTTTCACTCGGAATGTACTACTTTTGGATGGTTTTGGTACTTTCGATGTTTGCATTGTAAAATAGAAGTTATTTGCAATATTCTTTTAATTTGCTGGGGTTTTGTCGAACAAAGAGAGGACCTTTTTTTTTGGTCATGAAAAATATTTGTATGGAATTAAAAAAATTTTTGGTTATGATTACAAAATTGGAATTTTTTGATATGTGCTACTTTTATAGGCAGGCCATCTGGTAGCCCTACCTATGATGCTTCATATTTTTTATCGCAATATTTATTCCGATATGTTTGGATAATTTTTCAATGATTTTTACGGTTTCGTTTAACAAAAAGCTTAAATCTGTAAAAATTGGAAGACTGAATTTTTAAAAATTTATATTTATTCGTTTTATTCTATTACTTACAATGTTATTTTTGCACCATATCCGAGACTGATATCCAGTTTTTCTATTACGTCTGGTTCTTGAGATAAATTAGTTCAAAAAGTTCAAAAATAACGAATTTGATAACTTTTGGCTACTGAGTACACAAAAATGTTAAGGAGCACCATTTCCTTAAAATCTCATATAATTCTTACATAATTACTACATTAAGTATATATGTATTTTCTGGGATCAAAGATGTCGAAAATATCGATTTATAGCTCAAATAATAAATTTTTTAAGTTAGTTTTTGTTTCCTAAGAATTTTGAGTTTAATCTTCAAAACTATGTGTTGATAATATGGGGTATGAGTGACATGTAATTTACATAGGAAATAAATGGTAATTATCCTGTTCCATATAATTTCCCAAGCAATATATACTTCTATCACGTCAAACTCTTTCCCATATTCCGACTAGAAAATGTCATTAAGCGTAAAATATATATCCATTGGTTTTATTTTATTGGTTTATTGGTTTTAATTGAGTATGTAGGCAAATGTCGCCATATTGAAAAAGTCATCAAAACCTAACGGAGTCTGAGTTTTTCTCAACTTTCATAACATTCACTCTTGTACTAAGTCGTGATCTAGCAGTTCATAGACAAACCTAATTTATAAAAATTTGTTCTAGCTAAATAATGATTGTAGAAACTTTTAGCCTCCGCTTTGATCGGATATTTTCAGTTTTCAAGACATCTTCTTCGAATAGTGCGCAAAACTTTAAGCTTTGAGTGTATGAAAAAAAAAAAAAACATTACTTGATAGAAGTATACAATGTATGGGATATTTGATCAGCACAATATTATCGTTCCAAAAATATAAATTTTATGTCTGCGAATTTTTGTTCTACTGTCTTTTGCCTAATTTTTGTGTGTGCTCAGAATTGTTTTGAAAGGTGTGGTATTCTAGATAATACTATCAAAAGTTAGAAAGATTGATAATACGTTAAAAATTATGTAGTAAAATAAAGATAATAAAAACAAATTCCAAAAATTTGAGTTTCGTTCAAATTTGTTAGTTTAAGGTTTTTTTTTTTTTTGTAAAAAAATCATTCAAAAAATTACATAAATACGAGTATGTTGGAGAAAACATTCCGACAAAAATATTGCGAACGCGGTAATATGGAAAAGTAGCTTGTAACTGGAATTTGTTTAAGATTCTTTCTAAAAAGTATGCAGTTAGCTCAGTACTATGTATCTATTTGCTGCCGGGTTATGAACATTTTAATTTTCCACTCTAGATAAATGTATCAGAATTCTCTGAGTAAATGGTGAGTCCTATGAAAACTCTATATGCCCATGTCAAAGAAAACTAACGCAGAAAAGTCCTGTCGAATTTCAGCCAACATTTAAACCCCACTAATATGATTTAAAAAAACAAAAGTTCTAAAGAACCTATGATTAGCAAAAACAAAACGAAAAAAATAAAAAAAAAATTGAAAAATGTGTTGAAATGTGAGCAACGTTTGGATGACGTCGGTTGGGACACTTATTGGCCATAACAGTAACAGCAGCAGCAACAACAAGAACAACAACAACATAACCTGCAACTATATAGTAAAAACGGCGTCGAGTAGTGAAGCACCCTGCTGTGGCTGTAACAAATACAACAACAAAAACAACTAAGAACAACAAAAATAGATGTGAACATTGAATGTTGGTAATTATGACCCTTTTGCCTGCTTCTTTGGTCTGGTGCTGCCGCTGTCGCTTTACTGACTTGCGTCGTTGTCCAAGTCCCATGTATCGTCGGTCGTCTCGTTATATTGCTGGAATATTGCAATTTTTGTGTTTGCTTCATCATCTTCTTTGCATTTTTTTTTTTCATTAATTTCAATTGAAGTTTTCTCGTCTGCACACAGACCACTTTTGCGCTATTAAAAGCAGGGTAACATTGCAAGGAATACGAGAAAAAAAACATAGGGTTTTATTGAATTTTTCAACACTGACAATGAAAGCTGAAAAACATAAAACATAAAGGGTTCATTTTTGGTTTTGTTGCTTTTTATTGTTGTTGTTGTAGTCGAAGGGCGCTTCAAAAAATATTTCACATGGCTAAAATTTAGTTGGAGTTACTTAGCGATGTAAGGTGGTTTTGCTTGCTTCTTTTTGTTGTAGTTGTAAATGTTAAGTTTTGTTTATCGAGTGTCGAGTGTGTAAGAGAAGCTACTTTGTGAATTAGGCTAATTTTGTGGGGAGCTCAAATGTTAAGTGGCCTTCAAGTTGAGCCAAAGTTAACCAAAAGCATTTAAAAAGTTATTACATGTGTACTTGGCTTTCAAGTTAAGGAGGGGGGGGGATGGGGTTTGGTAAGATTTTTTTGGTTGTTAGGTTAGAGAAGCATTTGTTGGCTTAGATATGGTTTTGGAAGTTTCGCTATAGAGATATCAAAGCAAATTTTTCTCAAAAGAAATTTATGAAATTTTTTTTTCAGAATTTCTGTCACTGACCGACTTTTTCGACATTTTTGACTACACCACTAGCATTTTTCTTTGAAATCAATTTTAAAATTTCGTGGTATAATTTTTTTTTATCCCAAATATATATCTGTAAAGAGAAATAAAATTTTTGCTTATCATTTATTTTCTAGACCTGTTTTTTTTTTTTGACCGAACACAATTCTCTGTTAAGGTTTAATAACTGTTCACCGATTTTAATAAAACAGAAAGTAATTAAGAGACAATTCAATAAGTTAAAAAACGGTGTTCGAAATATTAAATCAGTTTACTATTTAAATTTGTTTTATGGCATATATGCAATTGCGCCTTTAGGCAAGAACCTACAGGGTTCTGGTCTCGAGTTTCCAAATTACAATAGGGGGCTCCAACAAGCGTTAATTAAATGTATTAAACGGTCTGAGTTAAACTACTCCTACAGACTTTGAGGTACCCCAAGATGGGAACAAAAGTAGCTTTCTTTTTAATGGCCATTTTTCAGTTTTTGGCCCGGACCCGTAAAGCCATGCTGTTTTTGGTAAATATTGCCAATCCGGGGTCAAATTTATTCCCCAGTTTACAAAATATTATAAGCCATTCAAGACTTTGAGCACAAATTAAAGAAGGATTAAGAAAAAGATTAACAAAAAAAAATTCTGATATTTTATGTATAAAATTTCAAGAGGAATAATTTCAACTACAGCTTTTCTGTATCTGATTGCAAATGATGTGTGTGATATTTATATCAAACATTTTAAAAATATACGAAATATATTATTGACTTAATTGTAATAGTATTTATAGTTTTTAAAAATTTTGTTTTTCATAATTTCTTTATATATAATACGTCAAAATAAATTTAGAAAAATACATTTTTAATATACATAAAAAGTAAAATCATTCATGACCGACCTGCCGATTTTATCTTCTTTTCTTTTTAATTACAGATGTTTATCCATCAAGCCACCTGAGAGGTAAAATTAAATAAAAAATTCTTCCCTATCATACAATATAAGAAAAAAAAAAAAATTAAGAGTTTTTAGAGCGAAAAATATGATATACTTAATATTAAATATATAAACTGAATTAAACTTTAAAAGAAACAAAAACAAAAATCCAAAAAAAAAAACAAAAAACCGACTGCGAGAGCGGAAGTGACTTTACTCAAAACCGTTAACACATGGGGTTGCCAACCTACCAAAAATAAGGAAATGGAACAAAATTGTAAAAAGGATATCAAAATTCTTGCACGAATTAGAGCATGAAATTGCATTGCGCATTAAAACTGTAAAGTTACACTATGTATGTGTTTATGCACCTAACACAATTTATATACATATGTATGCAATATACAATATGTCTTAAAATAACCTTTTTTTTTTAACTACAAATGAAAACAGGTAATTTTAAAATAATTTTCTTTTTGTAATGAGTTTCAAAATCAATTTATCTCTATCTAGTATGTGTAAGAAATCAGAATAATCTTTTTTGATTTAAGAATTTATTACTTATCATTTTTAATATAACACTTTAAATTTCTTACAGCTCTTTTTTTAAGTGAGACAACATTGTAATGAATTAATTTTTGATTTTGTATACATTACATTTTTCACTCTAAAACACTCTTGAGCAAATAATTTTTTTTAACTGTATGATTTTTTCCCACCTATCCTATATTTTCTTATACTTTTTCATCTGTAAAGGAAGTCATTCTATTAAAATCATTTTTTTTTCTAAGTTGAAGCAAAATGTAGTGGCATAAGTTTCATGCGAGAAGACTTAGATGACAAACCTTTACGTTTTTTTGATATTTGCAACCAATTTTAGGAAGCATACTTCTCACGATTAAAGAAAAAGAAGTCGCTTGAGTTGAATTTGTCATATGGCCGAACAAAATTTTATATCTTAACGGCAATAAAAGTATTTCTATATTACATTTTAATGGATAAAGCGGCATTAGAATATCGACAGAAATTAACAAGCTGCCAAGCATGTTAGGTGGAGCACAATTTAAAATATTTCCAACACCTACCACCTGGTAGGGTAGGTAACTGGTAACTTACCAGTTCTATATAAAAGAATTTTGATTACAAATATTTTTCAAAAAAAAAAAAAAAAATTATTAATTTAAAAAAACCTCAGAATAAAACTAATACCGGATGATTTCACGTAGAATATTACAAAACTCTCCAATAGAAAAATTTATTGCGTAATGATCTTTAAAGTTTTAGGCAGAACCGGCCTTAGGTAGTGCAACCAATTGGTGCGAGGCCCATTGTTACTAGTAAGTCACATAATAAAATCCGCTGATTTGGTTCTGCTTTATTTTTTTTTTTATAATGGCAAAAAGTTTTTGCTTCACTTTCTATCGTCAAATTTCTTTTATCAATGAAAAAACTGTCGTGTAAGAGTCTACTATAAAAACCGCCGGCTCTGGTTTTAAAGCAATTTTTAAGGTCATTAAGTCTTTTTGCATTCACTTTCATACATATAGTTAATTTAAATTTAAATATGTAATTAACATTAAATTTTGCATACCAATTAAGAAATGATTTGTATTTACAAAGTTAAAGTCCTATTTCTTCTTTATTTTATCCTGTCCTCCTTATTTTTACCTTTCAAAGAGTGGCATACTATATTTTTAGTTACTTTTATAAGACAATATTTTTTTGAATTATTTTTGCTTCATATAGAATTTTCATAAGCAAAATATAGTTTTAAAACATTACCTAAATAATTCGCAGCTCAACAAGTAAATTCGAAAAGGCTAGGTCGATAAAGTCAGAGACGATAAATCTATGGAATCTATCTTTATAAACTCTAAAAGTTTCCGTTCAAATTCAACAATTCACATACATTTTTGAGTTAAATTTTTAGTGAGATCTGATGTGTCTGCTGAATGAACATTTTTATTGAGATTGTAAAGACTTCTAAATTTAATTGTCCCTGATAAAGTATCCAAAAACAATATTAAAACCTGATTGGATGTTAATTTTTTTTAGATTGGTTTTTCCTCAAATTTGCATATTTTTTATGAAAGATTATGCACTCCCAAGGAAATTCCCAAATTTGTAAACGAAAGGTCGCTCAAGATCGATGAACCTTTTCTATTTTAAAATGTACGTTATCCCAATTTTTGCATAAAATAAAGAGAGCGGAGCCAAATTTACAGATTTAAAGCTACGATATATCTTTTAAAATTTATTACTATTTAAAATCGTCGTAAGTCAAATTTATTTAGCTTGAATATTTTTTAAGTTATAGGCCTTCAAAGTTTTTCTTTTGCCATTAATCAGCAAAATTAACTTGTTTGACTAAATGACCATTGGAATCCCATCATATCAGACGCATACATTACAACAAAGTCCGCACTTCTTGCTCGGGCACATGCGTTTTTTAATAGCGACCATAATGAAATTGTCTAAGCTACTCATTATAACCCCAAAGTCCTTCTATGTCACGCCAATTTTTAGCTGGGCTGTCAGAGAATGCTTCAGAATCTTCAGAACTTATGATATGTAGCTATTTTGGTTTTGTGTACCTAAGCTATGTAGAACATAACAATAATTTCATTATTCTGCTGAAGAATTGTGCAGCGTTTAACCCAATTCAGGCCCTGGGCAATTATGTGATTTTTTTTTTCAAATGGTAACTTTGTTTTCCAACTGCTACAAATAATTGTAAACGACTTGACAACACTTAGATTTCAGCACACAAAGCGCACAGTGGTGCAAATGCAATTAGTTTTAAACTTTTTTGCTCCTTTTTTTTTAAAAAAAAACTGAAATAAATCAAAATACTTTTGTATATTTTTTTTTTTGCTCTAAGCGCGCGATGCTGTTTGTCATGTATTTGATTGCGTAATGACGCCTTTATTTCGCAATCGTCGTTCGTAATAGGCGTGTACGCTTAGCAATTTTTCTACAGCACATTTTTTTTTCAGTTAGACTCTTGCTAGCTGTCAATAAATGGGCGTTACAGCAATCGACTGCACTCGTCTATGATAAATATTTATTATTTACTTTAACTCTTAGCTATGACTAGCGTCCTACAGCTTGGGGCATCCGCTTGGCAGCTACTGCACTCAAAAATATGCAATAGTTTATTTTTTCTTCTTTCAATATCAACTGTAATTTGTTATTTATTTTTTATATTTCCTCTTATTTTTTTGCTAGTTTTGTTTTGATTTTAATTGAAATTTATTTGAAATCAAAACTATTACTGTAAGAGGTAAAAAATTTTAACTAGTTTAGCTTAACTACCTTCACGGTCTCTGTCCACGCTTGGTCCACTTAAACGTGCAATTAAAAATTGAAATTAATTTTTTCCCCTTTCGCTGCTGCATAATTTTTAGCACTACTTAATTGAAGTTTGTATTTTGCATTCCATTTCGATTGTTGTACAACTTTCAACCTAGTTTAGTTTGCAAGCTGCCACTGCTAACTTATTTTTTATTGTTATTTGTGGATAACATGAACTTGCTTACCTGGCGGTTTTATAACCCTGCAATTATTTTGGTCATACAGTGGAGTCGATATCAGTAGATACGTGTAGTGGTACTCGTTGGCAGTAGAGCTCAAATTTTTGTTTTGTTTTATTGATTGCGAGGCAGAGCTTGGCTTCAATGGCATGAAGTGCATTGACTGCAAATTTTTTGAAATCTCTTCGAAGTAAACAATGAAATTTTAAGCCACATACGAAAATTTGAGCTCATTATGTTTCATAAGCTATAAAATTATTGCAAAAAGAAATTTCATGTTACATTTTAGGTTAAAGTCTGGAAACACTTGTAATATAAGGTTTCCATTGTTTTTTCAATTTTCTTTTGCTTTTAAGCATATAATTTATTATTCATTGTGTGCCGCGTGAATTCAGTGCGACATCAGTTATTCTTAAAAATCAATTAGCATCAAAAAATAAAAGAGACATCAAAAAAACTGTCCATTACCTGAGGTCTTATTAAGAAGCATTAAAAGTTCATTAATTGTTATTTTAATTAGTGACATAAGCACAATAAAGAATAAACTTTGAAGGAAAAGAAATTGATTAGAAAAAAAAAAATCCACTGGGCGATTCAATAATATATTGCTGCTCAAACGAAATGATTCTTTTGTTTCTATTTTTGACTAAACACATCATCGATTAATTGATGTCTAATTTTTTCAATACACTTAGTATCAGTTTTTTCAAGAAACAATATATTTATTACATGATTTTCTAATTGCTGGGCATAAAATCCACGAGACAAAATTGAAAATGCGGATATGTGAATATATTCAGAACATTTAGAAAAAAATTAAGATTTTTGAACCTTTTGTCAATTATTTTTTTAATTTTTTGTTGAGATATGTTATCGGTTATTTGGTGTGGCATTTTGAACCAAAATCATCAGATTAAACTGTCATTTACATTTTTTTTTGACATTAATAATGACTCATGTTATTGCTCTAAAGAATATTAAACAAAAAACATTAACCTGCTAATATTCAACTCAAGAATTTAATATTTTCATTACCTTAAGCATATGAGTTCATAACATATTTTGGCAACAAGTTTGTCGCCAACCCATTTATCTCTGTTGTCAGTGCTTTTCCACTGTCAAATGTCAGCTAAATTAAGTCTCTACAAATATTTCAATGATTAAAATCTGAAGATATCTTGGTAAAATGTTAAGCTGTTTTAATTTTTTAAATAAATTTGTTTATTTTTATTTTAAAGAAATATGAGCTTAAATTTTTGTATTGAAAAAAGAGATGCATTCTAGTAAAGTTACCTCTTATAACTTATCTTTCACTTATGTATGTGCAATTATGATCCTTATTAAAATTTAATTATAAATTGTAATAAAAGTGTAGAATGCAATATGAACGCTGCTATTTATGCTTGCTGTATACTAAATATGCTATATAGAAAAGTAATTTTCATTTAAAGAATATTGTTAAAAGCATTTAATCGCTTTTTATATGGTATGTTTTGAGTCTGTTGTGAGTCGACATTGTTCACATTTATAGACTGTGAATTTATAGATGCGGTAGTAGTAGCCTTGTTATGATAATTTTCTTTAAATTTTTTTTTTTTTAATAATGTTAGGTATTAAAATTTTTCAGTTGTAGCTCTGAGCATTTAAAATATTTTAAGAAAAATTGTTAATATAATTAAACTTTGAAATTTTTCATAAAAAAAGTCTCATCGTACTAAAGTCTCAATATCTTATAGGAATTTTTTTATAAGCTAATTAAGCATTTATGCTTACAATTTAAAACCACAATCAGTTCAGGTTTAATCTTGATCTCCATGTTAATAATGCGGTTTGACATTTGAGCTAGAGCAGCGCTTTGAGTAGTTAAATGACAGTTTAGCATATTGTGGTCTACTTAAAAAAACAAATGAAGGAAATTATTTAAATGTATAGGTAATAAATAAAAGAAAATCCATATGACTACATGTTCAAATCGTATGCATAGAATTAAAAACATGCCTTGAGAATAAAAATAAACCAAAGAGATTAAAAATAAAATTTTCTGCTGATTTTCGATTTTTCAAAGAATTTACCTTATTTGTTCTAGAATCAAATAAAAACAAATGTTTCTTTTTGGAATAAAGTTTTTTCGGTACTTCCTTATGTGCAGAACAGAAAAATGAAAAAAAAAACAACTTAAAAAAAAAAATTTAGATTAAAAGAAAGTGCAATTTTCTTCAAATTTTCCTCAAATTTCAATAAACTAAGACTTTGCAGCTTTGGTAGGAACCCAAAGAGTTTTTTTAATTGAGGATACACTCGAAAAGGATTAAATTTTTAAATATGAAGCATTTCAGAAGAATTGTAGAACATGATGTTATTTTGAGCATGTCTGGTATACATGCAAATTAAGCTGTTCGTAATTTCCAAAGTTTATAGAATCGAAGAGCTCTTTTTTGTTAAAAAAAAATTTTAGATCAAAAAATGTTTATCTTCAATACATTTTTCAGCGAATCGCAATTTCTTTGGAAATGGAATAACACAAAACCTACGAGTCCTAAATAAAAATGAGAACTCTAATGCAAATTTTATATATTTTTTTGTGATTTCTTTTTTCGAATGATGGATTAGCATATAAAATTTTAGTTTTTTGTTTTAAAAATGAATTCAATTAATTTCTATAAAACGAGGAAATCTTCCGAGCCCCTCATTTGTCAAACCTCTTCGCATCTAATAATTTGAATAGTTTCTGTTGAACTGAACTATAAAATCAAAAACCTTTCTCAACTTGATTTTTATTCTTCATGCCAATAATTATTTTATATTTTCTCTCACAACGCTTAATTAATTTTGGCGTGATAATAACTCATTTAGTTCAACAGAGAATTGGCATAATTTACATAAATAAAAATCTTTTGTTTTAAATATTAAAAAAATAAAATAACTAATATACATAAATAAGATGATTTTCCTTACATTTTTCTTTCCCAAAACAAATTATTTACTATGTATGTAGGAGTAATAATTACTGCTACATAAATTTAGTTGTTGTGAAGAAAAGCATTCAAAGTAACACCTTACATTTTCACATACCTACGTTGTTGCAACAAACGACTTTACGCTCATGAAAAGCATAACTGTCTTTAATTGCTTAATTGATTATAATAAAAAAAAAAAAATTTACAAATATTTTTCATCGCCTGCTTAAAACAAATTATTTTGCTATTTCAACAGCATAGCACACTGTACACACACACAGCTGTCTCTTGCTCTCTCACCTAACTAACGCTCTTTTGGCGTTTGCCAATGATTTGTAGAGCTGCCAACTAATTAAAAATTATTATTTATTCAATGTATTAACAATTGCAGTGTCTATCTGCCTGGCTGTTTGTTCGTCTTCATTCTCTGCCCCTTTTATTAACAAATCACTCATTATATTATTTGATTTCTATACAAATTGACGTAAATTACTTGGATGTGCATTGCAGCATTATTTTCGTGCAAATCACGCAATTATATTGAATGCAACATCTGCTATGAATGCAATATATGTTACACTAAGATATGATACACCTACCGGAGTTGTGATTTAATATATTGTTATCAATGTGCAGTATTTTTTAGATTTTATGAAATTTGCATACCAAAAAAATTTAGAAAATTTGAGGGCTTAGATTAGATTGAATAACGAGGTGGTTATTCACTACAGCCTCCTGTGTGATTCCCATATATAAAGCTAAACATTAAGCTTACGCGACGAGGTCATGTCGTTGTGGAATACGCAGATCATACTTAACTTCTTTCAATTTCTGCTTACGAATTTCAAAACCATTGGTAAAATTTGTTTGTTACTCAAAGCAATAATTGATAGAAAGACGTATTGAATTCTATTTGCAGAATTCTTAGGATGGAAAAGCTTAAGTCTTCTTATTCCTAACTTACTATGTTAAAGTTGAATGCCATTTCATACGATTAGTCTACGGCCTCTGCTATATCGTAAAGATCACCAAGAATCATGTCATGAACCTTTTCAACGAGTTCCTCATTAAACACCTCTGACTGATAGAGAATGTCAACGTGCAGATTTTTCATATATGAGGTGTCGAAAATAATCGTACATTTTGTACTTTTAACATCTTAATACAGTACTTGATAATATCAATTTTGAAGATACGATTTATGTACATAAACGAATTATTTATGTGCATGTGAATATTTTTTTTCTCTGGGGGCACGCAAATAAAAAAACTTTTTTTTAATTACCTCGACTGCTAGCACGTATGTCTTTTATTTTCCTTTTTAAATGTTAAAATTTTAATTTAAAATTTCTTCGTCATCTTCTTCTTCCACGACAAACAAAGTGGAAATACAGTAGCTAATAAACAGTAGTAAGTTCCACAATCTCTACAAATTGTTTACAAGAAAAATATTTGCATAGCAATAAAACAATTTAAATGTTTTTATTATGTTGGCTTCTATAATACCTATTTTTTTTCGTATTCGTAGTATCTACTCATATATTTTGAGGCTGCCAACGTTTACCATATCTTCATGGTATCTTTGTACGTTTCGTGTTATCTTTATACAAATATCTTCTGCTATTTATTTGCAATGAGATAAAATCATCAGAAATGTACATGTACTTCACCTGTTTGGAGAGCACAACGCCAGCGATGTTGCTTCTTCGTATTTTTCTGATATTTAATTTTCAATTTCATTTCTATTTAATTTGTTTCTAATTGTTGAGATTAGCTATTGTTTATTTAAAACAGAAATTGTTTTTCTATAGAGGAGGCATTTATCATGAAAGTTTTTAGAGTAGAATTTCAAGGGAATTATATTAAATGTGTATTATTAATTGCTTTAAATGGATATTTATTGTGGGTAGAATAGCTAATTTTTCTAAATGTATGTGACGGGATTTGATAAAATTAAACCTTACCAAAAGTAACCTCAAAAATGGAAAAAATCAATGATATTATCTTTGATTCAACCACAAACGCCGACAATATTTAAATTGAAGAGAAATATTTATGATTTGGTAGCAAAACGATTGATTAAAAATGATTTCAGATACGATTCGAAGTGGCAAAATAATGCTTAATGTAAAATAAAAAAAATTATTTCAAATACTTCGCAACTTCAAAATGCAAGTTTTCAACGATTAAAGGCAAAGTTAAAAAATGTTATTTTCAATACTTTCAAACTCAAAATAGTCTTAAAGTTGTTTGTGATAAAAATAAAGGTAAAAAATGTTATTTTAACAAATAAAATTAAATTTTAAAAATTTGCAGTTTTAAATCATAAATAAAATTTCCAAATTTGCAATGCCATTTTTCGCTTAGTGTAGTTAGTCATAACAATCTAAACTTTTATGAGCTTCCCCTTGGTGAGATTTGATGAGTTCTGAAGGGACCACCCCTCCCCCCTTCCGTGAGACTTGCCCTATAATTTTTAAATGTAATCTGCTATAATAATGTATAGTCTCTGCATTAAAAAGTTGACGTGAGATTTTTATTGACCTTCTCTCCCCCTTGGATTTGTTGAGATTTTCCCTCCCCTCTATTTTGTCTAACGTATTTTATGGACGTCTCCTTTGAACTTAAACCGAGTAGATACTGTGGGGCAGGATAACCAGCGTCCTAACTAAGTAAAATCTCAAAATCATAATAGGACTAATAATTTTATGTGAAGTAAAATATATCAATTATCAAAAAATTTTGAATTTGAAATGATAGAGAAAATATACTGTTCTTCACATAAAGTACACATTTTAAATTACTTTTCTAGCGAAGAAAGAGTTTATTTTTTTGATATAAAATGGTCTTGAAAATTTAGAATTTTCAAAGTTTCCTACATTGACTCCACTGTTAGTTGGAGCTATGTATGTGGCGCTCAACACAGTAGCACGAAATATTTTGTTATTTACATTCCAACAACTTGTATTTACTCAAGCTACTTATTTGTTTTAAAGCTATGCTTATCAAATATTTTCATAGATTCTTGCAGTAGTTTCTGTAGGTATTTAGTTTTTTTACTATGCGTTTTTATTTGTCAAATTAAAGTTAATTAAATAACAAATATTTATGCAGACGTAAAGCATTTTTTTCTGATTACTTTGGTTTAAGAAGCATTTCTTGCGAATTTTTTATTTTTTAATTAAAGTATAATTAAATAAAATTGCGTAGCAATATTTATGAAATGAGCTTCCTTTGAATTTTAATTGTTCCTCCTTGAATATTAATTCAAAATAGACTTAACTTCAAGAAAGAAATTTTATTTTGAGATGGTTGAGAAAATAATGTATGTTCAAAGCGGGATTGATGAAATCTTAAACATATGGTTTATTTTTAAGAAAAATTAAGATTGGGAGGTTACAGGTTTCTTAAGGTTTTCCTGGGAGTATCTGCAATCCTAAGCATTTAAGCTTCGTATATCTCGAAATCTCTTTGATGCTTAATAAAATTCAATATATTTCCTTCTGTGAAACGAAAACCAATTATCGGCGAGAAATTTAATTTTATTTTGGAAGAAACTAGAATCCATTTGGTGTTTTAAATTTTTTTTTTTTTTGTACCCTTTAAACTTTGAAATATTCCCTAAGTTTGGCGAAATTTGTTTTAGAAGATATAAACCATCAAGATCTATATATGAGTATGGATTCTTTTGGGTGACATCTTATTTGAGGAGTTAATTTAGAATGAATTTTGATCGGAAGCAATATTACGGTTCTTATATTATATTCAAAAGTGTACCACATAAAATTAAAAATAAACTGAATCTCAATGAATGCCGTACACCATTTCGCCCCCAACGCCAGTTGCGACACTGTTGGAACCCTTTTCGCGTGGGGTTTTAGCCACATTTGACAAATAATTATAAAAATATCAAAATAAATTTTATCACAATTAGAATTTCTAAGCATTATTGCCTTTTAAGGAATTATGTTTGCAAGTTTTGCACATATTCACCGCTTCCGAATTAAAAAAAAATGACCTCTGAACCCAACATCAATAGAAATAAATTTAATTGAAAAGTAAAAATCAAATAAATATTAGGATGGCAACCCTACGATTGTGAACGGTTTTTTGTTAAGCTCATAAAGGATATTAAGCTTGTATATGGAGAAACAAGTCCAAATATGGAAGTCGGTGGAAACTTTTGATTTATTGTCAGGAAGGAAAAAACCAAAGCCCTACATATGCTCATACTGGAATGAGTTTTTAGGAAAAAAGTGCCTTATTTTTCCAGAAAATAAATTAAATGGCAGCCATATATAAAAATAATATAATTAGCTCATACATTTCCACCGAGTTCCATCAATTTTCCAAATAGTGACTTAGAAAATCTTTTAATTTACTTTATGACAAAATTATCAATATCGCAAAACTTAAACTATTATTTAAATGATTTCATAAATAAAATAACATTTTAGCAAAAATCGTACCGCTCTTCCACTACCCGCATTTTAAAAAGTTCAAACGTAAACCTTTAATTTTTAATTTTTCATTTTAATACATAAAAAAATTGGGGTCTACACTTGAGCAATTTAATTTTAATTTGCTGTGGTGTGCGTGGTAAATTTCCTGTGGTACTTACACACTTTGAAATGTTTTTAACCCAACAGTAACTCTCTGCAATTCCGCAGTTCCAGACCGGGTCGACCGCCAAAACGTGGACCAGTTGGTCTATCGCTGCCGCCAACACATTTATCACAGCATCCACAATTAAAGAAACATCGTTTGGATAATGGCGACTATGCATATGAGAATGGACACATAAGTGGTGAGTTCAAATACAAGTTATCTTTTAAAATATTTTTTGTATTTAGAGATATATTGTTATATTGATTTGCTTTAATCGACAGATTGAATATTGAACGAAAAAACAAATTTACTAAAACGTAAAAAAAGTATCCCATTAGGTTCCGGGAATGCGTGAATTCCAGGCGCTGAAAATGCGTACAAAATACACCCAAAGGAGCATTTTTTGCGGGTCCTTTGGGCTTATATTATAGAATTGGGTTTGAATAAAATGTTCCCAAAATTTCAGCTTCCTAAATCAAACCTGCGAGCGGAGCAAGCGGTTAGTTTCCAATTACAATTTATATGGAACATAGAAAAAATCTGCCATTCGTTTTCTGTTTTTTCGTTTTTTCCATAATCCCAGCTAAGCCATAAAAATCGTTTTTAGACAAATTAGGCATTAAGATTTCTCTTAAAATGTGAGAAATCAAAATAATTTTCTTTTATTTCGAATGATCGTTATATTTGAATGTAAGTTACGCCCACTTTCAATATCAAAAAGTGAATGAATTGAAAAAAAAAATTACAATAAACAGTAGAAATATAAAACATTTCAAAATTGCCACCAGCCAAGATGATTAAGCATTAAAACTATGAAAAAAAAAATTAAGAAAATAAATTTTGACTTCTTAAGAAAAAACCCGACATACGAAAAATTCACAAATCATTCAGACTGCATTTGTAGAAATGTAGTGCTTTTTAACGCCGATAGGCGTGTCAGCTGTCAGGCAAGTTAAAAACGTTAAGAGCTCAAAATCAAAGTAACGATAGTATAACAAATAGAATGGGAACGAAATTCAACTGCTTTTAAAATACCATACATAAATTAAACAATTAAGCGCTTTCATGAAAAAATAACTCGAAGCACTTGATATAGCGACCCAGCAAACTAAACACAAAGTTGCAGAAATCATAATTTTCCAAATCTCCTCCCTTCCTTCCGCGGCTGAATGGTTTTTTTCCATCTCTCAGAGCTTGTGATTCCAAAGCAATAATTTGCCACCATACCATTAACTATTCAATACGATTTTACATTCAACAAAAATTCGAAATCAATTCGAACATCGATCCCGATGAATTGTTCGTGTGCGTTTCTCTGGCAATGGTTGGCTTTTATATCCGTTGCGCGGTACAATTGTTGAAAAAGATGAACAACAAAAAAAAAATATATATAACAAGATGGTATAATAAAATACAAAAGATTTAAGCCGATTTCTGTGGTCAATTTTCTACATTTATCTTAAGACTTCCTTTGAGATGAGTGTGGCAACACAATTGTAGAAAATCATTGGTTCATTGAAGTGTACCAAACGGTGCTGATGATCGCTTCTGCGGTCGGTCGGACGGTTGGTCGGTCGGCCGGTGCGCATTCAAAAGCCACGATCACTTGAAGGCTTAAAATGATTTCAGTTATGATTTCGTTTCGATTTCATTCGCGTTCATTTGTTTCACATCTTTTGGTTGAATTTTTGCGTTTATGTCTTGTTGTGCATTGTACGAGTAGAAGGTATGAATTACGTTTTGAGTTACGTTCCTTTGAATTACAGTATTTCAGTTGTGTTTTCTTTTTTTCTATATGATTTCTGACAATCGAATGACGTTGATGTATTGTGACTGTGGCTTTCAAATTTTGTCCAATTTTCGCATGGTGTTGCCATTTTGAGAGATTTTGCGAAATCCAAGGGTTTTATAGAGTTTTGGGTGCCTTTTAATCGTGAAATGTGCAATATGGTAAGGGAGTTGAAAAAATTCGTAATTGTCATAAAATTTTCATTCGAAAACTTTCTAACAATGATTTAAAAAACTATCACTTTCCGCGAAAACTCTTTTTGAAATGCAACTAAAATTCCCAGTGACATAAGATCGTTATTCAACTCGAATTCAGTATTAGCTCGTTTGGTTGTAGTGGGCCGATGTCCGACTTTATTTCCATATCGAATAGCTAATAAATTATTATGAGCACAGTGAGTCTATGGCACAAACTTTGGATGTTAAATGGTATATATGTATGTACATTATTATATATGTATTATGTTATCTTTAATTCATTTTTCAATAGTACAAAGTTTTTTAGGCCATCAAAACGCTCCTGTTATGTTTTTTTGAATCGGACTCAAATTAGAGAAGTTGTGCCTCGGCTGCTATTTTGAAAAATAGTTCGCATCAAATATTCACTGTCTGTACGACAAAGCTAAAGCATTAGGTTATCAAATCTTCTACATGAATCATCTATATGAATAAAATGATAGCCGCTTTCGATGAACGGGATTCACGCAAAATCTACTGAATCAATTTTGATCAAATTTTTTTAATCATCTTTCTTGGACGCTTGGTCCCAACATAGAATTAAAATTATCACGAGATTCCTGTTAAATATCAAAATATTAAAGTTTTAAAATTGCTAAAAAAAATAATTTCACACATAGAAAGAAGCATGTAAGCATAACATTTCGTTTAATGGCAAGTTAGTGTGTTAGTTAGTGAGTGTGCGTTTTGTTTTTATATGTCAATGCAATGGAAGAGAATATTCAAATTTAACTCTCGTTTTCGCTCTCATTCTCAATTTGTCAACGCAGCAACGCGGAATTTGTGAACAATGAAAAAAAAAATTACAGTACCTTCACACATAGGAGACACACATGCTGTCCTAAACGGCTTGACAACATGTGTGACTGTCAATATTGCTTTTCGTTCACATTTTCGTGCATGCCATCAAACATCAATTGCAGAACAATTTATGAGCGTCCACATCGAAGTGAACTGCATTAAATCCTATTTAATATGAAAAATGTGCACTAGGCTTGATAGTCAGTTCACACAGGTTGGACAAGCCAGCAGAAAAATCAACAATTTTTGAAATCCATCCAACATGTGTGTCAAGCGGTCGTTCCTAGAGTTCACATTATCGAACATTGATGTTGGACAACATGTGTGATAATGTGTACTAGGCTAATTGAATGTGTTAGTTTGTGTGTGTGCTTTGTTTTTGTCTTTCACATGGCAATGCAATGGAATATTTATGGAAAAGAAAACAACAAGAACTCTAGATCTGTGAAGAAGAATCCAAAATTGACTGTAGTTCTACTTAAAAAAAGTAAATTGTTTGCCTTCGCAGAAAAACAGGCTACGCGTACAAGTCGCGGGCATCTGCTAGTTTAACAATATTTTTCAAAACACAGCTTCAATTTTCTTTTAGTTTTCTTAAAGATATTTCGCAAACGGTAGTTCGGAAGTCAAAAAAAAAAAAAACTCTTTGGTACGGATTGTAAATCGATGCAATTCGCCATAACAGTTAAGGTCCTCCGGGAGTTTTTCGAAAAATTAAAAGACAATATTTTAAAACTTTTTTTTTTAAGCTGCATCTTATCTTAATTCAAATTTTTTGTTTACATTATTGAAGTATAACTATTCAAGATCAGATTACATTTTTTTTCGGATGAACCAGTCTCCAGATATCTTGCTCACCGCAAATTTTGAAGTCGTTCATGGCATTGCACATTTCTAACTTATTGACAAATATTTTTGGAGCAAAAATTTATCAGGGATAAATCTTGAATAGTTATGCTTTAATAGTGTAAAATGCAGGTCTAAGATAAAATGCAACTTCAAAAAAAAAATTTTTAAAAAGTGTCTTTTAATTTTTCGAAAAACTCCCGGAGGACCTTGAGAGATTAGTCAGCAAAAAAAGCTTTTTCGAAAAAAAAAATCATTGAGTTGAGTAGGTAGCTAAAAGGCCACTTCGGTATTAATAAGGACTAATTCATACATAGAAAAGTCAGCCCAGGTCAAAATTTTATATGGTGAAAATGTAGGTAATATTATGGTGCACTCAAATATATGGTATATAAGAGAACTACATCTTATTACAATATTTCAGAAAATAACTGCAATTTAAACAAAAATCATTTTTTTTGATATTAATTAGTAATAATTCTGTACTGAAAGCTTAGTTAGCCAAAAAATAGTACCAGTTGGAAAAATCTGACCTAATTTCCTAATAAAACTCATTTACTCAAAAAGTTACGAAATTATTGTTTGTAAGTACTACTTTATTAAACACCTTATAACTCAAAGGGTGTTCCAGACAGGACCGTGCTTAAGCACAGGCAACATAGGCTGCAGTTTAGTGGTCCGCGGCAAAAAGTGGGGCTCGCAACACAAAATTGATGACCGTTTTTTTTTTTGTCATATTCGTAAAAATTTGATTTTTCATGAGTTCAAAAAAGATTTCATTACATCTCTTAGGCAACAAGCACAAGCCCGATGGGGCCAGCACCAAATGTTCAGTCTAGGGGCCCGCACACACCTAAACACGGCCCAGATAAATTCTCCTCTCTAACAATTTTTACTCACAATAAACCAAAGAGTCTAATTCTATCAATTAAATTTCACGTTTACCAAAATTTGTTAAATATTAATAAGCTTTTTTAGAAAAAAAGATAATCAAATAAATTTAATTGAGAGAATCATGTGTATTTTTCAGCACAGTCTTGATATTAATAATTTTTTCTCCAAATTATCTACAATCGTTGTTAATAATTTAGAAATTTTTGCCAGGTATTGCGGTTCTTGAGTTCTCGATTTTGACCAAAAAATAAATTCCAAAGAGTATTATTTATTCTTTTCGCAAAACTCGCAGTAACTTAATTTTGGCGTATAGAAATCCTATTTGAAACAAAATAACTTGGAGCCAACAAGGCTTTTAGGTTCACATGAACAACTGCAATAAAATTTCATGCAATTTAAAACTTGATGAAATGGACTAAGTTTCTGGTAATGATTTTTCTAAGAAAATTTTTATATAAATATAAAGTTCCTAAGATAAATACGTGTAATAATAATAATAAATATAATCATGATCATTATAATGATTGTAATTGAATGCATTTGTTAAAAAATATTTTTAGCGAAAGAATATACATCTGATTGCGATGATGAAACTTTGTCTATATTTGAAGATGATGATGAAGCAAATGTATGTACTACATAAGTTTTTTTATGAAAAAAATGTATGTAACAATTTAACTAATTTGTATAAAAATTGTCATTCTGCTCATTCGCAGGCAGAAGATCATGTTTTTAATGATATGATTGTAAAGTTGAAAGATAAATTTCATGGAAGCAATATCAGTCGAGAACAGAAACAACAAATTTTGACGCTCATGCCTGTCGAATGGAAAATTGCGAAAATTGCGCGGAAAATGAACACTTCACGTTATTTTGTTGAAAAAGCACGTAAATTGGCACTCGAGCAAGGAATTTTATTACTGCCAAGTAAAGGTCGAGGTTCGTAAAATTTTCATACTTAGAAAAAGCCATAAATTTTTTTTGTAATTGTATTTTTGACTTTAGGAAGTCCTCTATTAGATGAATTTAAATAAAGAACGCAAGAATTGCATGAGAATGACAATATGAGTTTAGTTATCAATCTTGATGGCAAAAATTTAAATTTAAAAATAAAATATCTGTTTTATTGCTATATTCAGAAAATATGCTAAAAAATTTTAAATTAATTTTAAGTTGCAAGCGGCAACAAGAAGAAAAATTATCTCGAGAACGCCATTGATTCTGGAAAAAATTTTAAATTATAGTTAACGATTGTAGAGTATTTGGAGAAAAAAAATTTTTATACTATGACTACCTTTATTATAAAATTTTTATTTTCTTTATTTAAATAAAAAATAAATATTCTTTCATTTCCGGAACCCATAAGAAATAAACTTTATTCTTTTCGAAAAATTCGCAAAATTCAATTAAGGCATTAGAAATTTCGGAATAATAACGAAAAAGTCTATTCTTTTTGCTTAGACAGGATTTTAAAAATGTGATTTCCCGGTATCTTTAGAATTCTTAAACTTCTTTTCCCAAATCTTTCTTGACAAAGTACTATAACTAAAATTATAAAAATTATTTTATTTAGATAATTTGAAACTATATAATCATCAAAAATACCAAAGAAAGTTCTTTCATGTTCTCCAGCTCGCAGGAATTGTATGACCCTATCTCAGAAAAAATGTTGATTTGGCAGAAAATTTGATTTTAAACTCGATAGTAGGTCTTGACCCAAGTATTAATTCCATACTTAAGAAATAATTTTCAAGTTGCGCTGAAATTTGATTTGATATATTTAGATATGAAATCAGCTAACCATCATTTCTTTTTTTCTTACAAAACTGTATAGGGTTCTAAAGAAATAAATTGCAAAAACTTTCCATTCAGGTGGCACCATCAACAAACCTCACTTTAATTTCTTTTACCTTCACAAAGCCATTTTCTGTATTTGATTTGAGTGCATACCTCTTATCAATTTAGTCGCTATGCCGCTACTTTTTTTATTTTGGCGAAAATGCCAATGGCAGCACTGGTGGTCGACCGTAACAAACGAATGATTTGTAAATTGAAATTTAATGCGCCTGGGAAAGCAAGAAAATTATGATTTATCGCATTGATCGTGATTTGTTGGCGAAAGATCAATCACAATAAATAACAATCAGAGAATGCGCAACGAACAAGGGGTAAAAGTTTTTTTTTCCTTTCCAAAATTGGCATTCAAATGATCATAAAATACTTTTTTTTTATTATCAAGCAGCTATTAGTTAAATTAAAAAAAAAAATGCAACTCAACAATTGTAATCCCATGCAATTAAAGTCACTACGTATACTTGTCACATGCGATATTAAATTGCAAAATAATTTTTTAGATTGATAGAAAAACTAACGCCAAATTAAATACTGTGACATTCGACTTGTATAAACAATATAATTTATTTGAAAGGTAGACCAACAGACAGCCCGATAGAAAAGCAAACAAATTGATAGCACGACAGACAGACAGACAGACAGACAGACAGACAGACAGACAGACAGACAGACAGACAGAAAAATGCAATCAAATTTGAAAATCAACATATTGAGGGTAAAATATACTTAAAACACACGTTTAGAGTTAAATATTTGCATACATATCGCTCACTTACTTCAAGACTGGCATAACTCAAAAAACATAAAGTAGGAGAAAAACGCATTTAAAGTTTTCAATAAGTTACTTTTTATATGAAAATGATGAAAAGTATGTCTACATAAACTCTTCTCACAAAGCAAGTTTATGAAATACTTTTCTGATTTTTTCACACAAAATAAAAAATGAAATGGCAAATATTTCTGTATCATTAACTCAGAAATTACGTTTTTTGAGTTATGCCACTCTTGAAGTAAGTGAGCGATATGTACATTGGGGTGGTCTTAAAAGCCAAAGTGTTTGTTCCCGTAGATGTGATGCAATAAAAAAATATATATCTCATTTTTTATATTTAAGTTTGAAAATATTCCTGAAATGTTTCCTAATAATAGCCATAATTAATCTGAATGGAGTATGATCTCGACATTCTATGTGTGATATTTATTTTTTTAGCAATTTTAAAACTTAAATATTTTGATATTTAACAAGAATATCGTGATATTTTCAGTTGTATTTTGAGACCAAGCGTCTAAGAAATAACCCTAAATAAATTTGATTGAAATTTATCAAGCAGTTTTTGCGTGACATGCGAACATCGAAAACAGCCACAATTTTATTTATATAGATTAGCTAATTTTCAGAGAGAGAGAGAGAGCCTTTTGTAGAAAAGTCGAGTGTTACAGGATGGGAAAGATAGAGCTGCATTTTGGTGAAACCAACCAACCAGAAATGGTTTGCCAAATCTCGTTCCGATACTCAAAAATATGAGAATTTCCGTAAATTTTGTTATTTTAATTAAAAGTGTATAAAATTACAGCTTGAAATGTATACCAAATGATAGCATTAGAATATATAAAAGGTTGCATTATTGAATCCTGTCCCAAAATTGGGTTGCCATCGGTTTTTTGGTCAATTTTTGTTAATAAGCACTTATGCCAAATTATAAAGCTCGAAGAGCCTACATAGAATATATGTATAGGGTTGTCCTATTGACCCATATTTGGAACAGAGTTCGACAAGACAATCCTATATATTTTATTTAGGCTCTTCGAGCTTAATCATTTGGCATACAATTCAAGGTGTAATTTTAACTAACAAAAATTGACCAAAAAAACCGGTGAGAACCCATTTTCGGGCATCAGAACGGGCTTTTGTTGGTTATTTTCACCAAAATATATTTCCATCTTTCCTATACATCCTGTTATCTTATACAGTCAACTATTCTACAGCGGGCTCTTGGACTATGGGTAACTTTTGAGATTTTTCTTAAATGCACTCTTTAAAAAATCAATTCGTTTGTTTTAAGATATGATGTAACTTAAGTAAAAAATCAAAACGATATATTTCCACTTTGCATTATATTTTTATTTTTGTCTACAAACATCACTGAATTATAAATGTTGACGTTCCTAAGTCCCAAAAAAAGAAATATTTGCCTCAAATGTTGGCTAAAAATTTTTGTGTTCTTAAAAATGTGTCAAAACGTAACAAATCCACAGAATTTCAATAAAAATTAATGGCCCATAATTATAGTCGCAAAATTAAGATAATAAAGATAAATTTTACCCAAAATCGAAAATATAGATTGACCCCATAAAAAAAAGAAAAACTTGCATTAAATTATGAGAAAATTTTAATTAAATAGATTACATTATTGACAACGTTATAAGGCAGCGTGGCGAAGTGGTTAAGACTGTGAACTCATAGCTCACAGTACGTGGGTTCGATTCTCGTCAGAAAAAATGATTTTTTTTCTATAAGCATGTTAAATTGAAAAGCGGGACAACATACTTTTAAATACTTACAATCAGGTTTTAAAGTAACATTTATTTTCATTGACATCAATAAAAAAAAAAACATGTCATTTTTGAACATTGAACCTACGCACTGTGAGCTAAGAGTTAACAGTCCTAACCCCTTCGCCACGCTGTCTTGTATTTTCGAATTTTTTATTATTCCTTTTGTTCACTGTGTCTACAATATTTTGTTTCAATAACGCAGGGTAATCTATTTTTAAAAATATCCACTTAATTGAATGCAAGTTTTGCTGTTTTTATGGGGTCGCTCTGTATTTTCGATTTTAGGTAAAAACCAGGTTTTAACTTAGAGTGCTCTTAAATTTGCGACTACAATTATAGGCCAATGATTTTAAATGAGATTCATTAAAATGAAACATTCTCAATATATAAAATAAAAACTTTAGTATAGGGTCATACAACACGTGGTGTTATTTGAAATATCCAACAAGAAATGTATTTTCAAATCAGTAGATAAACGTAATAACTTTTTAAAAATATTTTTATTATAATCTAATGTACAAATACTGCCAAACATCTCCGCCTCGGCTCTGTCCACAAATAGTAGCTGTAGTTCGGAAATAATAGCACTGACATTTATTTTAGTGCTTGTATAGTTGGTGGAGCATAGGCATAGACTTTATCTCATACATAGCTGCAAAGGAAAATGTGTAATGATGTTTAATCATATGATCTCGGCGGCTAATTTAAGTGCCCATTTCGAGAAATCAGACGTCCAGAAAACTTGTGAATAACCTAAGGACAACATTTTAATAAACGTGTTTTGGACAATTTTTCCTGTTAAGTGATTTTGTCTGTTTGATTTCATAATTTTTAAATGGAACACCCTATAAATAAATGCACACCCATATGGCATAACATTTTTCCATTAATGAAAAGTGACAATTTAACAAATTATTTTATTATTATTTTAAAAACATATGTAAATATGCACGTATGCAGCCAATGCATTTTAATCTAAGCAAAACACTCCACCGTCACAAAACCAAACCATTCATACACAAATACATACATAAGTAGAATTTAACATGCTCACATACATAGCTAAATATGTACATATATGTTCTTATTCATGTTACTAGTATTATGAAAGCCATGTTAATAGCTTTAGGCCAGTCTACTCAACTATGCTGCATGCAGACTCTGTTATTTGCGTACAGGTGCGCTTTTATTTTCATAAACTTGGTTGTCTGTTATTTTTTCTGCTGCCATACATAGTTGTATTTGTTGTTGTTGTTATTTTTGTTGCATTTGTCTCGCTTTTGTCGCTTTAAGGGAGGGTAGGCGAATGAGGAATGGAAGGTGTTTATTTGTCAAACTGTCTGTATGACTGTCTGAATAGAGCCGCTTTTTGTCTATCAGTCTATGATTATGTATTCTTGTGTAGACAAATACAATTACAAAATAAAAGTGAATGTTTTTGAAAAAGTAAATATGTATATCTCAATCTAAATATGTACAATGTGCATATATCGTTTTAGTAAAAGGGTATGTCCCTGATATCGTTTTTCATGTTAAATGGAAAGAAGGCCCGGCACGACGTCTTCGATATGCTTGTTATGTTGTCCATTGGTTTCCCTGGATCAAAGTATTAAACTTTTGTGCAATTTTTGTTTTAGATCGGAAGGAAAGAAAAATGTGGGGTTTGATTAGGAAAATTTTAAAAATTTATAGCTCTATTTTTACGAAAAGATTGAATTTCTTTTAAAGGAAATCTTACGATCTATGAAAAAGTTCTTTTAGGTTTATGGTATATAAATGGTCATGATTCCAAGACTGGGAAAAATAGTCACTTACAATTACTCTGTATATTGTTAGATCTGGTAAGGTCTATGATAAGTACATAGCACTCAAAAATCTTTGCAGTGACCTCTGACTTCTAGTTTTTCATTTAAAAAAAGTGCTTTCGCTCAATTAATCGCAAGGTAAAAACCTCAAATAGAAAAATACGGCTGGTCCAATTTTAAAGTGGATACTTAAACACATAAGCCCATAATTATAGTCGCAAAATTAAGTTAAAACCAGGTTTTTACCCAAAGTCTATAATACAGATTGACCCCATAAAAAAAAAAAAGAAAAACTTGCATTAAATTATGAGAAAATTTTAAAAAATAGATTACTCTGCGTTATTGACACAAAATATTGTAAACACAGTGAACAAAAGGAAAAATAAAAAGCTCGAAAATACAAGACAGCGTGGCGAAGTGGTTAGGACTGTGAACTCATAGCTCACAGTGCGTGGGTTCAATGCTCAAAAATGACATGTTTTTTTTTTTTTAATGATGTCAATGAAAATACTGGTAAATGTTACTTTAAAATCTGGTTATAAGTATTTAAAAGCACGTTTTCCTGCTTTTAAATTTAAAAAATGCTTATAGAAAAAAAATCATTTTTTCTGACGAGAATCGAACCCACGTACTGTGAGCTATGAGTTCACAGTCTTAACCACTTCGCCACGCTGCCTCAAATATTCGATTTTTTTATTATTACTTTTGTTGACTGTGTCTACAATATTTTGTGTCAATAACGCAGGGTAATCTATTTTATAAAATGTTCTCATAATTTAATGGATGAAAAAAAAAGATAATGCGAAGTTAATTGAAAATGTTCTAAAACTATGAAAAATCAGTCAAAGCTCGTTAAGTTTTTCAGGCATGAAATCGATATATTTTCATCTCTTCTATAACTTTTCATTTAATATATTTTTCCATTTAAGGCTTAATATTGGGGTGATTTAGCGGAGACCCTTTTCGGGCTGTTAAAGTGGTCATCTTCTTGAACAACCTTGAACTTTCTTATGTTAGGGCACAAAAATTGTCGAATGAAACATATTTTACATTTGGAGAAATGTGACACTAGAAAGTTTTGCTGGCTCCCCGAAAGATATTTTAGAACAAGACCTTTGAATCATACCTGTGGTAAATTTGTTTTCGCCCCTGCTTTTAATTCGTGCTAATGGAAAAAAGGTGATGGTAGATATATAAAAGTTCTTCGTAAGCTCTTATAATCTATTCCTACGTTTGAAAAATTTAGATTCATTACAAAGAGAGATTAAATTTTCAGTAAAGCTAAAAAAAATAGTTCTCACAAGAAACTTAATGCTTTCCCCAAACAAATGAGTTTCTTGACGGAACAAAGTCTTATAAGGAATTTGCTAAGCGATGTAAAATATTATCAATATGATAGAAAAAAAAATTCCCACTACTCCAAACCTTACCTCAAGCTAAGAACCTTTCTCTCATACAAAAATAAATTTTTTATTCTATTCCTCACAGATCTTAATCGCATGGAAAAATCACCGCTACTAGCGAATGGCTATAATCCTCCGCCCATCAATCACATGGCATTTATGCAAATGAATCATCATCCTGGATCGGCGCTAATGTCACCGGGTATGCCACCACATGGACTACATGCGCGTCCCGATAGTCAAATGCTCAAAGCAGCCGCACAAAGTGGCATGTCAGCAGCGAATATGGATGCACTGGCACGTTCGGGTATTTGGGAAAATTGTAGAGCTGCCTATGAAGATATTGTTAAACATTTGGAAAGGTAAGAGTTGAGAGAAAGATACGTTCTTCAATTATGAATATTTGTTGTTTAAGAGAAAAAATCACATTTCATTGCAGATTGCGCGAGGAGCGTACAGATGAGACGAGACAGCATTTAGGTGGCGGCGTAAGCGCTGGCGTTGAACAGAAACCACGGGATTTAAGTTCGAGAAATTGTAAGTGGATGTTAAGAAGCAATTTCACATTCCATAGAAAGCCTTAGAAAATCTTTCTCTGTTTTCGCAAAACCTAACAAAACTGTTATTAAATCTCCCATCTCTATTTGTATTTAACTCTCCCACAGGTTCCCCCAATCGTCAAAGTCCAGTGCTCAATCTCTCAAAATCTGGCGGCAATACCGATCAAGGCAGCAACTGTGATGATCGCAGTGAACGCAGCGAAATGCATTCACCCACGCATTCAGTGCAGGCAGGCAGCATCGGTGGTAGTCGCGGACCAATTGGTGTCGACGATGATGAAGAAGAGAATCTTAGCGATGACAATGCATCGGAAGTCGATGAACGCATTACAAAGGATGAAGATGAAGGTAAAGAAACTTTAGAAATGATAAGGAAGATAAGAAAGACAAAAAACAATTTTGCAAACAATCAAATGTCAAATGAACTGTCATAATAACTGTCATTTTGCTTCTAACGTTGTCTTACTTTACTTAATTTTTCTTGTCTCTCTCTCTTTGTCTCTCTTGCAGATTTAAGTGATGCTGAACGTGATAATCTGTCGGCTACGTCACAACAACATCATCTTCATCATCATCACTCAGTAAACTCTATCGGCAGTGTTGGTGGTGGCGGCGGCGGCGGCGGTATTGTAGTCGGTGAACGTACCAGCATTATCGGTGTCAACGAACGTGATTCGGTTTCTCATCCGGGTTTACAGCATTCGCCTCCAGTGCCGCCGCATAGTGCTGTCACAGTTGCAGCGCTGCAGCAGCATCATCAACGTGCGCTTAACTATTCAACGTTAGCAGCTGCAGCGGCGGTTGCTAATGGCTCTGCGGGCAGCAGTGGTGGCGGCGTTGGTGTTGTTACCGCTTCGTCAGCGCTTGGAAATGGTCCAGTCTCGGCTGGCGCTTTAACACCGAATGAAGCGCTACTCGCCGCCAATGATGCCACCGCGGCGGCTGCACTTGCCGGCGGCTTAGCGTTGGGTCCCATAGCATTGGATGCGCATGGTGGCGCACCTTCTTCGACAGAGACGTTACTACGAAATATTCAGAGTTTATTGAAAGTTGCGGCAGATAATGCGCGTCAACAGGAGCGGCAGATAAGCTATGAGAAAGGTAAGTTTCGTTGTACGAGTATGTAGGTGAAAGAAGGGGAAAAAGAGGTGTATGCAAATTGATAATTTATTGTTAGCAAAAGCAAAACTCAAATGAAGTTAATTTGAATTGTGTTGAGTGTTGGCTGCCAGTTGGATTTTATTTTGTTCAGGGATGCCTAGTAGTTTCTTTATGGGGAATTTACATATTTTTTTTTGTCAAATATGCCCATACCCGAAAGATCTTTTGGGCCTCTTTTAATAGCTTACAAGTAATTTAGCGTAAAATCACACAAAAATCTAACATAGAACTTAGTTCATTCAAAGTCTTGTCAACCCTGGTTCAAATGCAAAGAATTAGCAAGCAAGAGAATTGCGAAAAAATGCCGCGATTTGTTTTGCTGTCTATGATTTTGAGGTAAACAGCCTCCGACAGCGTCAAACATCTTAATGGCTTGATTAAGTCTTTGTTAAAGGCTCGCAGCAGAAAAAGCTGCACAGTAGACCTTTGGTGGGATATAAAAGAAAATGTATTGGATGTTGTTATGATATAGTTCATTACCAACATCTTTGTTTGTTTGTGATCAATTACCAAATCTGCAGCTAGTTAACTAATCATTTAACAATTATTTTAGTTAAACATGAGATTAACGAATTTAATCATCAATTAGCAACTTTCTCTCTAACATCATTCTTCTGTTTCTTCTTCTTTCATTTCAGCTGAATTAAAAATGGACGTTTTACGCGAACGTGAAATCAAAGATGCATTAGATCGTCAATTGGTGGACGAACGAAAATTGCGCGGTAAGTCACCAACTAACTTCTTCATTAAATTCGCGTTTGTTTTGTATTAAGAAGTTAAACTCTTAATTAAATTAAACTATCTGAGGGGAGTTGCTCATGTCGCGGACGCTCGTTTGTGCCGTGATCGAAGATCAATCGCAAAGGGCCGCTAATAATTTACATTTATGTAAATTTTGACTTTCGTTATTCAAGCCAATATTAAGTTGTTACCAAAGATCAAAGGTAAGGAATATCTGTGTTGCCAAAAAAAAAAAAAATTAAATTAAATGCGCAGTAGGCAACAGTTTCTTTTAAAATATATATGATAGTTAAAAGAGGTTAAAGTGTTACGTTCTCGGGAATATTGTCTTAATTGCAATATGTGTTCAATAAAGAAATAAAACCTTTTACTTATAAAATAACACAAATATTCCCTATATTGATTTTAGGTTAACATGACCATGTGATCCGCGTTTCGCGGGACAAGTCCGCGTTTTTTAATTTTCCTATCTTGCGCGATCCGCATTTTCATTTTATGAAATATATCTCATTTTGGAAAGGTTTTCGTCAAAGTTAAATAAATATCATTGAATTTTTGAAATATATAAAGAATTATATCTGAATGTGAAAGTGAAAACCCAAAAAAACATAATTTTCTTCCGAAAAATATTTCCATTTTAACGCAAATCGCGTGTTTCTAATGTGCACAAAAACGGATGCGGATCCGTTTCGAAACCGTCTGTGAGGATTTCGTTTTTTGATGCTTTGACGGATCCGCCTTGAATTTGGAACGGGCTTCATATACGTATCGATTCCAGATTAATTTTTTGTAAATAATACTTTTTTTTTTAAAAAATACGGATTATAATCCGCTTAATTCCCAGTTTGAACTGCGGAATTTTTCAAAAAAGCGCGACAGATCATTAACATAAAAGGCAGTTTTCAACTTTTATTTTATTTTCAATGTATCAGTGAAACAAATTACAGTTCTGTACTTATTTTTAGTTAAAATACCTTTGCTTTATTATAAGCCACGTGTTTCTGAAGCTCATCTTCAAACTAATCCTTCCGCTTTTTCGAGAGGAATTTCTTACGAAAACGAGTTTGAAACGGATCCGAAACGGATTCCGATATACGAAGAAGCGAATCCGTTTCGAATTCGAATCGGACCCGTTTGGCACACAGGGTTCCCGCGAAAAATATCTATATGTGAGTAAAAGAGCTTCTGACAAAATTCGATTCACAACTTGAAAATGCTGTTTTTACATTTATTTCAATGCCTATGTGTTATTTTTATTTCATATAGTCTGGTTTTCGGCTCAAAAACGAGATAAATAGAAAACTGATTTGCAAGTGTGAAAGCCTTGAAAGTTGAGTTTTTACTATCGAATTGTCTGAAATTGAATCTTTATACATAAGAACGATAAATATGAAAAAAAGCAGGTGAGTGCAAGCATTAGGCGGCATGATGGAATGTTTAGAAAAATGTTGAAAAATTCGCCAAATATTGAAAATGATGATAGAACTGAGAAATGCATCAATAGAGTCATATGAGCAACTCGGGACGTTACATTTTAACCAAATCACCTCTAAAACTACATTCCGACTATAAATTCAGTACATTCGCGAAATTGGAAAATACACTAAGGACTTGCAAAATTTCAGCAATTTTATTTTTGAGAAAGCTTACGCTAAATAGGTGGTAGAAATTTACTGAATTGTTCAATTAGATTTTTATATATTTATAATTTTGCGCCCTAGAATGTAAACCCTAAATCTAACGTATTCTGACACACCTCAAGTACGTTGTGTGTGCATTCGAGTGTTGCCAAAAACAACTTAGGTATAATTTCGACTATCACACAACCTACGTCGCTGCTCTTTCTTTTAAGCTGAGTCCACAACAACTATTTGCTGCTCCTCTCTTTAGTGTCTTCTTTGATTTGTTGCAATTTGCGCATTCGTTGCTGTTGCTGCAAATGTTTGTGGTGGCACAAATTTGCTATTTGTTGTCAGAACTACTTAATTCAACTCAGAGAAAATTGCAAACGGTCGGGTGTACAGATGTAATGGGTGATTTTTTTTTTAGAGTGATAGGTAGAACCGATTGTTTTTTTTTTTTGACGAATGCCCATTTGTGTTTCGTAGAATTAGCATCAAATGTTTTACACGGCAACGAAATAGCGAAGTTTCAAAAAATACTAACTTTAAATCACTTGATTTTTTTTTAATGCTGACATTAATTAGTCATTAAGTTCGTGTGATTGAATTGTGATTCAGCTGCAATTATTAAATATAAACCAATTAACGCTTTGGAAATTATGTTGACTAGTGTAAATTTGAAAATAAAACATAAATTGCTTGAAAGAAAAAAAAGTTGGACTAATCGAATGTGATTTATATCAGCTAGTCCTGACGAATATAAATCGAAAAGTATCAATCAAAATTAGTTTAAAATTCCATCACCCTAAGCAAAAAATCACCCATTACATATGATTGTCTGTCTTTCTGCTTATTTGTCTGTTTTTATGTCTATCTGATTTTTATGTTGATAATCGCAGGCTTTAGATTTGCTTGTATGTTGGCGATATTATTATTTGTTGTTGTTCTTTTTGCAGTTGTTTTCCTATTATCATTAGTGTTGCTGTTGTTAGATGTTGCATGCAATTTGTTTATTTGCCCGTATTAACAGTTTGGCAAAAACCGCAGAGCATGTGTTTCTTCATCTTGGTCTCCGTACTTCTTAGATGATTTTTGTATTCTTCTTGGACTTTGCCACAAACTTTAATAATAGCATTTTAATGTTGCTGAGGTTTCCCTTCGGAATGATATCTAATTATTGTTTTTGGAATTAAGACAAACATTTGAAATTAATTCTGATTTGAATGTTGTTAAATTGCTACACGCGACCGGAAGCGAATACTTTTGCATTGTCTGTGAAGAGTGCTATGCTTCAGAAATATTTTGCTGCTTAAGCTCCTAGTTGAAAATGGCAGTGGCATGTGTACTCATCGACATCAAAGAAAGACATTATTTTTTGGATTTTAAGCTCATTCTTTTGTAGCATTTCACCTTTTAGATTGAATTCTGAAAGTGTGAAAACATTTCCCTTAGCTGTAGCTCACATGTAAGATCGGATCGGAAATATTTCGGTTCAACTTTTATTCAAGTTTTAGTATGGATGTACTGAGGGAAAAACTAAAAAAAAAAATTCCTTGTTTCGATTTTCGAATTTTGATTCCGAATCCAGAGTCCAGCTATCAAATCAGACTTTTTGAATTGAAAAAATGTTGTTGTTTCATTTTATATACTTTCTGTATAATTTTCTTAAACAAAAAAATCTAGATAGAATCTGACTTCTGATTTGGATTTTCCTTCTGTCTTATTGAGAAAGACATGCAATACCAATGTAACTCGGACCAAAAATCTAATGACACATAAATACTTTGAGCGGATGATAGGTACTGTTGTGAAAGTGGGCGAAGTACCTCCTATAAAAGCTATGTATGTACATATATTAAGATTCGCCAAATAAAACAAATGGAAGGAAGTTTCATGGTCAGATAACTTATGATACCGGTATTAACCGAACAAAACTTTATGAGATTATATAAGTAAGAAGTGATAACACAGGGTGACAAAATTTGGTCAAATCTCTAGCTCTGAAACCTGAATATTTTTTTCCGAATGTTCTACATGCGCTGAGTTCGAGTCCAATATCAGAACTTCTCTGCTCATACTGGTTTTCAAGATATTCTGATCAATAAGTGCAAAAATCACTATTTTTCGAGATATTTGAGGCTATGTTACATTGAAAGGCAATTTGTTTTTGTTAGACCATTAACGGGGTTCGACAGAACAACTCTGTCTCACAAAATCCAGTTTAAATTTTATTGATATCGTTTTTATTCCTCCGAAATGTCGTACATTGAAGTTCATTACAAATTTGCCTCACTAAAACTTTTGAAGATTTGTATGGAGATATGCACAATAAATTTTAATTGAAGATATTTCGGAGTAAAACATAGATATCAATATAACTCAAAATGTGTCATAACAGAGAAAGAGTAGTTCTTTTGGACTTCATTAATGGTTTTGTTAGAAATTGTTACCTTTCAATTTAACTTTGCCACAAATATGTCAAAAAAAACCACGGTTTTCGCATTTTTATGTCGTTCTGGTTCCTACAAAAGCAAACTTCAACTAATAAAACTATTTTTTCTTTTATTAGTTATGTGAAAGAAATCAAAATATGACTCCTAGAACCCAAGGCAATTTGTCCTTTAATTTTTATAAATTCGATATCTGGATTATAAAGCAATCAAAAATATATTTTTCAATGTTTAAAAATAGTCAAAAATTATTCAAAAGCACTTTAGAAACAATTCGCACTTATTAATAAAACATAAAAGTTTATTTTTCACTGGAGATACACTCTCTTGTATCACAACCTTTCCCATAAGCCAAACTGCTAGTCTGACAAACTTTCACATTTTTCGAAACCCGCCCCCCCGCCCCCCTAAAATTGTTACTTATTATATGAACAGCCCGAAAGACATAGCAAGATCTATTTCAGCAGCGAACTAAGATCTGCAGTATTCCAACCGTTCAATGCAGAATTCAGTGTGAAATCGCCGATTTTCAAATCGTGAATCCGGAACAAGTCTATTCTGTGGAGTCTTACTTGCAACAGACCTTTATGTTTCTTCTTACAATTACAAAAATAACTTGTTTTATGGAATCTTCTAAAATCATCATATAAATAAGTAGAATAGAGTATTAATTTCCAAAAGTTTAAGCAAATTATTAATATTATTTGATTTTGTGATGAATCTTTACATTGGATGTTTCATTTCATCTAACGTCAAATCTGCCAAAGTTGATGTCATTTATACTCATTAAGGTTTGCCATTTACGAAGATCAAAATTCTATCGCTCAAACTAAAGACCTCTTGTTCTTTTATGTACCCACGGTGCTTGAGGCTTCCACAGAGTGCTTCCAGCGTACACGATCAGCTGCGTGTGCCTACAATTCCCTCCAACGTTTCGCAGATTCACATGTTTCTGATTCTAAAGATTGTTTACGCGATGATTTAGGATGGTCGTGTTTTTTGTTTCCTGAAGGGTTTCACTCCAAAGCTTGCCAAAGTATCGCATTGCACATTTGAATTTTTTCAAGACTCTGAACATGATACAAATAATCTGGACAGTCCAGACCAGTTGCAACCAATATAAATTGGAGGTTTCTCCCTTATTAAGTTTACAATGAAACATTTTAATCGATTTATATAAATTGTAAATCTGGATAGATTCAAGGCTTAAGGGAAAAACCATCCTTTCGTGTAAAAAAAAGTTACAGAACGGAAGGCAAAAAGAAGTGTTCTTTAAAATATATAAGCTATACAATGAGTTGCCTGGGACGTCGACGTTAATTTTGACAACATCAGTCTAATGAATGAAACTTTGGGTATATTTATCGCAAAAGAAATCGTAACAATGTAATAAAATCGAAAATGATATCATTACTACAGTCAATGTGATAAAGGATTAAATGATTTTTTTTTCTCAAAATCTTAAAAACTTTGCCGCCAGTATAGAATCTGTTATACGCCTGCTTAGGCACACGTACAATATCTTCTTCAACAGTTAAATCAAACTTAATCGAAGTGGAAATAAATATTTAAAATGATATTAAGTTCATTTGAATTATGATTTCTGTTGAAAAATCCTTCTTATACGCTTGAAGGACATTTCTCTTTCGATTGTATTTCATGTGATTTCGCTGTTAATTCTTAATGATTTTGCTTCAGTTGTTTTTTCTGTAACCCTTTTGGTAAGAATATCAGGTGTCATTGCCATCGGCATTCAAGTCACAATGCATTAGTGTTCATAAATGAAAGCCGAGAAGTCACAATTCTTAAATAAATTGATTTGTTTTTTAATGACCGATTAAAAAAAAATCAATACACTGAGGAAATGTAAATTGAATTAACTACATTATAAGGATCGATTGTTCGAAGAGTTTAACAATAGAACCCAGAGTTATTATATGGCGCTACGATCCCATGAACTTTACAATGAGAAAATATATTGTGAAGTCGAAAAGCGATAAGTGCATACAGGCTATCTGAAGACACCCATTCCGTTGTTTGTCTCAAAAATCGGTATATGCCAGAGCTTACAACCAAAGTACGGCATTCATTGAAGTTAAATTCCGTTTAAGCCAATTACTCGTATTTCTTATTCTATTAACTCGAATATAGTTGACAAAACTATTTTTTTTACATTAAATTAACTCTTTTGATTTTGAGTCGTCATTTTTCTCACTTCACTGCACACAACATTCAATTCATCGCCGTTGTCATCGTCGTCATCGTATCTTATATTCTGTACAAAATGAATACGCCCGCCTTAAGTTGCAACGATGCGTTACCATCGCTGACGACGCCTCCCCTTTCCTGTCACTAACTGAAACTCTTAAGTCGTCGGGGGCTTACAAACGCAATTGAATTAGACCGGCGTTATTGGCCACACGCGTAGCGGATTCGCAGTTGAATGCATTTTGAAAAAAAGCACCAAGTTGACGACGGATCATGGTGATCAAATCGAAACTGATCGATCTTGATTGTTCTCTTAATGTTTTCAAATTTTTATTATTATTTCTTCTAAGTATTGAATTTCTTATTGTTTTGTGTTGTTGCAAATCATTGTAAGAGAAAAAAAAAACTTCCCTTCTTGTCCATTTTCATTGCAGTTTTGTATCAGAAACGCTACCGACGTGAGCGTAAATTGCGCATACGTTTCCAACAGCAGCTTGATGGTGGCAAACGGAAAATATCGAATTCATCGTTGAATGCGGGCAACAGCGGCGCAAATGATGAAGGACGTAGTAGCAGCGGCAGTGGTGCTGAATCGACACAAGGGAAAAATGGCAGCGCTGATGCAGTAAGGAAAAGTGAACAAGGTGGGTTTTACAGTAGTTTATATACGTAGTGATTCTTTCGGCGCCAAGTCATATATGTTGATTATGTTCCCAAATAAACAATTCTTCCTTCCCTTGCCTTATGGCTTATTTTTTTAACTTTTCCTATAGATAACGATTGTCGTTCGAGTGAAAAGTCTGATAAATCTGTTGCCTCCCATGATGGCCATCAAATTGCTCAACAAACGCAACAGCAACAGCAGCAACAAACACAACATCTTGCACAGCAAATGCGTCATTTACGTCAACGTTCTGAGAGTCCTAGCTTTAAGCGTGAACCGCATACTGAGCATGAACAGCAGCAGTTACATGGCCGTCGCAGCGCTGATCGTTTAGAGCGCGGTGGTGGTGGTGGTGCTGCAGATCGTGATCATTGTGAACGTCTAAACAGCAATGATCGTGAGGGTAGTGCACCCTTGAGCTTACCGCCCACTTCGCAGGCGGAGGGTAATTTAGCCGCTGCTGCAGCTGCAGCTGCTGCTGCTGCCGCCGCTGGTAATGGTAAGGCACCATGGGCATATCCAGGCATTGATCTAATGGCTACTGGGGCATTCTGGCAAAATTATTCAGGTGAGTTGAAGTCCAGACTTTTGCAAGTTTTTAGTTTTGTGAAATGGTAAGCTAATGTGGTACACTGACGGTATTGAACCATGGACGTGATTGAATTAATATAATCGTATAAGATAAATGTTGTAACATGGGTCGCTAATGTGGCACACTTAAAGTTTCAATGATAATTTATGAAAATAATTTCATGTAGTGCTTTGATTTAAACAGCAAGGGTCGGTAATGTGGCATACTGTGGCAAACTTTAGAAGTTGCATGGTTTTAAAAGAAAAGAACTTGAGTGTACCATAATAGCAACCTCAATTAGAAATCGTCTTAATTTGAACCTAAGGTCTTAGGTTATTAGATTATGTTGACAAACATTTACCAATCTCTCAATAGTGGCCAAAAAGTTTAAAAATATTGGTGTACCACAATACCAACCTAAGCTAAAAGTAGTAATATTGTATAGTTGAATCAAAGAGTTTTATTTTTCAAATTTGAAAACACAATAACATCTGGGCATATCCTGGAAAGTTTTATAGAAGTGGTATGCCACAATACAAGCATAAGCTCAAAACTCAACAATTGAGAACTTTTTCCACTTAATATAAACTTAGTATTTAATTTTTTTTTCTGTTTTCTTTTCTCTTTTTCTGCTTAATTGCTCCGTACAGAATCTCTTGCTCAAGAAATCGAAATGGAGCGTAAGACGCGCGCCGCCAACTCTGAACGTGATGTAAAAAGTCCGCTAACGGAGCGACCACCTGCCTACTATAAGAATTCAGTGCTTTTTGGTAGCGCCAATTAAATCGCATATTCAAAGGCCCCAAACACAGCGCCACAATGCTGGTAAGCAGCAAAGTTATACTGTAAAAGTTTTCAGATATGATCTCAAAGTGCAATCGCGTGTGTATTAATTGAAATGAAATATTTTTAACTAAAAAAAATCATAGTTTGCTTAACGTTTTCACTAAAAAATATAGCGTTTTTTGTAGAATTTTGTGGAGTATACGAAAAAGAAAGTTTTTTAAATTCAAACATTTTATATTAAGACTTAAAGCAAAAACAAAAAATCGTAAATAAACCAGTTAATGAAAATCAAAGTTATTTAAAAAAATCTGTACATATTAAGAATAAGCCTAAAATATTAGATACAATTCAGTTACCAGTAATTTTTACAAGTTTCAAAAACGCTAAAGTTTTGTAAAAAGTCAAATATTCAATAATAGCTAAGTTAGTAATTTAAGTTAAAGTTTTTATTTTGTAAATATGAGGAAGTTTCTGTTTTCGAATTGAGCGTAGGCTTTTAATCGTAGCTTAAAATTGTTATTAAACATAATAAAACATCTGTAGATACTGCTTTCAGAAAAGACTTTAGAAATATTAAAGATACATAGTTCAGCTAAATAGTAAAAACATTATGAAAAAAAAAACATTCAGACAAAATATAAGGGTGGTCCATAAAACAAATAGAAAATTGAGCAACAACCGTTTTTTTTTGTCGAACGATGCAAAATGAATATTTTATTTAAATTTTTTAAATTTATTTATTTTTACCGTCGGGAAAAAGTTTTTTAGAGTATCTATGGGTTGCTGAAATTCGGAGATCAAATAATGATCTTGAATGAATTTCGCTACTTAATGGAGTAGTGAAATGCTTCCGGAGCTTTGAATCTCGAAAATTTGGAATTTTTTTATATTCAAAATAAATTGTTTTTTTTTTTTTTTTTTAGTAAAACTTGTATTCGTAAATTTACGCCTTTTTAATGATGACTCTGTTCATCATATATAATTTTCTACCGTTGAGAAAGTACTTTTTTGAATTTGTTTGAGCCTCCCCATAATTAAAAACTACTCACTCATGGTGCTGAAAACTTTCTCAAACTCTACAAATTTTCAGTGGCCACTCTGAAGTTGATAAGCAAATAATTGTTTGCTAAAATTACGCTGCAATACATAGTTTTTTCTTAAAATACTTATAATATTTTTTTTACCGTCGGGAAAATTTTCTTTAGAGCATGTATTGGGTTTTCCAAACAAGAAAATAGTATGATTTTAGCAATTAGCTTAGAAAAATTACGATAAAATTGAATACGTTTTATAAAGTATAGAGAAAATTAGTTTGGAGAAATGGTTGTTAACGAAAACACCTCAATAAAAGGGATCAATGGGCTAACTACACATAAAATTTGGTTTACAAAATTGTGAAATTATTTTCTCTTGCAGATTTCATTTCTTATTGGAAAATTCCTAATTTTGGTAAAAAGTCAAAATCATTCTAAAATAACTAAAAACTGAAAAGTTAAATTTGAGAAAGTCATCAATTTCTTCCTTACCTTTTCTCCAAGAACTACATTTTTGTGGACCACCCGAATAAGCCACATATATTTTTTGAAATCAAATAAATTAAATTAAAAATGCGTAATACTTAATAAAAATCACTGCTATGTATATTTATTAAAAATCAACTAAATAAATTTAAATGCTATTAGCTAAACACATAAAAAAAAAATAACTAACACATAAAGCATTTTTTTAGCTTACACAACATACGTTTAGCAGTATACACAGATATGTATGTGTAATATCAAAACATATATGAAAGAACCGCAAGATATTCTAACAGCATAGACACACACTCATGCAAAATAAACATTATATACATAAAAATCTTCATAGGCATATGATAACAATATGTATGTACATATGTTTACGGCTCATTCCATACAAATTGAAATAAAATTTAGTCAAAATTCAGTCGACCCCTTTAATTTTGTGCAAATTCCTTACAGCGGGCTTAATTTGTTCAAAAAATTGTAAGCCATGTGAAATTTTACGCGGAAAAAAGTTTTCACAAATTATGATACAAAATCTTTGGCAAAACTGTGCTGACGAAAAACATGGCTTCCTTTTTTTTAAAAAATAAAAATAAAATCATCGACAGCTGATAATGCTATTTCAATGGCATATGGAATAAGTCATATCCATGTGTATAATATACAGTTGTGTGCGTAAATCTATAAACACATTTAGCCAGTTATTGCATAACATAATTAAGCTAAGCAATTTGCGCGTTTTTTTTGTTCTATTTTTGAACTTGCATACATAATGATAGAAAAAATAATGATAATATTATTAATGATTAATTAAAACAAAATTTTAACAATACATTTTTAATTGTAGTAACTATACATAAATAATTAATGATTAAGTAAATTAATTCATTAAAATATATACATATATATTATACAAAACGTTTATTGTTTACTTATAATATAGTAATGCTTAATTATAAAATAAAATGCATTATAAAATATATATAAAAATTTAAATTAATATTGAATATGCTACAATAAATAAATAAAAATTAATTAATATTTAAAAAGAAATATTGTGTTTTTCATTTTTTTCGTTGGCAATAACTTTGGAAAGGTAAGTTTGTGGTTTATTTGAATTTATTAACATTGACTTATATCAATCTATAGTAAATATTCTCAGTCGCTTGTCCCGTATGTAAATTTTTTCAGAAAATTTTACTAAAATGTTCCATCAGAGGGGTTAAGGAGTGATGTTGTAGGGGTAGTGTAGATACACTCAAAAAAAAAAAAGTGTTTGCCACAAATGATATAGATGGAACTACTTCAAGTGTTTGCGTGAAATAATAAAATTTTTGTCACAAAAACTTTTGATTTTACTTACAAATTGTTAGTTGAAAATTATTATACAAAACTACACTTTAAAACTTAACATATCATAGGACTACAGCCTGGCAACATCGTCATCGTTCTTTGCTTCTAAACACTTATAAACATTTGATATCGTATATGTACAATGTAAGTAACAAAAAAGTAATATCGAATCATAGCACTGCAAAAAATATGAAAATGACAAGTTTATAAGTGATAAATCATTTGCTGAAAGGAATAAGTGTTTGGGACAAAAGACAAGTGTTTGACGAAACACTTCCATAAATTGAATTGTTTGATTGAAATATTTTGACGATTTGTCGTAAATAATTATATCATTTAGAAGCAACATTTTATGAAATGTTTTTTAAATTTTCCATAGAAGTAATTGAATCACTTGCCACAACTTAACTTTTACTTGGGTCAAATATATTGGTTTTTCTTATATTGTTTACAAATACTTATAGTTTAAGACAAAAGTTAAGTGTTTGCATGAAATAATAATTGCTCATATTAACCCTTAGCGGCACCACTTCAAATTTATAACAATCCGGCACATTGGGGTCTTTCACGACCTTACGCTGAATAAAAAACTATAAAAAAGCGAATTTTTACATCAGGCTTCAAAACTGTGAACGAGTGTTGAGATGACTCCATTTTATGAAATTCAATGATTATTTCAGATATTTTTAAAAAAAAATTTGTGCTACATGTGACTTAAGTTGATTATTTATTAGTTCGAAAAATAATTTCAAAATTTGCGTGGGGTCGTTCACGACCTTATGATGCCGCTAAGGGTTAAGCATTCGATAATTTGCCACAAACGCTTTCTAAACAATCCTTTTTTTTGAGTGTAGAAACAATTTCTGTTTGACATTTCATGAGGAGCAATTTTGACTCAGGAACCAAATTTCTCAGAACTGAAATCAAAAATGTAGTGGAAGAGTGTTTGTAACCTGGTCAAAATCATGTTAATTTGCCATTACTTCGAAACGCAAAAATGTGAGTCAAAATCTGATTTGAACTCGGCGACCCAAAATTACTTTAGGTTAGCATAAGTCGATGTTCCTCCAATTTCAGTGCACACCATCTAACCACTCCATAGAAAAAACAAATAAAAGCTTTAAGATCGGTAGAATCCACCTAATTTCAAAATCAATATGACAAAGTCAAAATTTAGTGATAAAACATAGCACGTTTTTAGACCGAAGAGGTGACGGCTATGGGACAGACGAGAATTGACAGACGGCGCATTGCGCGTAGTGAAAAGTGCACTTTGATGAGCTGATGATCACAAATCACAACAGCTCAAGTGATAGAGAGAAATCATATCATATGGCCGTGGTACAAATCTCACATGTTATAAGTTAAAAAGTGACCCAAAAAAATCGGTAGCAAGCCATGTTTGGGACAGGATTCAACAATACAACCATTGATAATATATTTGGGCCTCTTCAAGTTCTATCATTTGCCATATATTTTGAGGTATAATATAATGCAGTCTCAATTTAAACAACAAAATTGATTAAAATTCGGGCATTTTCGGGTATCGGGACAGGCTTTGGCAAGGCAACCCTGTTTCGTTAGTTTCACCAAAATTGCTCAGTACATTTCCCGTACATCCCATCCTGTAAACTTTTCTACAGCGGGCTCTCCGCTCCTCCGGCTATCTCTTCAAAAAACTTTTTTATCTTACACTGGTTTTCCAGATTGCAGAGGATTCTCGTTCGATGTGGCAAGCCTGTAAGCCTTGCTTGGGGATGAATAAATTATTTGTGGTAATATTTTCTAGAAATAGTTTCTAGTTCTAGTTGTATCTTTATTTTCAGAGTAACTTTAAATATTGAATGTCTTTTTAAAACTTGAGAGTCATAACCATCGAGATGGGCTCTGTTATTTTAAGCTTCATTTTCCGACTGTACGCTACCAAAATGATTTTTGCTGAATTAGTAGTTAGTCCCTTTATTTGACAGCAACTCTCTCCTTTGCTGTTGGGTTTTATATGTGATCTGATCAAGCTTACTCCAGCGAGTTCAGAATGCATAAGTATAACTAGGTATTCCGTATAACCTTGAGCGCCATGGCTCTTCAAAAGATCGACAATAATTATAGTCCGAAGAAGAGTAGACCCACCTTCAGTGGTATTTACGTATATATATGATTTGAAGTCTTGATTTCAGCATAACTTGAACTCAGTATGTGTTTACAGAGAAAGAGGCAGCTGTGGATTAAGAGTTCACCGGACTAAAAACTGAGAACGGGGCCATTTTCATCGAAAAAATAACATTGTTGACCAAAATAAAAAAAAGGTCATTCCAAGGAATTTTTTCCTTTAAGCTGTGTAATATCTATTGACGGTTTAGAAAATAAATTTTTCATTTTCCGCTTCCAGAAAACATGTTGAGGCCCTCTAGAACTCTGCGCCTGGCGCTATAGTCCCCTTAGCCCGACCTCAATCCGGCACTGGCTGTTTTTCCTAAACATTTTTATTTGGCACTAAATGGTTTTTCATAAATTCTAAGATAAAAAGTTTTGTTATAATTTACCAAGTACTATCCATACATTATGCCCCGCAACCACTTGTTAATTACAACTTGTTGACGCTTTGCTGTCGCATCTACACCAATCACAAATTTGAACAAATAGTGCCGACAATGCTCATAGCTAAGCCTCAGGCTTAGAACGCAATAGCAGCATCCCACTAAAAAAAAAAAAACTATCGCCTTGCACGTCCCCCAACTGTCCGTCGGACTGTGCTGTTTGCAATAAATCAGCTGCACTCAATAAACGTAATTTAGCGGCGGCACATAGTGCATAATTTTGTTGTTGTTTTATTCTTCATACATTTTGTTGTAGTTATGTTGTATTTTAATTTCATTGTACAAACGCATAGATACATTTGTATCTCATAGTACATATGCGAGTGTGTTAAACGTGAAAAGTTCGCGTGTGGGAATGTGATCCTTATGCGCTTTCGACGCGCATCCTCGATTGCATGTTTTTCGTTTTGTTACTTTTGTTGTTGTTGTTGTTGTTGCTGAAGAACTCCACACGCGCATGCGCAGCAGTTTTGCACACTTCGCCTGCTGTCGCCACTTCGCGTACTTTGCGATACTCCGTGGCTTAACATTTGTACAACTATGAGTTTGTATTGTCGAATAGCATTTAATGCAGGGAAAATTAAGCGTACACACAAATTTGTTGTATTTTTTTTTTATGGCTGAAATCACGAACGAATAAATTTGAGTATTTGTGAGATTCTTTTTTTATTTGTGAGGTATTAAAACGCAGCAAATTGCTAAACAATACAAGTGAAACATATGTTAGCGATTAATATTTTGTTGTTGGTTTTTTATTTTATTTTATTTAAGTGGTAGTTATGTAGTTGTTATAGATATTTTTTCATTTGCTAACCCTAGAAGATTGTTGTTTTGGTAGCGAATTTGTCAAGTCTGGGACGTGGGATACGAAACCAAATTGAATGTTTCATATATATACTTGGAAAGTTAATTTTTTGCAGAAATTCTATTTTGTAAGAAAAATTTGAACAATTCTTCAATGACGTACAAGCTTCTTTTCTACTCACAAATGCAAATGCTTCCAATAATCAGCCGATTAAAAAGTAACAGCATTAATATTTTGTTTAAAAAATGTGCTCTATTGGAAAACATAATTTATTGTTTAAAAAAAAATTCAGAAATATAATGAATGATCGGGCTCGAACCGTGTTCTTTTACTAAGAAGTTTGAATAACTATTTAGATCGGTGATTCGGCTTGATTTTCGGAGCAAAATTTAGTATATTTGAGTCCATACTTCACAGTTTACTCAAGTCTGAGCTCGATTGTTTACCAATGTCATTGTAAATCGACAACTAGCTTGCTAAACGCTCCTTAATGTAGTCGGCTGTAAAGTTTTTAGGTGAGCGAAGGAAACAGGGAAGGCGCTATAACCGATGATGAGCACCAATATGCACGCAAATTTTGTTTCCATGTAGTAGTACAACAACCATACGGAGTTCTACTTCTGCTAAAGCAGAACTGAATCGTTGTTGTGCGCTCGCATTTGTATACGTATACACAAATGCTCTCTCGTTACTCTCAATTGCGCTCTCGTTAGAACTTTCAGAAGAACTTGTGCCCATCTATGGCTATAACACAACGTTACCGAATGTTTTGCCATAGTCGATCCATGAAATAATAGTCATAAGTCCATTCGTTCGTTGAACCCTATCGACCGGTAAAAATCCAGCAGAATGCTTTTTTTAAATGGTAAAGCACTGATGATAAATCAAGGTTGAATTAAGATATATCATGATGAAACAAGCTTCCAAATCTTTTTCTAATCAGGAAGTTCAGCAAATGGAAAAAGATTGTAGTCGAAAACCCTCCTGGGTTTGACCCCCTACGCATAGTCCTGTTGCCGGGGGAGGTTCCACCAAGGAGCGTATTAGATTCTTCATTTCACATACATAAATAGGTCAAGAGTAAAGTTTCGTCTTCTTTATACATTTAATAAAAATTATGAAGAAAACTTTCGTTCTCGGGATAGATTACCATAGAAACAAAAATATTTTGCGGCAAAGAATCTCAGTCTATCGCCATTATCCAAAAAAATGAGAGTAAATGTTGTGCATTTTTAACTGGAATCATCAGCTCAACTTTAAACAGGCGAAAAGATTTATAAATCCTTAACGAAAAAGGTATTCCATGCATATGTGCAAAACAAATCTGATGTAGTTATCCTTGGTTCACTATTCGGTAAGATATTGTCACCAACAGATAGGCGCATCTAACGAAACTGATGCAGAGTTTGCGAAAAGACGATAAAACCAAAGAGCATGGAGTAGTTTTATATGGTTCTCTATCGTACTTGAAGCATGATAACTTTCAAAGCATTTCTTAATCATGGCACTATATACGAAGGGAAGTTACAGATCATTTGATATTTTTAGATCGCCGTGTCAACCTTCAAGCAGATATCTTGAATTTAAATGTAGATAAAGATAGAAAGAAAACTAAAGGAAATAGATTAGAAATTACTCCTCCTCAAATTTCTTTGTTTCTTTAAGAAATTTCAGAATAATTGGAATAGGAACAGAACTTATTCCCAAGACATCGCTTGCCAACAATCTTCTCCTGTATCCTGCAAAAACAGGACAACTTCATAGATAGTAATCTATAGTAACTATCGTCATCCTTAAGGCACGACTAGCAAGTTGGATCGGTGATGACACCCATGTAAGACAAGTGCTGCCCACATGTATTTCGATCCGTGGTTAACCCTGCCAGTAGTCTGGTAGTAGTCTTAGTTAATACATATAACTTTCGGTATCGATGGTAGATGAATTTACTAGCCTGAAAAGCTATTTTTTCCTACCAAATCCGCAGATTTGGCTTTTTCTAACTATCTACTCTCTCCAAAGCATAAGAAAACCACTTCGGCTTGGAAGTTGGAATTTGAATGCTTCATTTTCCACTGACTTTTCAATTCTTTCTCGAGATGAAAAGTTTTCCTCAAGTGATATCAATAATAGTTTATATTTATTTTCAACTTCAGATAACATTTTTTCATCGTCATCTTTCTGACCCATTTTGCGTGCCGTTTTAATTATATCTAAGCGTTTAAACTGGTGATTTATTGAAAGCGCTAAAACAGTTATAAATATCAAACCCGAAAATAAGGATAGAAAAAATCGCAAGAATTTCCAAATAATTGCTATACCAGCTGAACCTGCAATCAGTTAAACGTTTTCAATAAAATTAATAAAAATTAAAAATAAACGTACGTTAAAATTGTGGTCCTAAAACCAAACCCTGTAATCTAATGCCGTTTGTCCAATTCAACAATATGCAACCTACAATCAAAAGTAGAATTTCTTATGTTTTTGCTTTTGCAAATCATTCCAATATTTGGTGGCAAAACTTTTCACACACACGCGAGAGATCAAATGTAGGAATCGAAAGTTGCAAAAATCAAAACCAATAATAAAGTTAAATCGATAATTGAGGTCGTCGCATTCAGCCAAATTGTCCAGACTGTGCACAAAACCAAAATTAAATAGTCTGGGACAAAGCATAAAACGATCGCATTGAATTACTTACGTTGAAGAAAAGAAAGGCAACAAAAGACAACGCCAACAACAACATGATTAAATTCTATATATGCCATATATATTGTATTGGTATAATTTGAGACCGACGACCATCACTTAACCAAATGAAATGTTAAATCCCTGACCAGTGATTTTAGATATTAAGATTAAACTCCAATTTGAAGGCGCTACCCCCACGTTTAGGGTTTCTCGTACGTGTTGCGCATTTAACTGTGAATTAAATATAATTTTCCAATAATCATAATCAAAATATTTGATGATATACCATACGCGAAGAACGACGCATCATCATTTGATTTTATTAAAGTTTAGTTTTGGTTTTGAGACTTTTTCGTTTGCTTTTGCCAACAAGACGCATAAATCATTCAAATTAGAGCAGTATCTGTCGGATGTGAGATATTCAGGTTCACATGTTTCTAAGAGTTTGTCTATCTATTGGTCCGTCTGTACGGTTGGCTGTCTGTTTTGATTGCTCTTTTCACATTTGATCTGTTCTGATCGATTAAAATTGTCGATATGAAAGAATACAATGAGAATTAACTGCGCAAATTAACAGCATTGCCGGCGAATCGAAAATGTTGGAGTTCTCTGAATTTTGAGATTTTTTTTTTTGATTTATTGTTTAATTATATTGATTGAGCACGTAATTAAGTTTTATTTTCGATTGCTGTCTGAAAACAGGCTGCTATCCTGGTATCTATAATATTGAGAATACTTTTTGCAGTTGCTTGTAGGTACTCGATATACAACATACTTCTACTACTTATAGCCTGAAACTCTATTAGGATCGTAGCGGCTGAGCAAAAGCTCTTGAAATATTTCGATCGCTGGCAAATTATTTCATGTTCTGACAGATCGTACCGATTTTTATATAGCATTTTATATCATTCTGGTTGTTCAACTGCATCTACTTATATCCTGCGTGTTCCAACAAAGCGTTGATCAAGAAGTTTCTCAAACATTTTTCCTGATTATTTGGCCCATCTATTGGCATTCAATAATATCAGTTTAAGTCTAGCTAAGACATTCGTGATAATTTATCATGAGTGTCCACCAAATCCTCAATATTATACTGATATTATAATATGCTCGTGGGGGAATATGATCCACAAGCATAATCATCACTCATCGAACATTTTATTAAATTCGTTATTTGGCGTGCTTTTGAATGATATATCTTTTCCATATATCATGGAGTTTTACAAAGTAACTTCTTACTTTGTTGATTCTTTGAGTGTTAATACGTAATCCAATGGCTGCTTCATGACTAAGTTTAGCAAATACGGCAATCTTGATGACATCGACATATTTTCTATGTGACCCCAAAAGTCCCATGGTATCTCATGGTTCCCAGTAAGAGGAGGGCTAAGCACACCGTCCAGCACAATAAGGCATTAGAGAGTGAACATCAATTAACTCTGCTTAGTCCGAGTATTTGCTGTGATTGGTGATAAGAGATTGTAATTGCGTACGATGTAGTATTTACAGCTGTCGTTAATATTTATTTAATAGGAAAAATTCTTGATTTCAGTGCGCTCCACATCGACTCTTTATAAATCCTATCGAAAGTAGTTGTGAAGCCAACGGAGCGCTTGCTCCAGGATAATATGGATATTGACTATATGATCCATACATGAACTACTTATAAGGGGTGATCCAATACGATGTCCCTTTTCCAACTGGGTTGTTTTGACAGCTGTCATGTGTCAAATGGTTTGTCCATATGACGTTTGTGTTCAGTATCCAATACGACTCAATCATGAATAGACTTACTTCTGAACAATGTTTATTAGTTGTGGAAACTTATTACCAAAATCAGTCAACAGTTAGAGAATGTTATAGAGTTCTTCAATATCATTTTGGTCGTTATGAGCCTAACACCATCACCAAATTTCGAACCAATTTTACACTATTGGATATTCATCATTCAATCAGATAATTTTGAGAATATTTCTTTGGGCATCTCTTATGGATCATTGTGGCGTATCTTGAGGCGAGATCTTGGTCTGAAGACCTATAAAATATAGCTCGTACAAGAATTTAAGCCGGCTGATATTGGTGTACGTTTAAATTTTGGCTTATGGGCCTTACAAAAACTTCAAATTGATCCATTATTTTATCGAAAAATTGTGTTTAGCGACGAAGCTCATTTCTATGTTAACGTGCAAAACTGCCGTATTTGGGTCGATAAACAACCAGAAACAATCCAAGAGCTTCCAATGTGTCCCATTAAATGTACTGTTTTGTGTGGTTTATGGGCAGGCGGCATCATCGGACAGTATTTCTTCAAAAATGCGGATGGAGTCAATGGTGCTCGCTACAGAGCAATGATCAATGAGTTTTTGTTGCCAAAAATTCAGGATATTGGTGTAGCCGACCTCTGATGGATGGCGCAAAATGCCATATAGCTGAAGAAACAATCGCTTTATTGAGGGAAACGTTCGATGAAAACATCATCTCAAGAAATGATCCTGTTAATTGGCCACCAAATTCATGTGATTTGACGCCATTGGATTACTTTCTTTGGGGTATGTTAAATCGCTTGTTTATGTCGACAAACCCGAAACTATTGACGCTTTGGAAACCAACATAACTCGTGTTATTTAAGGAATACCAGCCGATATGAAAGAGTTGTCGAGTATTGGACCCACATAATCGATCAATTAAGAACTAGTCGTGGGGAACATTTGAACGAAATAATTTTTAAACATTGAGTTGTAGCAACCGAACTATCATTCCAAATAAAGATTTGCATCATTACATTGATTTTTATGTATTTTATTAAGAAAACAAAGTAGAAAGCTCTTATTGGATTGGATTACATAAATCGGACAGTTGTCTCAGCAGAAATTGATCTGAAAGCGATTGAGGAAAACATTAGTTAAGAGTTTAAATTCCGAGCCAAAAAAAAGTGATTCCTTTAGAATTTTTACAAAGGTTAAGGTTGAAGTCTTAATAAATAACCCTTTCAAGTAATTTGTCGAAAGTGTCCCTAAATTTGAAAATGGAATAGAAAGATGTGCCATTAAGGTTGCATTGACTCTTGATATTTCGATTGGTGTGTTATCGTAAACTGATGCATTATTTGGGCTAGAAATAGCTGATTAGTTCCTAGAGTTGTGTCAATTTGTATTGCTCTATTTTCATTTCAACTGCATTTACTAAGGCCCAAGCTATCAAAGCTTGAGTGAAGAAACTTAAGAATGATCTGATGAAAGTGACTTTGTCTTTATTTTTCAGTACCATGTGTTATTTTTTTTCTGGAATAATCAGTTACTCGAGAGGTATAGGTGATTACTTTTCAAGTAGTTAATTTGAAATTTGGTTCGACTCTAATTGAACGCCAAGCTAAATATAACAACATGATTTTGTGGTTGATTTTTTAAAGCCCAATTTCCATGTGATCTTGTCTTATCTTATCTTATCCCATATCAGGGATATCAAATCAAATTTTTGTAAGAAAGAAAAAGCATGCCAACAGAACCTAATGCGCTTGGAGAATGCGAGAGTGAATAGCATACATTTGCTATCTTAATAGCATGTGATGTCCTCCTTGATATTTGATAAGATAAGATCACATGGAAATTGGGCTTAACACTGCTGCCGATTTTAGGTCAGATTTCACTTACTTTGAGGCAGACTGGACTCATTGGGGCTTTGTCATGTCTTTCCACAAAATATGGTCTAGTGACTTAAAATTTTTTTCTAACAAAAATATCAGGATAACATTTTTTTTTGTAATAAATAATTTTATGTTATTATAATCTAGAAACTTACACGCACCGAATTGAAGTAACAAATCGTATCTGCGAGTAATTTAAAAACTTAATAAAGTTCAGGAACATTCGAGCACACAAACTCATATGACACTACATCGACAATATATTGGAAAATATTTGACGTTTATTCTCAAACTCAAAAACAGTGCTCTTCCGTTCCTGTACTTTTTACATTTACAACATATAAATCAATGAATTTCCACTAACCGCCCTAATCAAAATAAATAAAATCAATTAAATTTAATTTGTTCTGAGTTTTAATTTCGTGTTGCTGCAGTAATTCTATTAACTTTACTTTTTTTCTAATATAACAAATGGCTATAAGCACGCAAACGCAGCCACTAACGTTTGCACTACAAATAGCAACAACAATTTAAGGCAAATCTCATGCGATAGTCAAGAACTCGAACTGAAAAATCTTTTGAATTAATTTCATATCGTTCGATGATGCGCACCACGCCCACAAAAAAAAAAAAAAACGCAGCACAGGCGCATGCGAACTTTCATAGTTTAAGGAGTAGCAGCAATGAATTTGCGCATAAAAATGTGTATTGCAACAACATTAATTGAAAGCATCTTGTACGCATGCGCCAAAGTGCTGCGCAGCTACTCAGCAAAGTGCAAAATTTTTGCACTATGAAAATTGTTTTTGTTGTTTCCTATGTTTCTCTGTTTGTTTGTTTATTGAATTGCTATGATTAAACCGAGCTAAAACAACAAAAACAATAAAATCAAAGATAGAGAACGCAATCTCATAGATGCATAGACACAAAAAAAAAAAAGCAGCGCAGATATAAAACGAAATGTTGAGTTGCAAAACAAATGCAATCAGCAACAGCAGCAGTAGTTGATGTCAAAAGCAGCATGTTGCAACAAACGGATTATGTGCGGCAGCTACAGAGATCCAGTGTTGGGTTTTCTTCTCGTAGTATGTGAAAATAGAAGCAGATGAACTATAATTTCATTGAATAAAAACAAATACAGCTTCTGAATACCCGAATTGCTATATATCGCGAATCAGGTGAAATCACCCCAAATATAGCCAGAGCTGTTCGTAGGAATTTCTAGAGGGTTTTTTTTTATCAAATTTCATAAAAATCAGAACGGAGCTATACAAGAAAGAGAACCACCAACAAAAAAATATTCTCTGTTATGCAAATTGTAAAAATTTTCCGCCTAAAAAAAGGTCAAGGTCAACAAAAATTCATATTACGAGAACAATTTTGCCGACCCCTCGCTCCCCTCCCCCCAAGATACGTTACTGCCAACATATAATATGATATATACATACATTTTTTAATTACAAAAATAATTAAGGATATCGAATTATCTATTATTTGCTCAGTAAATTTTGGTGTCAATGATTAAAAAAAGGTACATTTGCCATCTAAAAAGTACATTCCTAGTTAGTCTCGATTTAGTAATATGCAAAATCTTTTTAAAAACTTCCCCATCGTTTGAAAGAAACAAATTAGTTCCGAAAATGGGTCAAGAACAGTCCATTCCAGGGTCTAGAGCCACCTTAACTGAATGTTAACAAGTTAAGGTGTTATCTTATGTTATTTTCGGCCAGGCCGAAACTCACATACCCTACACTGCACTAAAAGTATCTTTTAACTAAAAGTTAAAAAGACTTTGAAGAGGTTGAATAATTCGAAAGAAATGTTATATGTAAAAAAGGTTGACAAAGGTTGAAATATGTTGAAAAAGTCGTAAATATATGCAAAATGTTGAAAAAAATTGAGAGAGGTTGATAGAGGTTGAAAAATTTTGAAACAATTCAATGTTGATGAAAAAGTTGAAAAATAAAGGAACTGATGAAGAAAGTTGAAAGAGGTTGAAAAAGTCGAAAGGATATGGAAAATGTTGAAAAAAAGCGAGTAGAAATAAAAAATTTGAAATATGCCACGCCCACTTATCCAATTCCGCCTACTTTTGGTCAATGACTATTAAAAGGTACATTCGCTTTCTAAAAAATACATTCCAAATTAATCTCGATTCAGTACATTTCCACAAAATCCCAATGGCGAATGCAAACTTCCCCATCGATTGGAACAAAAAAAAAAGTTTCCGAAAATGGGTCGAAAACGGTCCATTCTAGGGTTTGGAGGCGAGGCCACCCTAAGTGAATGTTCAAAATCCATTTTCGACCTTTCCCCATCGATTGGTGCAAACAAGTACTTTTCCGCAATCGAAATCCGTTTTTTTAAGAACTTCACATAATATACCATGTGAGTATCACAAATTTTCTGATACAACGTTTGCTTTTCTCTGCGCAACATAAACCGCAAAGTTGCATTTACGAACACAGCACTTTGTAAGTATTGCCGTATTTGCAAAGCAAACTTCATTTAGGAAGTCAAACTGAAATAAAAAATAAAAAAAAACGGCGGGTTGCACTCCGGGAGTGCCGACAGAAGTGAAAACAAATCGTTTAATGGCAAGTTAGTGTGCTAGTTGGTATGTGTGCGTTTTCTTTTTATATGGCAATGCAATGGAAGACAAAAACGAAATATGTATTCAAATTTTATTCTCGCTCTCATTCTCAATTTGTCAACACAACAACGCGGAATTTGAAAGAAACAAACATAACAATCGTTGAATGAGAATGGAATGTGTCAGTTAGTGTGTCTGCTTTGCTTTTTGTCTTCCACTTGGAATATTTATTTAAAAGAAACAATAGAACATTCAAATTTTACTATCGTATTCATGACGGGGAATCCCGATGACGGTCGGTGTCGCGAGATTATACTTTTTTCCTCAGCCGCACAACGTGCCATAAGAAGTTTTCACTTCAATAAATTGAAAAAATTTACCGACACGTGGAGGGAGAAAAAGTTAAATTTTGTAAAATCGTATTATGTCGTCAAAATAATTGAAATTAAATTGGAAAAGATCTATGCCTTAGGAATAATACAGCCTGTACGACATCAGACACAATAGTTTTTGATCAGTGCCATAGCAAGACCACTAGGTTGGAGAAACTCCCAATAAAATTTTAAACGTTTTATAAATTTTTGTTATAAAAACTTTCGACTAATCGAGTATGAAGTGGAGCCCAAAGCGATCATAAACAGCACCAAATTTCTACAGATTAGCGTCAACATAGTAACTAGTAGACTGTTATAAAATGGTCCTATCCAAATTCGGTGTTCTTTTTGCTCCATTTAATCAGTTTTTTCTTAATATGATCATTTTAAAGATATTTATTAGATATATATTTGATATATTTAAGAGCCTTGGTACCCTAGAATTATTTTTCAACATTTTAAAATCGACATGAGTATGTCATCTTGTATCATCTCAACCATACTACCTTTCCCAAGCAATACGAGTACTCTATGCTTTGATCATTTATCCTTTGCACAACACTGTTACAATTACTGTAAGGAAGACTATCTCAAAAAAAAAAAAAAAAACTTCATGAAGAGGGACTTTTTGCTGCTGCTTTTTTTTCGAAGGGAGGCCCACTTTTAATTATTACACAACAGGATTTTATACAAATTGCTAAATTTAATTGAGTTTCTCTCGCTTGCTCTCCCGATTTTTTCTTGTCGGCAATTTGAAATTTATGGATTTATATTTTCATGATGTAACATTTGGAGTTTCCCTACTATTGTTGTTGTTGTTGTTGTTGTTGTAGTTTTAGTTGTGATTTCATTACCTACATTTAAGTTGTTGGGAATGTAACTGAAAAGAGTCAAAGAACTTTGACTACAACATCATCGATATTGGATGCCGATAATCCACGTAATCTGGTGTGGATGACAGGTGAAGATGCGTTCTCATTGGGTAGTACAATGAACCGACAGACAGCTGTGATGAAGTACGGAAATAAATTTTGTAAGATTTTGTTTAGCAGTCAAGCAGGGTTACCAACTTTGATTTACTTTTATAATATTTTTCGAGATTTTCAATAATTATTCGATTTTTTCAATATATTTCAACATTTTTGAAATCTACCAAATTTTCAATGTCTTCCGACTTTCTCAGAATATTACGAATTCTTCAAGATTTTTCGATTTTTCCAAAATTTTTCGAATTTTTCAACATTTTCTGCTTTATTCATTACTAGCATTACCCTGTGCGCATCGCCTCACCTCAACCGTGGTGTAGATTCGATGTGCGGTCTGCGTGAAAATTCTATTTAAAAAATACTTTTGTATGAGGACCACCCTTAGTATGCACCCAAAATAAAATTTTTACAACCTAAGCAGTGCCTCTTAATATAAAAACCACATGATGTAAATTCCTTGAGAATCGATTTAAGCGGTCTTCGAGAAAATGATATTTAAAATATTTTTTTGTGTGAGGGCCACCCTAAATAAAAGTTTTGTATCCTTAGCTATGCCTCTTAACATAAGAGCTACGTGGTGTAAATCGTTTAACCTGTTATCGTGAAAATGACATTTTAAAAAATTTTGTATGAGGGCCACCCTAAGTTTGAACTTGAAATAAAATTTTTACGATCTTATCTGTGATTCTTTATATAAAAGCCACATGGTGTAAATTCCATGAGAATCGATTTTGCGGTCTTTGAGAAAATGATATAAAAAAATTGTTGTATAAGGGCCACCCTAAATAAAAGTGTTGAAGCCTTATATATGACTCTTAATATAAGAGCTACGTGGTGTTAATTCGGTGTGAATCGATTAACCTGTCTTCGTGAAAATGATATTTAAAAATTTTTGTGTATGAGGGCCACCCAAATTTTGCACTTTAAATAAAATTGTTACAATCCAATCTCTGCCTCTTAATATAAAAACCATTATTGTAAATTCCAAGAGAATCGATTAAGCAGTCTTTGAGAAAATGCTATTTTTAAAATATTTGTGTATGAGGGCCACCCTAAATAAAAGTTTGTGACCTAAGCTATGCTTCTTAACATTAGAGGTACGTAGTGTAAATTCGGTGTGAATCGATTTATTTGTCTTCGTGAAAATGATATTTAAAAATATATTTGTATGAGGACCACCCTAAGTATGCACCCTAAATAAAATTTTTACCATCAAATCTGTACCCCTTAACATAAAAGCCATACTGTGTAAATTTCATGAGAATCGATTTGCCTGTCTTTGAGAAATCGCTATTTTGAAAATATTTGTGTATGAGGGCCACCCTAAATATGCACCCTAAATAAAAGTTTTATAGCCTATGACACCCGCCCGATCGATACTAACATACTGTAAAAATTTCATCAAAATCGGCTGGATAGTTTCCGCGTGCATAAGAGACAGACAGACAGACAGACAGACAGACAGACGGACAAAAAATGAATTTTATATAATAGATATATATATATATATATAACATTTTCCAAATTCTTCAACATTTTTAGACTTCTTCAAAGTTTTTCGACTTCCTCAACATTTTCTGACTTTTTAACATATTTTGACATTTCAATATTTCCCAGCTTTGTTAAAATCTTTCGAAATCTTACAAATTTTAAGACATTTTAATGATTTTGCTTTTTCAAAATTTTTTCAACTTTTTCACTATATTCCGAATTGTTATCACTTTCAAAGGTTTATCGACTTATCTTTACGAAGACGACACAATATCTTAAAGTTCACACATCACGCTGCGAGTGCTGCCACTCAACTTTTTTCCTTTTAAGCCATATTTCCTGAAAGAGAAATGTCAATATTTTGCTCTAATTTCAAATTAATAATTCTAAGGTTGGCAACCCACAAGCAGCATACAACAGTGTTGTACGTAAATCAGCAACAATGATAAAATACAATGCAACATAAAAGCAACAAAGGAACAAATGCAAGTAAGGATTTCATTGCAAAATGTTCGTTACATAATAAAACATTTTTTTTTGTAACTGACAATGAGTACTTGAGCGATTCTTTAGCGATTTTTTGATCGTTGCGGTTGTTTTTTTTTTCTCCTCTTTTCCTTCTAATACGTTCATGCTAAAAGAATAAAAAAAATGAACTGTTCCCGAACCACAAAAGAATTCGATGAGTAGCGGATTTGTTGCTACTCTACTTTATCCATTCGCTGCCACCATATGTGAGCAAAAGGATTCAAATGAAATTTTAAGTATTTTGCAATTGTTATATCGCATATATGAAAAAATGTTACATATTGTTATCCTTTATAACAAGAGCGCAACACACGGTTTTGAATTGGCTGTGGTTTTATTGAAAAAAAAAAAAAAAGAAACTCTTTAACCATAAATGAAGGATTTACCAGAGCAATGTGGGGATTATGGTATGCAATTCGTTAAAAAAAAGTTTAAGTTAATTGAATGTCATTGAAGCGTCAAACAGCTGTTTAAGTATTGACAAAGACTTAAAGGATGTATGTCGTTCCATATTTGAATGAATGCCAATTCGAATGTTATAAAAACCACTTTCATGACCTATACCTGATATTATGATTTTTACTCGGTTTCAGGTGGGGTTTTCCCGATTTGCTAGAATAATTAAAATTATATAAGCAGTGGCGGATTGAGACCTGCTGAGAATAAGGAATCAATAAGATTGTTTTACTATAAGATTTTCTCAGAACTTATTTAACTCCATACAGCTCGTTAAGTAACGGGTGATCTTTTTGCTATTTGTTTTTTCAGTGTACATTTTTTGACACCTCACGCGTGATTCGTAACATGTCTCAACGACAAAAATGCTCAGTAAGGTTTGCCATTTTACCATGAGTAGACTAATAAACAAACATGGCTTGCAAATCATTAAATTTTACTATCAAAGTTCGTGCTCTTTGAGAAATTTTTATCGAAATTGGACCGTACTTTTTCAAAAATAATAGAAATCGCAACCTTACAGTCAATGGAGCAAGGTATTGTGCGATGATTACCGACTTTTTTTTTGCCCAAAATGAGAGAATTGTACTGGGTTGACATGTGGTTTCAACAAGACGGTGCCACATGCTACACGGCACGCCATACCATGGACCTATTGAGAGGTGAGTTTGGTGAGTAATTAATCTCAGGTTTTTGAGCAGTCCATTGGCAGCCAAGATTATGCGATTTGACCCCACTAGACTATTTTTTGTGGGTCTATGTGAAATTTCTCATGTACAGGGACAAGCCAGCCACAATTGCAGCCCTTGAAGACAATATTACAGCTGACATTGGTGAGAATCCGGCCGAAATGTTCGAAAACATGCCAATATTGGAGCTTACGAACGGACCACCTCAGACGTAGCTACTGGCAACATTTACATAAAATAATTTTTGAAAAATAAATGGCGGGAATTGATATATCGCTCCAAACAAATATTTCATTCACTTTTGCAAATTTTCTGTTCTTTTTTCAATTTTTAAAAACCAAACGCTCAAGAAATCACTATTCATAAAAGAAGGATTTTTTACGAACAAGAGCGACATCTGTTTGATATCAAGGACACTTTTTGAAATATGTTTGACATTTCGTCTACATTTTATAATTTGGACTATTTTAACATCAAGTAATACTTCTGAAAATTTCATTGGGGTGTTTTCCCTGTTAAATTTTTTTGAATTATTCCTTAAGGAATATTCTATTAAATTTCGTTCTTACTCTTTACACCATAATTTGTCGTATTAACAACTGTTGTCATAATCTCACGAAATTATTAAAATTGTTTTTTTTTGTATCCTCAATGATTTTATTGGATAATTATGTCAACATAAATCTAAATAACAGCTGTTGCCACCTGTCTTTGGTAAATTGAAGCGCTTCTTTATGCAAAGTACAATATTTCTCTCGGACAAAAAAAAAAAGAAAGAAATAAAACCCCAAAAACAGATGTAAATCACTTAAATGGTAGGTATAAAAATTCTGCATAATGTGTGGTCGTCAGAAACAACAACAACAAAAGCTACAATTTGTATTGGGAAAAAGAAAAAAATGTTGGTAGAGGTATCGTCTGGTTTTGATATAACGGTGAATTATTATACTCGAAACCGAGAATATTAAAATCCACACTGCCCGTAGACATTGAATACTGGTAGATATTTAAATTTTGCTTTTTTTCTTTTTTGTATGAATTTCAAATAATAAAATTCTTCAAAATTTTTGGATTAAAGCAGAAAAAAAAATTGTATCTCATAGATACTTTATTGGCATAGAGCGACCGACGCATCCGTTGTATTGCCATTGTAAATCAAATATCGAATTGCATTCTGGCAAAGTTGCCAATTCGCATACAATAACAGTAAATTCTTGATTTAACGTGAATTCTTTACGTTCGTCTTTTAATGTCTGCATTAGTATGTTAGGGGTATTTAGTGATTACTGGAAATTATACGGTTAACTTTAAGCTATATGAATGTCATTAGCAACAGATATATCATATTTTTCATTTTGTTTTTATATTATGCCGAAATTTGAGAATATATCCTTAATATATTTTTTAGCCCAATGATGTATATATCGTTTGATAGGTCGTTTTAAGCGCTTTATTTTTTATCTAGAAATAATTGACATAAATTTTGTACTTTCAGCTCTACGGTTCGATAAAGGTCCCATAGCACACTACTTCAAGTTAAATGAATTGAAAAAACTGCATTTTTTCGATTTATATGGCAAAAGGTCGAAAAAAATTCAATTCGAAATATGCCCAGAAGGAAAAATTCATTTCGATATATCCCCAGTAGGAAAAATATTGCGATGTTGACAAAAGTTGTCTTATTTGATGGTGGCTGCAAAATTACCAATGAAGAAAGCAGAAAAATGAATAATTTGCGATTTATAGGGAAAAAAATGAAAAAAATGGAATTTTTTTCTACATTTTGCCCTATAAGTCGAAAAAATAAACTTTTTTCGTGTAGTTTTGTTCTGAATTTTTTTCTTACTTTGTCTTATTTGATGCCAGCTTTAAAATGGTTAATGAGAGAAAGCAGAAAAAATCACTAATTTGCGAGTTTTTGGGAAAAATAAATGAAAAAAAATTGAATTTTTTTCGACCTTTTGCCATATAAATCAAAAAAATGCAGTTTTTTCGGGAAAGTTCGTTTTGCATTTTTTTTCTCTTATTCAATACCTACAACTTTGCCAAAGACACCAAAACAATATTCATTACGGTTGACTGAGAAATTGCCGACTGAAAATATTCAAAAAATTCTAAGAATCCAGTTTGAACGATTTTTTCCACAAAATCAGAAAATCCTTATATGAGCCAACTTGACAAAAGTAATAATGCAGAAATTCTAGTTTTTACAAGTACTTTCACCGGCAAGTCTCAAAAACACAGTTCAAAGCACGAACCACTCCTCCGTAACTTTGAAAAATTAAACCAAGATTTTTATTGACCGATGATGGGTATATGGCCTGAAAGGATTTTCTTAGTTGAACTTGTCTTGTCAATTTATACTGAGACATACTACAGGTCATCTATATTTTTTTTTACAGGAAAATGGTCGAATACTTCGCGTCATGAATTTTCGGAGAGATGCATAAGGATTAAAACTTTCCCAGCCAATCGAATTGAATGAAAAATCTGATGAAATGTTGAACTAAGTAGCTGCAAAATGTTAAAAGACGTTTAAAAAGTCGAATATTAATAATATAAAAAAATGCTGAATGTCGAATAATCGAAAAATGTTGGAAAAATCGAAAAATTCGATTCGAAAGTCGAACAATATCAAAAAATTCGAAAATCTATATAGAGAAGTATTCAAATAACCAACAAAATAGTAAATTGCAACACTAGCCTTGTGCTCAAGCACTAATTTACTCCAGTATAGAGTTCTGACATCAAAAACTCAAAGACTTAGAAAAATGAAAATCAACTCACAACCTGAGTACCCCTATTTCAAATTTGTAGAAGAAGCATCACAAAACAAGCTGTAGATAATACAAAAAATGAATAAATAATAAAAAAAGTATAGAACTCAACAGAATTATGAAATTAATATTAAAAAGTATCAAATTAGCGAAATAATATCGTATATCTTTGTATTCAGTTTGAAAAATATGGCAGTAGAGACAGCAGCAGCAGCAGCGACAGAATTTCTTGTACGAGTTGCTGCTTAAGCAGGATAACATTTTATAAGGGTATTCGAAGGGTTTCTACGCTAGAGATAATACATTTTTCCAACGAAGACGTTGTTGCATTTCCTACATAGTCAATCAGTTCTTGGACTATTTATGCAAATACTTGATATTGTCATGTTCATGGTATTGTTGCTTCTCCTTAATGCTGGTGGTTTACTTATGGGTATTTTTTTGTTTTTGTTTTTGAACATGTATTTTGATATTTTATCATATTTTTTATGTTCTTGTTAACTATTGTCAAATTAGCGTCATCACTTCAATTTGATATCGATTTAGTTTGAGATACACAAATAAAAACTAAATGAAAAAAGTACTGCGAGAAACTTAAGCTTTAAAGGAATAATTTTTCAAAAATAAAACAAAAAAAAATTTGAAATCACTTGAAAGACAATTGGATCTAAATTGAAACAAAAATTTGCACAGAATCTAAAAAAAATATATATATAGAAAGGTTTATATGTATTCGTAGTTCGAACTCTAAAAATATAGTAATCGCTTAAAAATGTTGGGTGAAAAAATCGATCAAGAACTAAATATATAAGAATTTTTACAATAATTTAATGGAATACTCTGTACCAGGCAATATAAAGATTTTGAAGGGCTCTGGTTCAAGGACGGACGTGTTCCAAAAGAAATACAATTCATTTGAAAATAGCGGTGTTAAAGAAGAAGACCTGCAGCCGGCATGTCCTCCTTGCCTTGGACATGGTAACATATTGAATAAGAAAACGGCACCCAAAAAATAATGAGATGATATCTGATTTTGAATGATATTTCAAAGCCCAAAATCTGATATCTCTTTTACAGTTTCATTGGAGACTTTCCCTTTTAAGTTTTCAAATAACTTTCTTAACTATTTCAAAGCGCTCAATTAGGTTTCAAATCATGCAATCGCAAGGAGATGAAAATATTTGAATAACTGATTTTTCACTAGAATAGAAAAATCCCTTTAAGAATGCAAAATACCTGGGAAAAAGTTAATTGAAATTATTGAGAGCGAAAAAGCTTCTGTTACCCAGTATAATCATTTTACAGTGTAGACATTAGGGTGTTGGTTGAGGTTTTAAAATATTTTTATTTTTATTTCAATGGTGAAATGTACTTTTTCGACATTAAAGTTACTGCAAAGTTTTAACTACAATAAATATTTTTATTGTTTGAAACATTTTTATGTCAATATTTTAACTCATTATATTATTGATGCAACACCCATGTCGATCTAGACGTTCCTAATAGGTACAACCTGATTTTGTGAAAAGCAAAATTCGCAATTCTTATACAGTACCGCTCAATTGCTTTGCAACTGAAATTACCCCGAGAAACAACGCCACACCATTACGTTCCGATGAGTTGGATCCATTAAGCCCAATGATGGCAGCTGGCTACAATAATATATTAAGCAATGTTATTCTCATATTTGCTGAGTGAAACAAGCCACTTCCTTGGACAATCCATCATGACATGATCGAAGTTTTAGTTCAAGACTAAGGTAAAAGCCTAAAAAAAGGTAAAAAGATGTTTCTTCAAAAGTAATTTCAGTTGCAAAGCAATTGAGCGGTACTGTTGCTTTATTTCCTAAATTAGATGCGGACGACACTCATGGATTAAAGTAAGCATTGAAAATCCCAAAAGGAAAATTTGGTTCATTAAAAAAAAACTAAAGGAAGGCCCCCAAAATTACCCTAACTTTTATGTAAAATGTTTATGGCTTCGCTAGCCAGAGTTTCAAATACTAAGTAGTTAAATAAGTAAGTAGTTAAATTATATTTTCATATTTATTATTTTAACGAGTTTGGTGATGATATTGTTGGAGAGAAGACATAATATATAAAAAAAAAAAACGTTTAAAAAACTTTCCAAAATTCAACCGATTTTTTTTCGGTAAATAAAAGGTTAATATAAAAAACTTATTTTATAAAAATAATACTTAATTTGAAAGAAAATAAACTGAACTTTATTGATATGTTTAAAAAACTATATGCACTTTTTGAAGAAAATAATGGTTTAAAAAAAAATCGGTAAAAATTTCAGAAAATCCTTAATATCTGGAAAACTATGAGTTAATTCTAAAAACTTTTCAACAAATATTGTAGCTTATTGATTTACATTTCGATGATGGAAATGACATATTCACAACTTCTTAAGACTATATCTCCGAAACCAAGTCTGAACGACATTTTTTTAATTAGAAATTTATTTTTAAAATAAAAAAACTACATAAGAAAATATCATTTTCGACTGTGAGCCCAAGTACATCTATGTATGTTTAGTTTGTTTCAAAAGGCTTAGCAGATGTGAGTTTTCATAGTTTTTAGAATATTCGCATTTAATAGAGATGTAAACTTTTTGTGCGCACCTTCCCAATTGTGTTTAGCATTTAAAATAATTAAGAAAAGAATTCACTTACCACAATTCAAAACTCACTGCATTATATATATGTATGTATATCAGAGTAAATCAATTTGAGAACGCCGTGGTAACAACTAAATTCACTCACACTACGTTAAAATGACTTTCCTAAAGCTTTTTAATAATAAACTAAGCAAACACAAAATTTTGAAAAAATTGTATTTGATTTCTAACACTGCTCTCATTTTTGAGCAAAAGAAAAGATTTTCAATACAATTACATTTAAATTTGCAATAAAACAACAACAAAACACTTCACTTCACTCCACTCTCACCGGCAGCTCTGCCGACGGCGCTGCTTCTAAACTTTGCATTTTCATGCAATTTCATCGATAAACATAAAATATTGTACTTTACTAATAACCACATCTATCTTATTTCCTTTTAAATTACATTTTTGATATATTTTGTTGATTATTTCAATAAGAAATATTAATAAATACGAAAACCGAACAAAGAACGCACACGCACAATGCAAATAAGATATCTGACTAACGGGCCACCAGTAGAGAAGAGTTGCCACCTGAGGGAAGTGAAGTTGAGTTTGTAAGAGTTTTAAGACACAAAATGCAACTGTCGAAAATATTTGGGATTCAGTACAGACATTTCTTTTCTCGAAATGATTCGCTTTAGGGGTTTTAGTGGTTGAAATGAAAAAAGTCAAACGGAATTTGAATGTAGGTAATCTTGAACACTTTTAAGCCTTTTGTATTACTGAGAAGATTAATGCGGAAATAGCAAAGCTCCAGAAACTTGTTCATGAAAAGATAGTGTTGTCAGTTGTAGGATTCTTTAAGCAATATTTCTGAAATGAACTTTAGAATTTTAATACAAACTAGTACGTTACCTACGTACGTACGACCCATTTCTTAATTTTTGGGGTAATAAAATCTTAGCCGATTTTTTTTGCACCAAAAAAAAATCTAACCCTAACCTAAGCAATTGCCTGAACCCCATTTTTTCGAAATATAATGTAAAATGTAGGAAACAATTGGCTTTGGTGCGTCTTTTTCACTGCGAATTCAATAAATTTGTCATCGATCACCATATGTGAGTGAAAAAAAGTTGAACCCTTAATTTAATTTTTTTTTTGACAAATTAAAATGCAAAGTTTATTGAGCTGCAACAATAAAAGGAATACCATAAAGGGGAAGCACACAAAATTCAACCTAAAGAAAACTGACGTATGTTGAAAGAATTAAGATGGATCACTTGGAATGACTTACAAAAAAAAACAAAACTTGAATATAAAAAAACAAAATCCAAAAAGACGTTATTAATAAAAAACGTAAGACCGGCGCTAAAAAAAAACAACAACAAAATAATATAAAATACGTACGTTACACACGCATACGCAATACATCGATATCACGTGATGATGCGTCAAAAGGACGTCAAACGCATGAAAGCAGAATGACACAGCAATTTGACTACTGTCAGTCACTCAGCATACGCCACTCATTCGGGCACTTTGGCCTCTTTGGTATTCAAAGTACATGAGAAAAAAAGATGCCGCCACAAAGAGTTTCAATTCCAAATTGATTTCATACAAAGCAAATCGCTCGTCAAAGAAGCGATGAACGAACGGACGGACGGCTAAGAAGAGAAGAAGCCATACGAAATGACGTTTGAAGTATTGAAGGATTTATGTGTTAAAATGAGTTAATGGCACAAATGTAGTTTTATTTTCTTTCATTATTTTATTGTAATTTTCTGTATTCTTTTTTTTTTTTTTTGTTTTTTTGACAAGTCATGGCGCCACAATCAGCTTTGATTTGGTTAAGTTGTATCAAATGATACAAAAAAGAGAGAAAAAAAAAAATGCTTACAGGAAATAAAAATTTTAATGGAGTTGATGTTTTGAGATCTAGAAAATTTGAAATTTAGCTGTGTTTTTATTTCAAAATAATTTATATTTCAATGCCTTACTCTGTTATTTGATGAAGTTAAATTGTGTAATTGATGATTTAAACATGAGATGAGTTTTTATAGTAAATCCGACTTGTGTATGGGACATGGGACATTTGTTTTTCAAAGATCATTTTATGTGAGTGCATACATTTTAAAGTATTTCGGACGGTATCTCACCAATGGCAGCTGTAATATTGTCATCCAGGGCTGCAATTGTGGCTGACTTGTCCCTGTACATGAGCAACTTCACGTAGCCCCACAAAAAATAGTCTAGTGAGGTCTAATCGCATGATCTTGGCGGCCAATGGACTGCTCCAAAACGTGAGATTAATTGCTCACCAAACTCACCCATCAATAGGTTCATGGTATCGCGTGCCGTGTAGCATGTGACATCGTCTTGTTGAAATCACATGTCAACCAAGTCCAATTCTTCAATTTTGGACAAAAAAAGGCGGTAATCATCGCACGGCACCTTGCTCCATTGACTGTTACATTGCGATTATCATTATTTTTGAAAGAGTACGGTCCAATGATGCCTCCGGCTCACAAACCGCACCAAACAGTGTATTTTTCAGCTCTTGAACTGCCTCTGGCTGCTCTTCCGACCGAATTCGGCAATTCTGTTTGTTGAGCTTTGTCGCAGAAGAAAATTTTTCGATAGAAAATTGGATAAAATTCAATGACTTGCAAGCGCTGTTAGTTTGTTAGTCTATTTATGGTAAATGGCAAACCTTATTGAGTATTTTTAGCGGTGAAATATGTTGCGAGTCATGCGTGAGATGTCAAAAAATTTACACTGAAAAAACAAATAGAAAAAAATCACCCGTTAGTAATTACGCCAATAGAATCATAATACTATACAGTTTCATGTAACAAAAACATATCCTTTTGTTCTTGCCAAACATATGTTTTGGTTATTAAGCTATCAGATTTTGCTTAAGACCAAAAAGTCGCATGTGACTTAAAAATAAATTATGGCAAGATTTCCCTAAGGTTTAAAGTTCTCATGTAGCTTAAAACTAGCATATGATAAAAAAAAGTCTACTTTTGTAATATAAGGCTAAATATTCGCAAAAAATAAGCAATATGCATACTACTAATGGCTTTATACGAAATAACACTGAGTACTAAAAATCGCAAAAAATATTTTTGTTGCTTAAGAAAATCGTTAACAATTTAAGCAATTGAATACAACAAGACGTTCACATACGACAGACTTAAACAGTCTCACATAAAATGTTTTTCTTATAAGACTCAACAGTTGCACAAAGCTAAGAAGTCACATAACTTTAAAAAGTGTCATGGGATTTAAAAAGTCAAACTCTACTGATATATTGTTAAGAGACTAGAAATTCGCATATAAGTAAGCTAAACATTATATGGATATAAAAGTTCTATAAACTTTAAAGTTATATGAAGCTAGGAAATCGTTATTATATACGAAGTACTTTAAGTTTAATAAAAGATTAAAACGTTTTATCGCATGAGACTAAAAATTCGCATAGAACTGTAGTACCTTAAAAGTTGCATAAGACAGAGAAATTTTTGTCGCATAACACTATGTAAGAAGTCGCACAAAAATAAATTGTCGTTTAAAGCTTAAAAGTGATAGAAGTCTTAAAAATCACACAACAATAAAAAGTTTTTTATAAAATGAAAAGTTGCATGTGACTTAAATTAGTTGCATAGGAAGGAATAAAAATAAAATTGCATAAGACTTATTAGTTTCTGAGAGACTGAAAAAGTCGCATATTTTTCCCAAGGAAGCCATACAGGACAGCCCACTATCTCAGTGGTTAACGTATTCACTTATTAAACTTAAACTTACCGCTCCCGCTCTCGCAAGTCATTATCAATGCTTCGAGAGCATACTTTGTAGTGAAAAACTCTTCAAAATTATCGCACTTTCGATCCGGCACCGAATTCTAGATCTTCACAGACACAACTGAATGGCGGTGAGAGATTAGAGTGACCAAGTACCTTTATGGGTAGCAAGTCACATGAGATTTAAAAGTCACTTCTGACTTGACATAAAAATATGAACTTTTTTTTAATGATTTCTGGCAATTGTTTCTTTGACAATTATATCTCATATGGTTCTAGTTATGTTTATTTCGTGAAATTTAATTTTTCATCTTAAGCTGCTATTTTCGAACCGAACAAAAAAAAAAGAACCACTATTATTTTGGTTCTTTTATTTAACCATTTCCATTTCATACCGTACGTGTTTTCTTTAATTTCGTGTCAATATTTCACATTTACGTCAACACAAACCAAACACAGCAGGTCACTGCATAGCGGGTTGCGATGCGTGCGCACGCGTACAACATCAGAACAAATTAAAACGCAAATTCGTTTAACTGACAATTTAATATTTTGTTGTTGTTGTTGTTGTTGCTTTGTCGTTATCGAGCTTAATACACAAATGAGTTTATGATACATTTCGATAGAGTCGAAGCAGCGTTCTTTCTAAGCCAAACTCATAACCTGATCAACTCTTTTGTGATGAGCTATACAACAATTTTTTCAGCTGTAGTTCACACGCGTGCACATCAATAACTAAAATTTGACAGTTTATCATTACAAAAACATCGTATGTATCTTCTTTTGCATTGCGAAGATTTTTCTGCAAAACGAACAAATCCCAACTACGCACGCAATGAGATAAATTTCAACATTCAAAGCATTCGGTTTTTTTATTTTGTTTGTCATTACTTAAGGGTTAAATGCACGCAATAGCTGCACAGCACATTATGCCAAATGAATAATTTTTTGGCAACTCATTATGTAATCACAGCTGCAGGACACGAAATCCATGCCAAACAGTTAAGGATATTATTTTTTTTTTTTTGTTGTTAAAAAATGAAAACAGAATTTAAATAATCATGAGAAATCTGGCAAATCTGGCAAATTTGAAAATCATGATGACGAATCGCCTTTTTTTTTTTTGCTGTTGTATTTCAATTTTTATCTGGATTTGCTGTTAGTTGAAGGAAAGTAAAGGGTTTCCGGGTGGATTGGTTCAGTATGAATACATGATTTTGAGTGCGTGTGGATTATTTTGCCAAATGGTATTTTTCTTTTGGAGTTTTTTTTATAGGAGTTTTCGATTGTTTGATATATTGGTACAGTATATTTATGTATGTAAAAGTGTTCTTTTCAATTTAAAATTTACAATTGAAAATATCTTTATCTATGCCAAAACTTCAGGAATGACCTGAGCAGCTCTGCCTAAAACTGGGTGCCAGATTAATGCTCAATGAATAAGTCTAGGTTCTAGACTCTCATGTTACAGCGGGCAACTGTAAATTAGAAGTTGTCAAGGAATTCATTTACCTTGGCACTGCCGTAACCAGCAACAATGATGTCACTCTGATTAAGCGGAGAATAACAATTGCTAATAGGTGCTACTACGGTCTAAGTAAACAATTACGTTGCAGAGCTCTCTCTCGATCGACAAAGCTAACACTCTACAAGACCCTCATTCTACCTGTGCTTCTTTATGGCGCTGAGGCATGGGTGGTTTCGACAACAGACGCAGCCGCTCTTGGGGTGTTCGAGAGGAAAGTTCTCCGCAAAATCTTTGGTCCTGTTCGAGTTGGCGACGACTATCGCATTCGAATGAACCACGAGCTGTATGAGCTCTACGCCGACATTGGCATAGTTAAGCGTATAACAATACAGTGACTACGCTGGCTGGGTCATGTCCATCGTATGGACAAAGAAGCTCCAGCGAAAGAGGTATTCGAAGAGAAGGTCCCCGGTCAACGACGAAGAATGAGACCATGCCTCCGGTGGATAGACCAAGCTGAGGAAGCCCTAACCACGCTTGGCATTAATGATTGGAGAAGGCGCGCGCAAAACAGAGGCGCCTGGCGAGAGCTAATGAGGTCGGCCGTAACCTGACAACGGGTTGTTATGGCCATCTTAGTAAGTACTAAGTAAGAATAAGTTTTTTTGAAAGTTAAGTTTGCCATAGGATAGGATAAACCCTATTGTTGACGAAGCCTTAGGTTCTGATGACAATTTAGACAATATGTATGTTGTGAAAATTTGCTTCAAAACTTATTTGATGATTAGAAATCTTTTGGTAAATCTATAGTGATATACCCAGCATAAAGAATAATTCAATTAGAATATTATCGAAGTCAATTCGAAAAAGAAAGTTTTTCTAATGTATCAAATTATATGCCATTTTGGAACTAAAACTCTGTTCTGTTCACCAGTAGAAACTATCAACAGGTACATTATTTTTAGCATTAAGTCATACTGTCACTATATTTCGCATCGAACTGATATTTTTATACAAAAACTTTTTATTTATTGAGCTGATATTCTTCTAAGCTTATTCCGAAGAGCTCACCATAGCTTAACGTTTTGGGTTGAATAGAGACTTCTCGTACTCAAGAGCACACTTGTTAAGTGTCATATTCAATGCCTTGAATAATTTTCGATTCAGAAACTTATACCTGTTAGAGCGGAGGCTCTTCAAGTCACAAACTTTGGGACTCGAGAGTTCCCGTATATTAATCGTGTAATTTCTTTCACAGCATCGATGACAACTTGTTTTCAAATAATGGATCCTTGAGATTTTTCTATCTCTCATTCAAGTTTCTGGAATTTTTAAATATCCAGGAGTAATGAGTCATTCATACAGGATCACTAAAACGGTGATAAGATAAAATATTGGTTGTCAGAAAATCGATCCTTAGAGCATCGAACTGCCGTCGAACCAAGTATGTACTTACAAGATGATTTTCGTAGTGTATTTATTTACGCATCCCCCCTTTGTACGTCAAACGCTGACCAGGAAGCCACTCACTCTGGGTCAGACACGAGTTCATAAGTTCCGTCAGATCTTTCTCTAAGAGATGCTGCTGCGAGCAATGTTTACGTACATTTAAATTATAAGTCAGATAATATCGAAATCTTCAAAACTTTCCCATGATCATCAGCATGATCTTTTGCGAATGTTACTTTACTTCAATTTATTTTAATTAATTTATTTTAACGATTTTCCAATAATTTTAATGATGATTTGCTCTTGTTATTTGTCTGTTTTGAATTTTTTTTGTTAATTTTTTTTTTTTTTTTGCACCGACTGACCTAAAGCGGCGGGCGGCATGCAACCGTATTAAAATCGGACAGCAGTGTAACTAATTAACATTGACTGCAGAGCCACGATCATCGACGTGATGAGCAATGATAACGACGGCGACTAAGCGCCATCATCATAGTAACAACACCAAAAATCATGCATAGCCGGCAACATGTGGCGCAACATTTGAGAGTTTAACTCATTTGCGTGTCGCGCATCTTCGCGGAGATTTATGAAGCTCCGCTTCTTTTCTTTTTAGTGATTTTAATTTATTTGTGTTCAATTTATTTTATGTAAAGTTATAAATTTTTGACATTCAGAATGTCTTAAGCGTAAGCAATTCATTTACATTGGGACGGCTGGAAGAACAAATAAAGAAACTGATTTTATTCCAATGTAACAATCGATTTTATTTATTTGCAATGTGTTGTATTCACATTTGACTTTTTCTAGCTTTGGAAACTAAAAACTATTTTGTTAAAAAAACTTTTTAAATTTCGTAAGACTGATATCTGGGTACTCCGCTGAATCTTTAAGATTTGGTGTACATGTGAACTATATTAACATTGGTATATGTTTCAAGTTCTTAAAGATATCTACAGGGGCGTGGTGCCACTGGAAACTTCAATCTTTGAGCCGTCATGTCTCGCAAACCTAATATACTTATTGTGATGAAATTCGGAAAATGGATGCATACCATATATATTTTGAGCCAGAAGTAGGCGAAATTGGAAAAGTGGGCGTGTCATTTTTCAACAATTGAAAGTTTTACTCAATATTACTCGAAAACGACACGATTTTCATAAAAATGTATCAGATGATACCACTGAAAGTAGTCACCCAAACATGCAAGTCACTGTACTTACAATACTCATTGAAAAATTGTTGCATCAGTGGGCGTGGCATCTCCTATATTGTGAAAAGTTGTAAGTGTTATTTTAAGTGAACTTTTGCAGCAACTATTATGAAATTTTTTGCATATATGTGGCTTACTTGCTATAAGGGTGCAATAGTGCACCGGTGGGCGTGGTACCTCACATATGAGTAAAGAGCTTAATAACATATCTAACAAACTTTGTGTGCAATCATTCTTAAATTCAGCTTAAGAATGTTGTTTATGAAATGCTATTTCTGGATCCAAATCGGGCTGGATGATACCAGCGGTTGTGTCACAACTCTAAATTTTAAGACTAATCACGGTATGTTATTTAGTATTCGGATCCCGATCGGGAATATAATTTATTGAATCGAAAAATGGTGGAATTGGTAAAGTGGTCGTGGCGTTTTTTAATCTATTACAATCACTTTCTATATTTTACCGATTTTATCAGCATTTTTCAACTTATTTAACGTTTTTCAACCTCTCTAAACTTTTTTCATCATTTGGCATATTTTTTTTTTTGACTTTTCAACATCTTTGAACTTTTTTAACATTTTCCATGTTATATCTTTATGAGAATTTTTCGGTTTTCCAGAATTTTTTAACCTCCTTCAACTTTCATCAACATTTTCCATATTTTTTTGACTTTTTTTCACCTCTTTCTACAATTTTCAAAATTATCCAAGTTTTTTTTACTTTTTCAGTCTCTTCAGACTTAACAACATTTTTACACTTTAACCAGTTTTTTGATAATTGTGAAAATCTTGTTTTCAATATTTTCAAAACGAAAACCGAATTATGGTCGGCATTCTGGAACTACGATTATTAATCCAAAACCAAAACTATAGCGGAATGAGAACATTTTCAATTCCTTCTAAGCTCTTTTCAAAATTAGCCAGTGCAAGTAGTGAAAAAACGCTGAGAGATGCAAAAGTAATTCGAATAAACTGCAAAATATCCTACCTCTTCCTTCTTTTTCCAACGTAAGCTAATTTACCCTTACTTACTCTAAGGAAGTCAATCACGAAACTCCTCGCAACCGTAGCATAAAAGACTACAAAAAAGCCATATTTTGCGCATCTTGTTTCTCAGAATATTTTGAAGTGCAATCGCAATAATTTTGGAAGTTTTTTGTTTTTTCGAATGAATTATATAGCAAAGTCTTGCATAAACTTTTTCGTCTGTCTGGAAACGGTCAATAGACCAAATTTGGTAGCATCCTGCTAATAACAGCGATTATTTTCGCAGTTGTGACAGTCCGGAAATGAAACTTGAAATGTGTGCTTGAAGTCTAATATGAATGGAAAATTATCGGATTAATTACCCCCCCCCCCCCACGCGTCTCATCTAAGGTGGGATTCTAAGACCGTTGGTCTTACTCTTCTCAAAATAAAACCTGTTTACCCCCCACGCAAAGTTGGGTTGGTACGAGCCTGTCCCTCATTAGTGAGAGTGAATTGTTTTAGAGTCTGCCGCTTTCACGAGAAGAGTTAAGCTGTCACTTCTAATGAAGTGATGCAGTTAGGGCTACCAGATGCGATACTAAAGTAGCAAAAGTGCTACTTTTGCAAGGCTTTGCTACTTTTGTTTTTGGTTTTGCTACTTTTCGATGTTTGCAGTGTAAAATAAAATATTTGAAAGTGAGGACCCTTTTTTTTTTTTTTTTGCTCATCAAAGTTATTTCAATTTTAATTTGTTAATTTCCTGGGGGGTTTTTTGTTAGGAAGTGAGTACCTTTTTTTTTTTTTGCTCATTAGAATTATTTGAAATTATTGTTTTAATTTGCTGGGGTTTTTTGTTACGAAATGAGGACCTTTTTTTTTTTGCTCATCAAAAATATTTGTATGAAATTAAAAAAATTTCATTTACAAAATTCCAATTTTTTGACATGTGCTACTTTTGTAGTAAGGCCATCTGGTAGCCCTAGATGCAGTGTGAGGTATCGTGTTAAAGATCATGCTGAATATTCTCGGTTCTATTAAAAAACAATGGCAATGGTCATTTCTTAAAGTTTCTTAGGTCCAAAATCTATTACTTTTCAAATAGTTTAAATTTATTTTCAATTCTTCACGTAGTTCTGATACGTATGCTAGACATAGAGAACTATAAAAATTAAATTTTACTTTAAATATTTAAATTTTTATTAATTTGCGCAACTTGCGTCTCGACCGTAAACACAACTGACCACAAACATTTTTCAAATTTTCATTTAATTTTCATGAGCGAAAACCGAAAATGTAAAAAAAAATTCATAGATAATGAAAAACAAAAAAATTATAAACAATTTAAGAAAAAAAAAAATCAACAATAAACAACAACAAAAACTGTCGAGAAAGATTTTGTTTACAAATTTTCCAAGTTTGGCGCAAAGCAGCAATTAAATTCAAATGAGGTGCTCGCAAGAGTGTGAAGGTGCTACACCAGCGCCAGTGGTTCGCTAATAATAATACAACAACAACAACAACAAGAATCTTCGAGATGATGTAGCGCCATGTTATTGATGTTGTTGTTGTTGTTGTTGCCTTGTTATTGTCATTAAACGGTTGCGTTGAAAAAATAAACTCAAAGTCATAAAACTATTGAATAAATCTTTCACCAAAGGGAAAACATACGATGAAAACTATAGCAACTTTTGTAAATCGGATGGACCTCACAAGTTTTATATTTCAAAGTTTGTTTTCATCGAAAATGATGTTTTCATTTTGTGGTCAGCAACAAATGTAGAAGAATATTTTGTAAGTTTTCCGTTCGTTATTGCAATTTGAAACATAAAATTTTCCATTGAGTTGTTTTTCATTTCATATTCACTTTTTGAACGTAAGCTACATTAACTGGGATGGGACATTAGTTTTTGTTCGTTGCTACTGCGAAAACTATTTTTGGATTAGAACTTACTCTTTTTGGAGTGTTCTCAGCAAATTCTTACTAGCCCTACCCTAAGCTTTACGTTATCAAAAATATCAAGTAAGCCTACATTGTTGTGAGTCTTCCGAATTTTTTCCTTAACTTGGGTCTACTTAACGTGACTACTCGTACTGGATACTTCGAAGTACAGGCAAATATGTAGTCCTTAGTAGCTGTTTCAGAATTAAAGAAATAATTGGTACAGAAACATTATATTTTTTAAGAAAGACATTTTTTTTTGTCATCGATACTTTCCTTGATAAGTTCTCCAGATTTTTACATAAGTGACCTTTTTTTTGGTCATAAAAATTTTTCCTGGTAAATTTCTGAATTTTGTTTGGTTGTAACTAGGTTTTTGTTTTGGTAAAAAGTCAAAGATATTTCCTATACTTCTTTTCAGTTCGGTTTGTGCTTATTTTTGCTCCAAAACAATTAGACCATATTCGAAGTAGCGCTCAGTATATTTTCACTTGACCGGCTATAGTTTTCTACTAAATATTCTTGTATACTGACACGACTAGACAAACAAAAACAATTGTATCATATAAACATAAAATAGTGCACGCGGCATCGCTTTTATTCAATTCGTCTGTCCGTTTTTGTCTGTCTATCAGTTAAGATTTAATTAAATCATTTTCAATAAAAATGCCGTTCGTTTTATTGCAGTTGTTAGTTACAAAAGTTTATTTTGGGTATTGTGGGGTAATATGATATACCAAAACATACTGTTTTAGCAAGAATTCCAAGCTTAAGAAAAAATAGTTCGCAAATTAGTAACGGAACGATTTTCTCACAAATGAGCTTAATCGGTTAATCATTTTCGTTTCTTAATTTAAAAACGAATTTTTTCAGTTTCATTCAAGGCAAATGATGTAATATTTTTTTCCCTGAATTTTGCCATACTTAGTAGCAAAAAAAGGTTTTATATAATATTATATTCCCATTTGTGCAAATGGGCAATTTTGCGCGATGTGTTTCACGAACGCCCCTTCGAATATTTTGTGCAATTTGAGGCAGTTGATGAGCTTGTCATTTTTTTGTGAGAGATTCGTATGGGAAAAGAGAGTGACAAATACAAAACGTAAAAACAATAAATTTTTGCTGAGAGAATCGTTTAGGAAAAGAGAGTGACAACAATTGCACAACTATCAGCGCAAGTTTGCAGCAATAAATTGTCGCGCAAACACTTCTAGTTTGTTCAAAAAACTTTCCATACGATTTTTGACAGTTCGTTTGCGAGAGCGCAAAACTGCACAGTTTGCGAGGGTTTTGCGGGCTTATATGAATACCCATATTGTGTTTATAAATTCTATATAGAAGTTCATAAGAGCCATTTGGCGTAGGAAGTATAAAGACAAGTTCCCATCTTTGTTATCTCTGAAGAGACTCGGTAAAGTATATTTCTGAGGCATTTCTACAAATGCTACTTTACAAAGTCTTAAAAAGAGTTGCCTAAAAAAGTATCTTGATAAGAGACTTTAAAAATATATAAATGAATTTATTTGTAAATTGTAGACTTTTTCATGTTTACTTTCGATTTGTGCGCCTGTTTCGAACACATGTCCCAACAATCCATAGTCTTGCACGCAAACCACTAGGCTATCTGCGATATATTATATTATGAGATAAGATCGTGTCATATCTTTCTCTCATTTGTCTTGATAAAGTATAACATACAAGACATGAGGTGGCATATCTCGTGTGCCTCTTTACACTGTGCATAATAAAATGCTTATGAAAGCATGTCTTTCAACCCGAAACTCCCCTATATCATCTCTTATTGTTTACTACAAATTAAATTGTATCGTGCAAGGAGTATCATTAAAATCAAAATGAGCAACAACAACAACAAAAACAACAACAGCAATAACAAAAAGCACCATAGCCAAGAACTATTAAAGTTTTGATGTATTACTTGCAGTGACGACGACGTTGCCACCCAGTGTGGGCGTAATTATCGTATTGCCATTAAAACTGTTTGGATACAAATAAACAAATCAATCTACAAATTCAGTATCTAACAACATCATTATGAGCATAACACAACAATCGCAATGCAACAACGCAAACAATTTCTGTTATCCATACACACAGAACTATGGTTTATGGGCCAAAAGATACAATACGAAGTGTAGTACGTATTTAATAGCATATCTGAGAGATGCTCAGATACAATACTAATAATAGTAAAATTATTGTATGCCTTGGCGCGTGTTTTCCTTGTAAACATTTGATTTCATTCGATTGTTTTTATTGGCATTTTTATAGTAAATTTGGTCGTCAAAGTCATAAAAATCCATGAAAATTTTATTGTCATCCATGAGTTTTGTGCATTTATTTTATTGTAAATATTTTTGCAACGCAATTTCTTTGTTTTTATTAAATACTTATATATATGGCAATACTTATATATATTATGACTGGGATTTTAACATATAGAACCTTCAAGTGTTTTATCGAAAACTGTCTGGAAGTGCTCATTATTTCATTTACCAGTAAATAAAAATGTTCCGATTAAATAAGTAATGTACTGATTTCGAAGATATGAGGTTAAGATATGAGATTGGAATCTTATAGAATTTTTATGAAGATTTTTAATAAATTCATGCCACAATTAAATAACTTCGCACAATACTTTGGTGCTTTTCTATATAATTTCGGCAAACTTTCCCGCAGTCTTTGAGTAGTTCAGCTATGTGAACATTTACTGCTCGGCAGACAAACAAATGGAATGGTGTTCCAACAATATGCTGACATATGAGAGATTTTCAAGACACATGAAGGCACCGAACGATTTTCGAATTTCGAATTTTCCGGCAAAAAAGTGTTACTGTGCAAAAACTTAGAGCAAACAATATAGCATTTTAAAGCAACAAACTAGGCTTTTAAGAAAAATGATAGGTTGTTAAGACATTTTTTCGAATTAATAACTTTTTTTTTTCAAAATTTCAGAAAAACTATCACATCTCCAAAATCATATGTTAAATTTGAAAGATTTTTCAGCAGTATTGTAGCGTATTGAATTATTTTTCATACAACTCCCTTAATTTGGATATCAATCAAAGAACCCTCAACTTCAATTGACGCAATCATGCTCTCATATGCTCAGACTTTTCGCGCAACTTGAGAAAAAAAAAACAAACTTCTTTGATTTTCATCCGATTGTCCGTACGACTTCTATTTTTTATACGACTTGCCTTCAAACACTAGGACTTTTTATCCGACCTGTCAAAGTCGGAACGTCTGAGAGCTCTATTACTTCAGTAATCGGTGCTTACCAATTGCACGTACTCTTTCACGGTGGGCTTTAACCAACTTTAAATGACAAATTGAGTTACAACAAAAACTTGAATGTGGAATTATTTGGGATGTTAATCATAGTTGAAATACGTCAAAAGGAATAAAAACCCTTAGAGATTTTCTTTTGAATTCCATATTGTCTGTTTTTTGGTAATATTATTTAGTACTATATATGTATAATGCACGTACGAAATTTAAAAAACATCCGATTGTACTCAAATTTTGACACGTTAAAGAACCTAAAAAGATAGCCTCACAACCTAAATTTCAGCTCCCTAGGTATTCGAGGTCTTGAGTTCTGTTAGGTCGAATTTAAAAAAAGCGAAATTTTTACGAAAAAAGCCGAATTCAATGTTTAATATCTCTGGGCCTGGTAAATATTTTCACTAGATGGTATCTCATTTAAAAGCGAATAGGTTGATAAACAAAATAATATCAGTATTTAGTATTATGAATAAAGCTACGACTTAGGGCATCATTTTCAAAGCGGTCATATTTTACTAAGACCCATTTCACTTAATGGGGTCGCAAAAATAAGTCTTAATGTCTAGGAGCTTACATTTTTTTTAAAGCATATAAGATAACATAGTAAAAAAATCATATTCAGAACTTGAAATCGGCTTTTAGAACTAAAGTTTTTGAAACGGGTTGAAAACGGTTATTTTCCGGCTAAAATATGACTATTTTTCAGAGCCCCGACCTCCTAGGGAACTGAAATTGGGCTGTAGTGCCATCCATAAAGGTACTTTGACGTGTAAAAATTTGAACAAAATCTAATGTTAAAATAGGTCATATTGTTAAAAAACAGTAAAAATGAAATTTAAAAAAAAGAGCTCTAAGGATTTATTTTGTTTTAGCATATATACATCGACTCTAACTCACATCCTTAACAATCCCAATAAAAGTTTTTGTTATAACTCACACTTTTATTCAAAGTTGGTTAAAGCCCACCGTGCTCTTGTTACTCTCGCTCTAGCTGCTGTGTAGCTGATTGTTGCTTTTTTTCTGATTGTGTTTGCGAAGGTGCCACTTTTCTTGGTGGATGTTGTGCGTTTTCTTATTGTTTACTAATGTTTTCTATTCCAGGGCAATTTTGTTATTATTTAGTGAACTCTGATTCAACCTAATAAGTTCGTTGAATAATAATAATTCGTTGAACTCTTCCTCAGACCGTGCCATTAATCGAAAAATATAACAGACTTATTAAAGCAAAGTGTGGCCGAGTATAGCTTAGAAGTTCTTTCCAATTCAAAACAAAATGTTTAAATAGATGGGCGTAAGCCCAAACTTTTATTCACGAGCAAAATATCACTTAATGGTAATATATAATACATATTTTCTGAGATTCAACCTTTTAATCTCTTAATGGTGAAAACAGCTGAAACAGTTACCGATAATTTACAAAAATTATATTTTCATGCATTGTGACGTGTTCCTATAGCATTTATTTTGGATAAAGGTCGAAAAACAACGTACTAGCTTGTATTAAAATTTTGAAGTTAATTTCTTGAGATATTGCCTAAAGAATCCTACAACCGACAGCACTACTTATTTATGACCAAATTTCTGAAGCTTTACCATTTCCTTTAGTATTTCTTCTCAATATTATAACACAAAGAAGCATTCAAGATTACTTACATAAGAAATTCCGTTTGACTTCTTTGTACATCTGAAAAGTTTCAACTTAGTGTCCTTAAAACTAACCATTTCGAAAAAAAATGTCTATACTGAATCCCACATATTTTCTACAGTTGCATTTTATGTTATATAACTGTAACAAACACAACTCCACTTCCCTCAGGTGGCAACTCTACTCAACTGGTGGCCCGTTAGTCAGAAATTGTCTTTGCATTGTGCGTGTGTGTGTTCTTCGTTCGGTTTTCGTATTTATTAATATTTCTTATTGAAATAATCATTAAAATATGTCAAAAATGTAATTTAAAAGTAAATAAGATAGTTGTGGACATTAGTAAAGTACAATATTTTATGTTTATCGATGAATTTGCATGAAAATGCAAAGTTTAGCAGCAGCGCCGTCGGCAGAGCTGCCGGTGCAAGTGAAGTGAGTGGTTTTGTTGTTGTTTTATTGCAAATTCAAATGTAATTGTATTGAAAATTTTTTCCCTTGCTCAAAATGAGAGTAGTATTAGAAATCAAATCTTAGTTTTTCAAAAGTGTGCGAGTGTTTGCTTCGTTTATTATTAAGAAGTGTGAGTGAATTTCAGTTGTTGCCACGGCGCTCTTAAATTATTGTACTCTGGAATTCAATGCAGTGGATTTTGAATTGTGGTAAGTGCATTCTTTTTTTAATTATTTTAAATGCTAAGCACAATTGGGAAAGTGCGCACAAAAATACTAAAAACTATGAAAACTTAAACTGAAAAACCTGGAATAAACTAAATATCATTAAATGTACTTGAGCTTACAATCGAAATTGATTATTTAACTAGTACTTTCTTATGTGTCTTTTAATTTTAAGAACAAATTTGTGATTAATCGGTGATAAAGCCTTCAGAAGTTGTGGGTATATCTTTTTGGAATAGATTCTCCTTAACTCACTAAAAAGTGTTGCTCGGATATGGCTTCGGAAATTTAGTTGCGGATAAAGCTATTCTAAAAATCTATTTATAGTAAATTTTGTTGTATTAACTTTTTTAAACCGAAAAACAAAACAAATTCCAATAGATTTTGTTTTAAATATTTGATTTATGGACAAGAGCATCAACTACTACTTCAACAACAGCAATTAATACATCAACAAAAATCTAAAACAACAAAATTTATTATTAAAAGTAAAACTGCTTTATAGGTCAATTCCGCAGTTTTTGGAAAACTTAATGGTTATTTTTTTTAAAAAATCGGATAAAATTTCAGAGAAGTTTTATAATCTCAAAAGCTATGAGTTAGACTTCAAGATATTTGCATCAATATAGAAGTTCATTAAATAACCTTCATATGACACCTATATTTTGGAAATCAATACAGGCGTTTTCGACTTTTAATTTCTTATAAGGCTATATCTCCGAAGTCAGATCCTAGTGACACATTATTGATTTCATGTTTATTCTTAGAATTGAAAATGCTTTCAAAGGGAATTACAACATATAATGTGAATGATTTGAAATATTCAACTAGTAATAAGAACTTTTAAGCTAATATAGCAATATTGGCGGGGAGTTGGTGACATCAAAAGTGCAGTCATCGTAGATTTGAATAATGCTGGTTAAAATTGACTAAGAAACCATACGAACAAAATGAGCCCGATAAATGAACCCAAATAAATGCAAATTTGTTCTAATATACCCAAACACATTCGAATAAATTTTAAGTAAATGGAGATTTGTTAGAACTCTTTATTTTTTGGGTAAATTTTCAATAGAAAAAATTGTATAATAACTCAAATATGTCAAGCAAAATACCTGAAGTATTGTCAAAAATTGTAGGGAATTTTTTTTTTCAATAATATTTGGGATCAACCTCTGTATATAAAGCTTTTTGGTTATTTTACCAAAATTGAATTTAATGTTTTATTTATATTATGTTAACTATATAAATTTTATTTTTTCTATTTGATGAAGGCGCAATCTTCCTGTGTGTTACGTTTGTTTGAGTAAAGTACGTAGAAGTTTCTACTCTCAATGCAGCATAGCAGCAATTTTTTGTAATTTACAGTGTTTGTGTTCTGAGAATAATAGCGTAAGATGAAATACTGCATTGCAGAGTAGGGCAAATGGTATTAAAATGCATCATAAAATATTATATATAGAATAAAATTTGCCATGCAAGTTAGGCAGTGCATTAGAAAAACAAATAAGGATTTATAAAACGAAACAGATTTTACTTACAATTAATAAAAAAGGCAATTGTTCTGAGAGAACTCAAGTGAATAAACCATCATCAACAATAAAATATTTTTCCCGAAAGTTGAATTTGAGTCCTTATCAGTCCTTATAACAGCTATCACAGCTGACATAAACACTTACTTTGAATTCGGTATATCAATTTCAAAATATATTCCGGAATCCTTTTTTTTTTGTTAAAAATCAAATGATTTCTAAAATTCTTTTTATAGGATTTTTTTTTTACCGCATACCCAACACAGCTTAACCCTCTATACATTGTATCATCATGTGACGAATTTTCGATCTACCGTCTTATAATTCACTGTTGCCAGCATCTTGGAGTACTCGTATACACCAAATTCAGTATTCATGGTATTCATAAGAAATGCCAAAGTAATAAAGAAACATTTTTATTTGAGCGCGTAGTATGAGGAGTATCACATGTTTCGATTTAGTCTGCTGCTGCTGTATCACATACGACGGTTGTGTGACAAACACAATAGAAAGTTATAACAATTGTGGCAAAGGATATGCAGGAATATTGTACAAGTTCGTAACAACATGAGTGTTTCAGTTAATAATAGAATATTATATAGAATTTCTTAATATTGTAATCTTTTGGGTTTCTTGTTCTTTGTTTTATTTGGTCACAAGATTTCCATGTTTTATGAATTTTCTAAGAGTAAAAAATGTTGTATGCAATTTGCTTCATTAGAATTTTTAATTTTGGATGGAATGATTCATATCGTATAATTGGCGATATAGTCAATTTCTTTAGTTACTGATTTTTATTAATTTTTGGAAGGTTTTTTCTTTTCTTTTTTGTTTTTCTACAAAAAAAATTTAAAACTTTTGTAGTTGAGTTTTCCTCCCCTAAGTATTATCTGACGATTGTCGCAATTTTTGAAAATCATCATAGTATAGACAATGAGACTATTCTGGCTTGGCCAGGAACAAACTTCGCTTAAGTTCTCCATAACTGCAAAGGATCTATCTCTAAAAGCTCCACTTTCATACAATTAAATTTCCAGAATACCAAACGCAAAACTTTTAGCAAAAGAAGTTCCACGCACCTACATATATTTGGTACCGAATCGTTTTATTCATTTCATATTATAATATGAGCTCGTAATTTGCTTTATCATTAACTAACATTTTTAATGATTGCTTGCTTAGACAAACACGCTGTAGTCTCAAAACTTTTGCTTCCCATCCTGACGTTGCATTACCGTTTGGCGATGATCACTTCTTTAGAACACATGTAAATTGATTATCCAAAAACGTGATCTTGTTAAGCAAAATAAAAATCTATCTGTATATTTTGCAATTGATTCACCATGCGGTATGTGCGGAATGTCATTAACAAGCTGCACAGTACTGGACTTGGACGACCAACCGATTGCTGGATGATGGCTCGTTATGCATTTTGCAAACAAGATGTAAACACGATGTCGCACCATTGTTATCGACGACAACAACGGCGACTATGCTGAGATGACAGTAGCCTATAGTCGCATATAGGTAGCGCCAAGCAACAGGTAAATTCTACCAAATGTAGGGAAAATCAAAATAAAAAACAAACGTGGCGCTGTCTTCGCCAGACAAAACAGATCGGATCGATGACAATCGCATAAGATTGCAATATCTTAGGGCCACTGCACACAAACGACAAAATGTCGCAGCAGTAAGTGACTCCAAAAAACATAACAGAAAAGTTTGATATCAAATTATGGAACTACCGATATATTGTTTTAATTTAAATGAAATACAGTTTTAAGTCTAAAGAATAAAGTTTTTTTCTTATGACTCACTACTTTTTGTCCACATTTTAAGAGTCAATGTAATCGTCTATCGTTCAACAATCTCAAACTGACTATACGACGCAAAAGTTTCACGATATTTTGTTGCTAGTGTCTGGCCACACTAAAAAGTCGCACATTACCTCGTGCTGTACTGAACTCATCTAATTAAGAAATAACCATGGTACACGACAAATACTATGAGGACCTTGTGAATGTTGCGTTCCTTAAGAATTTTTTCAGATTCGAAACCAAAAGTTAAATCAGCTGCAAATCTTTCAATTAAATTGACTACACTTGTGTCATTAGCCTGAAGATACAATTGGCTGTTTCTGTTGCCACTATTCCAGTAAAATGACAAATACGTGAACTTTGGTATAAGCAGGCATTATACGAGTACTTAGCTGAGCATAAGGAAGTATCGATCCGAGTCGTTTGGAGTGATGAAGTCATGCAACAAAGGTTCATCGAAATAAACATCTCTTAAGATAAACCCTGATGATGCAGTCAGTGGCTAAAAAGTAAAAACTTATGAATTGTTTGCTTAAGATGCTCCCGGATGCAAGGTTTGAAGGATCGAAATCCCACCATATCAAAATATCGTATTTGGTTAGCCATCATCCCGCCAGTAGAGAACGTAGCTCTACAGATGCTTCGACTGTGCAACCTCAATCTCCCAGTCCGACATATAATTGAAAAATCCAAAGGCTGTAATCTGCCGTTTGAATGATCAAGGAATCTCTCTTAAAAAAGGGTCTTGGTTTTGGAAACTAAGTGAATAGAGAACAAAGTTTCTCGTAAAAAAACAAAAAAGTTTTCATTCAGATGATTCCTCCAAAGCTACTCGTTAACCCTTCTTTGGAGCATTCTAGTGAAACTTTCCATAGGGGGGTTAAGGAGTAGTGCTAATGGGATTGTGCAAATGGAAAATTTTTTTGTTTTTTCATGAGAACTATTTTGCCTGCGACATTAAGCTTCACAGACTTGAAATAAAAAAATTCCTAGAGAATTACTTGTAACGTGTCAATTTCCGGTTAATTTGCCGGTTATTAACTTGTACCAAGCAATGGTGAAGGGGACTCAAGGACGTGCATTCTTGTAGAGAACAACATAATTTTTTTTTATATTACAGTGATTCTTATTGGCTTCTTATTGGTTTCGGTAACCTCGTCTCATGGTTAGTTTTTCTTGCAGAAATGACATCTAAAATTTAATCTCTTTTCACACTAAGCTTTAAGGCTTTTCTTTCTTTCATATTTTCACAATTTGTCTATTTATTAGAAATGTTATTTCCTTTACCATTTTGGGTAAATTTTCACTTTTTCTGAAGAACACCTTAATTTGACGATTTTTTTCCCGATGATAAATCAATGCTCGATTTATTCCAAACCCAAGTGTAGTGAGTATCGATATCTTATTTTAATACCTTAATAATACTCTTGTTACTCTCTTGTTTAATAATGCGTACGCGTGCGCAGCCACTTCTTTTGCCTTAACCAGCATATCCACTTTCATGTCTTGAGCGATAAAAACGAGACCCGAAAAAATGCAGTTGCACTTAATGGATATTTGTTGTTGCAATGTGTTGAAATATTTCAACACATTTAAGATACTCCATTAAACTCCATTTGTTATTGTTGTAGATTGCGCAACTATTTTTGGTTTTGTTAACTATGGCGCATATCTTGGGAATTTTTGCACGTGCGATATGGTTTTCGAAGTAGACAGGCACCAAGATGTTTATCTATCAGTGCTGAGCTTATTCAGAAATAAGGCTTGTATATCCTAATTAACCGTTTATATGACTAGAGTTCACATGGAGCTATTAGTTTAAGAAAACATTAACAATCGGAAAGTTTGGAGTTGCTTTCTTCCTCAGCTCCTTTGAGCAATTGCTCACCTATTAACTACGTACTGTCTTGTGTTAAATTTTAAATTGACTTCAGCTTAATGACCAACAACAAACAACAATTAAATGTTGTTTAAGTAACCATAAAACACAGCAACAATCATTGAAAGTACAACAATAGCGGTCAGTTAACATCGTTGCAATCGCAGTGGGGGCATCATCAAATGTCTGTGGTGAAAATAAAAAAAAAACTTAATGCTCTGTAATGAAAATACAAATCAATAAAAAAAAAAAATGCAGAATCAAAGCGAATCCACAAGATACTCGTGCAATAACTTAATTTAGTTGTTCCCAGATCGAACGAAAGATCGGTACATTGCACTGCACTACTGAACGTTACAGTGACAACACACTGCGAAGCGCGCGGAAAGACGGCGATCACAAAGACGATGAATGCTGTTAAAACCAGCAGCCTGGTGGTATGTTAACTATTTGTGAGATGCCAGACATTCGAACAGCGCCCACTATAAATAAAAAGTAGTTGCAACAAAAAAAAAAACCTCAGCATGTGATTAACAGAGCTGTAGAACATTGTAATCTCTAAGGAAAATTAAAGTTTCTCGCGAAAGTAAATTCAGTAAATAGGCTATTATGAGCAGAAGATGGAATTGTCTCAGTACCTTGTACTTCGCAAAAGCTAAGGAGTGTCAGAACAGTTAGATATTTGATTTAATTTTTTAACAATCAATAGCCCATTTTTAATAATAACAAATACTTATTTAGTATTTTAAATATAAAAAAATTTAAATCAGTCCCCTGACTTATTCAATTTTGAAGTCATTTACTGAGCACCGGTTTGTAATTTTGGATTTATTTTAATTTTTGATTTTTATCATTGCAACTAACAATGACGTAATGAAATAATTTGTCAGTCCTCTACACATGCATATTTTTAGAACCTGCAATGACCAAAATAATATCTGTACAAGACGTGGTACCATTTTGCTAAAATAACGTATGTAAAGCTAATGCAAGATGTCCTCTAGGTCTTTCGCTGATTTGAATTACTGCCCACAGTTCTGTTTAATGACATGCCACCTTAAATGGAAATGAGCTTCACCGTTTTATAAAATTGTGCTTAATCGTTACCTTCAGAACACTGCCTCCATTATATAAGTCCGGGTGGTCCACTGCATCCACTTCATTATCCAATTTTCACTTCAGGCATCGCTTAATCTTCGAATATTGTCTATTGAAAAAAGTCTTTGATAAGACAAGAATAATCGGCTTTTATGTATACTTCATTGTCGAACTTAAGTTTTTCAAGTGGATATCAGTTGTTGGGCTTTATTCCATATAAAAATCTCACAAAATTTTATATCATCATCAAAAAATTTTTTTTTTGGGTTACTTTTGCTCAGAGAGTATGTGATTGTCCTAGTTCAGGTCACATGTTTCAAGACATTCTGCATCCGGTGATAAGGTTCCAGCTTCTGTTCATTTGTTTCTCAGTTGAGCCCTTCATTCTATAGTGTTAGGGGACGTCCATAAATTACGTGAGATGTTTTTTTGAAAATTTGGACTCCCCTCTCCCCTTGGTGAGTTCTGGCGGGACCACCCCCCCCCCTCCCTTCCGTGAGACTTTCCTCATAATTTTTAGATGTAATCTGCTATAATTATGTATACTCTCTGCATTATAAAGTCGACGTGAGATTTTCGTTGACCCCCCTCCCCCTTGGTGAGGTTTGGTGAGAGTTTACCAGACCTCCTCCCCCCTATATTGACTCACGTATTTTATGGACGGCCTCTTGTTTCACCAGCGGTATTCTAAGTTCTACCACTTGTTGACTCTCCAGTTGTTCTGACACATATCCGGAAATACCCTTATTTTCGAGCACTTGTCAGAGCGCTATATTATGGTGTTGGAGAACTCCCTTCCCTTTAGTCTAAAAGATATCTCCATATACATATTATTCAAGTAGACGAGTTCCATCTTGGATCTTGAGGCAAACTGAGAATTTCCACCTTAAGTATTTGCATTTTTTTACAGTGCTGCTATCTGCGAACGAAAGAGGCAGCCTCAATTCTTCGCTGCATATGACAAAGATTAGCCACAGCTGATAACGCGCGCATTTTCAATGCGGTTGTGGTTTGTGATCTCGAATTCGAACGTGGGCATAGTATTTTTGGGTTTTTTCTCCTACAGCGCGTTAAGGTTTGCCAACTAAATATAAAATCCAGTAGTCATCAGATGAAACCTCCATAGCCATTTAAGTCACAACTAAAACAGAAAAGGTAGCGATGTCTCGATGGTCGCGCATTTAATTATTTTATTTGCGCCAACGGTACACGGCATAAGAAGAAGTTTGTAGCTAGCAGCAAAGCACGGGGACTTAAACGTCGATTTGTAGATTCGAAATTAATTTGTAAGTCGCTTAATTTAGTGCTTTGTAATTAATTTGGTGCAATGGATACAAAACATGGACCTAACAGTTGAGATAGAAGAGCGTAAAAGAAAACACTTAAAAAAAATCTACTTCAAATGAAATCACATAAATTGCAATCGAAAGAAAACAACCAAAAATTCAACGGTTTTTTTTTTTGAGTGCATTTTATTTTCAAAAAATCATACTTGGAAGAAATTATGTGAACTAAAATTAAAGCAAACGATACTTGGTTGCCCTCAACATCGGGAACTTATCACCAGTGCACTGACCACGGAAATCATCATTGTTGAGATCGAATAAAGCGACACCACCAAGATTCTTTACTTTAGCATAACCTGCCTTATTGGCTGCTGTATCTGGATCCTCATAACTCACCCAAATGCCAAATTGACCACTTTCGTCAGCCGCACGGAATGCATAGGTGCCATAACGCTTTGTTGGATCAATAACGCGTTGTAAAGGAGCATCAGCAAATTTCCCATTAAAATTGCTAGCAGAAGGCAGTTTCGCGCAGACTTCAGCCCAGTTAAGGAAACCAAGAGTCTTACTTCTGGGTCCAATTGGTGCCGCTCCACCAGTTGCCGCAACAACTGGGAATCCTGTTTTGCCTGAGTCACTGTTCATTATCCATGAACGTCCATATGTTGGTATGCCGACATTAATTTTATTCGCTGGAAAACGTTGCAATAACCAATGTTCCACCTGAAAGTTAACATTATAATGACCTAAGCGATTTTGATCATGTAGCTCATAGAGCGGTGCAGTGTAATCAGCTTCTTCGGGATTACGTTCTGGTGTGAGGAAATCAAAGGCTGCCAAGTTGACAAAATCAATGCTTCGCTCCAAAGCTGGGACATCAAAGTACCCTAAGAAAAATTAAATTATTAGAGATTTATGAATTTAAAAAAGACGCTATATCTAAATTTGTGGAATTCATATGTGGAAAAATTGATTTTAAATGGATATTAAAAGTAACCCAACAATAGTCCAATATTAAAATTTTACTTAAAATTTCCTTTATTTCGTTGTTTCGGATAAAATTTCCATAAAAAATATGCAGATATCACTCAAAAAATGGACATAAAATTATAATAACAAAAGCTATTGTCCCCACCCATAAAAAACTTATTGAGACTTAAGGTAATTTTTACTCACATGAAGAATTAACATTTGGCAGCACTGTCAAACTGAGCAAGTAATTCTCCGCTTTAAACGCTTGCTTCAAATCGCCCACCAAAGAAGTAAACTGACGTTTGTGCTCGTCCGCTTGTTCATCCACAATGAAATCACCAGTGAACAACTTCTTGAAACCCTTCCAAGTTTTGCCTACATCTGAATGCACCTTACGTGGCTTATTCCGTGGAAATTGGAAGGCTAAGTCAAAGCCATCAAAACCATAATTACGCACCATGTTGTGTGCTGAGACAATGAACAAATTCTGTCTCTCTCTGCTGGCTTCCAACAGCTGGATATATTTCTCTGGATTCTCGAGATCACGATCACCGCCCAAACTCAAGATGAATTTAATCTGTGGATTACGTTCTTTCAGCGCAGTAATGGTGGCAAAATTACGTTGATGTATATCGAGATTTTCATTAAGGCTAACGACTTGGAAGGTATCAGCTTTAAGGCCAACATAACCATAGACGAGATGTGTACAGAATTGTAAGGCCACTTCAATATCCTGCACAGAGATGGCGGCATTTCCTAGAAAAATTCCATAATATTAGTAAATATATTTGAAGAACTCCATTGATAAAAGCTACCGTCAGGCGATCTGCTTTGAGCTGGATAGTAACAGACTAAATATCGTCCAGTTGCAGCTATGAGCTGCCAACTGGTTACAAAAATCACAAAGAAAGTATACAGTAACATGTCTTACGCTAATGCTGGCAAGAGCTTTACTAAATCTGCTGAAAGTTTCGAAAATAACTTTCATTTTATGATATTCTGTAGTGCTGATTACTGTTTAGAGCTAAACGCTTATCGCTGTTTGCTTGTAGTTCAAAAGGTCACTTACGTAGCGATTAGAAACGCAAATATACTCTGCTAACACAGAGCAAAAATTCTAATTTTGCTTGAAATAAACTTTCCGCTTAAAAATTCCCGATGATAACGATTAAAAAAAACCCCTTAAGTGTAGATTAAAAAATCGTTTTATTTTATTGAGCGAAATATTTTTTTAAAAATAAATTACAAAAATATTACAAAAAACAAAAAAATTTTACAAACGATATTTAGCAGCTCTTAAGAGTGGATACTTATCACCGCTACACAGGCCACGGAAGTCATCATAACTTAAGTCGAATATGGCAAGACCACCCAAATTCTTTGATCGCACATAGCCCGCTTTATTGGAAGCACCATCTTGATCTTCGTAGCTCACCCACATGCCATGTTCACCATTTGCATCCGCTGGACGGTAAGCATAGTTGCCGTAACGTTTAGTTGGATCGGTAACACGGCGTAATGGTGCATCGGCTCCTTTCAGATAACTATTTGCAGGATTTGGCAATTTTGCGCAAATTTCTGGCCAACTTAGCAGTCCTGGCTCTTGACTTTGCATACCAGGTGGTGCTGCACCATCGGTATTCGATACGACTGGTACACCAGTCATACCTGAATCACTGGTCAACTTCCATGCGCGTCCGTAAGTCGCGATGCCTATATTGATTTTATTGGCCGGACATGAATGTTGTAACCAATAATCGACTTGGAAATTCACGCTGTAGTGTGTCAAACGATTTTGATCGTACAATTCATAAAGTGGTGCTGTATAATCTGCTTCTTCGGGATTACGTGCGGGCGTGAGAAAATCAAATGCGGCCAAAGTAATGAAATCCAAATTACTGCTTATAGCAGGGATGTCAAAGTACCCTGTGAATGGAAAATGTAAGTTAGAGAAATAAGTACTTTTTTACAGTTTGGTATTCACGGACAGTTTTGAAATTCCCAAAAAGTTGCGCATGTTTTAATTGAAATAATCAAGTTTGTGGGTAACGTTTAAGAATATAAAAAGTGAGCCGAATAGGAAAAGTCGGCGTGGTACTTTTGATCAATTGAAAGTTTGATTCAATATTGCTCGAAAATGGCATAAGCGATTTTAAAATAAGCTAAGGCAATATAACACTTACAGAGAAACATAAGGGTGTGATAGGTAGGCGTGGCACGCCTAGAATATTTTTGTATACAATTTATTAAGAGAACCTTAGAGTAATCCTTATGAGATTTGATGCAGTAGGTTTAGTTTTTATAAGGAACCTCTGAACCCGAAGTAAATGTGGGCGTGTCACTACCCACAGAAGCCAAAACTTTATTATATTACTATGTCCTATCCTCAATATCGTAATAAAATTAAGAAATGTGACCAATTTTGTAATAAAAATCTCTAGACCAAAAGTTAGCGACATTATATAAGTGGGCGTGTCACATCTTATAAGAGTTTTATACCGTTGAGGTGTGTGGGCTTAAAAGCGAATTTATGCTGCATTGAATTGACTGACTATCACGAAAACGCTTAAGTCACGCCCTAAATTGACGCTTTATCGGATTTTCGAAAATTTTTTTCTGGAGGGTATGACAGATATTCTATACCAGAGTGTATTGCCGCAAAATCTTATATTAAAATGTTACATATAATGCTTTATCGACTTCTTCAATTTTTTTTAAATTTTCGCGGTTTCATCAACTGTTTCAGCCTTGTTCAAACTTTAAAGCCATTGAAACGGTTTTTTATAAATATCTCAAAGACTAGATCAAAATGAGACAAATCAATATCAGTCGAAAAACTAGAGCTTTTTGTTGTCTGATTGCTGAACCAGATATCCACAAACTTAAACCCTTTAAGCCAGTGGTGGGCATGGAAATCTAACAAAAGGACTAAACAACAACAAACAAAATTTTAAAGTTTTTTTGATGAGCAATGAGGGCGGATAGGGACACTACGTGCCCACCACTGCTCTAAACATATAGCTTAGCATCTTAACTCTTCCCATTAAAACACATTTTCACAATATCCGTGAATACCCCCAATTTAAGGAATATAATACAAGAACTTTAATACTTACAACTTGAATTGACATTTGGCAGCACTGTCATTGTAAGCATCAAGTTATCCTGACGCATAGCATTTTTGACATCACGCACAAATGCGGTAAACTGCTCCTTATGCATATCAGCTTTCTCATCCACAATAAAGTTGCCGGTAAATAGTTTTTTGAATTTTTTCCATGTCATGCCAGCATCTGAATGTACTTTGCGTGGTTTATTCTTTGGAAATTGGAAAGCTAAGTCCAAACCATCAAAACCATAATTGCGTACCAGTGAATGAGCGGCATTTATAAATGCAGCCTGCTTGACCTTTTCACCTTCCAATAGTTCCATATATTTATTTGGATGTTGGGGATCAATGTCTTTATCACCACCCACACTCAGTAGGATCTTTAAGTGTGGGAAGCGACTTTTTAATGCGGTGATTTCAGAATACTGATGCTTATGTACATCCAGATTTTCATTGAGACTATAAACTTGATAGGTATCGGGATTAACGCCACAATAGCCATAGATCAAATGAGAGCAAAATTGTAGAGCAATTTCTACATCGGTATTTAACAGCTTTCCCAGACCTGATGAAAAATTAAGCAATTTAAGTGTTTACTTTGTACGAAATCTTAATGTGTAACAATACCAAAGACAACCACAACACCAACAACAACAATTACAATAACATAAGCAAATACAAATGACGTAACACCATGCACACCACCACGTTACTCGTAAGTTGCTTGCGGTCTTTAATTAACAACATCTACTACGTTCTCGTGCAGTGTGAACAACAACAGTAACCAGTCTGTTTATGTCACACTAACTCTGACTCATGCGTTTATTGGATAACCTTGTATTTTCGACTTTAATTTTGTATTCTAAGCAGAGATATCACCATTTCATTGGAATTATCTGTTTTGTTGTGATTACATTTTTATTTTATTTTCCATTTCACACTACACACCGCCAGTTGATAAACTAACGACCTCTGACGGCTTCAAAAACTGAGTTTTATTATTCAATTCAATGCGAATAGCATCTATTAGTCTCAAGAGACTGAAATCAGTTCTGTGTTGATTTCTATGCAAATTATTAATAATTAACATCGGTTGTCTAATAAGTTTTCTGAAGAAAATAATTTACATTTTTAAATTATAAATTTATTTTAAGAATATTAAAAATTAGCAAACAATAATTAAATTACAAATTATCGAGAAATATTTAGCGTAATAAATTATTGCAATAATTAGACACAGTAGACCTCACCAGAAACTTTTATATACCGCATAGTTGGCATTTAAAAAACTGGACTGTCCCGAATTTAACGCTGTCTGGATGTTCAATATCTAAAACTTTTACGCGCAGCTAGAGTCGCAAATCGACAAGAAAACGTCCCTGACTTATCCGCATAGCCTAAAAACTTGATATATTCCCAAAGAAAATAATCCACAAGTCACATGATCTAGATGGCCATTGGACATAGGGGAGGGAGGAAAGGGTCTATTTCGTGATATAATTTATTCTCCGCACGTTTCTCTCTGTATATTATTTGGATCACGTGCAGTATGACACAGATTGCCGTGCACATCTCGAATTAGTCTGCCCTATGGTTCAAAAGAGTCAGAAACTTCCACAGTATTTAAGATATATTTCTTACTGAAATGTTCTTGGCGAAATGTTTGTTTAAGAAACCTATTTTAAACCTTTATTTTTAACACAACAAGATAACTCAATTTATCTACTTTAATTTAATATACTGCACCAACTGCTCCTTATTCTTTCTTTAATCTTTTATTGCCAGATGAAAATAAATTACAATAGAATATTAATAAAGAATATTTTTTTTTGTGGAATTTTTATGCAATAACAACAAAATAACATGACATTATCATATAAATCCGCGACAATATTTTTCATAAAAATCAGAACAGTTTAACTACACGGAGAAAACAATTAATTTTATATCTGTAAATTGAGATTTGGTAATAATTAACATACTATATATAGGCGAAATAAATATTTGATACAAGTTAACATGCTAAAAATTACATTAAAACGAATAATCGAATTACAATAAAATTGAATCAATCACATATTTCTTAATAATTACCTAATTATACATATTTGCATAATTATTCTTAGTCAAACACATATTTAGTAATAATTACCAAGTAATGAGTTGATTGAAACAAATAATTCTCTGTTTTAAACAGGGTTGCCAAGTGGTCGCTTTTAACGGGACCAATCCGTTACTATTTAAATAGTGGCGACTTAAAAAAAAAAACCTTCATATTTTCCCACCAAAAATTTCAAGTATTAGGTTAGGTTAATTACCGTTAATTATCTGTTTTCGACTTGGCAACCCTGGTTGCTAATTTTCATATGTTAACAACCACAAAATCATGTATTTGGCAGAAGAAATATTGTTTTGTTGCTAACTTATTAATTTATTGGATAATATCGATTTATGTAGGTAAAAAGCGAGGAAAAAAAACTTTAAAAAAATATTTTAAGATATCTTCACATCCTTATAATGGATGTCGTTGGTGTTTTAACAAGCATAAATTTTATACCAAATAGCAGACAACTAAATAGCTTTTTACTTAAATATGTTGAGACTTGTTTAATACTGAGATTAATGTGAAGGAAAACCAAATAAAAATATGATTACCAAATATATATTTGATCCAATTAAATCTATTCAATCTAATCACGTAGGTCATAGTAATATCTACTAAAATTTGCTGATATATAATAAATATTTTAAAAAACTATCAACCAAATACATATAGTAAATATAGTAAATATTTTGAAAAACTATCAACCAAATACATTGAAGGAAATATTAAATTTTCTCTCTGTAAAAAATGGTTTATAAGTCTTAAAAGTTTTAATAGAAAATCGTCTGTAAAGTCTTTTTTAATGACTTAATACTTATAAGACTAATCCTGTTACTTGATCTTGTCGAACACTGCGAGCCAAAATAAGAAACTTATTAACAGAAACCATGCACACTTTATTTTGAGTATTAATAATATTGTATGTATATCTCATATGAAAGTTAATTTCCAGCACTATAGCTGTCAACTAAATGGTTTTGAAGTGAAAACGTCTTATGGCACGTTGTGCGGCTGAGGAAAAAAGTATAAACTCGCGACACCGACCGTCATCGGGATTCCCCGTCATGAATGAGGGCGATAGTAAAATTTGAATGTTCTATTGTTTCTTTTAAATAAATATTCCAAGTGGAAGACAAAAAGCAAAGCAGACACACTAACTGACACATTCCATTCTCATTCAACGATTGTTATGCTTACATGTTTGTTTCTTTCAAATTCCGCGTTGTTGCGTTGACAAATTGAGAATGAGAGCGAGAGTAAAATTTGAATACATATTCCGTTTTTGTCTTCCATTGCATTGCCATATAAAAAGAAAACGCACACATACCAACTAACACACTAACTTGCCATTAAACGATTTGTTTTCACTTCTGTCGGCACTCCCGGAGTGGAACCCGCCGTTTTTTTTTTCTGAATCGATTAAAAAAGTCCCCACCCAGGAAGTTAAAATTTATCATTGGATACAACATACCTTTTACTTATAAAAGTGTGCAAGGATAAATTTTCTTAAGACTCTGCAAATTTAAAATTTAAATTAAAAAATTGACGTATCCAACTCTAAAATAGTAACACTTTGTTCTCGTTTTGTTCTTGAACATATTTTCTTAAATTCATAAATGATTTAATCGTAATTTATGTGTGAAATTTGTGTTTTCGCTTCGGACTTAATGTTTACGATATGCAAAGATCTTCAAACTTTTTCATACTTAATATTCAAGCAAAAACGAGTAAAATAAGCAATCTATATGAACGCTCTCTTTCAAATAAAGATGCTGAATTCATGCATTACTAATGTCATGATCTGAATGGGACCCTATGTAAGAAATATTAGAATAATATGTATGGATATATTTGCTTAACTACAGATTAGACACCATCAGAGACTTAAAAATATTATAATTTTTCTAAGTCTTAGCATGTTGCCAAAATTTTTCCTCAAATATCAATGATCTCAAACATTGAAGGTTTTTCTCAGCAAATGTAACATACATTTGATACAAATTTAACTGTCATATGTATAGTATAGATTTTTTATTTGAACAAATACTTAGTGCCAAAAGCTACTACCTGCTTAAGGTTTTTGCTTCTGAAACCAATGCCAAAAACTGGTTTTATTGAAAATAAAAAACAACAGCCAAATTTTTATGCGTTAACTTAGACATATTACAAATTACGATCACTACAAATCAAAGTGGGGATAAATTCAACAAATTTTCCATGCACTAATGTTTCCGCTACCACTTACGGTTAAGGCTTTGATGAATTTTGAAGCTAAAACACCATAAAATGTTTATTTTAAGTAGTTTCATTATAACCATTTTAAAAGTCCAAAGCTTTTACCATTAACCACTTAATTAAATGTTTCTTAAAATTCTATTATCACCAGAAAATTAGGTGGAGATACATATTTCCACTAAAGTTTTAGTGGGGATGTTGTTATTTTCATTATATTCAACAATTATACAGTAAACATTTCTATGAAAATGAATTTCCATTGAAATTTCATATGATATTCAAGTGTACAAAGCTTTTTCCATGTATAACTATTTTGAATTGAAAAATTTATTGGAAATTATAAACATCCGCTCCAAAATCTTTAGTGGTAATGACTTTTTATACCACTATCGCTGAAAACAAATATGCATAAAATTAACTATAAAATTAAGTGCATTAATCCCCACTCTGCTACAAATAAATAATTTAAAATTATCAATTCACAATACTGTAATCATATATGTACATATTTTAAGTACTTACCTTCACGTATAAAACTGGATGAATCATAATAACAAATTAAATTTGCTGCATTACACTGCGACACAAAAAAAGCTGCCAGTAGCGGCAGTAAAATCAATGAACGCATTTTACACACTTCACCAAACTTAAACTTTGGAATTTCACAAGTCGAACTGGTTGCTACTAAAGTACAAATGAGACTGATCCGAAAGATGTCAGCGTTTTGTCAACAAAAATGTGATTTCGGAAAGAAAAATCACCGATTGTTAAAGCTTTTGCATACACAGGAAAAAATATTTTGAAAGTCTTAAAGCTTAGTTTAGTATTATTTACATAGATTAAAGATAATAATAATTCCATAATATTTTGGTTCAACGGTACATATACAATGGATTATCTAACGCCAGAAGGTTATGTCCTCATATGAAGCATACTGTCGAAGTCTTGCGAGATAATCTCGAAAGAAGCTGCCGTGCAGGCAAAATTTCATGGCTTGTCCAACTTTTTTAAAATTGTCTTAGAATCGGCTAAGGGGCCGTTCAAGTATTACGTAACGCAATTTTCGAAGATTTTTGACCCCCCCTCCCCCCTATGTAACGCGCCGTAACGTTTTCCTCTACCCCCCCCCCCCCCCCTTAAACGTTACGTAACACCCAAATGACCATATTTACCTAAAAGTCACAATTATGTTGCGAAAAGTACCGGAAATACATGCGTATGTTGTTTATTTTCTTTATTATACCCTACACCGAGGGTATATTCTAGTGTTTCACCGAGGCCGAGGCCGAGGCGCGGCGAGGTTCTAGTTGATCTCGGTCTCGCCTCGTTTTATAAATTTAAGTCTCGCCTCGGCCTCGGACGAGATCTTGCCATCACATGCCTCGCCTCGCCTCGCTTCGTCTCGTTCTCGGCCGAGGCACCTCGGTAAAAAAGCGAGGTTTTTATTAAAATAAATAAAAAATTATATACATATGTATCAGGGCTGATAGGCTGATCAAGCCTCAAGAAATAAAATAAAATATCTGTTTTTATTTTTGGTGAATTGGATGAGATATGATGAATTTAATTCTTTTCTTATATGGGAAGGAGACGCATTGCCGATTTTTCCAAGCCAAACTAAGCTATGAACCTTTTACAAGCTATAAGCAAAATATGTACCAAATCTTATTTATCTACGTCAAATAGATATTGAGATATGATAAAGTTAATTTTTTTCTTATATTGAAGGCATGGTACCGCCCATTTTATTAATTGAATCTTAGTTATGCCTCTACCTTTTATAAATATATCAAGTTTTATTAATCTGCATCAAGTTGTTGATAATATATGATGAATTCTGTATTTCTCTTATGTGGGGGTGGCATCACCCATTTATCGTAAACTATATTACGGAGCATCCCAAATCATAAGAAACATATATGTATGTCAAATCTTTCGTCGGTCGGTTGAACTGTTTAGGAGTCCATTAGCAACGAACATACATATATTGATCTTTATTTATATACTAGCATTACCCTGTGAGTTTTGCTTATAGCCTTACATAGCCTTACATGCTTCCCTAACTGATCAATCGAGGCGAAGTCACATAGAAGCTGATGCGATCCAAGCACTTCTGTGCATTAGCGCTTGGACCAAATCTGAACTCGTAAGAAGCACATGCGGATTAAAAATAAAACAAAGTAGTTTACTCAAAATAAAATACTAAAATATTAGTTAAATATAGATTTTATTATAAAAATTACATTCATATTTTGAATCTGCATATGATTCTTACGAGTTCAGATTTCGTCAAAACGCGCCTCGCTCTTGGTTTCGAAAACGAGGCTAGGACGAGGCGAGGCCGAGGCGAGTACGAGGCGAGGTGCCGTGTGATCTAGCCTCGCCTCGGTCAAGCGAGGAAAATTTATTTTTCCATCTCGCCTCGTTCTCGCCTCGGTCTCGCCTCGTTCTCGTAGTCAAAAACGAGGCTGCCTCGTAGCCTCGGTGAAACACTAGTATATTCACTTTGTCATTTTGTTTGTAACGCATAGAAGAGGGCGGTGGTAGGTATGAAAAAGTATATAGATATATTCTTGATCAGCGTCACCACCTGAGTTGATTTAGATATCATTTATTGCTGTAAATTATCTAGATCCCATCAACTTTTATCATTATAATAAAATTTTTTGGCTGTAGCTATTCAATAAGCATACACATAAAGAAAGCGTTTCATTATACACACCTCATTTCAAATCACCACCCGCTAAAGTAGTTTCACTTCTAAAACAATGTTACGTAACGCGTTGTTCGAAACCCCCCCCCCCCTCCCCTGTAACGCATCGTAACGTTTCACAAGACCCCCCCTCCCCCCCTAATTGCGTTACGTAATACTTGAACGGCCCCTAAGGTCATAGTAGATTTTCGCTTGCTCTGACTAAAGCGATCCCGTAAAATGCTTGATTATTGGCAGCACTTATAGTTTTCAAATGCCAGTTGGTAATCAAAGCAGTTATTCTTAAAAATTTTTATTTTTTGTTTTGTGAATTGTAAGTTCATCTGAAAATATATTAATTTGACAAATTAAGAACGATTTTGTTCATTCCTTATAGGAGTCAAGCAAATAAGAATGCTCTGCTCTAAAGTTTGTTCTTAATTGTCAAACATTTTCTATTTTTTTTAATTTTCATCTGACATTATGTAAATATTGTACATTATGAAATTCACTTCAATTAATTTTATTATAGTAGTGCAAATGTATGAAAATGATACATAATTAGCTGTCATATGAAAACGATTGCAAAAAAGCGATAATCAAGTTGACAATCACCTTGTGTGGAGCAAAAGTGCGATAATTGATAATCAACTATCACATATCATCTTAGCCGATACCACCCGTGGTCTGCCGAGTGTTGCAGACGGCTACTTTAATCCATACACAATAAAAGTGCAAGTTGAGCATAATAACTTAAATATCGATTAATTTTAAGGCCGACCAATTTCGATAAGTTATTGCAACTGCTTGGTCACAAATTATAAAAATCAGTTCTTTCATGCATCAGTTCTTTTTTGCATGAGACAAAGAAGTTGTATGCGACATGATCACCACATTTAATAAAACTGATTTTATATTCTTATGAAACTTTTTAGCATTTTGCGGCATTTTGTGTTGCATAAAACTAAGAACTTGATTGCGACATTATCACCACACCATTATTTAATCGCGTTGATATTATATTGTGTGCATTGTTATCAATGCAGCTTTAAACTCACATGTGATTTGTTTAATTTTTAGTAACTTTTAGGTCTCAAGCGATATTCAAGTCTTATGTTATATTTAACCCTCCGATTAGCGGTAAGGTCCCTGGGGACCTTTTCGATTTTTGTGCGTTCGAAAAAGTACTTTTCGCATGTTTTAGGAAGATGATCCTTTATGTATTCCACAAGTTCGATATTTTAAAGCGATTGAAACTAAAATTGAAACAATACTTGCATTAGAGCGTATTTTATTTCGGCTTATAGGCATTTAGTACGCTAATAAGCGGTAAGGTCCCTACGGACCTTGTGAGGTCTTAGCGAAAAACAATATGAAGATTCTAATTTTGAATTTGAATATGCACTGCATATTGAATTGTAGTAGGCTGTGCTTCGTAGTTTTATTCATACTAAATTTGTATTGCAATGAGATTCAGGAAATTTGAGGCAACTTTTCAGTGTGAGCCTACCAGTTTATTCGATTTTTTTTTTTCTGAAAAGTTTAAAATTTATTTGATTTTTTGTGAAAATTTTGTAGTACTTTCTCAAGAATAATGGCAGATGGAATATGGGATGCTGTCGAAATTGTAATACGTAACAGAACACGCTGCCAGCAAATGGCCGATGCAGAAAAACAGGTGGTAGATGAAAGATTTGCTAATTACATGGATGAGACGAGTGATAATGATGTTGATCCGTTTGACGCTGAAGGGAATGATGACACTGACCTTCTATATCGGCCAGGAAAAAATATTGATGTTTTTGATGTCGAAGGCGAAGCGAGTGTGGAGATTAACTATTTGACGAAGATACTGATGAGGAGATAGAAATCTTTCCAGAACAAGCTGTTGCTGCCATTTCAATTCATCCTCAGACTGAGACCGATAGTGAATATTTCACGTCTAAAATGGTACGAAATGGAACAAAAATCCACCACCGAGTTGCCGTATTCGTGCTCATAACGTTGTAAATTATACCAGCAGCAAAGCAGGGCCATTGTGCAATATTTATGATGCATGGACATTTATTCGTTTTTTGATCGCGGAAAATATTGCACACATAATCATACGCGGAACAAATCGCAAATGTAACCAGGTAGCAGCGTCATGGAATAGAGACCATCCTGTTTTTCAATGCTTAACTATCTTAGCTGAACAGGCAAATCAGTAATATTTGCATTAAATTTAATAATTATAACTTGCCAAATAAAATTGGTATAATTTACCTAAGCTCCGAAAAATTTTCTCCTCTCTTTTTCATAACATATTGTATACTCGTAAAGTTCATATTTCTGTATTTACTTAAGCTTTTTTTCAATCATTAGTTAAAACTCTAAGCCATCAAATCACACTGGAATACTAAGAAAACAGTATATATAATTTGAGGTCCCTAGGGACCTTACCGCTTGTTTAGCGGGACAAAGCTTACCGCTGATCGGAGGGTTAAGTCATATTTGCATAAAGTCATTTGCGACTAGAAAATCGAAAGCATAAAGGCGAATGCGGCATACAATTTGAAAGTAAGTATTTGACTTAGAAATCGCATGACTAAAATAGAATAGTTAAAAAGCTGCAAAATTCTAAAATGCTGCAAAATTCTAAGAAACTTCATGTAAGTTAATAGTATCATATGTTCATCATTTGAGTCGAAATTTTTTTTATTTAAAAAAATCGCACTTTTGAAAACAATATCAGAGACATTGCATGTCTGGACCAGGGACCGTAACGATTATGAATTTTATGATAGAAATCACTGCGTAATCGTTATAAATTTTTTCGATCCGAAGTAATCGTTATTTTGGATTTATATTCTTTTCAATCAAAAGTAATCGTTATATTAGATTTCTATTTTTTTCGATCATATATAATCGTTATTTTGGATTTCTATACTCTTGGATCAAAAATAATCGTTATTTTGGATTTAGATTCTGTTCAATCAAAAATAATCGTTACTTTGGATTACTTTTCTTTTCGATCAAAAATAATCGTTATTTTGGATTTTTATTTTTTTCGATCACAAATAATTGTTATTTTGAATTTCTATTTTTTTCGATTAAAAGAAATCATTATCTTAGATTTCTATTTTTTTAGATCACAAATAATCGTTATTTTGGATTTCTGTTTTTTCTTACTTACTTACTTACTTGGGTGGCCATAACAACCCGTTACCGTGTTACGGCCGACCTCAAAAGCTCTCTCCAGGCGCCTCTGCTTTGCGCACGCCTTCTCCAATCATTCACACCAAGCGTGGATAGGGTTTCCTCGGCTTGGTCTTTCCATCGGAGGCATGGTCTTCCTCTTCGTCGTCGCCCTGCGGCTTCCGCATCAAACACCTTTTTCGCCGGAGCTTCTTCGTCCATACGCACAACATGTCACAGCCAGCGCAGACGTTGAATAGTGATGCGCTTGACTATGTCAATGTCAGCGTAGAGCTCGTATAGTTCGTGGTTCATTCGAATACGGTAGTCGTCGCCGACGTGAACAGGACCGAAGATTTTGCGAAGTTTTTTCGATCAAAAATAATCGTTATGTTGGACTTTGCATGTCTGGACAATTATTTGAGGCTTATGGGACCATTTTTCTAATTGCTTAGCTTTTTGGTATTTTTTCAAAAAAATATACTCGTATTTTACTTGTTTTAGTAAATCGAATTCTAGTTTTTTTATTTAAAAACTAATTCAAATCTTTTTTCTGGAACTGTCATTGGTTTGATTCTGCAAAGTGTTAGTGGACGTAAGCCCGAATTAAATATTTTTGCAAATATAATACAATATTTGTTCATTTCTACATTAAGAAATTTCGATATCGAAGGCGGCATCGTTTTTGATACAATAAAATCTTTGGAACCCAGATTCCAAAAAGGCTGGTGGCTTAACGCCCAAAGAAGTATCTAGTTGAATCGAGTCAAGTGTTATATCAAAATATACATAGCTAATGGTACTATACAAATATTATTGGAAAGCTTGCTTTAGACTTATTCAAAATGTTTATCAATTACTTAGCTTGAAGCTGCCAGTGTACACTTAAGCTTTCACGCGAATTTACCAAAAAGTACAAAGCTCAGAGCAAATTAAATTACTGCATGTGAACAATTGCGAGTGAGCTGAATATAGATCAGATCACGCATTGGGGTTTATCATTTGATCTGTAAAATATTAATATTCTAAGCGTTTTGTTATGAAGTGAATAGTATTCTAAAGTATATGAATGATATATTTCTCGCTTCTAATTTGTATAGACAACAAAATAATAAAGCACTTTGTCGAGTGTAAGGTTGTTGTGGTCAATTTCCATGAATTTTTTTTTTATTCTTCTACAATAACAATTTTTCATTCAATATAATTTAAATTACAAAGTACAAGCACATAAAATACTAAATAATTGATAAGATGTTTAGAGAATTGAGTACAAACTGTTTGCCTTTTGAAATCATGAATAAATTTTAAATAAAAACCTTAAGGTAAATCGTTTGAAAATTTCTTTTCAAAATTGAATTGACTCTTTTGATATATAAAAGAAATTTGTACACTTAACCTAAATGTAGAGTTTTTTTTGCAAGCATTACTTATAAACTACTTTTAATCATACGCAATATTGGATACTTTTGTCCCGTGCATAGTCCACGAAAATCATCAAAGCTTAAATCGAATAGTGCTATACCACCCAAACTCTTTTGACGTACATATGTTGCCTTAATTGCGGCAAAATCTGGATCATCAAAACTCGCCCACACTCCATTTTCACCAGTCTCGTCCGCAGGTTTTAGTGCATAGTTACCATACTGACGCGTCAAATCGGTAACTTTTCGTAGTGGTGCATTTGGTCCACGAAACTCTGTATTATTCAATTGCACACCCAGTTTTGAGCAAATCTCTGGCCAACTTAATAAACCTGGGGTATGTGATTGCAAGCCCGGTTCGGCAGCACCTATTGTTTCTATTACAACTGGCATACCAGTTAAACCAGAACCAGTGCTCATTTTCCATGCACGTCCATAAGTTGCAATGCCGACATTTAACTTTTCTCTAGGCCAGAAATGTTCAGTCCAGTATTTAACTTGAAAATCAACATTATAGTGTGGTAAACGATTTTGTTCATCCAACAGATATAGTGGCGCTGTATAATCAGCCTCTTCAGGATTGCGTTCTGGTGTCAAGAAATCAAAGGCAGCTAAATTAACATATTCGAATAGTGGGATTAGCTCGGGAACTTCGAAGTACCCTGGGGAATATAAATAAAATGATTTTTTTCATGTTGATATATCAATGGTACAAAGGAAATTTATGGCTATGAGGAGAACGTTTTTAGATGAACTTAAATTTTCACTTATCCAAAAGTGACCCCCAAATATTTTTTTTTGAAATAATACAATAATAGACCATGCTTCCAACTTACATGTCGAGTTAACATTTGGCAACACCGTCAAGGTTAAATTTAAATTGCTAACTTCATAAGCGGTTCTCAAATTCTTAGCCAATGCGGTAAATTGTTGCTTATGCGTCTCCGCATTGGTGTCAACAATAAAGTTGCCAGTGAATAATTTCTTGAATTTCTTCCAATAAGTACCCACAGTGCCATGCACCTTGCGTGGCTTATTACGCGGTAATTGAAACGCCAAATCCAAGCCGTCAAAGCCGTTACGTTTCAACAAGGCCACCGAACTATCGATGAAACTCTGTTGTGTTTCACGTGGTGCTTCCAGTAGATTCACATATTTCAATGGGTTTTCAACATCATAATCTTTATCACCGCCAACACTGAGATACACTTTCAATTGTGGATATTTCAATTTGAGTGACGTTATTTCAGCATAATGGAACATATCAACATCGACATTTAGGCTAAAAAGTTCAAATGATTTTGGATTCAGTCCAGCATAGCCATAAATGAGATGTGTGCAAAATTGTAGGGCCAAATCAAGGTCGTTCGGTTGTAGTTTGGCAAAACCTGAAAGTGAGATTACGTTTAGTGATACAGAGATTTATATGCGTCGGCGTACGCGCTTACCTTCTCTCAAATAACTCGCAGAGTCATAGTAACAAACGAGATTTTTTGCTGCTGTCACTTGCGTTACAAATATTCCTATTATTGAAATTATTATTCGTAATAATTTCATTTTATCACTTGATTAAATTTCGAATTGTTTAATTTATTTCAATCTTCACTTGTTCATTTAAGATTTGCAACTGCCGCGCTGCCTTGACTCGATTAGTGCGGACACCATAGAACTCAAAACAGATTTTGTTTTTGTTGTTGTCGCTGCTTATCAATTTTTCGTTTGCTCATGTTACTTGAGAGTTGTTGTTTTTTTTTTCAATAATTTATTGTTAAATTAACAAGTTTTTCTCAATAAATTTAATATATTTTTGCTATTTTTTCTTATTGTTGCTCAAATCGGCGTCATTACTTATTTGCAGTCAATGATTAGGTTGATGGCACTTTTAAGTAAAAAGTGTTTTATTTGAAAATGTCAAAACTTTGTGATTAATGTGTTACGTTTAAGCGATTGCAAAAGATTTCTTTGCTACAGTTCAGTGTATTTGAGCACAAAATACTTTGATGGTTCGTTACTCTGAAGCAACCGAAAAATTGAAAAAAGATTAAACTCAAAAAAAAGATTGACTCAAAACATTTTTACTTTAACTGTGTTTTCTGTTTAGAGTCAGCTTATCATTAGTTTTATTTTAAATGCGTTCATTTGTTTTGTTGTTTCGGGAATCTTTTTTGCTTTAAGTCTCAATGAGATACTGAACATTTTAAATTTAAGTCGAAATCAATGATGTAATACGAAGTTCTATTTAAACTTCGCTGTTTACAATCAGTAAAATAACAATATCACATTCCCTAACTTAAGTCCGCATATATTTTTGTAAAACGGCACATGTGCGTATTACATATCCTAATGGGGCCCATACTCTGTACCAGTGGTGGGCATGGAAATCTAACAAAAGCGCTAAACAACAACATCAATCAACAACAAATAAAATTTTAAAGTTTCTTTGCTGTCATTTCCAAATTCGCCAATAGCACAAAAAAAACCCCAAATTGCACTACAAACAAAAACAATTGCTACATTCGTCAAGACACAATGCGGCACCGTCGCTTATGCCTTTGTGTTTTGTTTTTGTTTTCATTTGATTTCAAGTCAACGCTGTGCCTCGATAGCGTTGAAATTCTGCGAATTTTTTTTCGCTTGCTTGTGCGTCGAATAACGGTGCGGGCAATGAGGGCGGATAGGAACACTACGTGCCCACCACTGCTCTGAACTGTCGATCATACGACTAGACAATTTGCAGAAAACGGTTTTGGTATAACAACTTAAGGTTTTTTGTTTCTAAAGAAAGTACAGGGTTTCACAAAATGAACTCTATGATTGAATTCGTTTTTCTATTTTGATATTTTTAAATTTGCCACCTTATGTCTCGTATGTGTCTTTATACGAATGACCATTCCTCAACTGGAACATAAGAAATTTGTTTGAAAAATCGTACAGAACAACAAAATTTAACCTTTTTAAGAAGCAGAAACTTGAATATAAGTTTCCGAAGGATTTAGGTGCGCTGAATCCAAATCTGGCAGCAGAATTCATCTATCACGTCAGGTTTTTGAGATATCCTTACCTAAATGTGATTTTCGTCATATTAGAGGTTATGTAGCAATGCGCTCTAATTTTTTTCAAAAAAAAAACATTGAATCTAACAGTACAAGACTTCTTCCTTCGAATGCCGTTGAGGTTGCTCAAATACCTTCTTTTTTTTTTCGTTGAGATATTGAAATTTTGAAGTTTCTTAATATGCAAAAACCTGCTAAGAATCCCTTAGACATCAAGCAGTCGAAACAAAAAATTTAACATATGGTATCTCAACGAGAAAAAAAAGTTAAAAAACTTTAGAAAACTCGACGGCATTCGAAGTATGAAGTCAGATTCGGATTCAGCGCACCAAAATCCTTCGGGAATGCATATTAGAGTGTCTGCTTCTTGACCCTTGTGACTTGTGTTATTTTGGAAAGGCCACAAAGGTGCGAAGCAGAAAATGTTGAACGTTTGCGAGATATAAGAGACATTCCAAATTTTTTTTTATCAAAATCGAAAGTTTCGGGATAAAAACTTCTCCGATTTGGCTCAAATTTTGCATAAGTATACCTTATAATAAGGCTTAGAAAAAGATATTACAGTTTTTTCACGAGATATCAAAGCTTAAAAACTAAATTTTCGAAAAAATGGATAATTTTTCAAAAATTCATTAAAATGCATAGCAATATCCCAGTAAAACCATTTAAGCGCCATTAAAACCAAACAATTTCAAATATATAAACGTATATTTGAGCCAAGAAAATAAAAAAAATTTGACTCGTAACTTTTTTTTGAAATTATTTAACGTAAAATTTTGCGCAAGAACGCAATCTTTATTATTAAAGCAAATTCAGGCATCGATTTTGTGAAGAAAAAAAAGTTACGTGCAAAAAAACAGTTTTTTTTAAACAAAAAGGACCTTCAGGAGAATCAAAAGTGCTCCATTGGTTTTTCTAGGAACGAAAAAAAAATTACGCAGATATCGTTTTTAAGGGTCCTTCTAACTTTTGACTCGGTGTCTGGCTGAATCTATTTTTCGACCCGGTCTAGTGTTCATGTTAAGTTACATTATTTCCTTGGTGCACCCAAAAAGAATAAGTTCACTGAAGCCAGAATTTCTCAATTTAGTAGTGACTTTACTTAAGTGATAATTTCATTGTTTTCAGTAATATTTTCTTTAAGCAAAACATTACCTTAAGTTAAAGTCAATTCCTTTGCAATATCAAATGAAAATTTTACTAATAATTCTTAAAATACGTTTGAAGCAGATCTATAAGAAAACCTTTTTTCTTGAAACATTAAAACATTTTGAAGAACTTTTTCACTTAGCGCAAAGAAATATTCCTAATATTAAAGCAGATTTTTGTGTTTTTGGAATTCCTGCAAGTTTATCGTTGTAGCAATATGAAGGGTGATTTCTTAAGCGTTTGGTTTTTGAAAATTGCAAATCGAACAAGAAATTTGCAATAAAGAATAAAATATTTATTTAAAGCATTACATCAATTCCTGCCATTTACTTTTTAAAAATTATTCCATGTAAATGATGTCCACGGCTATGCCTGAGGTGGTCCATGCGTAAGCTCCAATTTTGGCATACTTTTTTCAGCATTTCGGCCGGTATCTCACCAATGGCAGCTGTAATGTTGTCTTCCAGGGCTGCAATTGTGGATGGTTTGTCCCTGTACACGAAAAAATTCACGTAGCCCCACAAAAATTTGTGTAGTAGGGTCAATTTCGTATGATCTTGGCGTCCAATAGACTGCTCCAAAACGTAAGATTAATTAATTTATTAATTAACCAAACTCGTCTTTCAATAGGTTCATGGTAAGGCGTACCGTGTAGCATTTGGCACCGTCTTGTTGAAACCACATGTCAACCAAGTTCAATTTTTTCATTTTGGGCAAAAAAAAAAGTCGGTAATAATCGCACGGTACCGTGCTCCATTGATTGTAACGTTGCGATTTTCATTATTTTTGAAAAAGTACGGTCCAATGATGCCGCCGGCCCACAAACCGCACCAAATAGTGCATTTTTTAGGGTGCATTGGCAGCTCTTGAATTGCATCTGGCTCTTCTTTAGACCCAATTTGGCAATTCTGCTTGTTGACGTACCCATTGAGTTAAAAATGTGCATAGTCGCTGAAGAAAATTGAAAAAAAATATAAAGAAAAAAACACATTTCTCACATAGCACGAATTTTGATAATAAAATTCAACACCTTGCAATCGTTGTTTGTTTCATTATAAAATGGCAAATCTTATTGAACATTTTTGGCGTTGATATATGTTACAAGTCATGCGTAAAATGTCAAAAAATTTACACTGAAAAAACAAATAGCAAAAAAATCACCCGTTACTTTGTTTTATGAAAAAGTTAAATTACGATTTTTTTTTTGAAATCCTAGAATTCCTTAGAATTAAAATTTTTCTAAATGATATCTAAATTTTAGTATGTAAAATTTGAAAAATTTTTCCGAATAAGCAAATTATTAGTTTCAGAGCTACAGGAAAATTGAGTCTTTAAAGGCTCAAAGCCACTTCTGCTGATGCCTTAAATATACCTTCGACTTTTCCCATAGAGCTTAGTGAAAATAAATTGTTTGAATAAAGGACACAAAATGGGAATTATGAGGACCTTTCCAGAAAAATATAATAAATTCAAGCTTTTGTCGAGTCACAGCTCAATAAATTCTTCAAGACTTTTTCTTGAAAATAAATCAACACTAAACACTTAAAAAAAAAAATAATTTCACATTATCAACCAAAATCCTTTGCGTCATTCCCATACGAATCAAACAAATACAAAAGCATTACAAGCCCACATTTTTCTTTCAACAACAAGAAAAATAATAAATTAAACATTAGAATCATATTTATTTGGCCCACAAAATATGAAAAGAATGGAAAAGAAACTAAATACTTGAAATATAAAACACATACTTTCACGTACTAACTATATTATTAACAAGGATGCTGACAAGGACAACATTGTGATGCATTGCCTGCTACCAAACAAGATACCGAGATATGACAACGAGGGCGATTATACGCTTCGTCGCCGTTGCTTTTGCCGCAACAAATATGCAATCGGCGCGTAAAATCAGCAAATAATCCGTATTTCATCCGCATTGTATGAATCTATTGTTTGCGTCATAGCTGATAAGTGTACATGTATGTGTGAAGGTAGAGATTAGCATCATTTGGCGTATAATTGATTGTGTCATCCTGATGCTTAAGTCATCCTTTGTTAAAGCATCATCCTTGCAGCAGAAGAGAACGACAAAGATGCTTGGTAACATACATATGCATTACTAAGTAAATACGTTATTATGGCAGCAGCGGGCTACTTTGGGCGTTTTATTGGACGGACAGCCTTGCTGCAAAGTAAAAATTTTCTTTTGCAAAGACGTAGTAAATAAAAGGAACCTTTCACTTCGTTAGTTATGTTAAGATCTTTACCATTATGTAGTGCTACTTTACTAGAGAGATTAGTTGCTTCACTTGATTTCTGAGTTATTTGGCTTTTTTTCCATGAGGGTTTCTGTGCTGTTGTCAAATAGTTTTGAGATTTTTTTCTACTTAATGTGTTTTCTGTCGTTGTAGGTTATTGGCGTTATTCACTTCTAGAAGATTTTCATGTGAATTTGCAAAAGGTGCAAAATTGTCATCCCTGCAATTTTGACATTTTGTTGCATACAAAAGACAATTACTTTGACTATAAACACCCTCATTCTTTTGAATTATGGTAGACTCTTCTTTAAAGCGGAGTCTCTTTTATAGGGATTTGTATTCAAGTGGTTTGTATAAAATATATAAAAATGTTTTTGAGAGATCCAACTTTGCAAATAAATCTTTGCTTTAAAGATTTGAGTATCCCCCTCCTTACTAACGCAGCGGGTTGCCAAAACGGCCTTTGTGTTTTCAATAGTGATCACTATTTCGGTTTTGTTGGCAGCGCTATTTTCATTAATGAATAGCCAAGGATTTGCTGATGAGTTCGTTAATGGCAGTAGGACTCATTAAGTGGAAAAAATTAGAAGGCGTTGCATAAATTTCAGGTATATGGCAGATAGTCTTTGTAGAAGCATTCGATTTTAAAAAATGAAGCTTATCGAATAATATTTTAGTAAAAGCTCTTATGTGTTAACATTTATATGAGGATTTCCATGGGTCACGTTCGAACTTCGAACACATTTAAAGTAAAAAAAGTGTAAAGAAAATGGACTTTTATTATGACAATAGGTTTAACTTATAGCTCCTAATTAGCTTTATAATTGGTGCTAAGATTGAATTTGGGGAATTTTTCGTTTTCAAGATAATTGCAAAAAACCAAGGTGTCGCACGGGACAAAAACCGTTTCGTTTTTGTGGAAATGCCCATATATATTTACTTTAACTTCTCAAGGACAAATTTCTAAAGTCTGAAATCAAATTTTCGAATTTTTATATTACTTACTTACTTACTTAGATGGCCATAACAACCCGTTGTCAGGTTACGGCCGACCTCATTAGCTCTCGCCAGGCGACTCTGTTTTGCGCGCGCCTTCTCCAATCGTTAATGCCAAGCGCGGTTAGGGCTTCCTCAGCTTGGTCTATCCACCGGTGGCATGGTCTCCCTCTTCGTCGTTGACCGGGGACCTTCCCTTCGAGTACCTTTTTCGCTGGAGCTTCTTTATCCATACGATGGACAATACCCAGCCAGCGTAGTCGCTGTATTGCAGCGGCTGCGTCTGTTGTCAAAACCACGCATGCCTCAGCGCCATAAAGAAGTACAGGTAGAATGAGCGTCTTGTAGAGTGTTAGCATTGTCGATCGAGAGAGAGCTCTGCAACGTAATTGCTTACTGAGACCGTAGTAGCACCTATTAGCAATTGTTATTCTCCGCTTAATCTCCAGACTGACATCATTGTTGCTGGTTACGGCAGTGCCAAGGTAGATGAATTCCTTGACAACTTCTAATTTACAGTTGCCCGCTGTAACATGAGAGTCTAGATCCCGTGCTCTCTTGTTGTTGTTATTAGACATCATGTATTTTGTCTTGCCCTCGTTTACCATCAAACCCTGGATGGAGCTGCTTGTAGAAGTCCACGTAAGTGGGAAAAGTTCCTGATCGCCACTCACTTGGGAGTGGCCAGGGATGATTTTTTTGCAAGCAGTTCAAGCAGCTCACAAACTTCCGGCCTTTTTGGCCAAGTTTCCTCTGGAGATCCCTTGGAGAACCCTTGTCCAGGGGTGAGCTAGTTGTGAGAAGGCGAGTCTCTCCTAGACTTAAAACTTGGAATGTGTGCGTAGGGTTTGGGTCCCAACACACATTATCATCATTTCCAATGAAAACCAAATCAGCCTCGGATAATAGCCCCCACTACGATGACGAATTTTTATATAACAGCTCAGTAAAATAAATATGTAAAACGTTATGAACTTAAAATTAAAATAGAAAACATTGTGTCTACTTCGGGAAAAGTGACCCACCCATGCCAGAAACTTACCTGCAAAATCTTTTTCGAATCGGTTAACATCCTCTGTTCGCGATTTGAGGGTTAATTTCTGAAATATTAAGTAAAAAAACACTGAAAGTTAGGCTTTGTCAAAAATGGGCTCGGGTGCGTTAATAATGCGCCGCTCGGCGATGAAAATTCCTCATCAGAGACCATTGGAGACCAACTTCTTAAAAGACCCTCACAACTTGCTTGTTATTGTCGAAAAAAGGGGAACAATTTGGCAAGAGAAGGTATATGTCTATCACGAGCTTCGAGGACTATGACTTTCGCTTAGTCTTTCTCGCTTAATTTCACAGTTCTCTTCACAACAACAGTGTGCCTAGGAAATGCCATAAAGTTCCATTCAGTTACCAGAGAAAGATCAAGAAGAGCTTTTGACAGATTTGTTTCGAAGTAAAGCAAAACCATTTGTTCCCTAATACATAGCCCCATTTTGAAAACAAAACCAAAAACAAACTAACTGTACTTAAAATATTTGATTTCAAAAATCCAACGGAAATCTGTTGAAACCGCAAATTGTACAAGCTGGCGCCATAACATATGTCACACAACCCTTTTGTGACAAACGATTGACCTTCGTCAGCTACTCATATTTTATTTCAGTCAGTTTTGTTTGTCATATTCATTGAATTTGTTGGTGTTCGTTTTTACCAAAATAACTGTTTATTTAAAGAAGAAAAAGTTTATGGTACAAAAAAAAAAAGACCTTCTGTCCGCATGTACTCGCACAGGTTCTTCTTTCTTGCACTTCTACTGCTGAATGAAACCCTACGCGTAGACCACACCACTAACCACACTTTGTCTCATTGGCTTGGCGCCCAATGGTTTTCCACTCAATTTAGTGGCCCCTTGTGCTTAAGAGAGTCATGTTACCAATTTAAGTGGTCAGCAACGGACAATATGATGGCAAAAACTTAATATGAGCCTTGTTGCAGAAAATATAAAAAAAGAGAAAAAAAACCGCTCGCTGTCGCCTGTCATTTGGTGCAAATCAACAGGAAGTTTACTGTTTAGCTTCACTTTCATATTTGCTTTTGCACGTATTGTCTGGTACATACATATGTGACTGTCCACGAGAAAACCCCCATAAAGTGTCCAAAAAACATTTTTCTTTTTTTGGCGGTTTTGTGTGCTCTGGCGTCTTAAGCATCATGTAACGCAAGTTCGTAGGCGTATGGTGCAAAAATTAACTCTGGAATGATCAGAATGTAAAATCAAAAGAGGCACCTTAAGTGACAACTGATTATTGTAAACCGAGAACAGATTTCCCTTTTTTCAAATGCAGTCTATATAGCAAGAAAAAATGGTGCATCCTAATATCGTGTCCACCATGTTAAAAAGTATCCCGACTAGAATTTTTCTTAAGCGTGCCTAAATATACCTTCGGCCCTAATTGGGAAATAATGAGGTTAGCCAAAATTAGGAATGTACACTAGTAGACTAATTAGGCAATTCTAAGGCATTTCGAAATTAGTGTTACCCATCAACTGCCTGATTGGGCCCTACTACGATATGCCAATGTTTGGTGTGCCTAAAGATTTGGTCATGGTAATAACCTAAAGAACGCCTGAATTCGGTAAATCTGGGGAATAAGTAATGTATAAGTCGTGACTAAGTTCGAAATTACTCCTGAACTGTAAGAAAAGACTGCAGAGAAAACTGAACCTACACAAGGTAACACTACGTCACATTCACTGGTACGGGCACTATCTTGGTTGGTTCCTTCGCTTCGTTTAAATTGAAACCAATAGCAAATTTTGAACATGTTATCTTCCTTCAATTCAATTTCAAATATTATAGACCAAGTGCCCGCTGTGGAAAAGTAGAGTGCATAAGAACACAGGATAGGACGTACGCGAAAGATAGTGAGCTGAATTGGTGACACTAATGGGTCAATTTTTAGTAATATATATTAATGCTTGAAATGTGTGCCAAACAAGAGAGCTTGAAGAGCCTAAATAGAATATATAGGCTCGAATCCGGTCGTAAACATGGGTTGCCACTCGATTTTAGGGGCAATTTTTCTAAAATGGGTGGCATTCCATTTAGGCTTTTCGAGCTCCATCGTTTGGCACACATATAAAGCTGTTATCTTCATTAATGAAAATTGACCCAGAAAACCGGTAGCGACCCGTGTTGAGGACAGAATTCAACAATGCAACCTTTTAAATTATATTTAGGTCTCTACGAGTTCAATCATTTGACATATATTTTGAGGTATAATATTATACAGTTTTAAACAAAAAACAAAATTCGGGCATTTTCGGGCATCGGGACAGGCTTTGACAAGGCAACCCTGGTTCGTTAGTTTCACCAAAATGGCTCACTATCTTTCCCGTACATCCTGTAATCTTAAACACTCGACTTTTCTACAGCGGGCTCTCCGCCTATTACATTTGTCTCGTTTGCAATATTAAAACTGAGATTTGTTATGTATGGCTCTCTTTCTTATACAGAGAATATATATGTCATACAAATAATATTATTTTCAAAAATTAAAAATTTCAAATTTTACAATTAAAAAACTTATACAGTGAAATTCCCCATAATCGGACACCCACCGTCGCACTATTTTTGTCTGGTTATTGGAAAGTACGGCTATCGGAATTAATTTTGTATGGAAAAGTTAGTGAGCGTCGCTGAAATATGTCCGGTCATGGGAGCTGTCCGGATATGGAAGCTGTCCGTAATGGGGAATATCACTGTATTTGATTCCATCAAGTGATCGTTATATCTATATTTTAGACATACGTTTCGACAGTTCTTCCTGTCATCATCAGTTAACTACGGCTGATGATGTTGTTTCGATTTCATATATGGAAATATTTAGAACCAGGTGCGGGAGCTAAGTATTATAAAATGTCGTTAGAACTTTGTGCGATAGCCCAAGGAAACTCTAATGAAATAAGCGGGGCACACCGTTACAATCCTAATTAATTTGTCGTTGGGGTTCCACACTTGGCCCTAACGTTCTGGTTAAGTAATACCAATGGGGACCTAATTTACGCCTAACGACATTTTCTATTCGGGATAGTCTTTCTACATAAAACTCCACACAAAACGTATGTATGTATTTTCGTTTGCCGTTTATAAGCTTCCAGAATCTTTGTTCCTTCTTATATCCATGGATCTTCGGACTATATTTATTGGCACCTATGGCAGCTGCATAGATAAATGGATATGAACAAAATTTGGAATAAAAAAACGTTGATACTATTCCAAAGAATTATAATAAGTATTTGATTTTGTAAAGGATTGAAATCTCTATTTCACTTGAAAAACTTTAAGATGAACTAGGAACATCACTAGAGCTCACACACATATCGATTGAACCTATTTATATTCCATTTTTCGAAAAGCTTTTTTGCATCAATGAATGTAAAGAGGCCAAAAATGTATACAAATGAGCCCCTTGGTTGTACCGAAGTCTCGATTTTTTCATATTAATTAATTTGTTTAAGGAAACTTGTCAATTGAATTCATTTGTTTAATTCCTTTGAATCCTTCTTGGATTAAAATTCAAAGCACTTTATCTAATGTCTTCCGTAAAAGATGCACAGAGTCTAAAGTCATAAGCCCCATATAAAATATGTCGGATATACAAAAAATTTTTTTGTGCTTTAGTCTTTCCAAAAAATATTGATGCACGATATGCACAATAGGTCAAAGTACATGGTACGACTCTTTTTTTTAGAAGTTTTGCTTGTGTCTTTCAAGAATAGGGCTCCTCTCACAATCGATTTACTGAAAGTCTCCAAGTAAATATGAAAATTAATGAAAATACCTTTCAAATGATGTATAAAAATTTCGTAAATCAAATCTGGGATTAAAATACGTTCAGTGCATTCGATATTCCTTCCTACGAAAGGCGAAAATAATGCCTTCTCTTGACAGTCTCAACACAGTTTCGTTTAGTGGAGCTAAAGACTAATGATATTGGTGTTAATAGCAAGAGTTCCTATATTGTTTTTCTAAGGAAATATCATCCAAAGATTAATATCAAAGAATTGCCCTAAATATGATAGCTTAAATATTTTCTTTTAATTAGTTCAAATTTGGCCTCAAAATGCTTGAATATTGTACGGAAACAGTTTTAGATCCAATTTCAAAATCTTCTGAAACGATGTTCTGACGATGCTTAGCAGTGTGACGAGATGGATCCTAAAAAGACACTCTACTGTACAGCGTATTGAATGCGTATGGTACGCCAAGGATCACTTTCCGAATGATTGCTGGCTGATGCATATCTTTTAATCCAGGTCAATAGGTTCCGAATTCACTACCCTGAAATTTTTTTCTCTTTTTAATATTTGAGTCAAACATATTGTATGATCAACATAGATGTTGGTTGAAGCATTTTATGGTTGAGTCAATCAAATATTTAGTTGCTCTATATCACATATAATTTGTTATATTTAAACAAATCGTTTTCTCTGTGTAGGAGGTACTCTGACATTAAAATGTTTCCGGAATTTTCTGTGAGAAAGTTATCTTACATCATACGTAACCATTCAAAATCCAAGAAATGATCTACAAACTCTACATATACTATGTATGTAGGTTATATATAAAGAAAATGAAAAAAATTTGGAAAACGAATATTCTATAACCTTTTCAAACCCTTCAGTGTTTCAGTCACCACCCTATATAAAATTTTTAGACGTTGACGTTTTGGGTATTTCTGCTGAATTTCCTATATTTTTGTATAAATTTTTTTTTTTTCAATATTAAGCTAAGTCGTCTTAATTTCATTTAAGAAGCTGTCAAAGCCGCGAACAAAATTTTACTTTATCTCATTAGTACAAAGTCATTGATGGGTGGGTGGGTGGGCGATGTCCTTGTGTTCATTAATGCAATGGCATTTTTTCCCCTAATTTTCTTGCATTTTTTTTTTAAGTTTTCTTAAGGTTTTTCTTCCTTTGAGGTTCTTTAATTTTAATGAACAAAAAATATTTTTCTTGCTTAATTCATTTAATGAATAAAAAAAGGAAAAAGTAGCCAACTAAGTGTGAGCGCAGAATAAATAGGATTTTTTTTTTCAGCTTTCTATAAAAAAGTTTCCAAAACCGTTTTTTTTTCCTGTGCCGCTAACTGCCTTTGCGCTTCAATACCTGTACCTGCATCCAGGGCTTCAAAGCGGTTGACGAATGACTTCGCTGGTATTAATGGACAGTTTCAAACGAGGGGAGAATGCTTTGATGGGTATTTTGAAATTTCGTTTGTTTTTTTTTTTCTTCTCTAAATGTTAAGTCTATCATGCGCCTCATATAACGCATTAGCACCATCCCTTTGAAAATAACAACGATGACCAAACTCCTGGCTAAACGACTTTGTCCACAATTGATAATTTGATATTCGCCAGAGTTTTCTCTGTTTTGTGTTTTTTTTTTTATTTTTTGTTTTTTTTTTTGGTCTTTTCGTTGCGCGCAATTTCGTTTGTTGTCCTTGATGATGAATTTATGTTTAACGCAACGTAGTCGCCAGGAAATGAGCTTCTGTCAATACAGCGCCACCACCACTTGACGCACAGCAGCATCATCGCGCACTGTATCAAATGGATGGTAAGACGACGTACGTACTTTTGTGGTGAATGTAAATAAAATTAAAAATTGAGAAAATACTTTGTGTAATGAATGATACAGTGGGCGCACAATGGTAAATTAAATAGGGGGAGGGTTTGCAGAAAAAAAAATACTCAAATTAAGTTTAACATGCAAATTTTTATGTTAAAGTCTATTAAAGCTGTTTGGTGTATGTGTGATAAAAGTTGCTTCAGACTAGAAAGCAACAAAAGTCAAAATAGCATTCAAAAGTCGCATAAGAATTAAAAGTTGCATGAAACTAAAAAGTCGCATAGTATCATTGTAAAATGTAACTAACTCAAAAAAGTTGCTTAAAAGCAGAAATTTCGAATGAGACAAAAATAAGTCGCATGAGATTAAAAAGTTACTTAAGAATCTAAAGTTTAATCAGACCAAACAAAGTAATATAAGAGAGAAAATTCACTTAGTCCAAAAAGTCGCATAAGATATTATACCGAAAAGCTCCAAAATCCCTTGATAACAAAATTCTCAAACGACTCAAAAGGCGCATCTTGACTTAGAGGTTTTATAAGACCTAAGGCTGAAAACTCGTAAGTAAGATCAAAGTTTTTCTAATACGAACAAGAAATCGCATGAGACTAAAAAGTTGCTTAAATTGTGAAAAGGTAAAAGGATTAAGAAGCTATAGCACATGAAAAGTCGTAATAGAATGAATTAGTCGCTTAAGCAAAAAAATCACTGAAATTAAAAAGTTCAGATTAGACTAAAAACTCGCTAACATGCTTATTACATAAAATTTCCGAAAAACTTTTGAGATGCAAACAGACTTAAGATTCGCATAAGACAAAAAGTTACCTAAGATTGAAAGTTCGCAAGACTTTAATGACTTCTATTATGAACAAAAAGTCAAAAAGATTGAAAAGTCGCATATATTAAATAGCCGCATCAGGCAAAAGTATACTTAGGACTCTTATGGCAAAGAAGTTGTTAAGACTAAAAAGTAACATAAGATATTCCAGTTAAAATTATCTGAAAATTCGTTTAACATAAAAAATCTCATGCTACTTAAAAGAGCAAAACTATCAAACAGTCACATAAAACTGAAATGTGGTCTAAATTTATAAAAAGTGCGATACAAAAAATAAACCTCCTTCGTCTGAAAAGTCGCATAAGATAAAAAATCACATGAGACAAAAAAGTCATATAAGACTGATAAGTCGCTGAAAAACTAAAAAGTCGCATATAACTAAAACTTGTTGAAAAAGTTGAAAAATCGGATATTAAGTGATAAGTTACATGTGACATTTGGATTCCGCCTTAAACAGTTTTCAAAATAATCAACTATTTTTGTTTTAAAATCTGCTTTGTGATTACTTCGTTCACTTGCTGCTGTTTTAAAAAGTGCAAGAAAGTTAAATTTTATACTCTTGATTTGAAAAATAATATGCATTTTTTAAAATACAGAGTATTTTGTGCATTTTATCCACTGTTATCTATTTTACATTACAACTGACTGTCGCCCTTATGATAAGTTCCAACATAAACTGATTAAGAATGTCAATTTGAATTCATTTTTGAGAATCAAAAAAGGTAATTTATTTAAAATTAATTTTTCTAACAAAGTAATAACAAAAAATTAGCGCAGAATTTCATAAGAAATTGTGTAGTATACTAAGTCTTAGGTGTGGAAAAAGTCGGTCATATATCATTTGAAATGAATCTAAGCTTCTTATGAATCTATATAAATAAAATGATAGCCGTTTTCGATGAACGGGATTCACGCAAAATATACTGAATCAATTTCGATCAAATTTTTTTAGTTATCTTTCTTAGGCGTTTGGTCTTAAAATAGAATTAAAGTTATCACGATATTCCTCTTAAATATCAAAATATTAAAGTTTTAAAATTGCTAAAAAAAATTAATTTCACACTTAGAAAGAAGCATGTAAGCATAACTAATCGTTTAATAGCAAGTTAGTGGGTTAGTAAGGGTGTATGCGTTTTATTTTTATATGGCAATGCAATGGAAGGCAAAAAACGGAATTTTACTCTCGCTCTCGCTCTGATTCTCAATTTGTCAACGCAGCAACGCGGAATTTGTAAACAATGAAAAAAAAAAAAATTACAGTACGTTCACACATAGAAAACGCACATGCTGTCCTAAATGGCTTGACAACATGTGTGACTGTCAATATTGCTTTGCGTTCACATTTTCGTGCATGCCATCAAACATCAATTGCAGAACAATTTATGAGCGTCCACATCGAAGTGAACTGCATGAAATCCTTTTGAAAATGAAAAATGTTCACTAGGCTTGACAGTCAGTTCACACAGGTTGTTTGGTTGGTCACTGCCAGCAGAAAAATTAACAATTTTTTAAATCCATCCTACATGTGTGTCAAGCGGTCGTTCCTAGAGTTTACTTTATCGAACATTGATGTTGTCAAGCCATGTTGTACAGCATGTGTGATAATGTGAACTTGGTTAATTGAATGTGAATGTGAATGCAATGGAATATTTATGGGAGAGAAAACAACAATAACTCTAGATCTGTGAAGAAGAATCCAAAATTGACTGTAGTTCTATTTAAAAAAAAATTAAATTGTTTGCCTCCGCAGAAAAACAGGCTTCGCGTACAAAGTCGCGGGCATCTGCTAGTTATAATTAAATCGCTAAAAATTCTTTATTTAGGAAATATTTATTGCTTGAATAGGGTAGAAGATTTATATGCGATCCTTTTGCTTTTATTCTTTGACCATTTTTCATTACGTTAGAGCAATTTTGGTTACACCTATAGCTTATGGTATTTCTTAATAGCTGCATTGAAATCAAGCTGCTGAGCACAAAAATGCGACGAATCCATATTTCCTCTGCAAAGAAGAACATCCCTGCTAAATTCAATAAAGCGAAAGTTACGATCATTCAGCTTTGTAATGTCTGACAGTCTTCGTTTTATCAGCGACAACGAAGCCAAGAATCTTTGAGTCGAACCAGTCCTCTTGTACGGCTGTGAAACCTGGTTAACAAATAGGCACCATTATTGAAAGTTACAATTTAAGTGTTCACCAAATAAATTGGGCTCAAGTTGGGAAAATTCCCAATTGAAGGCTGCCGGCAAGGAAGGGAATAGAACCCACTGAGTGGCAGAAAACGCGAAAGTCCTAGATCAGCGCGGAAACGTTGCTTAGAGTAGAAAATACATGGATCGGGAATATGTTAGAGGAAATTGAAGGCACTCGCTATTGATCGTGCCCGTTGAAAAAGTTTTGTGGAGGTCATAAAAAGATAAGTATCTAGTATTCTCTCTACATTTTCACTGCCTACGCTACTCTATCTACTATCATATACGTATATACATAAGCCCCTGTATATACACTTTATAAAAAAAAATAATAATATTCCCTAATCAAAGTATTACCTCTCACATAGAATTCATTAATCTGGTAAAATTTTTGTTTTTTTGCATTATGTAATACAAAAAGTAATATGCAGACGTTTGCCTTATAGGTCTTTTCTGGGTAGATCAGAAAGGACAATGGGGAAAAAATGTGAATTCATTTATTTTCTCACCATTCTCTTTTGATTATTATATATTTCTCATTCTTTGTCTTATAGAGTAGAGTGGTCTCATCGGATTTTGAAAGTTCAACAATTTGAACATCACCAAAGAAGACCAGGATACCGATAGGGCCAGCCTTAGTTCCGTTTTTGGAAAAATAGTTTTAGGAAATCGACATGGATAGACCGAAAATGAGCCAAAAGCATGTTTGAATTTATTTTTCCATTTCTTTGGAATACTATCGTAAATAATGCAATTCCTATTTTAATTTCATGAATGACATCTAAAAATGAATAAATTACTTTTGTCATGATATAGAACTCATGTCCCTTGGTTAGATGTTTCGCTCTAACTGTAGAAATTCAATTAGGAAAAATTCCCACAGAAGTTTTGTTTAATTTTTTTCTCTTTATCGGGCGGGCATAGCGGCAAAAATTTTGAATGGAAACGAATTGTATTTTCACAGATTAGCGTGTAATTGCGGCGCTCCACAAAAAATGTATTTTTACATGACATCATGCTAATTTGAGGTTTTAAAATGTTAGTTTCAAATCACAACGTGCATTATTTGGACTTAAAAATGAATATTAAATTATTGCTTACAATTCTGGAGATGTTGATCTTATTGCACTCCTCAATTCAAGGAATACCAGGTCATTTACAACTTTAAAAATTGTTTCTATTATTTCAAAAAATATATAACAATAATAACATTCACTATTTTAGATAGATGTTATAAGCCACACCCAAAAGGTAAAGGTAACTGTATAAGGAATTTTAGGGGCTGGTATTTTAATCCTGATAGCCATAAATGTGAAGAATGGTATGCAGTTGGTTGTGCGGCACAACCAAGAAAATGGAACGATTTTCAAAAAAAATTCATCTGTGAGCAAAAATGTAATGTAAGCCCACAAAAAAGAAAATGTTTTTTTGGATTTTGCTGGGGCTAACTGGAAATATATTAAAGTATGGCCACCAAATGAGGTCTTAGTTATTGCTTAAGATTAATTACATAATACTTTATGGTTCTTTAAATAAAGTTTATTCAATGGAAGAGTACTAAATGAATATTTTAATTAAAGTATTGAAAGTTACTTACTTTTGACCAATTTTTTTTTTTTTTGCACTAATTGGGAATAGATCAAATAATAATGCACGCAGATTTCAAAAATATTTTTGACGGTGATTTTTCTAAGTAGAGGGTGATTTTTACAAAGACTGGACTACAAATTTTCTTTTTCTTTACTAAGACCTTTGGGACATTGTTTGAAAAAAAATAGTTTATGGATACTTGTATCATGACCAGCTCCCATTTGCATTGAAACTGAATTCATTGATGCTACACAAGAAGCCCTAGAGATTAATATATGGTATATGATATATCGTCATTTGATTCCATAAAACACAATATACATTTCCATGAAACATGTTCAAAATATGTTTCCGAAACCATATATGGGCGCGTCCACTGTAAGTGAGTTGCTTCTTTCTTTAAAAAAAACGCGCAGTGTTCCACTCTCTCGTAATCGCAGAGAAAATGCCCCAAAAAATCCAAATAAATAGACTGAGATGAAGCAGTTTGACATTGGAAATGATTCTAGGTCGCCATATTTTCAAAATTCGGTGAAAGTAATTCTTGGTGAACACTTGTAAATTGTGTAGCATTGTGCTATTTGTTAAACAGGTTGTTAAGAGCCCTACAAAGGAATTGATTTCACGTTTGACTCGAAGATTTTGAGCTTCGTTATCTACACTATTATATAAAGAGGTAAGGTTTGTTTGTTTGTATGTTCAGAGTAATCTCTGGAACTACAGAACCGATTCCAAAAATTCTTCTACTAATAGAAAGCTACACTATTCCTGAGTAACATGGGCTATATTTTATTTTGATAAAATCAAGGGGCGTGGCACTTTACGTGCAATTAAAACCTTTAACTCGCTATATATTGGTTCATATGATAGCAAAAGTCTTGAAATTCGGTGTCAGGATGCACATAGCCTATGTTAAGCACTTCACAAAATATGAACGGGAATAGACACCAGGGGCGTGGTGACTATAAAACTTTAATTTAGGGTGACCCTCATACGCAAATATCTTTAAAATAGCATTTTTACAAAGACCACTTAATCGATTCACATGGAATTTACACCACATGTCTCTTATATTACGACGCATAGCTAAGATGATGAAACTTTTATTTAGGGTGGCCCTCATACACAAATATTTTAAAAATAGCGATTTCTCAAAGACAGGTAAATCGATTCTCGTGAAACTTACACAGTATGGTTTTTATATTTAGAGGCATAGATAAGGTTGTAAAACTTTTTTTTATGGAGCATACTTAGGGTGACCCTCATACAAAAATATTTTTAAAAATAATTTTCATGAAGACAGGTTAGACGATTCACACCGAATTTACGCCACGTATCTCTTATGTTAAGAAGCATAGCTTAGGCTACAAAACTGAAATTTAGGGTGGCCCTCACACAAAAATATTTTTCAAAATTTCATTTTCTCAAAGACCTTTTAATTGATTCTCATGGTCTTAACACCACATGGCTTTTATATGAAGGGGCACAGATTAGAAAGTACAAATTTTACTTAGGGTTCACACTTTGGGTGGTCCTCATACAAAAATATTTTTAAATATCTTTTTCATGAAGACAGGTTAATCGATTCATACCGAATTTACACCAAGTAACTTTTATATTAAGAGGCGTGGATAAAGCTTCAATACTTTTATTTAGGGAGCATATTTAGGGTGGCCTTCATACAAATATATTTTTTAAACATAATTTTCTCTCGAAGATCGCTTAATCGGTTCTCATGGAATTCACACCACGTGGCTTTTATGTAAACAGGCACAGCTTAGAATAGAATGGGTGATGCCACGCCCCCTTATCTAAAAGAAAATAAGATTCATCATATCTTATCAACTATTTGATGCAGATAAATGAAACTTGGTACATAAGTATATAAAGGGTAGAGAAAGAAGTTAGAGTCAATGCAAAAATGGGCGGTACCACGCTTCCATATGAGAAAAAAAAAATGAACTTTTTATGTATCAACAACTATTTGACGCAGATGGATAAGATTTGGTACACATGTTTCTTATTGTTTGTAAAAATTTCTCAACATAGTTTGGTTTGGAAAAAATGAGCCATAAAGAAAGAAAGTAAGATTCAATAAAAAAAATGGGTAGTGCCATGCCTCCAAAATAAGAAAAGACTATGACTATGAGACTCCGTACATATATAGAAGACAAGGACTATTACCAAATTAAACTCATTCAAAGGTGCTGATTCTAGGCATTCCATTGATTCCCGCCAAATCAATTGTTCATTTATGAGCCAAATAGAAAAACATACAACGTTGTTTATCCACTCGCAATAATTTTTACTTATTTAATCCAACTAAAATAAAAACACTTTATATTTTATTTGTTGAGGCGTAGCAACGCCCGCCGGGTTTAGATATCCCTTGATAAAATCAAAGACTGCCAGATATTAAGAAGCTGAGGGAAGTTATCTATTGCTTTATTGATTCTGGCATGGGTGTCGTTATTGGTATCGCCATCGGATGTTATAACGCTTCATAAGTGCGTTAAGTTATCCAATTTCTGGTTGGACAGAAAGAAAACTTTTTTGGTTTTTTAATGTTGATTTTCAGACCTATTTTTTCCGAAGAAGATCTGTTGGTATTGAGTTTTTCTCGCATGTCTGACTGCTTTTGGTGTTATTGGCATAAGCGAGATCTTCCAGTTGCTTGCTGAAAATCTATTGAATGACGCAATTTGTGGAGAGAGACGGCCTAGAGCTCTGTTGAGGGCACTGTCAAATACTATCAGAAACAAGATTGGTGGCAGCAAACAAACTTGTCGCTATACTACCTCAAACTACCGATACAAACGAAGCTAACATTTGAATTTCAGAATATTATCATAACCCAAGTGAAACCTTCTTAAACTTATTTTTGTCAATGAAGCAAATCGTTACACATTTCATTATTATTAAATTTTGTAAAAAATTCTTTAAGAAGATTATTAAATTTTGACTTTTTTTTTGGTTCACGGAAGTCGAAAAAATTCATGAGAAGGCCACTTTTTCACTACAGAAGCTGGACTATATGTAAGTAATATAATATATTTCGTGATAATTTATCACGAAACTATTTCATACAACGAAGCATTCCATCGAAATTTTCACTTTGAAAATATTGGAAAACATGAAAGAAAATACCTGGCATTAAATCGTAATGCATTCGTCACAAGTTCTTTTGACAAACGCTATATCATGGTGTATTTTTAGTTAAACTGCTTAACTTTTGATTACTGTCGGGTTCTTTTCAAATTATTAAAGTAATGTATATGAGTAAGTCCAGTGTTGTAAAGCGATTTTGAGAAAAGTTGAATCTGGTGTTGAAAGGAGTTGTTTGCCAGATTTCGTGCTCTCCGAAAAATTCATTTTTTTTGCCATTTTTGTTAATTAATATAGCTAAACGAGCTTTTTTATAAATTCAGCGTTTACTTCCAAGAAAAAGTATGGCAGATATTTTTAAATAAAAATATATAAATGTAATGTAAATATATGAGTTTGTTATAAAAATACTCTATTTAATCTTTAAGCAATGGTTTGGGTCCATGGAACTAAAGGCCTTCAAGTTATGAGCCACGAAGCGCACACTTTTGTGTAACGATTTGCTCTTCAAAATGGGTCAAACCAATTACCATAACACCATATATACAAATAACAACAACTAAATTACTTTTATACAAATTTGCCTCAGCATGGTTTTGATTTAAAAGCTCACCCTAAATCAGTAAAGTAATTTCAATTTAAAATCAAAATTTTGCAATTTTAAATCAAAATTTTGCAATTTTAAATCAAAAATGAAAAAGTATGAAAATTTGATATTGACATTTTTTGAGTTTGGCTTTCGACTATTCTTTCTCTGAGTGTACTTTAAATAAAAGTTTATTTTTGTCAACTTGTTTGCAAAACACCATGTCTGATTCACCGTGAAAATAGTGATTTTGTTTGGCTTAGTTCCATTTGTATTCGAAGTGCACATGTGTACAAAGTTTTCTATGATGTAAAGCAAAAGCCGCATTAACTTTGGGATATATAAAGAAAGTCTTAAGATTATATTTATTTCAGTTACATTTAAAAATTCAACATGAAGTTTCATACGATTTTACTTTCGGTGGTCACAATTTTTGGCCTATTTGTCCATATCCAAGCAGAATGTAATTTAAATATTTTAACTCCGCTATTTATACGGTTTCACTTTTTTTGCTAAACTAAAAATTTCTTTTGTAGTTAGCTGTAAAGAACCAACTGTAAGAGGAAGATGTGGTTTAAGCCATAGTGCATTTGCATACGATTTCAGGGCACAAAGATGTTATAGATTTTCTGTGGTTGGATGTACTACTGTTCCACCTATAAAGTTAAATCCACAAACATTGGCTGGATGCCAAAAGCTATGCATGAATGATTAATATTATCGCTAAAGGAATGTGCAATTTTAATATCATCTGTTTACCAAAATTAATAATATCACTTGTGATATACTTATACGATTTGAAATGTTTGTGTACTAAATTTGCCTTTGATATTGTGAGTAAACGATTTCCATCTTAAAAACTTGTTTGTATCAAAAGTTTTCATATGTACATATACAAAAACAATGCTTTTAAATAAAAATATATATTTCTTTTATGCTGGTATATCACGGTGACAAAGCTTTTATTATATCATAGTTTTAACAAATAAAATTTATTAACATTAACATCTTTATTCACATTGAAATCTAAAAATAGGTTAAATATGAAATTTTCCTCTATAACTAACTTCTCAAACGTTATGTAAATTATTATAAATTATGCCATTAATCTTCAATTTTACTGGATAATTTGACAAAAAAAATCTAGCTAAGTAGTAATAGGAAAAGGATAACCCTATGCCATATAACCTTAAAGTACAAATTTTGTATTTTTTTATGAATTTCCCAAGTTTTCAAGCAATAATATCTCCTAAATTACGAAAAATATTATACGATTTTACTTAAACTTGATTTCTTATTAAGTTCATCAAGGTCCATAAGATTCAATGATTCAAGATTCTTTTACTGTGGCTAGATGCCAGTAAATATGAAATTACTTTACCAAACTTACTATTCGCTGGGTTTCAGAGCATAGAATTGTTGGAGGTGGTGAGTAGCGTGAAACATGTTACATCAATGTCTTTACCACCAGACAACCATTGGATAGACATTGCCAGGTAGTGCTGCTAATGTTTGATGTTGACTTTCTTGTAAGGAAAAAATAAGCAAATTCTGGAAAAGTTTTCGGAAATAAATAAATCATTAAATAAAATTAGCATACAAAGTGAAGGCATATGTGAAATCAGACACAGACACTGAAGGCCAAGCTTTACAGATGTTTCTATTAATATCTCAACAAATTTATAAAGCCGCCTCAACACTGTTTATAAAATCAGCATTTAATTCTGAGGTGAATGATAATAAATTTTAAGTGAAAGTCAAGTGTGTGAACGGTGCTGTTTTGACTTGTGAATTGATGTGAATAGTAAATATAGCAGTTATTTTTTTTACAAATTAAAAAAACATTTTTTTTTTTTGATTGTAACCAAATCCAATAATCGGAATTTTAGTTGAACCTCGAATATTTTGCATTGCGCATTAATTATGACTATATTTCTCTATGGAGTCGAATATTCGACCATTAACAGTATAGCGAAACATTTGCTAGAGTATTTTGGTTTTGTAATCAAGGATTTTATATGGAGAAGTAGTTTCAATCGCTAAGTCTATAAGCGATGAAAGATGAATATTCATTGACTGCATTGATTTGGGCACATGCCAGTAACTAAAAACTAAGGGGTTTTGTTTTGATGTACATTGATGGTGAGACCAAAAAAAGAGATGGTTTCTTAATTTTCGTTTCCCTCAAAATATAATGGGGGCTCAGCCCCCGGGGCTATAGTCATAATAGTCCTAAAATCCAACGCTAAAAGAAACTTCAATTCAATACCGCCAGTCTTCGGAACAAATTTCGTCTCAGAGTTACCACATTACTCAAGTTACAAAACTGAAAAGACCTCACTCGTTATAGTGATAAATGAATGGCGCATTAAATTAAGAGAATTCCAAAGTTTCGGCTTTATTGTAGCAAAAAATGAAAATACGATAATATTAAAAAAACTTGCCGCCGATAAACCGACGATCGATGCTATTTAGGATTTGGTAATTTAAAATATTAGTTACGCATTTTTTCAACTAATCTGTTTTATTTTGTCACACACTTTATTTACGGTTGCACTTTGCGCGAACACCGCCTAAGTTAAGGTACCTTCGAGTATAAAGAGAGCAATCGCAAGAGATGCCAATACTGAGAGTATGAATATTCGTTGAAGCTGTCAATTGCCTACCATATCGTTCTCTTCTCTATACCCATTACTAAAAGGCATTCAATTTTGGTTCTTTAGAGTATTGGCTGTAGTTTCGAATTTTAATTTTAAGCAAACTAAACATCTTTGCAAATGATTTCGCTTTAAATGGGCGAAATTGCGATACTTAAAAAAACACCCTATACTTTATACTTATGAGAAGAGCAGCTCCCCTCATTTATTATTAGCATTCATTAGGATTGACATTAAGCATCAATGCCTGTTATTAGTCCGATATCATAGAATACTTAGTGATTATAAAAAATTTCTGTTATTTTCAGTTGTTTCATCAAATTTTTGGCAATTGTAGTTTCTTCTTTTGAACCGCATAAATGAATATTTATTTGAAAACCTTAAAATTCACTTGACTTATATGCAAAAAAATACTTTCCGCAACTCTTGAATGAATTATTAAATCCATTAGTGAAATCCACTTAAAAGTTACTTACTTCACTAAACTTAAGAGAATAAATATATTGCAGCAACAGGATCAAAAACAAGTACGTTATACACTTCGTTAAACAGCAGCAACAACAACATAAATAATATGAAAAACAATAGGATGAATCAAAAAAAAACTTTACAATTAAAACATTAAGAATTAACGTATTTACCAATGAAACTTACATTTAGTAACCCCCAAAGGATTTAAAACGGCAGCATATCCACCCTCAACTTTCTTCATTTTAAAGGGTTACAACATCAACTTTCTTGGGCCAGGCAGGAAAATAGCGGCAAAACAACAATGCCAGTGCACTGCTTGGATGTAGCAAGTTATCTCAATGTGTCCGATGACTGACTGAATGCCTTCTACTTACTTATGTAACCCTAAACTACTTCTAAAGGACTCCAAAATGCCACAATGATTTATAACGAATTCAGTGTCGATTTTAATTCTGATTTAGATTCAAATACAAAATCGTTAATGAAAATATTATTTTTACTTTTGTGCATTAAATGTAAATGAAAAGTTTTTATGGCATCCCACACAACAGAAGAAAAATTTGAGTTTGGGTTAAGTACAGTTGCAGGTTTTGAGCAATAAGCAAAAATAAAATTTTTTCAGATTTTATTTGAAAAAAGGAAAACTTTTGTTACACAGAGCATTATCAATGAAGCACAAATCATAGATAAAGCCGAAATTATAGCTTCTTTATTTCATCATAATTCCACTTTGAACATTCATGTTTCGTTGATCTTTTCAAAAATGTTTTGTAAATGACGATCATAGTATTTATATAACAAAGCTTGTTGAAGCAGAACTGAAATGCTTTCAAAATTGAATGTAATACTTCAACAAACTATATAATTTAAGAATCAATAAAAAAATAATTAAAAAAATTTAATTTCAAATTAATTACGCATTTATTCAGGCGTAAACAAATTCGCTCTAAGTTCTTAACTCCCAAAAATTATGAACTTTTAGTCACACATTTATTCCGGGAATGATTTTAGTTGGAAAATCTCCCTTAATTTTTCGGCAGACTATTCACGCTTTATTTAGGCATATTTTTTATATATGTTTTTTGGGTCCTTATTTCTTATGAAAAATGGCACAAGAATTTTAATGGAAAATCTGCCAAAACAAAAATTTTCTGTTAAAGAGATATTGGATTATTATTTCCTAAAGAAAGATCGCTCATGCTCTAATGGTTTCTTCAATACCGTCCAAAATAATGAGCAATGAAATAAAGCCCAAAAATGGAATATACAGTCAAAAATTCAATTACCTTTTGGGTTAATCGATTATTCAAATAATAATTTAAGTTAAATTTTCAATTTGTGTTTCAAGCTGGGAACAATTTACCAGAAAAACTGTCAAAAAGTCTCCATTGTATGTCTTTTTACGCCCAATATATGTTGTTTCTTTTGCGGAATATGTTTTGGGCGAACTTTCCACTTTTGTTATTGATCTTGTACGGCTATTTTCCATTTTTTTTTTTTTTGACTATTCTATTGATTTTATCTTTAGAAATTGCATGTATTTTATTCAATACGGTTTGCATTCGAAAAATTACTTAATTTTGAGCAATTTTTCTTGTGAAGTGCAATCCATATGAGCACGCTTACATAAAGGATATAAATTTCAATTAAGGACTGTCCCAGAAAAAATTTGCGGTTATAAAAAAATACCCAATAAACTTTTTGGTCTCTTTGATTTTTCATTAATAATGACTAGTTTTCAGAATATAAATAACTAAAAACTGATTAACAATTTTTTTTTTTAATAAAAATTTCTGTCTTTTTTCTTAAGGCCCTATATTAAACTTTGTTCAATTGTTTCATTGACAGCACGGAACGATCTTTATCCACTTAAGTCTGAAGTCTTGTAAGTTTTTTGCAGTCTTACCACTCTTTCGAAGATCTCTTTTCAATTGAGCCCAATATCTCTCAATTGTGCGAAGCTCTGAGCAGTTGGGCGGATTTGCTATTTTTGGTACAAAATCTATCTATTTACTTTGATACCATTCCATTATAGCTTTAGAGGAATTAGAGGTTGCTTAATCGGGCCAGAATATCACTGTTCCCTCATGTGCACAAATAAATGGTAGAAGACGTTTTTCGAAGCACTCGTCTATAAAATCGTTTGAATTGATTATGCCTTGCGTAACAAAGAAGCTTCTTCTGAGACCACAGGTACATATGACCCCCAAAACCATATATTGCTTCGAAAATTTCAAAATTTTTATCTCTATGAATTTACTTCTTCGCTGGCGTATAATACTCGTGCCCAGGTAGCGGCTTAGAATCTGCTTTAACTTAAGTTCCGTCGTCGTCCGTCGTCAAATTTAGTCGGGTACCTTTCATACAATTTTCTGGTTCGTATCTGAGCCATTAACTCTTTTTCATCAGAACGGTCTGGTACTTTTTGAAATCTATAGGGGTTCAGCTTACTTTTTTCCTTTATTCTTTGTAGATTTTGATGTACCTGCTCTAGACGCCATATCTCGCACTGAGGTGCTGGGATTCTGCTTAAAAAACCCTTCACCTTCGCCACTACCCTTAAGTTAGAAAATTTTGGTTTTCTGCCTGAACCTTTTTTTCTTGAAACAGGTGGACCTTTCTTATAATTAGAAATAACCGTCAAAACAGTTCTAACTGATACACCAACTATTTTTACCATAGCTGAATATTTTAACTTTGGATTTTGCATGTATAATTCGGAATTGAACCCATAAAAACTTTTGATCAGGACAACCTAAATAATTTTTTTTATTATTACTCACTTTAAATTATCGTGATCAACTGGGCACCGATTTAAGTTATAGCCAGTTGAGTATTTCTTTTTCTAACTTATTGATTTTTCGACGCTCTCCATAACTCTATGTTCTTGTGCCCATTGAAGGCTTTTTTTGATTTCTTTGACTAGAAACTTCTTCCCATACATAAATTTGATTTTGGCTTAAGTTTTATTGGTCTCTTTTCCTATGGAAAGTTATTGTTTTACTGTTTATTTTTAGTACACCATATACCACTGTGCGACGTCAAGTTTATCATTAGAGTTCGTAGTAGCAGCAAGAAACTTTGAATGCTTTTGCCTTCGAAAGGAAGAGTTGAGTTAAAGATTCTCGTAGCAATCGTTGGCGTTGCCTGGGAGCTGTAGCAGACGTTTGCTTGTTATTATTTTAACCCTTGCATGCCTGCAGAGAATGTTTTTGTTTATTTTATTTAAATTTAAGTTGAAATGGAAAACTTTGTTTTCGAATTTCTTTTTCTTCTATATTTTCTGAACCCACACACTTTTCATCGGTTTTAGCTATCTATTTGCTTCTAACTTTGGCCATATAATTTTTCATTATCTTTTATTTCCCAGAAATTTTTATTAACATAGTTACAGCAATTTATTTACAAACCGCTTAATTTATTTTTATTTAATCAGATGATTTTTCATATTGATTATGTATTGCATGCAAAATATTTTCATATTAATTTGTTTTTTCTGCTGCGAAGTTAATTTTATTTTTACAATGTTGTTTTTTCACCGGTCCTTGAGTCCTTTTCCACATATTTTAAAATAATATAATAAGCATTCATATGTGCGAGTCCATGGTGAATTTTCATTTTGATTGCTGTTAAAAAGCGCGTTTTTAATGTAATTAAAAAACAATTGTTTCTCATTAAAAATTCATGGAATCCATAAATGTTGGTTAGTTTTTTTTTTTGTTTTGCCTTTTAATTTCTTGTTAAAGTATGGGAGAAAATTGCTATGTCATACTTAATTTATTTTTTCATCTTCACTCTTTTTGTTTTTTATTGCAATATGCTATATTAATTATTATTTATAAATTCGTTGTCATTTTTTATTATAATTTAATATAAATAATGTTAATGCACAAAAGTTAATTAAAAATTTATAATGTAATTTTTCTTATTTACAACACGCACATATAGTTTATAGCAGGGTGAAGGCAGGGGGAGAGCTCACAGGCTGTATGGTTTTACATGCAAATTGTGATTGTTCAACAAAAAAGTTAACCCTTCACTTTATCGTACTTAAAATCAATAGGAAAATTTTAATGAAAAAGCTAATATTTTATCACAAATATAGAAAAGATTGAAAAACTCAATTGAGTTCAAATAAATAGTATCGTAGAGACTTCAAAATCTAATATGATCCAAAGTGTATAAAAAAGGTTATTATAAAGAATACATCAAAAACTACAAAATTTTATTCACAATTACCAAACAAGTTGATGATTTAAAAAAAAGTCTAATGGTGAAATATTAAAAATGTCGATAAGCGTCGAACAATCGATGAGATAAATCGAAAAGTATCGATTAGCTTCGATAGCGTAGATTAAAGTCTAAAAGTTTCAACAGTTTTCAAAAGGTACCAAAAGATTTTACTCTATGCCCAAAGTATCGATTAGTAACGAAAAGTTTTGACACTAAAAATCTCGAAAAGTGACGATTTGTATTGAGTCCGTCAATATTAATCGAATAGCAATGAAAGTCTAAAAGTATCATAAAATGTGGTGTTCAGGATGAAACGATTTTCGTGAACGTAATGTCATTACATCATAAAAATGAAGATTAATATTAAAGTAGTGAAAAATAAAAACTGTTCATCATCATGATGTTCATCGATTTTTATTGATTGATATGATAGAAATCAACACCTTTCAAAGTTTTTGATACTTATCAAAACATTTCATTGCTAATCGATGCTTTTGGCTTGAAGTCAAATAGCTCCCACCAAATAAGAAGCAATTGTTTTTTCGATTGCGATATCAGTGGTCATATTTTTTCAAATGCTGAATATAAAATTTTTATCTGTCCAAATTAGCTAAGTTGTTAGTTAGAAGATCTGGATTTGGACAATAACTACTAGCAAGTCTACACAGATCTGCCTTTATTTACAAGATTTTTACAGTTTTAGTATAAAGGAGGCGTTTTCGCGCCCATCATATGAATATATTCTTGGTCAGCATGCTGAACTCTACGATATACTAAAATTTTAAGAAAATCGGAGAGATGTCCTTCGAACTAAACTTATTGTAAGTATATATTACCCAAACTTTCCACTAGAAATTTCTAAAATTCGTTTTTCAACAACAAAACCATAGGAATGCAAAATAGTAAGTGAGTCATTATATTGCAACTTTCCCGAGAAAAAATTTTATACTCAACAGTCAGAAAATAATTTTGGTAAATGTAACCAATTTTTTACCAAATCTCAGGTAAGAATTTTCTTACCAGATGGCCCATATTGTTAAGTCTAACTAACCTGGGAATCAGGTTAACTACAAAATTTTCTCAGAAAACGAAACCGAATTTTTTTTTTGTTTTTTTTTTTCTTATTCCCTTATTACTGGTTATTATTTGGAACTTAAATTTATTTATGTTGCTTTCAAAGAGAACTAACGTTTTTATTTGCTACTGACGAGATTCGAACCTAGGTTTCCTACGTTAGATATGCGCACATCTTAACCAACTGAGCTAGTCTTATTATTATATTGCGTGAAACTAAAAGTATATTACTACTGCGTGTGTAACAAAACGGAATGTCTAGGTTCGAACCCCACTGGAAGTAAGAGAAAAATGTTTTTTTTTTTTGATTCAAACATAATTCCATAGAACAATTTATCAGGTTAATGTGTTACCTGACGCAGGTTAGAGATTTTTTTCTAAGTGAAAACTCTTTTTCATAACTCTCATCATTTTCGAGAAAAACTTGAAACTTAGATTTAAGACGGATTTTTTTTAAAAAAGACTGGCAAAAGATTTTGGTTTTCATTGAAAAATAGTTGTTGGACATCCCAGATTCAAAATCAAGAAAAACATTTGTAGTGTTCGCACATTTGGGTTGAAGTCATTTCCGACAAACCGTAAAGGCCCCTTCAGACTATGTGAGAAGTCATATAAAAAGTCATATGAGTTGTCAAATATGACAACTCTCATAGTGTGAATATGTTTATATTACACACATGAGTTTTCATATGAGAAAGCATATGACTATTTTGACATTCGATTCAAGTCTATTTGAAAAGAGAAGTCATATGAGTTTTGTGTTAAAAAAATGAGATCTGGTCAAGTTTCTTCGTTATTAAAACACTGGATGGTCATTAATACCCTTACGACGTTTATTCTTTAAAGAAAAACAATTATTTTGAATTAAATAAATACAAAAACTTACCTACAGTCTTAATATCAGTCATATAGTATGAACACAATAAAATAGATCTTATGCGATTTGACATATCATATCTAAAAACATACAAAAAAACATACCAAAAAGCATATGACTTCTCACATAGTCTGAATGGCCTTAAGTGTTAATCTCTTACGAAATTTTCAAATTGTGGACAATTTTCCCTCAATGGGTTCCAAAAGTTCAGTTGTAGTCCAATTTTGATCTGGAAATCAAGAGGTTCGTTATCATCTGTCTCCATAGCTCGGGTATAGCTAGCGATTTCAAATAATATTATGTAGATCGGTTCAAATGGGTTCCAAGTGTTCAAGTGGAGTCCAGTTTTGATGTGGAAATCAAGAGGTTCGTTAACATGTGTCTCCATAGCTCGGATATAGTTAGCAATTTCAAAGAATATTATCTATATCGTTGGATATGACTTTTTTTGCTATAAGAAATTGGAGGTATGCTTCAAATTTGAGATATGGAAGAAATCGGCTTATCCGGATTTACTTCAAGTTGGCCAAGCCATGGTTAACATTTAGTGAGAATGACGTTAGAGAGCGACATTGTCTTCAAGAACGTGTACATTCTTTGCTATTGCTTCATCGTTCTCTCTCTGTAAGTTGAAGCAAATAATCTTGGTAATGGTTTCAGAATAGTTTACTACGACAGTCTGTAGTTAATCATACTTCACAATATTGATAACTGACGCAATCCTTAGAAGAAGAAGAAGCAACCTGAGGCTATAGCTTCCACAGATCTGATACTAAATAGACTTAAAAAAGTTAAGATTCCAGAATTAAGGCTACTAGTGTACTAAGAATTCTGGAGACACTTCTTGAATATACTAACGTATTTACATGAAATAAAAACCATCATTTAATTGTGACATACGAAAATAATTCAAAATGTCATAAAGACAATCGTGCTTTCAAACATTATCACATTGTCAGCTTCTCAAATCAAATTAGATGCGCATTAAAATAACAATTTTCTTACAAAAAAAAATTAAATTGCCTGATTGTCTTGATATAATGCCAACAAATTTATTTAAAAAACAATGAAGAAAAAACCTAAAGACAATTACAGTAACAAATCAAAAAGGAAATATGATACCTAATTCGAACTCGTCATCATCAACAACTTCAGCGTTAGTAACTTCAGCGTCATTATAATCAACGTAGTCAGACAGAGCGACAGACGTACACAGCAACGTAAACGCAGAGCATTAAAGAAATCATCACATTTGCCTGGTGGTGATGTCTTTTATAGTGCAACAGACGATATCGCAACAACAACAGCAACAGCAACAATAATAATAATAATAATAATGATGATGATAACAACAAAAACTACTCGACACAACTCAACTTCCAATCAAATTGCCGCAGATCTCAAATGATTCTATGTCTTTTTTATTTTATTTTTTATTTTAGTTGATAAGTTATTCGCGTATTTTATTTTGTTGTAGCTTCAAATTGAGTAGTCGTCTTTAGCTAGTGACAAGATAATGTGAAACGATACTTTGATTTTGATACTTGGTTAAAGAAACATTCAATCACTCATGTCAGCCAGGCAGCTCTTGGAAGATTATCAAAGTGAATCTGTTCAAAACTGTATGAAATGTACATTCTTATATCGAAATAAAGAGTGCTGAACATTGCACTTTCCACTTAGAACAGTAGAGAAGCCAAGTACATAAGCGCCATCTTAAATTCTGTGGAAGCATCCTTTCAAAAAGCAGTCTATATAGCACAAGATAAAAACAATTTTTTTCTGGCTTTTTTCGATGCCGAACATGGATGTGTCGAAAGACCGATTCAAACTACACTGCTCCAATATTTCCAATCGATTTAAACTGTACTGCTCCAACATTTATTTTTTATTATGATTATATTTACATATATTATAATAATTTACATGAAAAATATATATCAGACCATAAATTCGATCTCGAAAGCAACAATATCCCAAAAGCCAATTCTAAGGATCAAACAAGAACAACATGAATGCAGAAATAAAAGTACACTGATCAAAGGAAATGAGAGAAACTGTCCTCAATGTGCGCATTGTTGTTTCCTTGTTCGCTCGCTTCGGCTTTTTTTTCTGAATGAGACAACAATAAAAATGTGCGTAGCAGTGGTAGTTTTGGTTATTTTTCTTAAGAAAAACGAAGTCTTTGTTGTAAGGAGTGTCATATTTTTCGGGTTTTGCCCATCGCTGTTGTAGAGTATACTTTCATTGCCCAAATCATTCGATTGATTCTCTCAGTAAATATTTGTTTTTAAAAAATGTTTAATATCTCTCTTTTCTCCAGGTTAGGTTATGTTAGGTTAGGTTAGGTTAGGTTAGGTTAGGTTAGGTTAGGTTAGGTTAGGTTAGGTTAGGTTAGGTTAGGTTAGGTTAGGTAGGTTAGGTTAGGTTAGGTTAGGTTAGGTAAGGTAAGGTTAGGTTAGGTTAGGCTAGGTTAGTCTAGGTTAGGTTAGGTTAGGTTAGGTTAGGCTAGGCTAGGTTAAGTTAGGTTAGGTCAGGTTAGGTTAGGTTAAAAGGGTCGCATGCATATAACAAGTTTCACTGGGAGGCAGTTTGCCCATTGTGATACCCTACATATATATGTATATTCCCCTTCTTTCTCCTTAAAAATCTCATTGACTGGGCGTGAACCACCCAGAAGCCTTGGTGAAGTTGAGGATTCTGGTACCAAAATATTTGATTCGTTTCCACATTAGCCACGGACATTCACAGAGCAGATGCCCAACCGTCTCATCTTCTTCTTCGTCTACACAACTCCTTCAGAAATCTCTTAAAGGAGCACTTTATTTGGCTGCCATAGGGCCAATAACACAGTGCCCCGTCAGCACTCCTACAACAGCTCTTACCTTAACTCAGCTGAACTTTAAGAGAGTTTGTGTTCTTCCTAGATTCAGTTTAGGCCACGTGTTTCGAGACGTTTTGCAACCGGTGGTAAGGTTCCACCTTCTGTTCATTTGTTTCTTGGTTATGTCCTATATCCAATACTATAGTTCCCCCAGCGGTATCCTAAGCTATACCACTTGTTGGTTCTCCGGTTGTTCTGATCCTATTTTGGCACATTCGTCAGCTTTCTCATATCCGGAAATACCCTTATGACTGGGCACCCAGCAGGGCTTTAAGAAAATTTTCATCGCTTTTGTTAGGTAAATAAATGAGATGTCATTAGCATTATTAGGCTTTAAGAGCGCAAGTATTACTCACATCTGTATTATTTGCAAATGACAACCTTCGATTAAATTGTATCAGGTAGGTTACTTCATTCGATACCATAGCTCTAACTTTAATGCTGTCGATGTTGCCTCTTCATCTGCCTCAACACTGCATTGTACGATGCTGCCAGGAATTTTGCGCGCAGCATGCACAATAATAATTTTCAAATTACAAATTCACAAAACGTACGCGAAATTATGCGCAATACAACCATCAATTCAACCAACCAACCAACCATCGAAAACAACATCCATCCATCCATCCAGCCAGCCATCCATCCATCTGTCTCTCTATCTGTCTGTCTATCGAAATATCTGTCCTCTGTGCTATATACTCCATTTGCCTGTCGCCGACTAAAATCTTCTTCGTTTTCTTCCATTAATACGCGCCCATCATATATTTAGCTACACATCTGTGACTTAATACAGAACCTCGCCTTAAGGCAACATTTTTATTTTTGACGGATTTTGATTTTCTTTGCATTTCATTACTAGCGGCAATGCAAAAATACAGCGTTGTCGGAATAAATAATAAAAATTGTGTGGCGAAAAATTTTTGATTTGGCAGCCGTTTTTTGATGAGTTGATAAGAAACAGTTTCTCTCAAGAAGCTTTCGTATTTTGTATTGGAAACTGTTTTGGAATTCACTTTAGATATAAGAATTTCTACTGGTCTCTGGATTCAAATTGAGCTACCTTTAAATTTCATCCACCATAGCAAGTAATTCTTGCCGTGCACTTTTTCGTTGCATTTTTTTCCCCATTCTCTACATGGTTGCTACTTCAAATCTACAAGAAAATCATCAACTTGATATTCCAGCTCATTCTTAAGTCACTTGAAATGAGTTGCATTCATATGTTGCCCAAAGGTAGCAACAGTTGTTGCTGCTGCTGCTGCTGCTACTCAGCAACATAGTAGTCAATCAAACTGTTGCTAAACTTCATTAATACTCGCGGCACATGGAAGCTGGTTGTTATTACAGCTATGGTTGTTGTTGTTGTTGCTTTTAGTGCACAACTCCATGTTGGCACAAACTTGTTTATTATCGCTTGTAGTTGTTGTATGGAGTACAATCATTGACAGCAAAATGGCAGCTTCCGTTGCAATACTGGTAGTTGGAAGAATGTTGCCGTCTAGCGCTTCAAGGAAGAAAACCTACACAAGGTTGTTTGAGATTAGAATTTTTACTTTTTATTTTACCTTTTACTTCAAGTAGATGTTAGAACTTTAAAAGAGACTAATAAGCTGATCTATTTTATATAAATGGGACGTAGTTATATTGCTTTAATGAGGAAGCCTTTACAATTAAATACTAAAAAAACGATTTTTCTTTTGTTCATCCATCTGCTACTCTGTTAATAATTATACTAATTAATCAACAACTCGAAATTACTCAAAAATACGCAGGAAAGGAGTAGTTTTACAGTAGTACACTTATCCATACCCTCAAAATAATTTAATAGCAGCACAATGAACTAGTGGACCAAGACCTAAAAAATTGGCACATCTACCTGGAAGTATAGAAAAACAGTGCCCAGAATAAGTCCAAGAAGATCCATAGCGGTTTTAGCAAGAATAAATAAAGCACCAACTGCATAGACGTACATGCAAAGTGCCGAAATATACCAAATAAAAACTCGGTGGACTTAAAGATTACACGAGAATGTTGTGCGTTTGGTATAAGCCAGAAATTGCAGCTATAAAAATTAATACGTTAGAGTTGCTCTTTTTGCTCTGGCATTTTGATAGCAAGACAACACAACACACTTAACAACTAAAGCATGAAGAAATAAAAGGCTATTAAAATAGACTAGAGCAGTGATAGGCATTCTACCTCACGCGGGCAACTGTGGCATAACTCAAGCAAAGGCTGCGTATATGTATACTCGTCATGTACGCTGCAAAATACGATTCGGCATGACTCGATTACGTTAGATGCACACATTGAAATGCATCTGTGTATGTTTGCCTTGCACTGGTCTAGAAGATGAGCGTAGAGATATGCAGAAGTTCAGAAATACAATAGCTGAAATTTCAATAATGTTGTAAAAATGTAATCAGTGATTAAATGCAGATTAACTGTCTCGTAAAGCTGCGGTAGCGTTTACCCTGAAAATATATGAAAAAAAAAATACAATAAATATAAGGATACAAAGTGAAACAATCACCTATAACATATTGGGCACAAGGTTGAAGCTCACGGTTGAATATTTTGAAAGTAATCAATCGAAAAATAATGAAGTGATACCTCATTGGGATTAACTATCAGAAATCATTGGCTGACATTATATTCAGGTGCAACTAATGAGTCATCACAAAGAGACTAAGATGTACGTTTGCAACAATCTAGCAGAGGATACGAGAGTATATAAAGATTTAGTGCTGTTTCAAAATTCTTAATGCAAACAAGATTTTTCCTCAAAGCCCTAAACTCTTTGGGAGTAACTGTCATCGCAAGCATTACCGATGTAATAATAAAGTCACTTTCAAGGTGGAACGCATTAAAAATTAGTTTCTTTTGTAGAAGATGAAAGCATTTGTTCTGCAAGAACATGTTCAAGAGGCAGCAGAGTGACGAATATATAAGAAGAATAATAGTATATAAATTATAAAAGGTAACAGTCTTGTTCAGAGTTACTCTATTAAAATACTTAGCTGAGTACGTATTTTTATTTATTTATGTACTTAAATTTTTTTTATTTGGTCACTAACTGAAAATGGAGGACAAAATCGGAACAGCTGATCCCTATGTTACCAACGATGTAACAGAAAACTGTCAGGCATGCTAGCTAAGTACTTTGTTACTCGTTTGTTCGACAGTTTGACAAATACAAGACAAGATACAAGAACCTCATAAAAAAGTAACGAATAACGCGCTAGCGAATTAACGAGGCTGGTGTGAATACCACTAATATCTTTGAAGGTGCATATCTTCAGTGGGTGACATCAAAAGCACTAGAAAAAATGTTTGTCCCCAATTGATATGTGAAATTAGTCAAAAAACTACAGTATTTGATATGTTTATATCTCAAAAATGTGAGCCAAGTGAGTAAAATCAAGTCTCATTTTTGGATTCAGCGGGCCACAAGCATTGAATGATAAGTAATTAGAACATAGTAAATTTTACTCGTTTTTAATGCCTTGTGGCATGAGAAATATGCTACTATGAAAGAGGTGTTAACTGTGAGAAATTTGCCTATAAAATAGAGCCAAAATTATAGAGCGAGATTACTGTTTCAATTCAACAAATAAATCCTCATATTTTCAAAATGAGAGCAACTGATGCAAGAAATATACAAAGAGAGCGTGCTGTCAAAATGGCAAGAGAACCGAAGATCCCAGAATTTAGTAAAACTATATGAAGACTTTTAAGGTAATGAATTTTTGGTACATAAGGTTGCCAGCATAATATTATGATCAAATCAATACGCTTGAACTGTGTTACTTGACTTAAAGTTTCAAGCTAAATAGCTAAGAAGGCTATTAGCTGTAGTGGCTAAACTCTATATTATTATTAAATTGCGTAAACTTTGACTAAAATATTCTCTTCAGGTTACATTGCTGAACATTGATCCATCTTTTTTGTTTTTTCATTTGAAGCACTCCAGAAAAACCTTTGACATTTCAGAAGAGTTCAATTTTTTTTCGCCTCATGTTCAACGATGTAAAAACATTTAACGCTTCGCGAGAGCCCCAAGCTGAAAAACTGTCCGTATGAATATACTTTTTACTTTTTTGCTTAATAAACTGAATTACACTTGTATTCATATTTATATTTCATTTCATTAAGTTTTCTTTTTTTTTTCGACACAAAGGCAGTTCATTGAAATGTGTAATGCAATGCAAAGGATACGAACGACCATAGCGTATCCTTTAACCCCACAAGTTGGGCATTGACCACAGCGTAGAGCACTTGAAGTGCCGAGTGTTGTCGCACTTGTGGCCAATATAAAGCGCTAAAATAAAACCAAAGGGAGAAGATACCTTATTGTAATAAATATTTACATGTTGGCAACATTGCCGTCAGCAATATTCAGTGCTGTTGTTGTGTGAGGATGTTTGTACTATCTACGCAGATACATTCACAATTATAAGTGATTTTTACACTCAATGAATTTGCTTTAAAAAATTGACAATGGCCCTTTTTTTATTTTGTTGTTGTTTATTTTTATTGCATCCCTTCACTCATATGGGTAAAAGTGTTACTGTGCGGATATGCTGTTGACCATCAGTGTATAAACAACACATTTTTTTTCACAACATTTTAATATATGTATAAATATTTTTTTTTTCCTCCATTATATTTATTAATTATTTATAGCTGCGTTATGTGCGTTATGAATCTGATGCGATGCGATGCGTTATGTTGTGTGATGCGCTCAAATGTGTTAAATAATCGCGTGGTTATATAATTTTATGGGTCAACACGTTTCCGTAGTGAACAAAACTGTATCCTATCCACCGTGCTGTCGGTCACTTGTAGCCAGCCTTTTACTTGTGAATTATTGGTTTTGATGAGACCAAGTTAATGTTAAAAATAAGTATCGCACCACAACGATTTATTCACTATAAAGGCAGAAAATGTAGGCATTTCCAGCGATGAGTTGAAAAGACTCCACGCTGGTTTGATTAATAGAATGAATTCTCCAATCCATTCAATTTCCAAGTTCTTGCAATTTTCTACTTTGGTCACATAACAAAAAGCTGTGATAGTCTTAAAAATAAATTTCCAGAGTGGATACCAAATAGGGTATTTGGGGATAAATTTTTTTCTTAAATTGATTGGGAGCTTGAATACAAATATTACTGTTTACGCTTGAACTGTTTCGCTTTTCGTCTATCGTGTTGTTTCCTGTCCTACTTGTTATTTAATAGTTTACCAAGAAGCTTTTCTGACTCTAAAAATAAATCTATTTTCTGATGAGTTATTTTCTAATTGCCGAATGCAAGATGTACCTATATTACAAGAACTTGTTTCTTTTTAATTTTTGCTCAGTTCTTTTTTTTAATTTATCGAGAGCCAATTGCTGTAGAATCGTGTTAGCAGTAAGTGCTCGGATAAATGTACTCTGCAGTAGTGATTCCAGAACATTTTGCTGTCATATTCCTGCTAAGGGGCACTCTTCTGCAAGGTTACTTGTGCGTCATCTGATCTGATCTTATCTGATCTCATCTGATCTCATCTGGTCTCATCTGATCTCATCTGATCTCATCTGATCTCATTTCATCTCATCTCATCTCATCTCATCTCATCTCATCTCATCTCATCTCATCTCATCTTATCTCACCTCATCTCATCTCATCTCATCTCATCTCATCTCATCTTATCTAATTTCATCTCATCTCATCTCATCTCATCTCATCTCATCTCATCTCATCCCATCTCATCTCATCTCATCTCATCTCATCTCATCTCATCTCATCTTATCTCGTCTCATCTCATCTCATCTCATCTCATCTCATCTCATCTCATCTCATCTCATCTCATCTCATCTCATCTCATCTCATCTCATCTCATCTCATCTCATCTCATCTCATCTCATCTCATGTGATCTCATCTCATCTATTATCTCAATCTGACATTTTGAAGCAAAATCTTAACATGTTCCCATGCAGATTCATAGATTATTGGAAACAGACAATCCGCTTATAGTGTCCTATAGTGACCATGCAGCAAATACGAGAATGTCAAATAAGCCAACAAATATGCTTCACCGACTTCATCAGTGCCTTCTGAAGCATATATAAAGACACGATTTGGAATGCTTTGGAAACCAGATTCCTTTTCATCTAATCTTATTAACATTATTAATCCTAAATAGCTAACCTTCGTCATTTTGACGACCATCAGTTAGATATTCACTTCTCTCGCTCTAACTATCGCGCCTAGGTACATGTCAGTCGTTGAAGAAAGCTTGCTTTTGGTGCTAGTGAGCAGTCAGTGAGTATTTTGATATTTAAACGATCAAGTACGTCATTTTGACGAATGGTTAGCTTATTTGTAAGTTTTTTCTTATACACTTTTATACGCTCAAGTTTTTTTTGTATTTTATTCTTAGTGTTAATGATATTAATTTGAAGAAATGCCAAAAATAAGAATAAAAAAGTATTGTACCAAAAAAAAAAATATTGTTTATAAGGTTGTACTCAGATGTAAGCTTATCTGAATGCTAGCCATGTTTTGTTCATATTAAACTGAATTTTAAGCTGGCATTTTTAGATGTATTGGCAAAGCTACCCAGTTTCACAAAATTCACGTTGACACACTTGAAAGTTTCATCATATTCTCGCAGTAAGGCCAAAATACTCCTGTAGCAATGCCTTATGTCCGGTGAATGTTAACCCAAAATTTTCAAAGTTTTATTTTCAATTTCTTAACACTTAAATTCAAAATACTCGTATTCTCACTGTTAATTTTTAATAATCTTAAAAGTTTTTAAAAATGTTGATAGCATAATAAAATTGTGAGACAATTTAAAAAATAATTGCCCTTACGCTTATGTACGAACTTCAACTTCAAGTTATGTAAAATGGTAATAATTTTCTTAAGCATTTGACCAATTTAAATTGAGGTTTCTCATTGGACACAACAAATGCAACCGATTCCGGATTCGTCACGATATATAATGTACATATTAATTTGTATCACAATAAATTGCATTCGTGGCTGCCTGCAACTGAACTGGTGGTTACAATGTCTGCATGCCTGCTGCTGCTGCTGCCATGCCACGAATAATTTGCATTTTAATGTAAAACGCATTCAAATGAAGTTGAAATAAATAGCAAAATCAAGGGAAAGAAGCAAAGAAAAAAAAAAGTGCAGCAGCAGCAGCATTTACTGCAATTAAGAGGCAACACCAAAACCAATGAAAACAGCACTAACATGATGTTCATAACTAGTACGCGCGTTACATGGTTGGTGGCACCAACTGAACATGAAAACGCGTTAAATGTCCATCAGCGACATCACCAACAATGTTGCCATAGCAGTTTGAAAGTGCTAGTGTGCACAGTATTTTGAAGTTAACAAAATTTATAATATAAATAAATGGAAACTACGATTGGAATGTGAAAGACTTGAAGCAAATTTTCATCATTCTAACGTTATCATATGTATAGCAATGATAATGAAATCAAGGCCCCTAATTGTATTATTTCGGTATTAAAAAGTACCGATACCTTTGTTATGAAATTTATGACTTTATCTTCTCTCCCCGCCAAAAATAGTTGCTATGATGAAGGAGTCCTACAACAGCGCAAAATATTTCGCTCTGCACAATGAACAGCTCCCCGACTCTAACGAAGTGCAACAGAGAGTGAGGCAAGTGGATATCCTGTCGCCAATACTTTTTTTCCTGACGATAGACAATGTACTACGACTAAATATCTGTGAGACATAGCATCCAATGTAGACTGTCTGAAAGGTTAAGTCATTTGACGATGATATCTCTTTCTTGGCAAGTCCATCAGCGGACTATACAAGATGTGTCAATCACTGCAAATGAATGGAGAGTCGATCGACCAAAGTATCAACGATAACGAGATATAAATAGTGTATTCAGGGCGCTCCACGGATCTACATATTATTCTGAAGCATATGCCAATTAATGAGATCGAATAGTTTAATTATCTGGGAAGTTTCATGTCATCTGATGGCGTAATAAACCTACACGTTAATAGCAGAATTGGTAAAGCTCGTTTTGCTTTTGGGTTCCCGACTCCAGCTTGGAAATACAGCCGAATTTCCTTTGGCATTAAGTTGAGACTCTTCGAGTCCAACGTGAAATCCGTGCTATTGAAACCTTGATAGTTTCGACAAAAAATTACAAGAAAATCACAGGCCATTCGAAGAACCTGTTTTGCAATGTTATGAAAATAATCGCTATTTGCAATGCATCCCAAAGATTCGTTGGCCGCTTATTATATCCAAGCAGGAATTGTGGCGTAAGACGTCTCAAAAGCTGTTGGATTTTTTTGATAAGGCAGGGTAATTGTCTTGGTATTGGTTACAAACTGAGGAAGCCAAATGACAGCATTGCGAAGCAGATCCTTCTCAGCGTGCATGGAGAGTTCGATAACAAAGTACAACGTGAGGATTAACAGTATTAGCAGAAGTTGCGACCAAGACGAAAAGATGGAAGAGATTGGTTGCCGTCCTATGCTTGGTGCTGACGGAAACAATGATGACGATGATCTTAACAGGGCCGGTTCCAATTTTCAACTTGAGATACTGGAACTTTAACATAAAGTTCCATAGAAAAATGACTTTAAGATGGAAGTTGAAGTATAATGTCAACTCAACAATACGAAATCGGCCATTAGTGAAAGTTGCGATACCTAAAAGTACCTTTAAAACGAAGTACACATTACATATATTCTCTGTGATTTATAAAAGTCAGTCTGTGACATATTACATACATTATTACGAATAAATAAAATGATAGCTGTTTTCGATGTTCGCATATCACGCAAAAACTGCTTGATCAATTTCAATCAAATTTATATAGGATTATTTCTTAGACGCTAGGTATCAATCTCCAATTGAAATTGTCACGATATTTTTGTTAAATATCAAAATATTTAAGTTTCAAAATTGCTAAAAAAATTAATTTCACACATAGAAATAAGCATGAAAACATAACAATTCGTTGAATGGGAATTGAATGTGTTATTTAGTGTGTGCTTTGTTTTTTGTCGTTCCCATGACAATTAAAAAGAAAAATAAATTGTCTGAAAGTAAAAGCAGTTTGTTTAAGAAGAAAATATGAAAAATGATTAAAGTTGTGTTCGAAAATTTTTCAAATAAATTTAAAAGGAACTTAGACGTAATGGTTTATATATTTCGTACTAATATGCACCATATCATTATAACCTGGTGCGTTAATGTCCTTTTGGATGTAAATAAGGTCATGGCACATTAAATTTTATTGCCTGGTACTTTTATGTGCATAGTTGACCAAAATAGCTTTGATTCTGACTTAATTAAAAACAGGCTACGCGTACAAAGTTGCGGGGATTAGCTATTACGAATATAAATTTCCCATTAATTGAAAGAAATTTTTCAGATTACGACTTTCTAAATTTTTGTTGCTTTGACAAAAACTTTTCCACAAATTTAATTATTTGACAACTTCTCGTTTTTCGAATCACTGTGCAACGATGGTGCGGCGCCATCAATTTTTCTCGAATAGCGCGCCATATGCAAATCGTCGCTTAGCAGGCACCAACCAATGCACGTAAAATAGCACTTATACTGTCGGCCATGTTGGTCTTCGAAACCTTGCGAGGAGTTTCAAAAAAAAATTAGTTGTTCACCAAAAGTTGGCAATTTCTTGAATTGTTTGGTATAATGACATCTACAGTAAAAAAAAAATACTGCCATTAAAATGTGCCTGCTAATGTTGTAGTTGTTGCAAAAGTGTTTTTGTGTGAGTGTGTGTGTGTATAGCGCACTCATTCGCACAAGCAACACATTGGGGTGCTATGTGATACTGACGTTAAGAAAAAAAAAAATAAAAATGAAAAATAATAATATTCGTAATATCATTTGCGATCTTAATAATTATTTCAGCTCGGTTCGCTATTGACCAACAACAGCAGTAGCAGTGCCAACAACAACAACAACAGCAACAGCAACAACATAATTACAAGTTACGTGTGCGCACTCGCACTCGCTCACATTTAGTTGTTGTTTAGTGTTGGCAACAAAATATGTTGCATGTTGCTGTTACTCTGCTTCTAACTCGTAAAATAAAATTGCCCACACTCCGTGCGTTTACTGACCCCTATATCATGCTAACTGCCAACCCCATGTTGGTCTTTTACCTTCCTCTTTTTTTTTACTTTAATTTTATTAAAAAAATTTTTGATTTTGTGTTGATAGTTGCCATCATCGTCGTCACCATAATAATCAGCAACATAAAGGTTTTTTTCTTTTTTGTGATATTTATTTAGTTGATTTTAGCGCTCGGTTGTCAAGAGCGGTGCCAATGAAAATGGTTTGAATTGAAGTTTTGGAATACATATTAATATATTATAATTTCATTATCTAATAGTAGTCTTACTATTTTATCGAATTTAATTCCTCATGTTCTGTTCTATTGGTCCTTTTAACGACAAAGTATGTTCTTGATTTCTGAGGGAAAGTCTTGCATTAATGACAAGTCACTGAAAGATTGTGATATCCCACCTATCATTTAGATAATCATATTTTTTTAAATCACCTATACGAGTCTTTTTTGACTACTATTTATGACCAAAAAGTGATTACAAGTAACAATTGAGAAAAAAAAAATTAAAAAAAAAAATTCCAAAAATCACATTCCGATCTACCCATTGATCTAAAACTGATTGGACAGGAAAATAGTAACAATATTATCACTTTTTGATCTACGTAATGAATCGAATATGACTTTAGAACTTATTCTTGAAAATGTATTTTGAATTGTATTCTGTTTTGTAGTTCATAATAACTTTACTAGAAGTAGATAATATATAAATACTTTTACAATAAGTAATAGAAAAAAAACTAAGTCATAATGATTAGAAATATGACTAAAAAAAGACTCGCTTATGACACGAAATGCTTAGAAATATGACTATAATATGACTCGAATAAGACTCGCAAATGATAAGAAATATGACTATAATATGACTCGAATAAGACTCGCAAATGATAAGAAATATGACTAAAATATCAATCGAAAAAGACTCGCAAATGACTCGAAAAAGACTCGCATATGACTCGAAGAAGACTCGCATATGACTCGAAGAAGACTCGCATATGACTCAAAGAAGACTCGCAAGTTATAAGATATGTGACTAAAATATGACTCGAAAAAGACTCGCAAATGATAAGAAACATGACTAAAATATTACCCGAAGAAGACTCGCAAGTGATAAGAAACATGACTAAAATATGACTCGAAAAAGACTCTCAAATGATTAGAAATATGACACGAAAATGAGTCGAAACTGATCAGAAAAACGGGTCATAAACGACTCTTTAAGAAGAAGAATCATTTATGATCAATAAATGAGCGCATTTATGATCATTTTAATCAGACAGAGGACTTGAAAAAAACTTGAATGTGATCGAAAATTTCATAAAATGCTGGCTTGGTAACGAATCATATAGCGTCATGACTTGAACTTAAGTATCCTTCATTCTCTTACAAGCCCGCTAGTATGTTGTAGCAGCTAATCTGATACCAGTGAAAGTCTGACGCATAGATGAAACGAATGTTCGACTTATATTATTATTTTCTGAAATGCAACAACTCTGAAATAATGATTCTCTTAGCTAGAACAATTCCTTTATTTACTTGACATTTTTCAGTCAATTAAATCAACGAATGTCCAGACATTTCATTTTCTTCTCCACGTGGTGTCCTTGCATATACTATAGCATCAAATACTGCGTGCAAAATGTTTCTTTCAAATGATCTATACCCATTTATTTTTTAAGGAACAAGTTCTGAGTTCAGCATTTTCAGTGCATCTAAACGTATTCAGTTGCTTAGGGTCACCCGACGTCAGATCTTAACTTAAATGTTATTTATGAAGTAAGATTACACCAAGGTTAATAAACTTCTACCTCAAAATCTGAACTATCGATTTTTTCAATCTTCATAGAGCTTTCTCAGATAGATCACTGTCTCAGCAGTGATATCAATATCATCGCTTACGATAGCAGTTAGGCAAAATACATGACAGTGCGCTCCCTTTACTTTTGAAAAAACTTTGCACAGACAGCTCGCTGAGACGAGGTGCATAGTTTCTGCTGAAGAGCAACAAGCGTATACTGCCTTCAACGACAAACTGCCATACATAAAAAGTTGAAAAAAAAAATTTTTCAAAATGTCAACTTCATTTACTGATGGCTTGTTGTATAGTGCTACTCCTTGTACATAAGAGTATGCCTGAGTTATAACGACCTATGTCTCTTTGATTTTTAATGTAAAACTTAACATGGCTCAGACCAATCGATTAAAAATTTTACAAAAATATGTTTATTTAATAAAAAAGTCCAAGAAAAATCTATGTGCAAATAGGTGATACGAAACAGAGTCTAAAAGAATTAATTGTATGATAGACAAAAAGAAAAGAAATCAATTTATAAAGACTCCACTTTCACAATTCCATGTTGATTGACTTTCTGTCTCATTTTGAATATTTTATTTAATATTGGCGTTTGTTAAGCTTTTCTTCGGAACCTCAGTAATCTTTCGATCTAAAACTTCCATGCGTCAACGTCTTTTTTTCTAATCTCTTTAGATTTGTATATGAATGCAATGATTGAAAGTGCAATTAACTTTAGAAACAATTTGCTTAATGCAAATCAAAACCAAAACTAATCAACTTAAATTACTCATGCATTGAATTGCAATTTAAACGCAATCTGCAAGCGCCCCGGATTGCAAGATAATGAATGTAATTTCAACGAATCGATTCTGATGTCGACGTCGATGTTGATGTAAAACCAATGCCGTACATTAGATACAAAATTGTAACAATTAACAACAAATTGATTTGCGGCTTAAAATCAATGCAGTAAATGATTGTTGTTGCAGCGGTGGGCTTGAAAATTAATAACCGCACCAAAATGCGTTCACTCGCTACAGATTCAAGATAAGGAAACAATTAATTAAATTCAATTTGAAAATTTAAATTTAAGTTGCAGCTGAAGAAAAGACCAATGAGGCAGAAAAAAAGTTGGTCTATCACCGAACAAAATGCAACAGGGCAACACTTCCGCTGGCAGCAACTTTATAAAAAAATTCGCTTAATTGTTTAATGGCTGCAAATGCTTTTAGCAACGCTGTCTTTTTCTGTGACATTTATTTATTTTTGTTGGTTAGCAAAATTTAACAGAGTGCAGTTGAAAAAGTGAATTTTTGTTTTAGATTGGTATGAAAAAGTTCACACAAAAATTGGGATTAAATTGTGGTAAAAGTTTGAAAAAAGTTAATCTTTTTCTATTACTACTAGTGTTCCCAAATTCGAAACAAATTGTTCGGTAACTTAGTGCTTATCACAAGCATTCTTTATTCGACGTTTTAAAAGAAATTTTCCTCCATACGCCCTAACTGCCGATGTCGCATGCACCCATGTGTTATTGCCATGGCATGGCGCAAAAATTCCAACATCCAGGTTGTTGACATGCCGTGCTTAACACTCTGATTTATTATGCGAAAAATATTGCGAACAAAATTTCTTGCCACCAACATTGTTTTTATTGTGAGACAGTGTTGTTCTTCTGTTAAAGATCTTGAATTTATTTTCTTTTTCTTAATTTCAATTTGAATTATGCGCATTTTTCGCGCTGTCTTCGTACATGTTGGCGGTGGTGTTTTCCAATGAATTATTGCTTGCGCGTACACCGAAGGGTTAAGGTTAACATGTGCAATAAATTTTATAATTTTTTGTTTTTTTAATTATATGATTTCATTAGTAAGAAATTTAAAGTAATAAAATTAAATAATTGCATTTTTTATATACGAATTTTATTAAACCTTTATTATGCCGAAACATAGTATTCCTGACATCTCTGTCGAAGATTTCTAGATTATATGGTATTGGCTGATCCACAACTTGAATTTCTTAGCTCGTAGTGGCGCCAGGCTTATCGTCTCATACTCGTTCTCGTATGAGAAATTTTGTATTTGTATCGTTCTCGTCTCATACTCGTCGAGTTTTTCGGTTATTCTCGTTTAAATGTGCTTACTTATAACCCAGCGGCTGTTATACACAACATCGATGAATAATTATACTCGTTGTAGGCAGTAATGCTCACAACACCAGCCAAAACTTTAAATTCTTTTTACAAAGGGATGACCACTTTGTAGGTAGCTTGCCTACATCTCCATATACAATGTGTAGCAAGGGAAATGCAGACTGCCTTAAAATATCGCTTACTAAGTTCGTGTATAGTTTACCGAGTTGCCTACATCTCCACATACAAAGTACGCAGCCAACAGGCAAGACCCCTTACATCTCCATATACAAATCAGACAGCAAACAAACAGACTGCCTACTGCTCCATATACAAAGCATGCAGCCAGCAAGCAAATAAACAAAATATCACAGCAACAATTTCATTTGTGAAACGTACAACACATAGGGTATAGCTTTTCATACGTGAAAAATCAGCGTACTTTGTCAAATTGCCGCTGGAAACATACATATTACAGTATATATTTGTAACTAGCTGAACTCGCGATTTTGCAAGTACATTCTCCTTATCAAAAGACAGAGAATTACTCTCAGTAGCGGATACGAGGTGGACTTCCTCTTCCACGAGCAAGGTAACCAAACATTTTTGGCCCAGTTTCCATAGAAAGGACACTAAATATTTGTTATCCTTAACTCGGATTGAATGCAGTTTATTGACAAGGGTTGTGACTGGCCACTGCCTCATTGGGTATCAGGCTGGGCGCAGTATCCAATAACTCGAGTAGAAACTGTCATGAACCCGATGAAGAGGAAACCGTAAAACACCTTTTTTGCTTTTGCCCTGCTTTGGTAAGTTATAGGTTAAAATACTTTGGGCAGCCATTCTTTATATCCCTGAAGGAACTAACTATAGTCCATTTGAGTGAAATCAAAAGATTCGCTGTAACAACAGGCACCTTCATGTTGGACGAGCACCACAATGAAAGGACCAGAATTTACTAATAAGACTGTAGCAGAGAGCTTGTGGTAACACTATGGACCCCTGTGGTCTATGTGAGGCTCTGAAATAGCCGCCACCCTAACCTAACCTTCTCCGTGTGACAACTTGGTCTATATAATACGCAGTCATTAATGCAGACCATAAAACCAATTTTGGTAAAAATACCAGGAATATAAATTTAAGTGTTTTTGTTATATGATAGGAGACAACCCCACCCCCCCCCCCCCCCCCTCCCGATATAGTCCCATTTCGCTGATATTTTGCGAGTACCTTAGCACAAGTAATGTTCGTATAAAGTTTCAGCCTCTTAATTGTTTTTGTTGTATGGATGATACCACGTTCCGTTGTTCAAACAATTTCAAACTATGTTGTAACCCTCTCCGACGTTAAAACAAATATAGCCTGTGTATTTGAGCATAATCGGTTGAGTACTTTAAAAGTCAATACATAACGTACAGACAAATATAATTTTTTATGTGAACCAATTGTCTAAGAAATGAAACAAAAAGTGTTTATTGTACGATAAACACTACATTATTGCCGAAAACAAAATGTCGGTAAAATCTTTGTTGTTCTTGTGCTCGGTCATACCAGAAATAATATATTTATAATATATATAATTTCAGTATTTATGTAAGAGTAATATTTATATTAAGTCCTTTAATTTACTATTATTATACCACCTATGATAAGTCTGCAACTTTAACTGAAGCGTTATTTTAAAGCCTCAACCACAAGTAGCTGGCAAATATTTATTTATTCAACATCACGTCACCTCAATGTCTCACAGTCTATATAAATATTTATCACCAGCTGGCGTTAAGCCTCTATCTTAATCCTTTTTAAGTAAAAAGGGTCAATTATATCGATTGTGAGTTTGTGTCTTTCCAAGTTGCTGGTAGAGCTAGTCGTCTATGGAATTTTTCTTGTTAATAAAACATAATTGATGCATTTGATTTATGCGGCAAAGTTCTTACAAGAAAATTTGTTTTGTTTGAAAGACAGACGCAAAATTTGACGCAGTTTTCTTTGCTATTGTCCATTTAAGTCAACGACATACGCAGCAAAAGTCTCGAGTGACCATTAAAGAAAATTCCCATAATTTTAACTGCTGCAATGAATGATACTTAACCGCAATGGAGTTGTGTTGAGAATGCGGTCTCCACATTAGGATAGGTGTCTTCTGAGTTGAATGTTAGAGTGGGAGCGATAACTCCCATATTTTTTTAAATTTTTTTCTAATCGTTAGTCTCAAAAGTTAGAAAGAAGGTGTTGCATTCTGGTATTTCAAAGTGAGGTGGAAGCGTTGATGTCTTCTTCGTAGCCTTCGCAGGATTTGGAAAAGAGTAGTCGGTCGGAGAAACGAAAAATCTTCAGTTCTGTAGGAAAGAAATAATTAATGCCCCCTTAACTTTTTGCAAGTTACTAACAACTTTTTCATTAGAAGCTCGATCAAAACGTGTTGTCTTTTTGGCATCGCTTTTAGAGAATTTACCTGAAGAATATTGCCTTCAAATGTCCTTTAGTTTTAAAAAAGCTTGTTGACTCTATAGTCAAGCACCAAAAGCAAAAGGAAAAAATCTATTTTCGATACTAAAAAACTCAACTCAATCTGTAGACAAAAGTCAAAAATCATAAATTGCAGTTACTGCCGCTGACACCACTTTGATGCCAGAAATGTATTGTTTTTCTTTCCAAAAGAAATTCAATGCACTCTCAAATGCATTTGTAATGAACTTTTGCACAGCACTGCAAAAAATGATTGTAAAATCTATGAATAAAATTGTGTTTCCTTGTCATGTGGTATCTCAGTGGTTTTGAAACCATCATGTGGAGATAAAACAACATCCAAGAACATGATGACTAAATTGCATTTCCAAAACAAGATACTCCAAAAAAGAGATGATACATGACTGAATTATAGCATTGCTAACAAGAGCAACTACGATAACAAAGAGTGGGCGGCATAACAGCACAGACTGGGGGGCGGCGGCATTGGAATCATGTGTGAACAAATAATTCCATCAGCAGGGAACAAACGCACATGCAGATGCAAACACGCATACTGCATGTGCAGCATACAACACTCGTACTTGTGCGAGTTGCACTTGTATCATTTTGCCAGTAACAACAATAACAACAATGGGACAACAGCATATGCAACACAACACCAACACTACGAACAAAACAGTGTACATTCGATTATCCTTGATAAATTTATGAATTTTTGCTTTTGATTGTATGCGCTGTATGCAATGCAACATCAATGAATGGTATTCTATCCTGTATGTCCTCGAAGTTGCTGTTTGTCGTTTTGCATCCTTTTTGTGTGAAACAACCCAATTTTCTCTCTTTCGCTGCAAGTGTTTGTGTTGCCATTCAGTGCAGCAGCATATCATCATTGTCAATGATTGCAACAGCAACGTTGAATCCTTTTTGCATTCTGTATTTTGTGCGCTGTGTTGTGCTGTTCATTGGTTTGCTATTTTCTGGCTTTGTTCACTTTATAATTAGTTGATTTTATCAAACTAAAATTTATGTTACGCAACGGCTTTTCACCAAAATATTCTGAATTATTGCCGAGTGATTGAGACTTTTTTCATTCAAGTTGAAATGGATATTGAAGGAGGAGAGGGCTATGGAGATATAACTTCTGGTTATTTGTCTACAGTGTGAGTTACTTAGATTGCATTTTCTGCAGTCTATTACTAAATGGTAACGAATACACTTTGTAATGCTCAGAAGAGGTTTGGATTTCTATGTAGTTTTATAGCTGATCAATAATATGCTTCTTGCTTATGCTCCAGGGAAGTCAAGGAAAGTGGACGGTAACCATTTTTTAAAATCGGTAACCTTTTTAGAAGATTCTATTATTTGTTATAAATGTTCTTGTATCCTAGATCATGTCCAGGATTAGACAAAAGGAATGACACCCCAAGTATATGGCCACATAACAGACGTTACTGGTCGCTAAACTTCCGGGAAAAACATCCCATTTGTTCTCAGTTGCCCTGAAATATGTATACAAATAATGATAAAAGATATCTAATTTTCAGCTTTAAAGCTTCATTGAATTTTCGTTTTCAATTTCAGGACAGACAAGACTGTCAGAACAGACAAAACAGACAGAATCGAATGAATAAAAAGACCCGAAGGAACAAAAAGAACAGACAGAGCTGAACAAACAGAACGGACAGAATCGAAAGAATAAAAAAAACAGACTAACCCGAAGAAACAGAAATAACAGACAGAACCGAAGGACTTAAAGAACCGACAGAACAGATAAAACTGTATAGATCGAACAGACAAAACTGAATAGACAGAACAGCCAAAACTGAACAGACAGAACTAAACAAACAGAACTGAATAGACAGAACTGAATCTACTGAACAGATAGAACTAAATAGACAGAACTGACGAAACAAACAGAACAGACAGAACTAAACAGACAGAATTGAACAGACAGAACAGACAGAACTGAATATACAAAACAGATAGAACTGAACAGACAGAAGAGACAGAACAAACAGAAGAGACAGAACTGGACATACAGGACAGAACTGAATAGATAGAACTGAACAGACAGAACTGAACAGACAGAACTGAACAGACAGAACAGACAGAACAAACAGAACACACAGAACAGAGATAGAACAGACCGAACTGAACAGACATCAAACTGAACAAACAGAACAGAAAGAACTGAACATACAGAACAGACAGAACAGAACAGACAGATGTGAACAGTTCTGTTCTGTTCTAACTGAACAAACAGAACAAACAGAACCGACAGAACTGAATAAACGGAACAAGCAGAACAGACAGAACAGAACAGAACAGAACAGAACAGACAGAACAGACAGAACAAACAGAAGAAACAGAATAGACAGAATTAAACAGACAGAACTGAACAGACAGAGTTGCACAGAACAGACAGAACTGAACATAAAAGGCAGACATTATTTTTGGTTACTTTTTCATTAATCTTCAGAGGCATCGCTTTTCTTTTGGGCGAGTTTTTGTTGGGTAATTTTGAATAGTTTTTTAGAAACGATCACCTTAAAAGACTTGGCAATCTTAATAAATTTTTCATTTGGCAGCAACATCAGACCTTTCTCAAAATTTCATTAAAAATATGATGTTTTTGCAAAACAAACTTTTCAAATTGTAAAGTTTCGTAAATTGATCGTCTCCTATTTTTGTATGCGACACGAATTTGAGTGTTTTTGCCAGCATATGTCATTTTTTTAACAAACATCTCCACATCTTTTTTTAATCGACATTACATTATAATGAAGGCCAAATTTTTGTTTATTTGATTTATTTAAAATAAATTAAAAAAATGAACAAATACTTTGACATGAGAAACATTGCTCAAAATGTCAGACAAATTATGAGAATCACCATAAATTTAAACGTACAAAATATACGCGGTACGAGCAAGTTGTTTTTGTTGCTTTTGGAACACCTTCGAAAGTGGCTTATTTACATAAATGCGTCAAAACACAGAAAATTTTGTACAAAACTTAAGCACAACACAACATAATGCAAGGGGGCGTGTTTTTCGAGCTGCTTTTGCAGCTGTCAAACATTTTGTTGTCTATTTAATATTCAGTGAACGCATTTAAATCATCAAAAATATAAGAAAATGTTGTAAAGCAAAGGTGGGCACAAAATAAAATTAGGAAAATTTATGAAAATAGCAGGAACAACATCGAAATGTGTTTTCGAAAAGTTTCACTGCTCATTGTAGGCAAAAAAATTAAAGAAAGAAATCTGTTAATAAAATCACGTAAAACTCATAACTTTATATAAAGTAACGATGAATTTTTTTAAAAAATGCCACCCAAAATAGCAACAAATAATAAAAAGTTTTGATATTTTTAAAAATTTTACAGTCGTTTATTATTTTGTTCGCAATGTTTGCATACAATAAAATCCATACCCATTCCGTGCGACTCCGGTCTTATCAGGGGTTGTCATTCACCCCATCGACTCGGTCTATTTTTTTTTGTTGCTGCTTTTTTTTTTTGTTCATGTGTCAAAAAGCGAATGACAGCAAATTTAATCGATTTATGTGCTTTCAATACGATTTAGCAGATTGTTTGTATGACGCGACGACATTGCGTTGCCATTTGGCAGTAGCGGCAGCAGTGGGTTGACATGCGGTTGTACAGTGTGAGGGTGAGGGTTTATTTAAGTGACTACTTTGGATAGGATATTTGTATTTTATTGATGACTTGACTACAGCCACATTTAGCTGCAGCGATAGTCATTTAATGGCTGCTGTTGCGCATTATGAATATGAATTAAAATACATTTTTTAATGGATATAATGAATATTCTGCATTGATTATTGGAAAGTTTACGTGTCGGTATGGAAAAAGTTCCAGCATAACATACGGTTACAGCTGAGACTTACAAATCGCGTGTTTTAACAGCGATGCCGCAATCAGTAGTTTAACCTTTTGTGAATTGATTGTCTTGCTTACTCATTTTGGTAAAGAAAACTAAATTTTTATTGCGCAATTTATTTTTTAAATTGACGAACTTTATATTTTACCAACAGAAAGTTTTTTTCTAAATCATTTTGATAGAAGTTAAAAAAACCCACAAAAAATAGGAACGGCAAAAACAAATTATTAGAACTTTGCCCCAAAGTAGAGCGACTTCGCTTCAGTTCAAATTTCCGGTTCCCGAAAGTTCAGAGTTTCATAATTCAAAAATATTTATTTGCACTTAAAGAGTTCAATTTATGATATTATGTCTTGTAGCCAGAAAAATATTTCTTATCAAAGGAAAGTCGGGTGCAATAAATAGCCCCCAATGAAGTAATATCTAAAAAATATAAAACAAGGCCTATGAAATAGTTCCCAAAACAATGAAATAGTCAGTAAATGAAAATATGAAAAGTGAAGTGGCGTACAGTGCATATTTGGCGCCCGCCCGGGGTGAATAGTTCATAATAGTTCGGGCGGTTACATAAGAATTTTTCATTTCACCAAAAAATGTTTACTGACCGAAAAAAAACATAAGGTCCTTACTTTTGCTTTTTCATAAATGGTAGCAAAACGAGATATAGCTATTTCACATTGAATGACAAAATCGTCCCACACACCCTCCTAGGAGTAATAAAAAGGTCCTCACTTTTAGGTTAACAGAAACCTTCGGAAAATAAGATTCGATAACGGGTGATTTTTTTGCAAATTTGTTTTTTCAGTGTAAATTTTTTTGACACTTTACGCGTGATTTGTAGCATGTGTCAACGCCAAAAATGCTCAGCAAGGTTTGCCATTTTATCGTAATGAATTTTACTATCAAAATTTGTGCCCTGTGAGAAATGATGAATATCCAATATTTATCGAAAAATTTTCTTTAGCGACAAAGCTCATTTTTGGCTCGATGGGTACGTCAACAAACAGAATTGCCGAATTTAGTCTGAAAAGCAGCCAGACGCAGCTCAAGAGCTAAAAACGCACCCTGAAAAATGCACTGTTCGATGCGGTTTGTAGGCCGGCAGCATCATTGGACCGCACTTTTTTAAAAATAATGAAAATTGCAATGTTGCAGTCAAGTTCCATGGAAGAATTGAACTTGGTTGACATGTGGTTTCAACAAGACGGTGCCACATGACACACGACACGCGCTACCATGGACCTATGGAGAGGTGAGTTTGGTGAGCAATTAATCTCACGTTTTGGAGCAGTCAATTGGGCGCCAAGATTATACGATTTCACCCCACTAAACTATTTTTTGTGAGGCTATGTGAAGTCTCTTGTGTACAGGGACAATTCTGCCACAATTGCAGCCCTGGATGGCAATATTATAGCCGCCATTGGTGAGATACCGGTCGAAATGCTGCAAAAAGTATGCTAAAATTGGAGCTTAAGTATGGATCATCTCAAGCGTAGCCGCGGGAAACATTTACATGAAATAACCTTTAAAAAGCAAATGGCAGAAATTGATGTATTGTTCCAAATAAATATTTTATTCACTTTTGCAAATTTTTTATTTTTTTTTTAATTTTCAAAATCCAAACGCTTAAAAAATCACCCGTTACGAGGAACATTTTGCCGCTCCCGATATGTTTGCGCCCTGGGTGATCCCCTTAAGTACGCTACTGATAACAGCCAATAATTTGGTCTTACTTCATTAAGAAATAACACCCAGAAATAATTGAAAGAAGTGAATCTGAGTTATACCCAAACTTTCATGTAGAGTTACTTTGGCTAGCGAGGTCGTTTGACATTTTGGAAGATGACAAAAAACAAGCATAATATTCTTATTTCAAAAATTTATATTTACTTGGCTTAAAGCTTTAAGATAAATAGCTAAGAAGGCTATTAGCTGTAGTAGCTTAACTTTATTGTTAGTATGTAAGTCCTGAGCAGCAGCCGATGGCCTAATTTTTGTATTGAATTACTGTGATTAGCAAAGCTGGATGTTGGATAAACTATAGCCTGACCCGCGGCCGAAGGCTGTCGCAAAGCCGGTGTAGGACATATTGGAAAATATAAATCCTGCGAATCGGCTAAGGGCCGCCAACTTATCCTAATTTTCATGTAGAATCAATGTGGCAAGCGAAAACTGTTATTTGATGAAATAACTTCCAAAAACGTATGAACATTTTTGGGGATTTTTTATCAAATTGTTCAGTGCCCATTTTTTGTGAAAATTAATATTTTCCTTGGTAAAACTTTCGAGTTTTTTGGTTATGAATAGTTTTTTTTTTTTAGCAAATGTTAGATATTTACTGTACTTCTTTTGTACTTCTTTTCAGTTTGGTTTGTACTTCTTTTTCTGCCCAAAAAAAAGTCGATTTCGATAGTCCGCACATAACGCCCAATTTTCGTGCTGACCGCATACAAACAACTCAAAAATGGCGTCATTTTTGTTTTTCCTAGAAACTCAATTGAACACGGGACTTAAAAGCAAAAACGAATAAGGTAGAGATTAAGCCAATAAGTAATTTGCTTGCTCGCAAATATAACAACGGCATCAATTAAAGTAATAAAATTATAAAAATTTCTAACAACAACTATTTGCAATATAAATTACGAACTATGTATACCTAAGTAGATAAACCCACATAAAAAAAGTACTAATAATTTTTAATTTAATAATCATAATCGACGCAAAACATGCAAATAAAAAATATTAAATATTAAAATACAAAAAAAAAAAAAAGTGTTATTTGTTGTAAAATATTTGTTGTAAATACACAACACCTAAGTGGATGCGAAAAAAGCGCGCACATACGCTAATTGTTGCGTCTGGCAACGCTGTTTTTAAGTGTGCGAAAAAAATGCACTGTGTGTGTGTGTGTGTGGTATTGTGCACTTGTATGTGTGTTTCTGTTCCCATTACAAATATTAATTGAAATTTCTCGCCATATGCAAAAATAAAAGTTGGCCGCAGTTGCAACAGCAACAACATCAACAATTTTATGCAATGCAACAAGTGCAGTTTTGTTGCTGTTTGCTGCTGTTGCATTTTTGACGTTTGCCTATCATGTCAAAAAGACATTTCAATTCAATTAGAGTTTGAAGGTGTATTGTACATGTTGTTGTGTTCTTATTGCTATTGTTGTTGTTGTTGTTGTTGTAGCTTATTAAAACAAAGATTTACAACAAAGTAACTTCGCTTAATTATTTCAAATGTTAGTTGGCTGCATGAATTTTGCAAGAAAATTGCAATTTAATTGTTAAATGATATGGAAAATACAAGAAACAAGAAATTAAAGAAAAAGTTTTTAGATCGAGATGATCCAAAAATCGCTTAGAGACTTAAGTAACTACCAGTATGTGCACTTACTGTGGAGTGAAATATCCGAGAAACTCAAAACGATCGCAAAAGTTTTAATATAATTTCGATCGCGTTATCTTAGAAATTTAAGTATTGTAAAAAGCCCGGCTAATCTTTCCAGAGAAGAAAGAAACAAAGATAGACCTTAGCCTTTTTACAAAATATAATTTACACAATGTGACAAAATTTGGTCAAATCTCTAGCTCTGAAACCCGAAAGTACATGATGCTCTGAGTTCGAAACCAAGGTCAGAACTTCTCTGATGTTTCTAATTTTCGAGATATTCTGACCTATAAGTGAGAAAATCACTGTTTTTCAAGATATGCTACATTGAAAGACAATTTTTTTTTTTTGTAAGGGACCGTCCATAAATTACGTGAGTCAAAATAGGTCAGGAGGGGGTCCGGCAAAATCTCACCAAGTCTCACCAAGGGGGAGGGGGGGGGGGTCAACGAAAATCTCACATCCACTTTTTAATACAGAGACTATACATTATTATAGCAGATTACATCTAAAAATTATAAGGAAAGTCTCACGGAAGGGAGGGAGAGTCCCGCCAGAACTCACCAAATCTCACCAAGGGGAAGGTGGGTCCGAATTTTCAAAAAAATTCCTTACTGAAACTTATGAAAATTTGTATGAAGACCTGCACAATTGACGATATTTCGGAGAAAATAAAGATATCGATAAAACTAAGAAAATCAAAAAAAAAAAATTCTTTTCAAAAATTATCACTTACAAACTTTTGCCTTTTCAACTCTTTACTCAATTTTCTTGAAATAGAAGATATTGGCGTATTTAGGAAACTAACGAAAACCAACATTTTTTGTCGATATTTCTTGACCTTTTTCTTTTATATTGAAATTTTTTCGAACAGCTCTTTGTAATCCCGCCGTGATGTGTGAAAAAAGTTCTTCATTTCACTTTTGAAAAATCCTTGTATATTAAATACTTTTTCCCTGTCCGGCCGGCAGCTTGGGACACATACTTGAGACCACTGGTCAGAATTGATAGAGAATTAGATAAATTTGGATATTTAAGCATACTCCGAAACACGATGGAGCCATTTTCATTTGATTACATGCCAGTTAATTGGATCTTTATGCAAGATAATGATCCAAAGCATACAGCTAAGGTAGTCAAAAACTGGATATCAGCTGAAAACATTGAAGTTTTGGAAAGTCCAGCTCAAAGTGCTGATCTTAACCCGATAGAGAATCTTTGGAAAAAAAAAATATAGAAACTTAGACGAACTTTGGGCAGGATGCTTGGTATTCTATTCCGCAGAATAGATGCCAAAAACTGGTGGAGAGCTTGCCTCGTGTATCTATTATTAAATCGTGGTCACACGACAAAATATTAACATTGTAAGTAAATACAGTTGTTTCAAGTCACTTTTATAATGCGTTGTTTTCCTTTTTAGATATTTTAACAAGTGTGCTATTTCTGCGTGCAGCTGTTTCTGCATATTCAAATTCATTTATAACTAAAATTGAATTCAATGAAGAAAAATAAATGCAGTTTCTTGTTTTTTTTTTAGACCTATGAATTCAAAATTAGTTTCTTACTTAAACAAACCAAACATTTTTATCGAAAATATTAAATAAATTTGGCTTCTTTAAAATTAACACCAAGTGTGCTATTTCTTTGTCCATAGCTGTATGTCTCGAAATCTAAAATCATATTTTGTAATTTCGAATATTTTTGACATAGTAACAGCCCAACAGAACAGTCTCATGTCTTAAGTGCATTGGATCACATTTCAGAAGCTTATGGTCGTCAATTAAGCACTTAGAGAAAAATCGCTCAAAAATTGAAAGGAAGATGTAACTAACTATTAATATTATACAAAATTGAATAAGTACAGTAATTTTTGAGTCATTTCCTTTTGATATTTATGTATGCCTAGAAATTAAAAGCTCCCGATATCATAGGATGAGGGATCATATTTATCTCTAATGGTGAAGTGCTATGCAAAAACAAAAATTTTCTAACTTCTCTTACGATTGTCAGCAATTTTTTAAGTTCAGAGCACAGTTTCGGACTTTGTGGTTAATTTTTATGAAATACACCGCTGAAAATTGCTATAAAATATATGCTCACTGAATCAGTTATTTCTTCCGTCAAATTATTACAAGTGAGGTTTCAATGATGATAAGGAACACATAACTTAAAAAAATTTTATTTAATTTTGCTCTATTATTTATTTAGTGGGTTTTCCTTCATTTAAATATTAATTAAAATAAACCTAAATATATTTTCACTCTTCTAATTATTTAATTAAAAAGCAATATAAATAGTAATCATTGATACACCCTACAAAAGAAGAAGCAATTAACAAGAATAATGGCTAAAAAATGTGTGTTTACCTTTGCAATTTAGAGCCAACGCACATAAAGGTGTAAATTCAGCAACCCTTATTATAGCACCCAAGCTAAAAATAATGTCTACACCTCCATTCAAAAGTTGTAGTTTTTAAGCATAAAAACATTTATATTAATTGTGACTGGACATATCAAAAAGCAACGATCATTCTGTAGAACGATAACGCCTTCAACAGCAGCATACGCTGCAAAGTTCCTATACTTTGTAACAACATCATCATCCCCACCACTGTATGTAGCTCCTCCGACTCCATGGCGAGATGATGATTAATTTAAATTATAATTATTTCATGTAACATTTAAATGCATTTTCTACATTTTCATTATAATGCACTCAAATGCACATAGTACTCATGGTGTAAAAATAAAATGTCCCAATGTTTAGCTGCCTTGCCCACTTGCAAAAGGTGCGTGTAAATTTAAGATAAAATTTTGCGTTCAAAATTTGAATTTCTTTGTTTCTTCGTTTAAGTTTTTAGTTTTGAAATTTTTTTTTTATTTTTATTTTTAATTTGTTTTACCAAAACGGAAGCCAACTTTAATGTGTTTAGTACAGTAGTTGAGCCATTTTCCTTTTATATGCGCTATGTTGTTACAGCAGCACCAAGTAACCTATGACGCGTCGTTGACTGTTGCATGTTTGTGGAAAATTAAGTTGTCGCGCGGCGATTTCCTCATGTTGTTATTGTAATTTTCTTGAAAATGCAAAAATTAAGGTACAACATTTCTAGGGGATTGAGCTTAAACAGCGATAGAAAGAGAGTGGGCGTTTTTTTTTGTGGGTGCGGTACATTTAAGTCGTTCGCGTATGTGGCCAAGGAAATTTTATTTTTTGATAAAAAAAATTATCTTATGTTAGAATTAGTTACATTTTAACTATTTTCAGCAAGATTTTAATTTATGTAACATCATTTATATAAGAAATAATTTATGATATTTTTGATAAAATAATTTTCATTCAAATATATTTTAAAAGCTCTTTTGAGCATAAGAAAAAAATTATTTGAATCGCCGTCGGTCTAAAAAATTATAATCGATCCAAAAGAAAATTTAAATTTATTTTAAATTTTTATGAAACGAACTTAAATTAAAATGAATATTTTTATAACAATAATGAAAGAAAAGTGAAATGATTTTTTCAACCAGGAGTCGGGTTAGTGAGCTTCTGCTTAATTTTTTTTTTTATAAGGGAGAACAACTTTTTTAAAGGGATAGTAAAATTAGAATGAAAAAAAAACAAATTTACTAGGGATGTAGTTGAATAAGGAACCTCTGAGGCATTTCAATATGAAGAAAATTCAAATTCGCATTTTGAAGTTGAAGATAGTAAAGGGCTTTTCAATAGGGACGCTACAAAAGTAGACCAATAGGGACAGCAAACGACGTCATATTTTTTCCCGCTCTTTTGACATTTCTCTTCAGTAAGGTTTGCCAATTCATCATGGAAAGATATACGATCCAACAACGAGTCGAAATTATTAAAATTTACTACCGAAATTCGGAGTTAGTGACCTCAACTTTAAGAGCTCTACGTCCAATTTATGGTCGTCATAATCGTCCTGTCAGATCAACAATTGAGCGTCTAGTGGAAAAATTTGAGTCCACAGGCACAGTACAAATTGTTCCCGTGCCAGTGAGACAAAGAAGTGCCCGTAGTGTCGAGAATATTGCTGCCGCTAGCGCATCAATTGAGGAAGACCCCAATCAGTCTCCAACACGTCGTTCTCAAGCGTTGGGCATCTCTGTGACGTCGTTGTGGCGAATTTTGCGAAAAGATCTTGGCCTACATCCTTACAAGATCAAATTGACGTAAGAACTGAAGCCGCTTGACCACCAAAATCGTCGTATGTTCGTGAATTGGGCTGAGCAACAACTTGAAAATGATCTGGATTTTCATCGAAAAATCATCTTCAGCGATGAAGCTCATTTCTGGCTGAATGGCTTCGTCAATAAGCAAAATATGCGTTATTGGTCAGGCAGCAATCCACACGTACTCCATGAGTCAATATTGCGGTTTGTGGGCCGGCGGCGTCATTGGGCCGTACTTCTTCCGTGATGATCAAGACCGGCACGTTACTGTGAATGGGAATCGCTACCGCTCAATGTTAACCGAATATTTTTGGCCCAACTTGGATGATATGAACTTGGACAATTTGTGGTTCCAACAGGACGGCGCCACAAGCCACACAGCGAATGTCACAGTCGATTTATTGAAAACCAAGTTTGGTGAACGTGTTATCTCACGAAATGGCCCAGTCAATTGGCCGCCTCGGTCGTGCGATTTGACGCCGTTAGACTATTTCCTGTGGGGCTACGTCAAGTCTATGGTCTATACCAACAAGCCAGCGACGATTGATGAACTTCGTACGAATATCGAACGTGAAATTGCAGCAGTATTGGCCGATTTATGCTTGAAAACTGTCGAAAATTGGGTTCAGCGTCTGAACTTCTGCAGGCGTGCCCGTGGTGGCCATGCAAAAGAAATTGAGCTCCATACATAATGGCATCAAATGTTCTTTTACAAGAATAAAGAATTTCATTGATATCCCAAACCGTTTTTGTTTTATTTAAAAAAAACTTTTGTAGCGCTCTTATTGAAAAACCCTTTACAAATAAAAATAGTACTGTTTGGGTAGCGCAGTGGTGAAGCCAAAATTTTGCAATCTTTATTTTTACACAAAAATCCGCCGGTTCGCGTACCAGTTCATCCAGTTTTTATTGGATATTAAAATGTTCACGAGCAACTTAACAATTATCGTCAGCGTAGTCTAAGAATTCGAGAATTTATGATACTAAATATGGATTCCAGGTAAAGCCTCTTGGGTTGAACACATCTTGAACCGTTTCTCTGCTGGCATTTGATCAACACGCCCTTCCCATTTTACTTTTTTCTGACGAAAGAACTGCTATATTGGTTCTGTAAAGTGTTTCAGCACCTTCCCTTCACAATAAATATACTCCAATCCAATATATGGTATCTCCGATGCTCTCAACCGGTGCTGCCCAGAAAGCAAACAGGCGCTCAAAGAGCGTAAAAATGTGAACGAGAAGACGCTTAAAGAGCTTAAAAAAGCGTGCACGTATACAGAATCATCAACACATGCATATCTTTGCCTATAGTAGTGGCCACCACTGCTCACAACGGTAAATTAGCAGAATATAGGGAGCAAGTCCAAGAGAAGACGATCATCTCGAACTTTCTTTGTTTGAGATTTTTCACTAATGTTCGATCAATTTTACAAAAAATTTATTGCATTTAAAATATCGGGGGACCTTTATTTCATATCAAAATACGATCAAAACATTAAATTATAGGACAGAATATAAATGCTCTCCAAGGAAGTGGATGCGCTAAATCAAAACTTGATTTTATCACCATCTATTTCTCTGACTTATAATGATCTCATTTATAGGTATAGCTTTTGTGTAAAATTTTCCATGGAAACGTTTGAAAATTGGAGTGCAGTCAAATACGTATTTTGCATGAAAAAATTTGTATAATTTGAAACATTTTTTGATAAAAACATCATCAAACAAATACAAATATGTCTAAGAAACAAAGAAAAATTTATCAGACAAGTTATTGGAGACTTCCTATCACTAGAGTCGGAGTCTTACAGCGATAAACCACAGAAAATATAGTAGAAAACAAATCTTAGTGCTATTTTTCATACGCAGTTAGCCCCAATGTGCATTCCTTAAGTCCTCCACTTTGCATTTCTTCGGATATTTTTTGTGTTTTATGTGATATATCCCTATAGCTATTGTAAGTTATAAATACACTAGTTTACACTCAAAATGTTCCACTAATCTGAGGTTACTTTTCTTATGTAGATTTTCCTGCTGAGTTCGAAAATGAAAATGAAAATTTTTTGAATGGTACAGTTTTCGAGATATTGTGGTTTTTTCACTTTTTCGACCTCTTTTCACTTTGAATCTCATATCTTGAGGTACAAATGCCCTATTTCCTTTTTCTTGATGTCAGATTAAAGATAATAAAATGACAAATAAACGTGTGTAATTATATTTCTTATTCAAAAAGTGGTACAACAGATATAGATGAAAATAGACCAGGTTTTAAGAAAAATCAAATTTTACATTTGATTCTGTGGCCACGAAAAAATAGAAATAAAATAAAAAAAAATAATTTTACTTTTTGCACGTAGAGTTGATACTTTTACGCAAATATTAAAACATTCCAAAAGAAGATCGACTGTAAAATAACAACGTTAGAAGCGATTGAATGAATGAATCCAAATTCGACATTTTATGAATATATAAATTTTTTCGACAATTTGTTGAGCCTGATCGTTACAAAGAAATTTTTCTCATGTACCTTTGATAAGAGGATACTTTTCTTATGCACTTTTTCCTGCTGAATTCGGAAATGAAAATGAAAATTTTTTGAATGGTACAGTTTACGAGATATTGTGGTTTTTTCACTTTTTCGACCTCTTTTCACTTTAAAATTCATATCTTAAGCTAGAAATGTCCAATTTTCTCGTTCTTAGTGTCAAATTAAAGATAATAAAATTGTTAATAAATGTGTGTAATTATATCTCTCATTAAAAAAGTGGTTCAAAAGATATAGATGAAAACAGGACAGATTTTAAGAAAAATCAAATTTTACATTTAATTCTGTGACCACGAAAAAATAGAAATAAAATAAAAAAAAATAATTTTACTTTTTACACGTAGACCTGATGCTTTTACGCAAAAATTAAGACATTCCACAAGAAGACCGACTATAAAATGACAACGTTAGAAACGATTGATTGAATAAGTCTAAGTCCCACATTTTCTGATCATATCAATTTTTTCAACAATATCAATCAATCAATTTTTTGAACATAGTTCCTTTTCCATAGTAACCAGTGCAATTTTATTTTCTGTGCTATTGAAGGTTTTACCCAAGCTTATTCTAATAATACGAAAACACCAAACGACATAGAGAATTGCAACGATTGAACTCAACAAACTGTAGAAAAAATTGATATGATTAGAAAATGTGGGACTTAGACTTATTCATTCAATCGTTTCTAGCGTTGTCGTTTTACAGTCGGTTTCCTTGTGGAATGTTTTAATTTTTGCATAAAAGCATCTACGTGTAAAAAGTAAAATTATTTTTTTTTATTTTATTTCTATTTGTTCGTGACCCAGAATCAAATGTAATATTTGATTTTTCTTAAAATCTGGTCTATTTTTATCTATATCTTTTGAACCACTTTTTTAATAAAAAATGTAATTACACACGTTTTTTTGTCATTTTATTATCTTTAATATGACACTAAGAAAAAGGAAATTTGACATTTCTAGTTCAAGATATGAGTTTCAAAGTGAAAAGTGGTCGAACAAGTGAAAAAACCACAATATCTCGAAAACTGTACCATTCAAAAAATTTTCATTTTCATTTTCGAACTTAGCAGGAAAATCTACATAAGAAAAGTAAACTCAGATCAATGGAACAGAAAAAAAAAATCATTTTGTAAACTAGTGATATCAATGAAAAGCTCATTATTCAAAATTAAAATTGATATCTATCTTCAATCAAAATTTTTGTATACCTCATGCATAATGATTGCAGCTAATTCAATTAGTTTTTATCTGAAGAGTGAAATAGAAACTTAAATTCCTTTATTTTAAAGTTGATCGTGTTGATCAATAAAGATATATATTAAAAATTTAAGACTTTTTTTATATCTTATCTTCATTTTTAACTTCAGTATCCATGACTTAAAATGCAATTAAAACTTTGCGTACGTGCTTGGAATTTTAATATTATTTTTAAATTTAATGAAGCCGGCGTGAAAAGACCTAAATTTAAAGAGTTCGAAATCACCACAAAGGAATATGCAATAATAATTTTTTTTTTTGCATTGAAAAAATTTTTTTCATAAATTTTCATGTTCTTAAATTTTTATAATTCAGGGCAAATTATAGGCGGAATGACCCAGGGGTAAAGAGACTCAGATACAAGGAAATAGAGAAATAGTGGCTTTGCGACATATCAGAGCACTTTTGAGCACTTTTGAGCACTTTTGAGCACTTTTGGCGCTTAATTGTCAGGACAAAAAACCTGACAATAAAGTAGAGAAAAAAACTAGTAAGGGCATTTATTGGCTTTGGTCTTGCCAAATAGAAAATACCCTGTACTAAACTTAAAACGGTAGTTTTTCCGGTTTTTGATGTCCTTTTTCCTTTTCCTTTTTTATAAATATGAAAAATGCTGGGGCAACTTCACACTAAAAAATTATTTTGCCTTTAAAAATCGAATCCTACGAACGATTTTTTTAAAAAATACGGCACATCGTAGCACAAGTCGAGCACAATACAGCACAAGTTCTATTTCTTAAAAAATTGAAAAATGCTGGGCCAACTTCACAACTTTTTTATAATAATTTTTTTGATTAAATACTTAAAATTATTTTTTTTTGCGATACGGCACATCATAACACAAGTCGAGCACATTATCGCACAACATCAAATGTTTGGAAAATCTAAAAATGCTGGGCTAACTTCACACTCAAAAAATGTTTTTGGCCATAAAGGTCGAAATTCCAGGAATAATTTTATGTTCTTTACGGCACATGGCAGCACATCCTGAGCACATTACAGCACAAGGTTCCTTTTTTTTTATAAATATGAAAAATGCTGGGCCAACTTCACACTAAAAAATTATTTTGCTTATAAAAATCGAATCCTACGAACGATTTTTTTATGAAATACGGCACATCATAGCACAAGTCGGGCACAAGGCAGCACAAGTTATATTTCTTAAAAAATCGAAAAATGCTGGGCCAACTTCACAGACATCGGTTTTTGAGTATGGTACGATAAAATTGGTCTGTTGTGCTATGGCATAGGATGAATATTCGTTGAATTTATTGCTAAATTTTATTTAAATATGAACATTAATTTTTAAGCTTCCCGATAACATTGTTTTATTTGCAAAAAGTTCTTATTACTCCAAACGAATCTACTTTTTTTGGTAATGCTAAGTAATTCCATCAAGTTTTGTCAGTCCGAGTTTTGCAGCAATAGATTCCTCAATAGAGCTTTTTTTGTGCGACGCCTATTTTTTAAAACCCGTGAAAATGAAGGACCTGAAGAAATTTTGCGACAAGTGCTCTGCTATAATTTTCCAATAGTTGTTATATTGATGAACAACAAAAAATAGGGTCCTCACTTTCCAAATTTTAACTGTTTGACGTCCATAGCGCACCGATCCACTTTCTTTCTTAACCAACTTAAAGTGATAAGTAATAAACTAAGATCCGACTTGCAATATCTAACTGCTGAGCTTGCTGGTAAAGGATGCAGAGTCTCTAAAAACTTTTTTGAAATAGAAAAATCCATAATATCTTATGACCGCACTTATTAAATTCATTAAAGTCACACTTTTTATTTGAAATATGAAGTTCTTACCAATTCAAAAAATTACTACTTTATTTTCGAAAAGCTTTTCGCTTTAAAGCATCGCTGCTGCATAACTCTACCGTTGGTGCATAATCCCCACAGTATTAATCCTGCTGCAGTAGGATTTGTTGCGCGTGTTTTTCGGGTGTCAAAAAATGCCTGCAGCAGATTTACCCAGTGGTAGAGTGATTAGATAAAGTTTAGTGATTTATTGGCATACAAACATACGAGTGCATATAGAATTTTTGTTTAATTTAATAAATTAATTTCTATATATTTTAAAATGAAATTCAACATATAAAAAAGACGCAATAATTTAAGAAAAATTAATAAAAAATTGCAAAAAAAAAAAAAAAAACCAACAAAAGTGCCCCTCTTCAAAAGTGGCAGATAACAAAAAGATTGATTTAGCGGAAACAACCTGACAGCAAATTCACGCGAGTTCACTCAAACGGCAACAAAGTCAAATGCAGGCGACAATCGCTGCTGCTGCTGGACCACGCAACTCATTGTCCTTCCAACAACAACAAAGGGGAAAATCAAACGATTTACTGGTAAAACGTTGGGATACTCATTGTGTTTTTTTCCTTTTTCAAATGCTGACCGTTCAGCATAAATAAAACTCAGTCGATAAGGCCCCTGTAACACCACAAACTTTCCCTTGAAAGTACACGCAAAACAAACAAACAATAAGGGACACCAAGACCAACATCAATAAAAATGGATGATTTTTTTTCTGGTTTTTGCTCTACACTTTCGTCAAACGCTTTGGGGCGTTATATTTTACAAAGTTAGATGGGCTGGGAAATGCCCAGACAAGCATACATATAGTATATAGAAATTTTGGCAAAATAGCAACGAAAATAAGTTGGCTTACATGAGCAACATCAATTACAACAATAAGTGTATTCAGACAGGCAGACAAACAAAGAGACAGGCAGATAAATAGTTAAACCATGCGGAGAAATAAATGTGAATTTGTCTAAAACAGCGGCGATATATGTGACCAACCATGTAACAAAAACTGACATAATAGCAGCAACAGTAACAACCAAAATCCTTTTTTCACAAAGCCTTAATTTTCAAAGTTTATAGACAAGCAACAGCTACAACAATAAAAATAAAAAATCCAGAGTGGGAGAAAAAAAAAGGACGACGACCATTTAAGAGTCAATAAAACTTGTTAACGCTGTAATTGCCAGCAATTTATTTATTTCACCTAAATGTGCGGTTGCGGATGAATGACGCGTTATACCGTGCGACAAAAAAGTGTGGGCGACGATTTATATTGTAAGTTATGTTGGAGAAAAAATATTTAGTTTTCAGAGGTTCTTTATGAAGATTTAGATATAGGCAAAGTCGTCGTTATGAAAATGACTCACGTGTATCAAAAAAATCTACCAGATGTAAAATTTTTGCTAATGACAAAACTAAAACACGAAAAATTGATTCCATTGACAGCCATAATTTTGTGATTGATATTTCACGACTTTTCGCGTTGTTTCATTATGGCTTATGTGTATGTGATTTTTCCCATAACAAAATCGTAGTATAAAATGGAGAAATTTACAGAACAAAAAGTTCCATGAAAGTGATATAAGATCAGGTTTTCTTCAGTTTCGCTTATGCGAAATAGTTGCTTGACGAAAAATTTGTCCAAGTTACTGTGCGGCTTTTTTTCATAAGTGCTTCCACGTTTTGTACCGAAATCGCACGAGAACCGAAATACAAGTTAATTGGCGTTTTCATGTTGTCTTTCTTGATCCCATATCAGGGATATCAAATCAAATTTTTGGAAGAATGAAAAAGCATGCGAGTAGAACCTAAAGCTGCGTCTAATGCACTTGTCGAACGCGTGAGTGAATAAGCATACATACATTTGCTATTTTTATAGCATGTGATATTCTCTCTGATATGGGATAGTAGAAGATCAAGAAAGATAACACAAAAAGTTGGCATTAGTTACTTCAGTTAATTGATTTCTCAATTATGCTATGATCCGCAAAAATCGACAATTAGTCTTAGTCTTGGCTTAGTCGTTTAGTTCATTCCCTAGGGAAGTTATGATCCCGAAAAGTTGAAGTGGAAATAGTCATAAGGGGCCGTCCATTAATTACGTGAGGTGTTTTTTATAACCCCCTCCCTCCTCTTGGTGAGATTTTGTGAGTTCTGGCGGAACCCCCCTCGTTTCGTGAGACTATAATAATGTATGTATACTCTCTGCATAATATAACGTTGACGTGAGATTCTCGTTGACCCACCTCCCATTAGTGAGATTTGGTGAGATTTTTCGTCCCCTTTTTTGACTCACGTAATTAATGGATGGCCCTTAAAACTTTTGAAATTCAGGTTGATTAATAAATTTTCATAAAATGTTATGAAATGTCAAGTGAATAGAATAAAATCACCAGGTTGATTTAACTTATGTATAGTTTGACATTATCTTAATTAGTTTATTGAACTGAAAGATGCTGATTCTAAAACTTTGATGTCCAAGTTGATCGCAAACGAAAGGTTGACTCCAGCAACATGAAGATTGTTTTTCGTAAAGTTTATATTTCGCAAGCTTTATTTTTCAAAATAAAAATATGACTTCGCAGTAGATAGATCGGTTAAAACTCCCTGCTAGTGCCGTCGAAATATCAAAATTAAAAGAACCTCAATTAAAAATTGTAAAATTTGAAATTTTATTTTTGTTTTAAACTCACAAATTTAAATTTAAAGATTGAAAATAGTAAAAATTAGGGACATACATAACTATGGTATTAAAAAAAAAATAAATTTTTAAGGTGGATCAAAAAAATATTATTTCTTGCACCAATGGATAGATAAATCCCAAACATGGCTATTTTCGAAATTTCCATAACGATTGGAGCAAAAACAAAAAAATGTAGTTTGATACACCCTAATTTTATTTTTTTGCTCCAATTGATAAAAAAAAAGGTTGAAAATGGCTTTTGGACATCACTTAGGATGGCTCTGGACCTTGAAAAGGAGCGAAAGGGTCGAAAACGGTCCTTTCCAGGATACGGAACTACCCTACGTGATTTTCGATATCTTTTATCGAGCTTTGCCTATCGATGGGAGCAAAAAAAGTTTTTCGAAAATGGGTTAAAAACGGTCCTTTCCAAGGTCCGAAGTCACTCTAAGTGATGACCAACATCCATTTTTGCCGATTAGTGCAAGAACAATTTCGAAAATGGACCAAAATCGGACACTTTTTGGAACTCTGGATCACCTCTGGTGATGTCATAGAAAGCAGCTCTCTTCATCGATTGGTGCAAAAAAAAAATTACAAAAAAAAGAGTCCCTTTGAACATTTTTTCAAAACAACGTAAAAAAATATTTATTCATAGTACTTAAACCTAAACCAAAATAGACGAGATGAGACGTAACGAGTAAGTTCGAGTGTATGTAATCCAATGTTGATAGCCAAAATGAACCAACGTAATTGATCGAAAGTGAACGAAACATTTTGACGAGACGTGTTGTTCCGTAAGAACCGAACTTCAATACGTTGCTACTCGTCATAACAGCTTTTTCGACTCTTTGGCTAGCGTAACATTTTGGGTTAAATGTCAAAACAGACGAAACGAGTGCAAACGTTCGTTCAATTGCTATCGTCTCGTCACGTCTATTTTGGTTAAGGCTTTAGTTATGACTCAACGTAAAAATGAATCCATTGAAAAATAATAGTTATCAACAATTAGTATAATATTTCTTATTCATAATTATTAAAAAACAATTTTTAAAAATAATCTTTAAAATTTGTCAATTTTTTCAATTACAAAGAAACAAATAATAGTTATTTTGGGTCCATGGTAAAAATAACTATCTTATCCTTTATATTAAATACAAAAAACTTTAAATTCTTTTTGAATTTGAAAAGTACTGAAAATATAATTTTTTAACTTTACTTCAATCGTAAGAAACTTCAAATTGCATTTTCAAATCGTCAAGTGTTTGAAAATGCTCTTTTTTATTTTACATTGAAAATTTTGAATCATAATGAAATCACTTTAAATCAATGTGGACTCTTTTTGAATTCAACTCAAGAATGTTTCTGTTGAATTTAAGCATTTTCAGCACTAAATCATATGCGTTAATGGTTGGATCAAACATAATATCATTGATTTTCTCCTTGAAAGTATGTTAAGAACAGTAGCGTCATTTCACCAAAAGCTTGGGGGGGGGGGGGGGGGGGCAAGAGTTTAAATAACATATCTAATCGATGATATTTTGAATTGAATTGATGTAATTAATAATAATATAAGCCCCTGGGGGGCCCAATGCCCAGATATTTTGATTTACACTCGTTTCAAGGTTTCGTATATGTAAATGGGTTACTTTTTGCATTAATATACTGATTGGGTTACTTCTTAGTTTTTTGGTCAGCAACAACAGTGTAGTTCATACAAATACTCTCCTTAAAATATTCAATTACGTTTTTCGAAATTTAAAATTCAATTTTTAAACCAACCGATGATGAAGAGATTTCCATCACACTCACCCTCGAATGGATTGGGTATAAAAAAGTCATCATTAGTTATGCAAACACAGAGAAATTATGATTATGAAATTAAAAATTTCATTTGCAACACTCAGCTGTCAACGCAACGCAAATGTCATAGAAGTGAAAAATAAGATGAATTATGATTGATTAGGACTAATTATAAAATAAACAAACAGACCAAGATACAGAGCAGGAGAAGTAAAAACGAAAACGAAAAAACCCAAATGCACTGGTGAATTTAAATTTTTAGCTGCTTTGCATTTTGTATTTGCACTGTGTGTCATATGATACCACCACAAAAGAACAACAGCACAACGTGACAAAAGTGACATATGAAAGGAAGAAAGGACAATAACAAAAAGTACACAAACAACAGAGGGCATAGTTACACAAAAAGGACACAATGCAAAAAGTCGGTAGCAAAAAAAAAAAAGCGAAAAATGTAAACTAATCCTAAATGCGTTATGTTGACACCCTGTTTTTATGCAAAAAAAAAAAAAGTTTTTTTTCTGGGTTTTTATGTCAACGTGACTTTTGTCTAGGAGGATAAAGAAAGAAAAGGATATTTGTATTGTATGTGAATAAATAATAATAAATTTTGAAATATCTATGACAATTGATTTGTTATTGAATTGGGTCTCTGGGCTATTATGTGGATTAGGCGAGTGAATTAGGGGTGAAGATAATTTCACCGACAATAAAGTATAATGTTAATTATCATACGATTACCCATGTTGTTTTACTTGAATATTCTCTTTTTATTATCAACCATCATGTCCTTTGAGTGTCAGCAACTCTCGAGAATTTTAATTGCTATCTTTTTCATCGTTTGGCACACACACACGAAATTAAAACTATTCTTAATTAAAATGACAAAAACCGGCTCCATTTTAGTTGACATAATAAAAACTCCAACACAAAACATATCATTTTCACATTCAAATAAAAGGATATGCTCGTGTGTATGTCTGCACACAATGTGGTAACTACGCGCATATCCTTGGCATGCATGTGAGATATCACTTGCTCGTACAACTCCCTAATAAGCGTGACACTGTAAATTAGAATGTTTTTCTTTTGTTAACATTCGGAGGTTTAACTCTCTCGAGGCTTCATTAAAACTTTTCATTTACATTAACTGCAAGTTGCCGCACAAAAATGAGATGAGGTGTGAATGTTGCTGAGGATTTATGTGTTGCCGGTAGAGCTCAGAAAAACTATGCTGCAACTTAAGTGTTGCAATTTATTTAAATTTGGGGAATAAGCAATTAAATGATCTGCAGGTAAGAGATAAAGGAAAAAGTGAAAAATTAAATACCGAAAAAATTACGTTCAAATTTGGGCCCTAATTCAAAAAAAAACGGGTCCTTTGTGGACGATAATTTCATAAATTTTATATTTAGAACTTTGATCGGTTTTCATATTCTGGGGAATTTTCCTTACGGAAATAATGCATATCTTGAAAAAGTTTTATTTGTGCAGTTTTTCCATTTATTTCTAGACAATTCTTCACAAACTGTTGCCTCCGTTCTTTAACAATGTTACTAGTTAGTTGTGATTTAAGTTTAATATATTAACATTTTTTTCTTTTTTTCTAATAATTTTTTAATAAATCCTATGTTGACTTTTTTATCAAAAGAAGTTACACATTGAAATAACTATCTGATTGTTTCTTTCAGAATGAATATTGTCCCTAGCATGGGTATAGTATCCAACGATTTTTGCTAAAATTACAATGAAACTAATGAAGAAGAGACTATGAACCATAAAATTAAAGTATTTTGGTTGACCATTTGGAGAAGTAGCGAATTATGAATAAATAATAAATCCGCAAAAAAAATGTATCGCTTGAAACTGGTTCAGGAGATATAGCCATCGGAAGTTGCGGATATATATTGTATAAAAAACGCTTTAAGTTGGGAACCCTTCCAAAATATGGATTTCATGTAAAAGGTAATTTAATAACATATGGAACTGTCACATAAATATTTGCATTCGGTTTGTTAGTTTTCGAGATATGAGGATTTTTGAAAAATTTTGACATTTTTTTTTTTAAACCGTTATTTTTTCCAAAAAAAATTATTATTATCTCATAGTGATATTATATATTTAAAAAGTATAATTCATTACCTTTAAAATGATGTGCCTCTTGTACTATGTTCTTTTATATAAATCATTTTTTTTTAAACCTGTTCCGTTGAGGTCCGTTTTCAATTTACCTCATTCTTAAGTCAAAAAAAAGCCAATACAAATCACATGACAAACAGAAACATATCGGACCTTGTTTTCTACAAAAAAATAAGGTCTTTTTCCACAAATATTGGTGCTTTTTGTTGTGCATGAACAGCGATGGAATACGGCTTTGCGGGGCTAAAAATACCAAGGGGTTCAGGAATTACCGTTTTGTTATTTTTTTCAGTGATTTGCTTAGCTTTTGTCTTACCGGCAGTTTTGTTTTCAGATGGAAGAACCAGGATACCGAGGACATAAAAATTGATATCAGTTAACCTTTGTGATCATAGTTATAAGAGATTGAACTGAAAAATTATTTTTCCTCCAATTTTAATTCTGTCCTGAAAGGGTTAAGAAATGTTTTAAGAATTAGAAAGCGGTGCTCCTGATTATTAAATTTTAATGAAATAATGAAATCCATCTTTACAAAGTTTTAATGTAATACAAGTACGTTTAAGATATTTTACACATTATGCATAATCTATATAAATAAAATATTAGCCGTTTTCGATGTTCGCATATCACGCAAAAACTGCTTAATCAATTCCAATCAAATTTACTTAGAGTTATTACTTAGATGCTTGGTCTCAATCTCCAATTAAAATTGTCACAATATTCCTCTTAAATTTTAAAATATTTAAGTTTTAAAATTGATAATCATCAATTATGTATACGTGTACGCTTTGTACGCTCTTTAAGCGCCTGCCCGTTCTCATTTTAACGCTCTTTGAGCGCCTGCTCGTTCTCTGGACAGCACCCAGTTATGACATTAAACAGAACTGGGACGTGCGATTTTTCTTCTGTTTTTCCTATACGTTTGTTGTGAGTACAAAATTGACACTAGAAAATTTATCGCAGAGAAATAGAAAAAATTCTATTTTTTGGTGCGATTTGACACTGAAGATAAATCGCATGTCCCAGTTCTGTTCAGACATTATAAGTCGTCGTTAGTATGCAATCATAATAAACTTACGTACAATATATTAAGTATTTCATTTATCAAGAATGTTATAATCGTTTAGATATAAGTTATAGCGGTTTAATTTTTAAAAGCGATAACATAATCAAGAACTAAGTCCGCTACTCCTTTTTATATAATTTTCAATCAGAACTGGATACTTCATACCTTTTAATATAATTTTTTTTTTATTATTTTTCATCAAGCAAAAACTAAACTACCTTCCCAAACCTATAAACCAAATTTCAAAAACCAAAAGTGTTTCATTTTTCATTGAAAATCTTACAAAACTTAAGTACAGTCTTTTATTTGTCGGAACAGACCGCACTTAAGATAAGAATCCATTATTCGGAAAATATATTTTTTTTAAAGCCCAGTAAATAAAGCTCATATTTTCTATTGATAAAGTTTTAAGCTATGATTTTATGACTCATATTTATGAGTTTTCTATTGTTCGAAGAAAATTTAAGTGCCATAAAAGAAAAAAAACCCTACCATTTTCTTTTGGGCACCAAGTTACCTGCATTAAAAATTATGTGCAAAAAACTGGACATAAATTCTAAGCTTAAATGATATCCCACCAAATGCAAGAGCCACGAATAATAGAAAATTCCATGAAAAATAGAATGAGCAAACATTTTTTATTGCGGAAGCTGTGGTAAAAAGAACATTTTGTGAACATAAATTCTTAGGTTTTTCTTTTAGGGTGAAAAATATTTTTAAAACTCATGAAAGAAAAAAAAGTTTCCTAACTTGAAACTTATTATATTTTCTCCAATATAAAGTCAACTGTATCACATATGTAGATATCTTCTCACATAAGCATAGAAGCAATTCAATTATTACTTATATTGCCTTTTAGTTTTCGTCCTGGTTGAACCTTTTCGCTCAGCAGTTTTTGACATTTTAAATGATGGATTGCAGTTTATGCTAATTAAGTTTAAACATTATTATTTTTTTACTTTGTATTGCCACTCGCACACTATTTCAGCAAAAAACTGATTTTCTGTATTACAACTTAAAGTGTGAACTTGCAGTTTTTTCGTTTTCCTTGAATCGTTATCCTTTGAAAGCGTTAAACATTTAATCTGTATAACTTGCAGTTGAAATGTAAACTTGAAAGAGTTAGGGTGCACTGTAGCAACTCCCTGTGATGTAGCATTTAATATATATATTTTTTTCGGAATATCGTAGACAAATTATGATTGAACGTTTGCTAACAATTTCGATTACGATTTATTGCTATTGATTTAATTTGAAAATAAATTTAAGTTTCAAAAAGTTGTAATTTTGTAGTAAGAAAAACAAAGTGGTTCAGGATCAAATGGTTTTTATTCTACAGATAGCGCAGTCATCTGTTAAGCTCTTTCCTAAGAAAAATTGTTTGTTTTATTTAATTAAGAAATTTCCAAATTTACACAAATCACCACATTTTCGATACTTTAAAAAAATAAAAAAGAAAAAAATTATTAAATTTGCTGGTAAGACTGAACCTCTTAATATATTTTATATAATAATCCAAAGTTGTTAACAACATTTTGAAAACAAAAAAAAAATAATCAACGAAATAATTTGTCTCCACTTTTTATGTATGCAAAACTTAATATGACTCTCTAGTAGCTGGGAAAAGAAAAAAAAAAAAATCATTGAATAACTTTTCTATGCCATACCATCTATTGTTCAAAACGCACCCCACCTCCGTGAATTGCAAATGTTTTTGCATCATGCATATTTCCAAAAAATTTTCGTAATTTTCCATTATTTTGGCGTTGGTTGGTACCCTCCATAACACTCGGTGACCCCTTTTTTTGTGCAATGCCAACGCAGCAGCCACTTTTTATTGCCAAAGTAATTTCGTTGTGCTGTGTGTGTGTGTGTGTGGTGCACAACTGTAAGGACATGAAAATCCTTTTTTCCTCGACATTATTGCAATTGTTGTTGTTGCAGTAACTCGTATTTTCTTTGTGTGCTCCTACCAGAAACAGAATCAGTGTCGGAAGGATCTTTTTCGTCGTTTCTTCGTATATGGGCTTGTTGTTTTTGTAGTTGGTGTTGTTGTTGGTGTTGTTGTTGTTTTTGTTGTTGTTATTGTGGCTGCATTTGGTGCACTTTTCATTTTAATTTTAGTTTTTGCTCTATTCACAGCATGTTAGTTCATTGCAGGGATGTGTGATATATCTTGGTGATGATGTATCGATACTTGAAGTTTGTGGTGGAGTTTCTTGCAAATGGTTAAAGACCAAGCCACCAAAGCAATTACTGTAGTCAAAATACTATATGTGAACGTCCACGAGTTCCTTCCTCGTCTTTCTTTTTCCAGAAATAAACTATCAGAAGTGTCAAAAATCAATAAAGGCAAAATATCCCAAAAACGAAGTTTATTTTTCAACTGATAATTTGTGGGAATATTAAAGAAAAATAGGGTATACGCAAAATTATCCAAAGTACTATAAAGAAAAGTATTATAAATTAAACAAAAATGCATACTTCCTTAAGAAACTTGGGTCAAAAAAAATTTCGCATAGAAACAAAAGGGCTATCAGAGCTTTGGCAATTCATCATTTTAAAAATCGCCTATAAATTAACTTTTTTTTATTACATTATATTTTCAATGAAACTGGAGCCAAAATTGTATATGTATTTTGTAGCGGCTGATTTTTTGGACCATCTTCGCAAAGACAAATTCGGTAGAAAACCGAAATAAAAAGTGACCAAGGAAATGCCAGATTATATACTTACTAAAAATTTTGGACTATTTTTCTTTCACATTAAATGGGGTCCTAGGATACATTTTCCTATCATTTAGACATTTTTGAGTGAGGACCAACTCTTTCTGGTTCATCATTTTTAGCAGATTGGTTAAGAAAACTGATTTTCTCCTTCTTACGCCCATTATTTTTTAACTAAGGACTGCTGATCCATAATTCCATAATTTTGGGCCGAACCCAAGAAAAATCTGCTGCTCATTATTTGTTAAACAGCGAAATAAAATGTTCTTAAAAATAAATGAAGAAATTACTCAAAAAAAAAAAATAAAACAATAAATAGGTCATTCGATAAAATTTTGAAGTTCTGGTCAATACGCAATTTTAATATTATTTGAAAATCTAAATAAATGCCAAGAACCATTTTTCCGCCCTTAAGCATTTGCGTCCGGAGCATCGGTCTCCCTCTTACTCCACTGATAATATAGAAAAAAAAGGACATTCCGATCCAAAGTTTTAATCGCAGTTGGATATTCAGAGATTTTCCTCACTTAATTTTTTTGTAGTACCGACTTTTTCTTACTTACTTACTTAGATGGCCATAACAACCCGTTGTCAGGTTACGGCCGACCTCATTAGCTCTCGCCAGGCGCCTCTGTTTTGCGCGCGCCTTCTCCAATCGTTAATGCCAAGCGCGGTAAGGGCTTCCTCAGCTTGGTCAATCCACCGGAGGCATGGTCTCCCTCTTCGTCGTTGATCGGGGACCTTCCCTTCGAATACCTTTTTCGCTGGAGCTTCTTTATCCATACGATGGACATGACCCAGCCAGCGTAGTCGCTGTATTGTTATACGCTTAACTATGTCAATGTCGGCGTAGAGCTCATACAGCTCGTGGTTCATTCGAATTCGATAGTCGTCGCCAACTCGAACAGGACCAAAGATTTTCCTCTCGAACACCCCAAGAGCGGCTGCGTCTGTTGTCGAAACCACCCATGCCTCAGCGCCATAAAGAAGCACAGGTAGAATGAGCGTCTTGTAGAGTGTTAGCTTTGTCGATCGAGAGAGAGCTCTGCAACGTAATTGCTTACTGAGACCGTAGTAGCACCTATTAGCAATTGTTATTTTCCGCTTTATCTCCAGACTGACATCATTGTTGCTGGTTACGGCAGTGCCAAGGTAGATGAATTCCTTGACAACTTCTAATTTACAGTTGCCCGCTGTAACATGAGAGTCTAGATCCCGTGCTCTCTTGTTGTTGTTAGTAGACATCATGTATTTCGTCTTGCCCTCGTTTACCACTTTGGCTGATTCCTTTTCAATAGCAGTGAAAGCAGCAGTAACATCTCTCTTACTCCGACCGATAATATCAATATCATCAGCGTACGCAAGGAGCTGAACACCTTTGAAGAAAATGGTGCCATTATGATGCACACCGGCTTTTCCATAATGAAATTGAAGAGATCGACTTTTTCGATATCTCAAAATTTTGAGAAAAACAAATACCAGATTGTGAAATAGGATAGGAAATTCAATGAAAAAAATTCTTGTCTATTCTCTTTTGTGATTTTCGTTTTGCGTTTGCTATAAATGACAAATTCTGTACCTCGTCCCTTTCGTTTTTCCCCTACTGAAAAACTTTTCGAGTTTGATCTTCTACAATCGATCATGAGAAAAGTATCGATATCAAAAGTATTCGATATCAAAATATCCAACTTTTTTTTTTGAGCAATAAGAAACCGTGAGGAATAAAAAGTTTTCAAATTTAATTTTTTGTTCTTGTTGTTTTACATTCTGCTCTTTCTCCTACTTTAATTCGTTTTTTGTTCAGGTTCATCTTCTCTTCTTTTTTTCGGTTTTTTACTGCTTTTGTCTGGAATTGGCAACATCTGCTAAAATGGCTGCTAAAGTGGAATTTTTCGTTTTTCCGGGTTTTTTTTTTTTTGCTTTATGCATTTTTCCTTGAGTTGTGCGATTTTCCCAGTTTTTCTTCATTGCTTTTTTGCGAATAAGAAAAATAAAGCCAAGATAGACGCCAGGACGCAGGATTTATATATAAATTTTTGTGTGCAAAGAAGGAGCATTGAAATGTCTGCAGCGCAAAGCAAAATATATAGCCACGCCTTAGTTTCCATTACGAGGTTTTTGTTATACTGCTGTTAGTGTTGTTGTTGTTGCTCGTTTTTATTGTAGCCAAATGACATTTCAATGCAGCAAATACAATTTTAATGCGCACCATTTTCATTTTTAAATGGGGGCTATGCGGCGTTTTGGGAGTCGGTAGGCGAAGAACGCTTGTGTACGTGGCTGTGTAGGGAGCATTGACTGTTACTGAAACAAATGCCTGGGTGTTTGGGCGTTCGTTTGCTTTGTTCTTTTTTTTCTTTAAGGATAACACAAGAATAATAAGAAAAGTTATAATGTGCCAATATTGCAGTAACTTTTGTTTGAGAAAAATCAATTTAGGGGAATTGTGCATCATTTAATATTTCATTTAAATTGAAAGGCATTGAAACTGAAGCATATTTTAAGAAAGTTTTTATATTTTTTAACATAAAAAAAGTTGGTTTATTTATAAAATAAATGTTTTAGTTTTATTTTGCTTAGTTTTCAAGATACACTTACATATACTGATACATATTAGTATCAGTTGGTCGAGACAAAGACATGATGTGAAATATGCGGTAGTGACTAAACTAAATACCGAAACATAAGAGTAGTGGGATGTTGTGTATTCAATACTTATGAGTAGTAGTATGTATTTGCACAAGGAAAACCTGCCCAGCAAATATTTTTAATTGTAGTTTTTGTTTTGATCGCTCTCCCGGGACGAAGAGACAATTTCCCTCTGCTAACTTCAAAATGTTCCCCGAGGAAAATTGTTCTCTCCTAGAAAAAGCTCACTTTCACATTCCAAAAACCCTAACCCCTGTACTTTTACTTTACTATCTACTTTTCATTTACTTAAAAAAAAAACAAAATTTCCCACAAAATTAATTCAATATGCTAAGGACCTGAGACGATTTTGCGGTCCCCGCTAGTTGCATTAATGATTCTGATGCCAGAAAATTGTTCATTCAGAAGAAACTGCTCGGGGTTGGCGACTTGCCATAGCGGTTACCTTATGCATCATAAGAAAGAGTTTCAAATTATTATTATTAAGTAAAAATAAAAATATTAATTACTTCATCATATGAATTTTGATCCAATACCTTAAGCAAATTCATCACTATAGGGTTTTGAAGATTTTAGTAGGTGTATTCATTTGCCGATTTCACCCACTGTCATTCCTTCAAGCTACATATAGTATATATTAGAGGTCTGCATGAGTGCACTTGAAACAATCATCAGGTCACTTGCCATGACTGCGAGTTTATGAAGTCCTTGTGCACGAAAACCACAAATCAAATCAAAACGAAACGAAACACTAATGAAGAGTTGTCAGTACTGCACTCGCAAATAAAGTTTTCCACGAGTTCAAGCACTCGTTGTTTATTTCATTCAGCACCGAGTGACTTGTTGTCTTTCGAAACTTCATACACTTGTGTCGGACAAAATTCGAAGTTGTAAAGCAAGCAAGTTTTGCTATTCCTAATGGCTGTATTATTCTAGAATTCGCTTGAATTTGGAATTTCCTAGGAAAAAAATAACACTAATTTAATTCGAAATACAAGAAAAAACTTTGATTAACCTGTGCCATTTTCATTTTTAATTATTGTCACAAAACAAAAAAAAAACACGACAACAATTTGAATGACGCGTTCCACTATGAGATGAACTCAATACTACGAGAGTCGTTTGATAATTCCGTGAAAAATGAAACAAGGAATGATTTTTACGGCAAAAAAAAAAGGTTTTATTTCTCAATATAGTCTCTTTTTAGGTCGAAACACTTCGTCCAACGTTCCTCAAATTTTTTGATCCCATCCAAAAAATACGTTTTCGTCCTCAAAATAGGCCACCGTTTCGGTGATGAATCTCTTTACGCCGAACCATATCTTCAGGTTTGGAAACAGAAAATAGTCGCTGGGGGACAAATCTGCAGAATATACTGGATGAGAAAGCGATTCGTACTTCAATTGATTGAATTTTGCCACGGCTTTGAAACAGTCACACGATCGCGTTTACGGTCGATAATAATCATAATATGCAATTAGAAAGTTTACCGCCGCCCTTTTGGCTATTTGAAATACGAGTCAAAGTGCAAACGAAGTCAAGTCATGTCGTTGAATCGTTCTGTTTATTGCGATTCCATTGATGACTCGCAGAATGTCAATGGAACCATTGTACTCGACAGCGAGTACAATAATCTGTTGACACAGTAAGCGCACTCATCGCGACAAATTGACTGACAGACAAACTGACAGCTAAATCAACTCATATGTATGGTGATGCTGATCACGAATATATATACTTTTCTATGCCTGCCACGCCTCTTATATGCTTTACAAGCTAGATGAATAAAGGAATATGACCTAAGTGTAGGGTATAAAAATTCCAAATAAGACTGTAAGAAGTCCAATTTGAGTTTTAATTTGAAATTTCGAAGCTTTTTTTTTTTTTTAAATCAATTTTTGCTAAAAAAATTATGTAACCAAGCGGTTTTTTTATAATTACTTTAAGAAAATCTAATTTGTCTACTTTGAATATCTTTGACTTTAAGTCGATTTTACAGCATTTTTACATATTATGCCTTATGTTGTAGTGCTGAAGCCGGCTGCTCACTTATCCAAACTTTTGACGGTAATAAATCAGACTTCATTAATTTGCTTACAATAATAAAGCTTTTACTTACGTTTTTTGGAATAAATAACACATTTATGATAACTAATAGGTTTTCAGCAAAAGAAATCATAGCTTTTATTAAGTAAATTCTCCCTTTTTAAATCCCACATTCGTTTGCGTAAAGAAAAAGTTCTCCGTTATTGGTACGACTTAGCAAGTGGCAACACTAATTGAACTGTCAACCATTAGTTTTATTTTGATTTAGAAAGTGCGTGTTAATTTTTAATTTTCAATATTATAAACAATTTTAATAAGAAAATTATTATAAAATATATGGCCTTTTGTGTTTTTAGTGTTAAATTCAATAAAATGTTTTAATAAAAAGGCCTGCGAATGCAAGATCTCAGTTGAAGCGGCGTCGTCGGCAGAGCCACCAGTGCAAGTGCGTGTTTTGTTATTGTGCTTTTTTTTATTGCAAATTGAAACGAAATTTTATTGAAAATATTCTTTTTGCTCAAAAAAAATCATAAAATGCTTAAAATTAAATTTCAGTTATCCAAAATTTCGCGTGTGTTTGTTTTATTTGCTAAAGAGAATTCGTAAATCATTGAGCAGTATAAGTGCATTATAGTTGTTGCTTAAGTGAACTTAAGTTCACCGTATTCGCTTTTTCTTCGGGAATTTTGAGCTGATCATTTGCGTGAGTTATTTTATGGTCAAAATGGTAAGTGTTTACTTTTTCTTTTTAAAGTTCATAGTAAAATGTTCGGACTCTTTAATTGATTGCCGGTGGGAACTGCCAATGGATACAGGGGTAATCTTTTCGTTTCTTACATGAAAAAATACATGTGTGTGTGCCTTGCGTCTGGTTTTATGTGTGTTGATGCCCTAGACGCAGCGCAGGCATATGGTAGCAGGCATATGGTAGCATGCATATTCTTGATCAGCGTCAACTTGTGATTCATTTTAGTGATCTCCGCGTATGCCAGTTATTCTGTCTTCCTGTCAAAATCACGATTACGAGAAAACCAAGAACGATATTTCAATGAAATTTTGTGTACTTGCAACATCTTCAATTACAGCTCATGAAATTGAAATTAGGTGAAATCGGTTCCTTGACACGCCTACTTATCGACTTTATCAGCCATATCCACTTGTACAACTTTTTTCAACATGTTCCATATTTTGTTGAACTTTTTCAACATCTTTAAATATTTTTCAACTTTTTCAACTTTTTCAACCCAATTCAACTTTTTTCGGGATTCTAAGATTTTCAACCTCTTTCAACATTTTCCATATTTTATTAACTTTATCAGCATTTTCAACGGTTTCAACCTCTTTCAACTTTTTTCAACTTTTTTCAACATTATCTATATTTTTTCGTCTTTTTCAACCTCATTCATTTTATTTTACTTACTCAACCCCATTCAACTTTTTCGAGTTTTTTAGCCTCTTTTAACTTTTTCAACATTTTCTTAAGGTTCTTTAAACTTTTTTCCTGTTTTTCCACTCTTTCAGCCTTTTTCGCTGGTTTCAAAATGATTTTAACCTCTTTAAATTTTTTCGAGTTTTTCAACATCTTTCATCATCTTTCTTTTTCTACTGCTTTCAATTTGTTTCGATTTTTTCAACCGCATTCAATTTTTTTCGAGTTATTCAATCTCTTTCAACTTTTTTCAATACTTTCCATATATTTTCAACTTTTTCAACTTCATTCAACTTTTCTCGACTTTTCAACTTCATTTAACTTTTTTTGAGTTTTCAATCTCTTTCAACTTTTTCAACATTTCTCATATATTATCGACTTAATCACCATTTTTCATCTGTTTTATCCTCTTTAAGATTTTTTGTTCAACTTATTTCGAGTTCTCAACCTCATTCAACGTTTTTAGAGTTTTTAAAGTTTTTCAACCTCTTTCAACAGTTTCAACCTCTTTGAACTTATGCCAACATTTTCCATGTTTTTTTTCGACTTTTCAGCCTTTTTCACCTATTTCAACATTTCTTCAAACTTTTTTAATATTTTTTCGACTTTTTTAAACTCTTTTGACGTTTTTAATTACTGTCCATATTTATCAATCTCTTTCAACTTTTGAATTATTTTCCATATTTGTTCGATATATTTAACCTCATTCAACTTTTTTCAACATATTGCAATGTGTGTGTTGAGTGTGGTGTCCTTAACATATTGATCGTGTTATAAAACTCATAGTATAAGTCTGCCTCCAGTAGAAGAATGTCGGGATATTGAAATACTTTCCAATTTTGACAATTTGTAAACCGATTTTTCAATAAAATGGAAGTAAATACATATATTTGCGACAAACAAATATTTCTAATGCCCAAAACATTATTTAATTGTTATTAGTAAATGCATACTTTCGACATTGTTAAAACAAAAGTATGATTTGGTCATTATTAACATGCCAATGTTTGATCAAATAAGTTACTTCAGAAAGGAAACATGATATTTATTAGCTTTATCATATACCATTTGTTAATTATTATCAAATTTTCAAACATGCAATCGTTTTCTTTGTGTAGAAATTACTGGTTTTGTGTTAACCTGTGTAATACAAATAACTCCACAATTCAAAATAATTATTTCTATTTCTCTGTTCAACTGTCTCTTTTAGCCAAATAACTTAACTTTAGAAGAGAATGAAAAGATTTGTGGGCTCTCTTAAAAGCTGAGTACTCTTAGAAAGAAAAAAATTCTTTCCGTTTCCTTTCCATAGAGTTCCCGAAATTTACATTGAAACGAAATTAAAATGAAATGAGATTTACTCAAGCATAACGGTGAGAAAGAGACCAAATCAACAAGAGAAAAGGCGGAGTTAAATAAACAATAAACACATTGAAAACAACACATACGCATACACTGATACACCTACCAACACATAAAGCAAAAACTTTGTATGTTTAATATACTGGGGAAATGAAAAGTTTCTAATAAAACGAAATGGAATCAAAATAAAAAACAACATCAAATGGAAATGAAATTGAAATGGCACAACAAAAAAATACAACAATTTCTTTATTGCATTTGTGTGTGTCGTCGCATTCGAGTGGTGCCTTTTGTTCGGAAGACGGGTAGCTGGCAGACGCATGAATTTATTTCATTGCTTTTTGTTTTATTTTTCTTGTTTTGTTTTTGCTAATGTGTTAAATAAATAAAACATATTTGAAAAAAAAAAAATATATATTGTACGAATTTGAAATACATAGAGTGTCGGACCAAGCCATAAGATGGAATTTCTGTTTTGATTATGCGAGCTCATCAATTACTAAATTCTTAGGAAAAATCTGAAAATTGTGCAGAAAAATTCCAAAAATTGATAATAAATACCTAGAATTTTTTTTAATTGTTCTATAAATAAAATAAATCGGCGTTTGCAATAGTTTACTAACATATTGATTTGTGTGCTTTGTACTTAAATTAAGTTGTCAGATTTTCTTTTTGGAAAAAAAATGCTTTTTGTGCCCTGCAGGTGCCGACGGTATTTTTAAGGAATTGTTTTTTAAGTTTATTTTGGCAAAAAAGTGTTAAATCATAATTTTTACACAAAGGCCGGAATATGTTTCACTCAAATAAATATATTTGCTTGACAGTTTCTTAAAAAAAAGTTTACTAACGTTTTTTGGAAATTTTTGTAGTTAGCGCATGCCATGAAATGAAAATGATGGCGCTATTTATTGAGTGAAACATGATGTTTATTTGAGGGCATTGAATGGAATAGGTTGAGTCATATGTGTAATACCTAATACTCGGTAAAAAGTTTAGGTATTTATTATAGGTTGCTTAGATAGAGACAAAATGTTATATGCGGATTTATAGTAAAATCTCGATTTACAATGTGCTCCGGTTATGGACCAGTGATGGCATTTTCAGTACATTTCTTTCAAAAAACACAAATACAAGTCAGCCAGACACCGACTCAAAAGTTAGAAGGATTCTTAAAAATGATATATGCTTCATTTTGTTTTCGTTCCGAGAAAAACCAATGGATCACTTTTGATTTTCTTTAAGGTTCTTTTTGGCTAAAAAATAACTGCTTAATATTTGCTTGAAAAATAAAAATTGCTATTTCGAAATTTACTTTTTTGTCGATCCTGAAAGACAACCCTCTAATACACGTCCACTTAAAAATTTGACGTGATGTTTTAAAACATCGCTTATTTACACCCAATTAAAAAAGACCATAATATGGGATTTTGAAGCTATTTTGCAGTTTTTTCGTCCTCCTGTAAAATTGCAAAAACATGAGTTAGGACCTTCCTACCTGAGAGCGACGATATGTACATGTGTTTATGTTATTATTTGGTATTCACAAGGAGACCACCACGCTGTGACCTCACCGATTTTGCTCAAATTTTTCCAGATGGTAGTTCACGTGAAAGAAGAAAACCCATATTTTACCGTTTTTCGCAATTCTCAAGGAAAAGCGAGAAAATCGCGTTCAAACTTTTCCAATAGTTGTCTTATACAAAAAAAGTTTGCCTTCGTTCGAGTAGCAGAGTAGCATAGTGGCTAACGAGTCAGCGTATGATCTTGGGGGTCACTAGTTCGATTCTCCGCTGATGCATTTTTGTTTTGTTTTCTTAACTTTTTTTTAAATTTATTTTTTACTTTTAGAATAAGGAAAAAATTTAGAATAATGTAATACTCTTTATTTCAAAATCTTATAAACTATTTTACATTATACATTTTTATTACAATGTTCTGGATGATACATACATATCATAAAAACAAATGATGCCAGAGCTATGCTTAAGCGCGTATTGAAAAAACGCTTTAGCAACGCGTAGTGGTCCCAAATCGTGTTTTTGGTTCAAAAATAGCTAAAGAGCGCAAATCTTGTCGAAAATGAAAAACTCAGGCTCCGACGATTTATTGGCATTTTAGTTCTTTCATTTGAAAAAAAAATTTGTTGTGTCTTTTTGACTTTTCATTCAAATGTCAATAAAATCCTATGTGCGAAAATTTCTAATGGGGGGGCTTGAACCCCCAAAAACCGCCCCTTGCCCACGGGCCTGCATTCCCAATGGTCTAAACCTAATCCACCGACACATTGTGAGTGAAAAATTGTAAGAATGGATGGGCTCACCTTCCATCAGAGTAGAAATTACAAACAAAACTTATCTCATAACTTTCAAAGTTACGAAGTAGAGCAACAAACGCATTTTTCAATATTAACATTAGCCGTATTTTATTCGCTTTGGTTAAACCAAAATCTCATACAAATGTGTGAACTAGCTCAATTTCTAGTTCAATTGATTGAACTTTTTTTGACTTTGCTAAAGTTTGAAGCATCATAGACACAAACCTAAAATATTAAAAAATATATGGCAACTTTGCTGGAATTTTGAAGAAGAGTTCTTAGGTCACGCGAGGCCTTGGGCACCCAGTCAGTGCTAGGCCCAAATATTAAAATAGAAACACATAATAAAAATAAAAACAAGGATGAAGCAACAGAAAACGAAAAGAAAACTTTGGTATTAGCGTCTGCGACACTACAAAAACAGTTTGAAATCATTTGAGGGCATTAATTTGAAAAAAAAAAAAAATTATGTACTGATACGTGAGGCTCCTTACCATGCTAGGCCCCGTTCAATCACACGATCATAAAGCCGGCTCTGATTTTAAAATAGAGGAATAAGGTCGAAGCATGTAAAAACAATATTGTAACGTTATTTTTATTATTCTAGCGCGAAATGTTGCCTGTGGTGCTATCTCTCAAGGAACTTTAACGTGTCAAAATTTGAGCAAAATCGGATGTTTTTAAATTTCATATAAGACGCATTTCATCTCAATTGTCCTTAATCGAACAAAATAGATTGACCTGAAACTTAGACAAAGTGTTGTCCACTTGAATGGCAATTATATCCCAAAATATTTTTCAGCATCTTCAAAAACTGGCTGAAATAGGGGGATAATAATTTGAGAATATTTAATGGATTTTTGAATGGTCCTTGTTTGTTCTTGACCTTGATTTTTCAAAATCTAAAGTAAATTTAACTTTTTTTGGAGATAGATACTTATGATTTTTTTGATAAACTAGAAAGTAAGCTGAGGATTTTTCTTTTTAAATACGCTTGGTTTCCGAGGTAGTTTTTTTTTAGTTTTCGAGAAAAAACTCATTGAACATTTCGGCTTACTATTTTTTATTTAAGTTTAGATCGCGTTTTATTAATAAATTTTTTCACTTATGTAAGCCTTTTTACATAAGTGAAAAAATTTCGGTTTACTTTCTGCACCAGCAAAAAGAGTGTTTTTTTATTTAGACTTTTTTAAAGCCCACCGTGGAGACGTCAAAATGCGGCACACTAAGTAGATATTTTTCATCACTTTTTAATACGAGTACTTGGAACACCCTAATTTAAAGTTAAATTAAACCTCTGTGATTGTAAGCCTCATTATACGATCTAGCAAATCAGATTGTGAAGTTTTTATTTTTAACATGAAAAAGGTTTAACTGCTAAGTATAAGCAAACATGTTAATTCTCTCATTCATAATGTCCTTTCTAGATATTTCTACATAGTTAAGTGCTGCTAAAAAGTGTTAACTACATGTTGTATCTTTATTTTTAATTTTCAACACTAGGTACTTACTCGTACATATAGTACATATGACTCTGTGAATTATAATTAAAATTGACACTTACCGAAGACAAGTTATTTTTACACACAATAATTCATTTGAAAACATTTTTTCTCAATTTTTTTTTCTATTTGTTTTTGTTAAATTCCTTGTTTACATTGGCTCTGAATGCATGTTTTCACACGCTGTAATCTGGCAACGCTATACATGTATACAAATGATAGAAATGTTTTCTATTTTTTTTTTTCAGAATTTGTCTATTTTGCGTGACTTTAATTGCGGTCTGAAGTTAAAGTGAAAATTAGAGTTTGTCAAAGAAATAAATGCTCTTGAGTTCTTTGGGTACACTTTAAATTCAAAAGTTTATACTTTTGGAAGACTATTTATAATAAAAATATCAAGTGATATTTCGGATGGCATCCACTTTATCTACTTTCTAGAGCTCTATATAATATAATAATTCATAATTAAATTAAAACCATTTAAAAAAGAATCTGAAGCGATGCGGCAAAACGAGTCATTTACTTTGGCTGTACCACGAATACTGGTCTGATCCCACCCACATTTGATTCGGGAAAAGCTTATCGTATCCAACAGCACTATACTAAATTTCAGAAATACTGCTCATATAGTTCACTTAATATAACATTTCATGATCTATATTTGTATGGGAGTTGCAACGCCTACTAAAGGAAACCCATCCACTTTTGTTTCAGGCATATGTACCTTAGCAATAGCATGTTACATTATATTTAATGGCAACTACTCAAATATTTTGCTAAGTAAGTATAACGTTAATAGTTTTTCCTGCATATAGGAGGTGGCACTCCCACTTTTGTAATACCGCCCATTCTTGATGCAGTTAAAGCTTACGATAATTTAAATCATACAGTCCACAGTATGATTTTATATTTCAAATATTTCGCTTGTATGAGAGGTGCCACGCCCACTCGTGTGCTTTCACGTAACTTTGATCAAGTGATGTCGTCTAGCATGTAGGCCACACAAGAGAGTGCTATAATAATTGTAACGAAAAATACGTCTAGAATTTTTTGTGTGGGGGTGCCACGCCCACTTGCATCTATTTTGCAAACTTTTAGTAACCCAAAATCTGGTGCCATTTTTTGTTGTGAACGCAAACAACACTTTATACATACGCAACATCTAAGTTTTTGTTTGGAAGTACCACGCCCACTATTAATCCACTATTAATCCACTCGACGAATTTTTCTCAGAGATAAGTTACAGGAGGAAGATTTGCCATATTAAATTTCAAAATGATTGATTTTAACGTATTAAAATTTTGTGAGCAGTAATCTTTGTTATATTAGTGCCTGTCTTTAACAATATTATTTGCTCAAGTTTATCACAACCCATTATTAAAAACGTGGCATGCCTACTTTTATTAGTACTTTGCATCCGCTTAGCAAATATCATCAGCGTCTCTCGCATGATTTAAGAGATATGCGTGATAATTTATTAAGTACATTACAATGATTAAAACTACATTTTCGTGAGATTGTAATAGAACATGGCCAAACAATGTATGTATGTACAGTGTGAACTAAGAGTCGAAAAACTAAAAAATGGCCTGATTTCTTGTGTTTTTCTATACCTTACCTACTGTTTTATATTTTCGAAATTTAAATTTTTTTTCTAAAATTTTAAAACTTTATTTCAAAACGATGTTTCGAAATTTATATGATCAGAATCTACTGCTGCTTAAAAAATTATGGCTTGTTTATTTTATTTAGGTATCACATGTCGTATACGTAACACTTAATTAATAAATTCAATGAATAACGTTACGTATACGACAGGTGGCACTAAAATCAAAGGTACTGGAGCTTATAAATAAATAAATAATTAATAACGAATTTTATTAGAAATTATCATTTCAAAGACGCATCTTGAAATATTAGAATGCCATTAAAAATAAAAGAAAAATAAGAAATCGCGCATAGTTTTTAGGTTTTTGATTCTTAACTCATCCTGAATATATATTTTTACAAAGTTACCATATTATTAATCATATGAGAGACATAAAAGTGGTTTTATTCAATTAGATGCATAAAAATTTAATTTAAATTATTAATTTTATATTTCGGCGCTGCAGGAAATTTTTAAATTATCTTGTTTTAACTCGTTTTAAAAAAGCGAAAAAGATCGACTTTAGCCTTTATAAAAAATTTTAAAAATTATTAATTATCTTGTTGAAAAATAAAATTTTTAAAAAGCTGGTAGCAACCTTCGATTTTTGTGAAAAATATTCTTCTAATGCGCAAGTTTTCGAATGTTGAGCGTTCCCGGAGCATTCAAGAATATGTGGTTTTTTGACAAGCTCTAGCGTAAATTATGGTATGCGTGCATGTTGTTTTAGTGTGCTATGCTCAAAAATTTTTTTATTTTTAAATGCAATATATGTTTAAATTATTAAATTCAATTTAATTTATATTAACAAATTTACAACTCGAATTTCATCTCAACTTTCATTACGAAAGTATTTATGTATCTAAAAATTTGTCTAAAAAATTATTTTCCATAAATCTTAAAAGCTGCAAATCAATTTTAGTTCGACATTTGATAGATGACATCATTTCTTAAAATTTCAAAAAAAAAACTTCCATATTTCCAATTAAAATTAAAAAGGTTTATTTTATTTAAATAGCTGAAAAGTATACGATTCGATTCGCCTAGCAAAGCAGTTTAAGATTTAAACAAAAAAAAAAAAAAAAAACCACAAACTACAGTTAAAACATACAAATACCAAATACCATCGATAATTTATTGTTTTATTCGTATGTAAGAAATGATCATTACAAGATCAATAAACAGCAAACATGAAGCAACATGAAGCCGCAGCAGTTGGTTGGTTGGTTGGTTGGCTGGTAGTTGGGAAAAGTCCGCATGAGTAGCAAAACTAATTTGTAGATGAGAATTGAAATTGAAAACAACATTGAAAACAAAACAACAACAACAACAAAAAGTTGAAAGAATCAAAAATTAACACCGTAAAATCTATGCGAAACGATGTGGAAGGAGGTGCGCTGTTGCTGCCTGCCACTGATGGCACAATAATTAATGATCTTGATTGATCAATTTTTTTTTTTTTTTTTCTTTGGAGAAAGAAGTCAACTAATGGTTTAGCATACAGAGAGATTACAGGTTATATTATTAATCATTAAAATTAAATAACGAAGCAGAGAAATTATTATTTATATTGTGAGTTAAACGCATATTATTCGTGCAAAGCGAAAGCGCTCGAAATGATGCAACCAGCAAATGTTGCTTAGGCAAATAAACCGAATTCAATAGGAAATCTCATCTTAGAAGCATCAGCTCAACGAATAATAAATGTCAAAGTAAAAGCTACTGCATCCTTATAGTGTCCTCAGACGAGACAACTTCTCATACTACCGGTCGTACAACAAGGTCGCAGGAATATGAAATAAGTTTGATTTTTTCTTACGACTTGCCTTCGGACGTTACGTCTTTTGATACGACTTGGCACCTCAAATTTCTTTTCGCATACCTGTTGAAGTCTCTGAGGATCGATGCAATTTAAAAATCTTACAACAGTTAACACAAAATTATTGATCCAATTTGATAAAACTGTAACTTTTTATATCAAAAATAACACGGTCTGGAAAGATGTGCTTCACTAAGTTCATTTTGTTCTGCGCTCCAATTCAGACAATTTTTGTATCAACTGATATGAAATTTGGAGAAAAAAAAAAGTTTTTGTTGAGACACCATTATGTCCACTAAGAGTCACTGTTTGATGAGTAGGTGGAATCATTGACCAATCTTTCTTCAAAGCTGATGCCGGCCAGAATGTTACAGTTAATAGAGAGAGCTGTAGAGCATAGGTGGGCAAAATCTTGGAAGCAGGAGTTACTTATAACAACAGAAAAAAATTCCAACATAAATTCGATCTCGACAACAAAAAAAATGTTCTGCAATAAATCAAAACCCAATTCCAAGAATCAAGCAAAAACAACTTGAGTGTAGAAATAAAAGTACACCGATCAAACAAAATGAGATAAGCATTCCTCAATTTGCGAATTGTTGTTTCTTTGTTTGCTCGCTTCGGTTTTTTGCTTTTTTCTGAATGACAATAAAAAGATCCCGTGAAAAAAAAAACCACATTGATAAAAATGTGCAGAAAAAAACACGTATTTGTCGTTAAGAGCTAAAATTGGCTCATTTTTCATACTTTGCTCATGCTGTAGAGCAGTGGTGGGCATGGAAATCTTACAAAAGGGCGAAACAACAACATCAAGCAACAACAACGAAATCTTAAAGTTTTGTTTTACTTTCATTTCAAAATTCGCCAACAGCACAAAAAAAAACCAAATTGCACTACAAACAAAAACAAATGCTACATTGGCACAGCGCCTCGATAGCGTTGAAATTCTGCGATTTTTTTTTTTCGCTTGCTTGTGCGTCGAATAACGGATCGGGTAATGAGGGCGGATAGGAACACTACGTGCCCACCACTGCTGTAGAGCCACGATTGTTGATTTTTGCGTTCCGCAGTAAAATTAATATGAAATAGCTTTAGTTTCAACTAGATGGAGCAACATACCACGCAGATAACATCAATTTATTGCGGGAAACATTCGATGAGCGCATAATTTCGTGTAATGTAACTGTAAAGTGGCTTTCACAGTCAAGTAATTTTACTACTATTGGATATGTAAAGTCGCTAGTCTACGCCGATAAGACACAGAAGTTAGATCACTTGAAAGTCAACATTCGCCACGTTCTTGCCGATATGTGGTTCCAACTGCTCGATAAAGTCTTAATACTCAAAACCATGTTTGTCTTTTAAAATTAACTTCTCAATAATGCCAATGTTATGGCCATTAGCTTTATTAGTGCTATATTATATTTTAAAATTATGTGCGATAGTTCTAAAAAAAATACCCTATTTGATTGTTGACAGCTTTTATATGTATTTATTAATATTTATTTTTTGTATCTATCCTACAAATAAAATGATAGCTGTTTCCGATGTTCGCATATCACGCAAAAACTGCTGGATCAATTTCAATCAAATTTATTTAGGGTTATTTCTTAGACACTTGGTCTCAATCTTCAATTAAAATTGTCACGATATTTCTGTTAAATATCAAAATATTTAAGTTTTAAAATTGCTAAAAAAATAACATCAAGCATGTAAACATAACAAATCGTTAAATGGGAATTGAATGTGTTGGTTAGTATGTGTGCTTTAATGGCACATTAAATTTTATTGCAAAGTACTTTTATGTTTATAAGTGACCAAAATAACTTTGAATATAACTTTATTAAAAACAGGCTACGCGTACAAAGTCGCGAAGGATTAGCTAGTTTTTAATAAAAATTTTCATGAAAAATAAACAATTTTAAACATTAAAAAAATTCAATCAATACTTAAGGAATTCAGCCCACAATTAAGTATTTAACTGGAGAAAATCCTATAACAAATTTCTCTGGAGTTTGGCCCAAGATTTTTTTGTATTGAAATGCCAAATATATAATTTCAAATTAACATAAAAGGCTCAATTTTTATCCATTTATTAAAGATGCAATTTTTTATCAAACTTTTGCTATTAACCTTTGTTCATCTGAAGTGTTATCTTATCTTTCTTCTATAAATCGTTTGTATGTCCAATGCCCTCTTACTAAATCCTACATTAATTCTATCTCTTTCATATAATTCCCAGCAAAATGTGATTTGTTCATGCAATATTAGCTCCAACAACCAATTCATTTTCCTCAAATACTCATCGCAATTATTAATGTTCGCAATAATTCAAGTAACTACCAACAATTTTCTTCTATTTCTTCGTTATTTTCTACTTTAATTTCATTTACAAAAAAAAAGAAGACAAAATTCACTTTCAAAAAATTTTATTATTTTTCTTTATTCTCAGGACTTGGCATTAAAAGTTATTTTCATGGCTGTTCTTGTTGTTGCAATTTTTTATTGAACTTTCCAGTAACATAAATTCAAAAGTTTTCAACAACTTTTGGTTTGGAGGCGAGACCTTTTTAGCAATTGTTAATGTTTGTAATTGGTTTCATGGGAATAGTGTAGGCTGTTGCATAAACAGTGAAGGAACTTAAAATTTTTAGGAAAAAATTAAATTTTCTAAAAGTTTGCACACCAAAACTAAGAACTGGAAACTATAAATGCATATAACAGACCATTCTAGAAGTATTTTTTAATAGTTTATTATTTTTTGTAAGAAATATCCAAGCGATGTTCTGCAGAATAGGTTGTACGCTATATTGTTCTAGTTGATTGCTCATTGGATCAGGAATCATTAGAAGAGTATTGGTGGGCTTACTCAACGATTAATTTCTTTACAAATTGAATTTTTTAACGTTACACCTTCACTGCAAAAAAAAAAAAAATAACTACAAATCTTCACAATTTCAACATTTTTATTCCATTCATTTATTATAATTTCATATATTACAAAATTTCCATTTGTTTTTGTGATTGCCGTTGCAGCATGTTGTCTTATGCCACACAACCAGCTATCTGACAACCCACACTCAACAGTCGGAGAAGACATTGCAAAAATGATCATTACTCCTTTGAAAGTTCATTTGCTGCACATTTATGGTGCCGTCTGCAGCATCTGTGTGTCTTCCTTGCAACTCGTAATTGTTTTGGGCGGTAATTGCAATTTTCATGCCTTTTTCTTGTATTCGATCAATTGTGTGCTATGAACGAAGAAAAGTTAAAATTACAACTTTTGTCGAACTCTTGAAGAAATTGTCTTGAATGCTGCAATTTAATTCAATAAAATTTACTATCAATATTTTGATATTGAAAAGAATTTATTTGATATTTATTTGTTTTAGAAAGTTCTGAGAATGTTTCTCCATTGTTTCTCTGTGCTCGGTTCACTCAATTCCAGGCGATATCTATATATCGTCACACTTAACAATTTCACTTTTTATCTTCTCTTGGTCGACAATGCAGCAATCTTACTGTTCTTCAATTCTCCAATTGACGGCCATCAGATTCAGGCCAACCTTATTTTTCCATCGTAAGAAGTTCTTATGTGTTAGCTTGCTTTGTTCTTATTTTGAAAACAGAGTTTAGTATTCGATCTTATGCATCAAAATGAAAATTTCTATAAACATTTCGTAAAAGCCATATTTCTGAGAATTTTTAATTTGTCAAATAACATGGTATTAGAAGCATTTTAGACTAAAAAGAAAATATCCGTATACAGCTTTCAAAAACACGAATTTGATTAAAAAAATAAATACCTATCATCTCTTAAAAAGTTCCTGAATTCGAATCCCCTCGGATTATTTTTTTAAAAGGCTTTTTTTTGCAAAAATAATAATAACTGACCACTTGTACCAAAGACACCACTCCTTTATAAGTATTTCTGAATTCGTATCATAATAGGCCTTATCCTGAACTAGTCTGAATAAATCAGACTTAGGCCTGTTAACTTATCTCAATTAAATCGTAGTTTAAACTGCGATTTTGTCTTAATCGCCGATTAGTCACAAACATCGAAAACTTATGTCGTGTAATCGAACAAATCGTCGATTAAAGCTATTATGAGAAATTTCTCAGTTAACGAAGCTAACTCGACTACGTTTAACGTTTGTTTTACTCAATTTGTCAATCTCTTTTCCAATACGATTTTGTCAGCAAAAATATATTGTTTTACAAATTTTGTTTTTGTCACTCTTTTCCCATACGATTCTCTCTGCATTTCTCGTTAAACTGAGATTTCCTAATCTTTATAAATAAAATGATAGCCGTTTTCGATGAACGGGATTCACGCAAAATCTACTGAATCAATTTCGATCAAATTTTTTTAGTTATCTTTCTTAGGCGCTTGGTCTTAACATAGAATTAAAGTTATCACGATATTCCTCTTAAATATATTCAAAATATTAAAGTTTTAAAATTGGTTAAAAAAATTAATTTCACACATAGAAAGAAGCATGTAAGCATAACAAATCGCTTAATAGCAAGTTAGTGGGTTAGTAAGGGTGTGTGCGTTTTATTTTTATATGAGCCGTTTATTTTGAAAGTGGCATAAGTCACTCTTCGTTGAGAAGAAAAAATGAAATAAATTTTACACAGTCGATATCAAGTTACTTGATTTTTTGTTCTCAACGAAGAGTGACTTATGCCACTTTCAAAATAAACGGCTCATATGGCAATGCACTAGAAGACAAAAAACGGAAATTTACTCTCGCTCTCGCTCTCATTCTCAATTTGTCAACGCAGCAACGCGGAATTTGTGAACAATGAAAAAAAAATTACAGTAGGTTCACACATAGAAAACACATATGCTGTCCTAAATGGCTTGACAACATGTGTGACTGTCAATTTTGCTTTGCGTTCACATTTTCGAGCATGCCATCAAATATCAATTGCAGAAAAATTTATGAGCGTCCACATCGAAGTAAACTGCATGAAATCCTATTTGAAATGAAAAATGTTCACTAGGCTTGACAGTCAGTTCACACAGGTTGTATGGTTGGACACTACCAGCAGAAAAATCAACAATTTTTGAAATTCATCCAACATGTGTGTCAAGCGGTCGTTCCTAGAGTTTACTTTATCGAGCATTGATGTTGTCAAGCCAAGTTGGACAGCATGTGTGATAATGTGAACTTGGTTAATTGAATGTGTTAGTTAGTGTGTGTGCTTTGGATTTTGTCTTTCACATGGCAATGCAATGGAATATTTATGGAAGAGAAAACAACAAAAACTCAAGATCTGTAAAGAAGAATCAAAATTGACTGCAGTTCTATTTAAAAAAAATTAAATTGTTTGCCTTCGCAGAAAAACAGGCTACGCGTACAAAGTCGCGGGCATCTGCTAGTACTCAATAAATTCAGAGATAAATTACCAAATTTAACTCGAGATATAATCGAAGTTTATAAAATCTCCGATTAAAATGGTATTAAGAAAAGAGATAAGTAAACAGGCCTTAAAGTATTTAGTCAGATTTAGTGCGAAAAGCTTCTCTGTACTTGAAAAAGCTGTAAATGAGAGCGTTGATGAGAGAATAATTCAGCTTCTGCTCTTCCAAAAGAATTTTTGCTGCTAAAATCACGAAGTGTCAAACTATCAGCTGTTCTGTTTTGTCAAATAAGTTGTTAACATTACGTTTATTTTGACAATTTTTATTTTCCATTTTATTCTTTGCGCTTACAGAACTCAAATTTTTATTATATCAACTAAATTCAGAAATATTTGACATTTTTATCGGACCCGAAAAATGGTGTTTGTTTGTTTGTTTGTTTTCTCTTTCACAGAGCGCAATTTTAATACTCTCTATTATGATTGACAGTTTTACAGGCTTAAATTCTAAAAAAACAGGAACAGACCTAATGTTTCACAAAAGATTCTTCTAGTATAAAAGCCATGGAGTTTGCGAAATTTTGCGTTATATTTTTTCACAAAAGCGGCATTACGTAGCTAACATATTTCTATTGCTCTCTCAGACGCTTGTTGCCACTGAGTTGATAGTAAAGATGCACACACTATCATCGAACTGTTGAATTAAAAAGTAGTGGAAGGTATCTTGGTCTGGTATTGGATAGGATTATTAAGTTGAAAATTAAATGTTGTTGAGAGAGTTAGGAAAGCAACTGTAGCACTATACTCTTGTAAAAAAGCTGTAGGGAGAAGATGGGGGCTATCACCTCGTATCATTCAATGGCTATACACAACTGTAATTCGACCGATTCTGTTATATGGCATTGTGTTGTGGTGGCCTGTCTTAGACAAGGTCACCTATTACAGGCAATTGCAGAAGGTTCAAAGAGCTGCTTCCATGTGCATCAGTGGTGCACTGAGGACCACAACGACTGGATGCCTTTCAGCTCAAAAAGTTATGTAAATAACTAGCTGAAATTGGTTTTTCAAGGTTTTGTTCGCTGCTCGATCCAATATGGCCACTTGAATTCAATTAATGTCAAAATTTTTCTTATATTCGTCAATTTACTTGAAAATTACATATTTCTCCAATAGAAAAATATATTGTCATTGAGGGTATTCCTTTAAACGCGAAGAAGCATCGAAAACTGTGTAAGCTGCGTAAACTGAGAACATTTTCGAGCCTCTAAAAAAAGTTCTCATCGCTCAGCAAAATATTGATGGTACTTATATACTACAGTCCAACAAGGAACCTTAAATTTTAATGCAGACAATTGCCAACCTTTGATTTTATCCATCAAAAAATCAAACTCCACAAAAAATTTAACTCCAGCACCCTCTGTTTTCGCGTGTATATTGATTTTTCCAAGTGTCAAAAGAATTGTCGCACAGTGTAATGATAGTTAAAAATCGTTCAAAATAATCCGTTCGAATAAAAACTAAATCTATGCCTAAATCTATTTGTAAATAATATTAACTTTCACAAAAAAAAAAAAAGAAAATATTTCAAATGCCAACCGAAATCGAAACTGCCAAAATTATTTGCATATCTTAAAATTGAACCCTCTCCCCCCGAAACAAAAAAACCAAAATTCCAACTTTGAAGCGGCATATGTCATGGTTATGTCATCATGCACATACTTCCAAGTTATCAAAGCAACATTTAAGTATTTTGTGGTTACAAGCAATATACGCACATGAGAGTAGAAAAAACATAAGTGTATACTATGTATGTGTATGCCCCGCATGTGGCATGTCCCATTTAAGGACATAAGTGGCTTTAAATATGTGTAGAATGTTTATGGTTTGAGGTACAAAGAAAAGGTCTTTACGCTGCCGCCCATAGCTGACAAAATGATTCCTTTTTGATCTACGTTCATATTATATTTTTTTTTTTCTTCAATTAGAGGTTAACAATTTAATTTCATATTTAAGCAGCATTTAGAGAAAATGCAAAATAGCAAAAAAAAAAAAAAAAAAAAAAAAAACATTTTATGAAATATTTTCTTCAATTTATATGTAAATTAGCTGCGCTCAAATACTTGAAAAAAAGTTTGAGCTTGAAATTATATGAATAGACTGATATTGCAAGATAGCAGGAAAAGAAGCCATGGTATTGATGAAAAGCCAAGACTATGCTACAAATGGCAAAATAATTTACATTGATTGCTTTTTAATGACCAGACGCTTGTATTGAAGGTTGACTTGTAGTTTGTCAAGACAGCGCATACTTTTCTTATGAATTTGAGAGTAAAGTATAAAGGGTGAATTTTTATAACGACAGCAAAAATTAGCAGAGTGATGAAGACACTTAAAGAAGAATGATTTGAGAGTGCTTTTTTCAGACTTAAGAAAAAGCTGCTATTTGAATGATAAAAATTATCGAAGAGCACGTCGAAGTTCAGTCTCCACGAGACCACTTCAAACAACGGTCTGAGACTGATTGACTTCGCCGCGGCGCGAAACATGGTAGTTAGTAGTACCAGATTTCAACACCTCGACATTCACAAGGCCACCTGGCTATCCCCGGATCAAAAAACGAAAAACCAAATTGATCATGTTGTGATCGACGGCAGGCACGCTTCAAGTGTCCTGGATGTGCGTACATTTCGGGGGGTCAACACTGACTCCGACCACTATCTTGTTGCAGCTAAGATCCGCATGCGGCTATGCAATGCGAAGAATGTACGCACGGGCATGCAACGAAAGCTGGACGTTGCCAAGCTGCAATCACAACGGACTGCCGAGGCGTACTCCTCTCAACTCTCGGTTAAGCTCAACAAACCAACCTCTGGAACCGACGACGCCGGTGGACTTTGGACACACATCTCCCACTCCATGTGCGCTGCTGCCGAGGAAGTCATTGGTTTCCGACGCCCACAACCTCGAAACCAATGGTATGACCAGGAGTGTCGCGATGCGACTGCTGAAAAAAACGCCGCATATAAGAAGACGCTGCAGTCAGCCGAAACGCGAGCCGTGCGAGAAAACTACCGCGAAAAGAGGAAGGAAGAGAGGCGCATTTTCAGACGTAAAAAAAGGGAGCAGGAAAAGCGTGAGCGTGAGGAACTTGAGTTGTACCAGGACAAGAAGGATGCACGAAAATTCTATCAACAAGTTAAGCGTCTAACTCAAGGTTTCAAGCCCGGAGCATCCACTTGTAGAGACGAAAATGGAAATCTGGTTACAGATACACAGAGTGCACTCAGGTTATGGAGGCAGCATTTCTCCAACTTGCGATGATTCCACCAATTCCACCCAGAGAGAATGCAGTACGATACCACCAATCGATGATAACGCAGTGGAAGTACCATCACCTAGCCATGAAAAGGTTCGAGTTGCTATCCAGCGACTCAAAAACAACAAAGCAGCGGGTGCTGACGGCCTGCCAGCTGAGTTGTTTAAAGCTGGTGGCGATGAATTGATAAGGTGCATGCCCGACGATTGGAATCTCAGCGTGCTTTGTCCTGTAATAAAGAAAGGAGACCCGACAATCTGCGCCAACTACAGGGGTATCAGTCTTATTTCCATCGCATATAAGATCCTCTCGAGCGTATTGTGTGAAAGATTGAAGCCGTATACAGAAACGCTGATCGGATCCTATCAGTGTGGCTTTAGACCTGGTAAGTCCACCATAGACCAGATTTTTACACTACGCCAAATCCTGGAGAAAACCCATCAAATCACAAATCGACACTCACCATCTCTTCGTCGATTATAAAGCTGCGTTCGATAGCCCAGTGCGGGATTGCCTATACACAACAATGTCTGAGTTCGGTATACCTGCAAAGTTGATAAGGCTCTGCAGGATGACGTTGAGCAATACGTTTAGCTCCGTCAAGGTAGGGAATGACCTCTCCGGAACTTTTAATACCGAGCGAGGTTTCAGACAAGGCGACCCGCTCTCGTGCGATCTCTTCAATTTCATTATGGAGGGGATCGTACGAAAAGCCGGTGTGCATCATAATGGCACCATTTTCTTCAAAGGTGTTCAGCTCCTTGCGTACGCTGATGATATTGATATTATCGGTCGGAGTAAGAGAGATGTTACTGCTGCTTTCACTGCTATTGAAAAGGAATCAGCCAAAGTGGGTTTGACGGTAAACGAGGGCAAGACGAAATACATGATGTCTACTAACAACAACAAGAGAGCACGGGATCTAGACTCTCATGTTACAGCGGGCAACTGTAAATTAGAAGTTGTCAAGGAATTCATCTACCTTGGCACTGCCGTAACCAGCAACAATGATGTCAGTCTGGAGATTAAGCGGAGAATAACAATTGCTAATAGGTGCTACTACGGTCTCAGTAAGCAATTACGTTGCAGAGCTCTCTCTCGATCGACAAAGCTAACACTCTACAAGACGCTCATTCTACCTGTGCTTCTTTATGGCGCTGAGGCATGGGTGGTTTCGATAACAGACGCAGCCGCTCTTGGGGTGTTCGAGAGGAAAGTTCTCCGCAAAATCTTTGGTCCTGTTCGAGATGGCGACGACTATCGCATTCGAATGAACCACGAGCTGTATGAGCTCTACGCCGACATTGACATAGTTAAGCGTATAACAATACAGCGACTACGCTGGCTGGGTCATGTCCATCGTATGGATAAAGAAGCTCAAGCGAAAAAGGTATTCGAAGGGAAGGTCCCCGGTCAACGACGAAGAGGGAGACCATGCCTCCGGTGGATAGACCAAGCTGAGGAAGCCCTAACTGCGCTTGGCATTAACGATTGGAGAAGATGCGCGCAAAACAGAGGCGCCTGGCGAGAGCTAATGATGTCGGCCGTAACCTGACAACGGGTTGTTATGGCCATCTAAGTAAGTAAGTAAATGAACTTACCATGGAAACCATACTTTTTATCACTAAATGACAGTGCATTCCCGATCAATTTCTAGTAGCAAGAAAAGCAATGCAGCAATGCAGTAATGATTTTTGCTTGAAATGCGCTGTATTAGCTAAAAACTTGCAACGTGTGCTATACTTGGGTATAGTCATAGTAACGAAGCAGCAAGACATTGATCGGGAGTGGGAACATTATAAAGCGTAGAAACTACTGATTACCAACCGCAAAAGTGCAAATAAACATAAATATCAATGTAGGCATTAAAAGAAAAAAAAATTCATGTCGGGATAATGTGAAGAGTTCCCAGGACACGTAATTAAAGGTTTGGTTCTTTTAATTTTCCCTCAAGCTCGTGCGATTTGATTTCATTTGACTTCTTCTTGTGAGGATAAGCATTAACCGTATTTACGCAAACCATCTTCTTACTCTAGAGTAATTCGAAACCAGCAATTTTCAAAGTATGACCGAGCTATAGACCAAATTCTGCAGAAAAATCAACGTAAATTTCATATAAAAGATTGAGTTCTGCGGAAGATCTCAAGCCAAATAACTGAGTGTTGTTTTCTTTTCATACGTAATAGCAAGGTTAACTGGTCACTTTAATTTCCAATGCAATTATGTCTTACTTATAGATGTATATTTCATAAAAGTACATTTAAAAGGCAGTGAATCAGTTGAATAGTCAATTATCTACATTGGAAAGATATATCGATTCAAAACAAAATGAAGTTTGAATCTTAGCAAAATGAGGCTACAGATTAGTTTATTGCCAGTGGCAAAACTCATCTCATGTGTAACTAAAATATGCGATTTTATTCTACTATCATCGGTGAATACAGATTCAATTGATTAATATTCCATACTTTTACAATATGTCCAGTTCTGTTCTCATATGTCCAACGCGTGTCAAAATCAAATTCTTGAACACCTCACCTACATACCACAGCATATGGGGTGTCAGTTTGCTTATCTCCCTGGATAATACAACACCCACATGTTATAAATACATACATACCTACCTCATACTAACGCATTAATGAGTGTGAAATGCGCATACATAAATAGCCACAGGACATTTCATAATTTGTGCTCTGTCGAAGCGTTAAATATCCTTTTCATGCATTTAGTTCATTCGTTTATTTCTCAATCGATTATTGCGTTAATTATGTGATGATGAACAGTAGAAGAGGCTTTCATAAAGTATCAGCCTACAAATAGGTCAATGATTCCAACACTGTGTGCGCGCCAACATCAAAAGGAATTCCAAACATTTACATTGTAATGCGTGTTACCAAGAGAGTTCTGTTGTATGTTGGAAGTGAAAGGATATTTCTTTTTTTGTTTTGGCTTGGTCAGTGCGTGCGTGGACGAAAAAACTGTTAAAGTGGAAAATTTGAAAGTGACAGAAATACACCGAATTATGTCTTAATAGAAATGGTCGAAAACGTCAGAACTCGAGTTACTTCTGAGTCGACTTTCTCTTTTTATTTTTGGGTGATTCTTTTTAGAATAAACCGTGGATTATATGATTACCGTACACTTTCCGGAATACTTTTTCCGGAATGGATATTTTCCGGAACGACCAAAAACCCGAAATTTTTTTTCCGGAATCGGTTTTCCCTAATGTACATTTTCCGGAACGACTGTTTTCCGGAAATAATAATTACTAACTTATGCGTCATGAGTAAAATATTTTGTATTTGTACATAGTAATGAGTAGAAAAACAACAAAAAAACTATATTATTTTAATGAATAAAAGTAATTTTACAACAAATTCAATATAAAATTTCAATTTAAGCCTCTTATATCATCTATATATTATATTAGAGAAAAAAATTTTATACAAAATAAATGAAAAGTTTTATTTATTTTTATCAATTCTATCGTCCTACAGTCGACAGTTAGCACCTCCTAGAAAATAAAACAAAATTTTCCACAATGTCCTGCAACGTTTTGTGTATTGGATTTTTGCTCTATTTGCCAATATCTTCTTTTGGATCCATGGAATATAGGTAGAAATATTTGTATAAACACCTGGGTAACCCTTACGACCACATTTCGATCCGTACGAAATAATACCAATTTGATAATAATGCTTCACTTCTGCATTTTCGAAATGGGCCAATCGCATAAACAATGGTCCACCAGAGTCACCTTGACAAGCATCTATTCCTTTTATTCCTCCAGCACAAATTTGGTATTTACTATTCAAAACTTGCTCCATCTTAAATGCATTACATTCATCTGCATTCCATATTTTCACTATATGTTTAAGTAAATATTTTCCTACACCCCAGCCAGCAATAACTGCATCCTTGTTAACAATATTGCGATCCAAGGCTTGGTCGTTATAAGCTAAGCATATTGGCCGAATTCTAAAGTTAAAAGTAACTGAATCCCTTAATTTCACAAGTGCTATATCATTGTAAATTGTTGTATCTGTATATTTATATTGTTCATGTGGAATTTTTTTCTCAATTTCAACTTTAGTAGCACCGGAATCACAAGTGATATTTAAGAAGAAGCCATAATAATCTCTAATTATTTTACATTTAAATGCTCCCAAATATGCAACAAAATAGGACTCTTCCTCAAAGCAATGAGCAGCTGATAAAAGCCATTGTGAATTGATCAAAGTAGCACCACATCCATTCGAAAGATGCACCATCCATGGAAATTCATGATTTATAACTACAGTGCCATTCAAAATTCGATCCATATCATCTAGTTCATTGGCAACACCACAATGGGGGGGTTCTAGAAAGTTGTTTTGCCATTGTTCCGATTTACTGTATTGTCGAAAGTTGCGCACAGCTGTTAGCAGCTGATCTGCAAAATGTAATATATACGTATAATAAAAAGATGTTAAAGAAATATACTGAATTGAAAAAGATATTAAACATGATCTAATTGTTCAATCTTGTTCAACTTTTTCCGACTTTTTCAACTCTTTTTCTTTTTTTGACTTTCAATCTTTTTTAACTTCAAGATCTTTCGACTCTTACGATTTTTTCAAACTTAATCGACTTTTTTAATCTGTTTCAAATATTTTGTCAATTTTCACCATTTTCAACTTTTTTAACATCTTTCAACTTTATCAACCTTGTTCTGATTTTTAAGCATTTTCAGATTATTCGAATATATCCACTATTTTGAACTTTTTCAACCTTCTTTAACTTTTTTCGACTCTTTCAACCAACCTCTTTTAACTTTTAACACTTTCATTTTTCCATTCAGGAATCTCACAAAAAATTTTGTGAATCTAGCAACCATTTCGTCTCACGGCAAAGTCTGTGAATCTGAGTGTGTTTCAGAATCATTTCTAGTGAATCCTAATTCATTTCGTTTCATTCCGTATGAGTATATGAGTATTTCATGAGTTACTCATGAATCAAAGGCACAGATTGTATCAAAAAAGTTTGTGATACTCGCGTGAAACATTTTGAGAAGTTTTTTAAAAAATGGGGAAAAATCGAAAATTGTGTTTTGACATAATTTAGAGTAGCTCCGTATCCTGGATTGGATAGTTTTTGACCAATTTTCGGAAATTTTTTTTGTTTGCCAAAATCGATAGAAAATGGCCGAAAATGGATTTTAGACATCACTCAGGGTGGCTCCGGAGTCCGGCCCCGTGAAATTACCGCTTTTGACTCATTTTTGGAAATTTTTTTTATCTGTAATTAATGGGGAAAGGTCGAAAATTGATTTTGGACATCATGTAGGGTGACCTCTGACCCTGGAATGTTCGTTTTTGACGCATTTTCGGAAAAAAATTATTTTTCTGTAATCAATAGGCAAGGGTTGAAAATGAATTTAGGACATCATGTAGGGTGACCTCGGACTCTGGAATGTTCGTTTTTGACCCATTTTCGGTAAAAAAATTTTTTCTTCTGTAAATTAATGGGGAAAGGTCGAAATAGATTTTGGACATTATTTAGGGTGACTCTGGAGTCTGGCCTTGGGAAGGACCGTTTTTGACCCATTTTCGGATATTTTTTTTCCTGTAATTAATGGGGAAGGGTCAAAATGAATCTGAATCCATATGATTGTGAGCTTTACACGCATTCACATTCATGAGCACAGAGCTACTACCTACAAGCTCAGATTCATGAGCAGCATGTTATGTACGTATTCACCATTAGTGAGTGTAAGTATGATTCACACTCAATGTTGCATGCAAAAGTCACACTCACGTCTCATATTTTTGGTAGTGTGGCTCAAAACCCTCAATGACGTTATCTGGTGCACACATCACAGCGCGAGTGCTGCGTTTTCTCGTTACTAACGACTTTACTTATTGTGAGACAATACATATTTCATTTCATACCTTCATATTTCACTTATAAATTTGGTCGTATTCCAAAACGTACTGAGCAGGCTCAACAAAAAAAGTTCTAAAAAGTACAGCCTTAGCTTTAATTTGGCATTTCAATGAAGAAAATGCGTGGCTGACAAAATTTTTTGAGAGCACTAAATCTATAAAAGAGCACTTGCCCGCACCAGCATATGCTTTGGCCGATCAACATTTTGTTAAAATTTTACTAAAAAATCTACCCTAATGCATTTATTTTATCCAGGCACCTGATGACGTTGGTTAAATTGTCGCTGTTGTCCATTTTATCACTCACTTGCAGGAATTCCACAGACAAAGTAAATTATTAAAACAAAACGAGCTTTCTTTTCCAGCATGTTGAGAATAGGCGGAATAAAGATTACAACTAATAATATGAACTGTATGTACTACGTGTTTTTAAACAAAAAATTTCACTTTTGATTTAATTAAGTACACAATTGATTTTTGTACTAAGTTTTATTACCTTAACCCTTGCGGCACTATGTATACTTCAGAATAATGTTTTCAGGCATTATCTATCAAAACAAAATCAACTCCATGCTTCTCAGTTGCTAAAAAAAAAAAAAAACTTACCGTCTAATTTTTCATTCAATCGGATCTGTTTTACTATAGCATCCGACATAGGATCTTTGAATTTGTTTCGACCTTTTTTCTATAACTCTTCCAATTTGCCTGGATCGATTTTCCACAAAAATTTTGGAAATTTTATGTTACCTAAATTTTACCTCTCAAAAATACAGGTTATTCAACGAAGTTCGGAAAAATAAAAATATTAATTTCAGACCAATCCTTTCTCTAGCTGTCGCTTGGTAGGATTTTTTAAAATTCACTCTTTTTTTGGGTATTTAAATACCCATTAGTCTGGAATGAGTTAATAACGCTAAATAATTCGTTGTCTTAAATAAATGTTTTTCCAAACCAAATGTTCCCTCAAGTTGAGGACATACCAACTTGATTCATTTAATAGTTTTTCTCAATAATCTTGTGTTAACTTGTTTTAAGGAAAAATTTCTTAGTATATTGGAAAATAACTACTGGATAACGAAAATTTTTCTATCAAAACATTGGAAGTCATTTACTAGAACTTCGTTTGATATTATTCCGTTGAATTAAGTCCAACGGTGTTGAGGAACAAAGTAAAGATCACCAAACTAAAAACAGCATTACCCAGTCAAAACCTATGTTAGGGGAATGCACACGGAGGGAATTAATTTCTAAAATAGAAGTAGAATTTACGTTGAATCAAGAAATCGTAGTACGATTCTCGTCCAAACAGATTATTATTTAATTCAAACATTTGCTTTTCTTGATCCAAGAATCACTCAAAACAAATAAAATTACGAAATACTTCTTAAATCAAAGCATAATTATTAGAACTTCTGAGAATCAATCAGAATTTTTTTCTAGAATTCAGAAACAATAACTAGAACTTTTAAAAATTAATAAGAAATTTTTTCTGGCGTCTAGAAATAGTTACTTGAACTTTCAAAAATAAATAACTACTCTTTTCTGGAGTCGAGAAATCATTACTAGGGTTTCTAAGATAGAACAAGAAATTATTTCTTGAATTGAGAAATAGTTAGTAGACCTCAAAAATATGAACAACCACTTCTTTTTTGAATCAAAAAAATTATGTTCGATAGCAGAAAAAAAGCGCAGAAAATACAACTCAATCCGAGAAAGAATTTAATACATCATAGAAAAGTATAAGTGCGTTATGGCTATCGGATATGCTGCATTTCCAAATTTTCTTGTCTTTCCCTTTGGTTTTTCCAGTTGGAGTAATTAAATGATGAAGACAGTCAATTACTTTTATATCCTTTGTCGAAAAATATTATTTTCATTCATTTCAAAATGACATAATAATATACATATGATAGTTTCGTATTTGTACAGTAGGTGACATAGGTTTTGTTTTACAAGAAAAAAATATTTGAATCAAGAAAGTTTTAAGTTTGTTTCGATCAAAACTTAGTTCAACTAAAATTTAATTGAATCGAATCTCGTTGATTTGATTGAATTTTGTAAAAATTGTAGAAAACGCAAGAAATTTTTACTTGTTTCAAGAACCTCACTACTGACTCAAACTCAAGCAGATAATTCGTGATATCAAATAAATAGTACTTAATATTAGAAAATTCGAATATTTCGAGTATAAAAAGTAACTAACAATATACTTCTTAATATAAGAAATTATAGTTTGTGTAGCTGCAAAATGTAGTTTATGTGTATCAAGAAAGCGTTTCTGAATCTGAGTAAAAATTAATCAATACGATTAAAACAAGTTTAAATTAAAAACAATTTGTTTGTTTTTGGATTTTCTTAGTTTGAGAAACGAAATGGATTGATTTAGAAAATATGATTTTCTCCGTGCAGTTTCGATCAAAAACCGAATCAGATAACGAAAGGTATTAAAGAAATGTTTAAAAGTAATATTCTAGTAATTTAATACTACTTTGGCCGTCAGAGGTTAATAAATTAAACGTTGGAGCTGTAAGCAACTAAACACTTTTGCCAAGACAATTATAATTTTTGCATTTTAAATATTTAAACAAATAATACATCGATAATCAAAAATAACTAGGAAATGCTTTTTCACACATATCAACTATTGTTAAAATAATACTTAGTAAATGAAATTTTTCTTTTGTTTATTTGAAGCACTCACGTCGTTAAAAAACTTCTGTGTTTTTAGTTGAGTAAAATTCATTCACTTTCAAGTGTAAGTTTTTTAAAATAATAATTACCTCATTTCCTTAACAAAGGTTTACATATTAGAGTGGGTCAAAAAACGGGTTTTAGTTTCAAAACGAGATGAATAATTTATGAAATCATTTTATTTATAAATAGATATGTACATATATTACATTACCTAAGAATTTTATTAAATTTTAATGCACATTGCGTTATTTCTGCTAATATATTATATATATACATATAAATTTATATATACATATATTAATATGTAATTCAAATAAACACAAATATTATTTTTATTAATTTTCCAATATCTTATCGTGAATCCATGAAATGTAGGTAGAAACATTTGCATAAACACCAGGGTCTCCTTCAGTGCCACAAAAAGGATTTCCGAACGATGTAATACCAACTTGATAATATGGCTTATTCTTATCATTTTCAGAAGAAGGCAATCGCAAAAACAATGGTCCTCCTGAATCACCATCGCATGTATCAACACCTTTCACCCCTCCGGCACAAATGTGGTATTTTCTGTTATAAGTTTCGTCCAATTGTTCACATTTTTTTGCACTCCATATTGGTACATTGGCTTTAAGTAAGTATGTAGCATCAATTCCATGTTCAGTTGCACCCCAACCAATAGCAATTGCATCCTTGCCAACAATGTTGCTATCAATTGCTTGGTTGTTGTACGGCAAGCAAATTGGTTGAACTTTATCGTTGAAAGTAACAGATTTCTTTAGTTTCACGAGTGCTATGTCATTGCTGACTTTTATATTATTTATGCTTCCATATTGTTCATGTGGAATTACTTTCTCAATTTCAACTTTAGCACTGTTATCACAAAATTGTCCAATCATGCTTTCATCACATTTATGTGCTCCTAAATACACCACAGCTCTTAAAGATATCCAGCAATGAGCAGCTGTTAGCACCCAACGTGCATTTATTAAGGTGCCACCACAACCTTCTGAGAAAGTGACCATCCATGGAAATTCATGTTCCTCAACCTCAGTGCCACCCACAATGCGAGACGAATTTTTTGAATTTTTAACAATTCCACAATTGGGATATTCTGGGAAATTGTCATTTTCCTGGACTTTCAATTGTTTCAAGTAACTATTTGGCTGCAAATCCGAAACATCTCTTAGGAAATCTGTAAAATTATATATTTAATGTCAGATATTTATGAAATAAGCATGGTTAACGTAAGAGTTATTGGAAATTCATTAGTTAACAAGAAGTTAAAAAAAATTCGTCACTTTCCATGTAAACTGGAACAAGGCTTAGATAATCCCAGAAGGATGAAGCCTCTCAGATTATATAAAAATTGTGGATTTTTCGTTTTTTGACAAAACAAACGTGAAAAAATCTTTGGCGATGTACTCGAAGATTATTTTACTTGGTCTTCGTGTTATGTTGTGTTGGAATGCTTTTGCCGGATTTTGTTACGGTTAGACTTTTGTTTTTCAAAAATGCTCAAAAATTATTTGATTTGTACTTGACTTATATCGTGTAATACTAAGATAAACTGAGTCATCATTTAAAATTGCGTTGCAAGTAGGGATAGTAATCAACTTTACTGTACGCTCAAAAAGTGTTCAGAAAATTCCAATGGGTACCAATGGAAAGGACACATGTTTAATACAATTTTTTTTTAAGAAAATGTATTTATTAAATTCTACATCGGAAGCAACACCACTAAAAATAGGTTACATTTTCAACGAACCTGCATAATTAATCATATAATAATATATATATCGTCTGCATGGTAGTTTCAAGTACGTTTATGAATACAAGGAAACCATTTTCGGAAGTCAAGATGGACAGGTCCTACAAGTCGAAGACTATCAACCCAATACCTTTTATAGGTTGAGCTTTGTCAAGGGCGAACTAAGTTTTTGTCCCCAACAGAATGTAACGCGCTTGAATAATTTCATGTATATAATGCTAGAACTTACGAGGTCATCAATATCGACATAGCTTAGTGAATAAGTTTTTTAACTTTGACTGGTTTGTGACCTTATGTTCGTGGCAGTTCTATTACTATAGAAGGATATCGCTCTCCATTATTTTCCCAAAAGTAAAGTATTAGGTCTGACTATTTGATTAAATTATATAGTTTTTAACTTACTTGCTGAAATTCCCGAGAAAAGTAAAAATACCAAAGCCAAAGAAATTGATAGTTTCTGCATGTCGAAAACTTTAAGTGAAAAGTACAACTGATGATACGCAAAGCACAATGCGCTTATATACAAAAAATCACTTCTTCAAAATTGAATTCAGTAAAGAATTAAGTGTTGGCACTTGGTTTCCATTTCCACGGAGTTCTTATGTTGTCGAACCAGCACGCGTTGAAGGCGCCTTATTGAAGTGGCTACCAAAGAAATGTTCAATATTAAAAACCGGAGCATCGTGTTGGTCAATCACAATATGAAGGTTAGAGATATCGCATTGGACGAACATATCCGAAACATACCACACGAGAACTTAGACATGAGAAAACCTTTGCAAATGTATCGTCGCGATCCGAATACTTGTATATTCATCACATCACGCGAAAAATGATAAAATAATTAAAACCGTGAGTTTTGCTTGGCGAAAGCAATACCATCAGCCAGTAAAGTCATTACCACTTTTTGTGTGGACTCGCAAGACATCATTTTTGTTTTTTTCAGTTACAAAGTGTGTTAATTAATAAGCCAATGATATTTGTATTGAAAATCGTTTAATTTGATCTTAGGACTATATTCTCTTTTGAACTACTGCATACTTTGCTGCCAAAATTGTTGTTCAAACAATTTGAAAAAAGCAAGTGCTAGTGAAATGCACTTTATCTTGAAAAAAAAAAAGAAAACCTCTCTTCTGCGAATTCTGTGCCAGATTTCATGACGTATTGATGGATAAGCACTATCATTTCCAGAAGCATTCCTGTTCCACTACGACATACTCGTATGTACATTTGCTCTCGCCTCTTCATTCAACGTGCAATAGTGAAATTGGTAAATATGCGCTATGATTTGAGGCTTCATCAGTCCACTCCTGGCTTGGCTCTCTGCGACTTTTTTTCTTCCGAAATAAGGAAAATAGCTTTTTGAGAAAAATTCTCATCAAATGTAGACATCTTCGTCATAAATTAATAAATTTATTTTTTGGTGGAGGTCTAAAAACTTTTGAAAATCGTATGGCGAGTGTGTCAAATATAGTGTTCTTAGAATTTAGAAAATTTATGCCTTTTTACTCTTTTTTCGTACTTAAGTGCGTATATACCCACTTACACATGTGTATCAAAGAGATGCACACTCTCATATTTGATCGATGTTTATCATTCTAAGCAGACGCTCTTTTTGAGTGCGGCTCTTGAAATGTAAAGCACTCAATTTGCTTATAAGTTGCTCATTCTGTTTGCAGAAATGATGAGATTTTTTTATTGTGTTAGTCGAAACGATGAATTCCCAAGTATACTCGCTGATTTTGGTTTCGCAGATTAAAAAATTGTTAATGGTTGCTTACAGAACATTTAGACCAATAATGCGAAATTCGAAGTAAATATTTTTATTTTACAACAAATTTCTAAGTTTTATAGTATAGCTTCAGCTGTTTTTATGATTTCATTAAGCTCTTTTTTAATCAAAATTTAAGCCATTTTTCAGTCAAAAAATCTATAAACTTCAAATTCAAATTCAGAAAGGGAAATAACCTTTATTCAAAGTATAAAGGAAATCTTTCAAGAATTTAGATAATTCAGTGGAAAAGTTCGCAACTATCTGGCAACACTGAAAATGCAACTAAATTTGGTCTAGGTATATGAATACGTAAATATGTATATTATTACACTGCTTAAAAACTTTTTTTTTATTAATTTATAAAACAAATAGCATTATTTCTGCAATAACATAAAATATATAGATATATTAATATGTAATACAAATAAACAATAACTTTGTTTTATTCATTTTCCAATATCTTATCGTGAATCCATGAAATGTAGGTAGAAACATTTGCATAAACACCAGGGTCTCCTTCAGTGCCACAAAAAGGATTTCCGAACGATGTAATACCAACTTGATAATATGGCTGATTTTTGTCATCTTCAGAAGAAGGCAATCGCAAAAACAATGGTCCTCCTGAATCACCATCGCATGTATCAACACCTTTCACCCCTCCGGCACAAATGTGGTATTTTCTGTTATAAGTTTCGTCCAATTGTTCACATTTTTTTGCACTCCATATTGGTACATTGGCTTTAAGTAAGTATGTAGCATCAATTCCATGTTCAGTTGCACCCCAACCAATAGCAATTGCATCCTTGCCAACAATGTTGCTATCAATTGCTTGGTTGTTGTACGGCAAGCAAATTGGCTGAACTTTATTGTTGAAAGAAACTGATTTCTTAAGTTTCACGAGTGCTATGTCATTGTATTCTGTTCCAACATTTGCAGTTTCATATTTTTCATGTGGAATTACTTTCTCAATTTCAAATTTAGCACTGTTATCACAAAATTTTCCGAACCCTTTTTTATAACATTTATGAGCTCCTAAATACACCACAGCGTTTTTAGGTGTGAAGCAATGAGCAGCTGTTAGTACCCATCGTGTGTTTATTAAGGTGCCACCACAACCAACTGAGAAAGTGACCATCCATGGAAATTCATGTTCCTCAACCTCAGTGCCACCTACAATGCGAGACGCATTTTTTGAATTTTTAACAATACCACAATTGGGATATTCTGGGAAATTGTCATTTTCCTTGACTTTCAATTGTTTCGAGTAACTGTTTTGCTGCAAATCCAAAGCATCTCTTAGGAAATCTGTAAAACAATATATTTAATGAGATATATTTATGAAATAAGCATGGTACACTTGAGAGATAAGGGAAATTCATTAGTAAACCAGAGGCGAAAAATTTATTTCAAAAAATAAAACTATAGAAAAAAAAAAAATCGTCACATTCCATACAAACTGGAACAATGGTCTGACAATCCTTCAGTCAGCCTCGCAGATTACATTAAAATTCTTTTCGTGGATTATATATTTTTGATAAGACTAACGTGAAAAATTCTTTGTGAAATTATTTGGCATTTGTGTTGTGTTGGAATATTTCATCGGATTTAGTTACGGTTAGGCTTTTGTTGTTAAGAAATGCTCAAAAATTCTCTAATATATCGTCTGCATGGTATTTTCAAGTAAATTAATGAACACAAGGAAACCATTGTCAGAAGTCAAGATGGACCCAACACTGTTTAGAGGTAGAGCTTTGTCAAGAGCGAACTAAATTTATGTCCCCAAAAGAATATATCGCTCTGAATAATTTCAAGTATATAATACAAGAACTCGCGAGGTTATCAATATCGACATAGCTTAGTGTATAAGTTTTTGATTTTTGGTGTATGTTTTGTGACCTTATGTTCTCGGCAGTTCTATTACTATAAAAGGATGAAAATTTGAAAAATCGTTCTCCTTTTTTTTTCCCAAAAGTAAAATCTGGCTGTTTGATAAAATTATATTGTTAATAACTCACTTGCTGAAATTTCGGAGAAAAGGAGAAATACCAAAGCCAAAGAACTTGATGGTTTCAGCATGTCGAAAACTTTAAGTGAAAAGTACAACTGATGATACGCAAAGCACAATGCGCTTATATACAAAAAAGTACTTCTTCAAAATTGAATTTAGTAAAGAATTAAGTGTTGGCACTTGGTTTCCATACCTTGAGAATCTCAAAGTTAAACAATAAAATAGTCTACTTTATCATATTTATGGGATTGTTTTTGTGAAGAAATACAAAACTCACGTGGCAAAATTATTGCAATTTAAAATAATTATTTTTATAAAAAAATTATCACAAAAACCCAAAGGAAATTAAAATTTTATCTGACAGAAAGCACGTAAGAAGATGATTGAAACAGCATGTGAACGTTGTAGTAATTTTCCATAAAAAAAAAATATCTTACATTGACGTCACTACCATTTGACCATGAAGACGGTAGTCGAATTCAGGTCGACTTTACTTTTTTAGAGAACGATTTGACAGGGATGTTCTTTGATAAGTTAAGAAAAAGCAATGGTTTATATATTTACCCAGTGGCGTAGCGTAAACTTTTGTCGTCCTGGGCGAATAACTAAAATGCCTACACCTGCCTGCAAAAAAAGGAAAAAATTTTTTCAAAAATTAGAATGGCAAATGTTGAAAGTAGCAAATTTGCAAACTTTGACCGAAAAAAATATGTATTCCTTGATTTCAATTTGTTTTTTAATTATATTTTGTGGAAAAGTATGGCGAACCAAAATTCAAAGTTCCAGTTGCAGTTTTTTACAATTTTTTTATCAAATTTGTCCCAATGTAGTTTCTTGAAGGAACAAAATATATCGACTTTTATGAAATGCTCTTCTTAATTTTCAAAAAATCCATACACTATACGTTTGTAAAAGCCTTTGTTTGTGGTTTTGTATTTTATATGAGAATCTATATATTAATACGTGAACATCGAATCTTGTGGTACACTTTTTTAGTATTTATTATTAAGAGAGGGGATAACACTTATATCATTCGAATTTTTTTGCAGGCAGGGGTAGGCATTTTAGTTATTCGCCCAGGACGACAAAAGCTTACGCTACGCCACTGGGTAAGTACATAAACCATTGCTTATCCTTAATTTAACAAAGAACAACCCTGTTAAACCGTTGTTTAAAAAAAAAAAAAATACGACCTGAATTAGACCACCGTTTTCATGGTCATGGTCATTACTAAAACGTTCACCTGCTGTTTCAATCATCTTCCTCCGTGCTTTCTGTCAGGCACTGTAAAATTTTAACTTCCATTGGGTTTTTGTGACAATTTTTTTTTATAAAAATTGACACATTCCATGCCATTAAATGACTTTCGTCAACGAAGTCATTCCAGCCGATGATATATTTTTTAATTATCTCAGATGCCACGTGATTTTTGTTTTTCTTGACAAAAACAAACCCATAAATATTATGAAATAAAGTAGACTATTTTATTGTCTAACCTTGAGATTCTTAATGTATGGAAACCAAGAGCCAACACTTAATTCTTTACTGAATTCAATTTTGAAGAAGTACTTCTTTGTATATAAGCGCATTGTACTTTACGTATCATCAGTTGTACTTTTCATTTAAAGTTTTCGACATGCAGAAACCATCAAGTTCTTTGGCTTTGGTATTTCTCCTTTTCTCCGGAATTTCAGCAAGTGAGTTATTAACTATATAATTTTATTAAACAGCCAGACTTTACTTTTGGGAAAAAAAAGGAGAACGATTTTTCAAATTTTCATCCTTTTATAGTAATAGAACTGCCGAGAACATAAGGTCACAAAACATACACCAATCAAAGTTTAAAAACTTATACACTAAGCTATGTCGATATTGATAACCTCGCGAGTTCTTGTATTATATACATGAAATTATTCAGAGCGATATATTCTTTTGGGGACATAAATTTAGTTCGCTCTTGACAAAGCTCTACCTCTAAACAGTGTTGGGTCGATAGTCTTCGACTTGTAGGACCTGTCCATCTTGACTTCTGACAATAGTTTCCTTGTATTCATTAATGTACTTGAAAATACCATGAAGACGATATATATGTATATATTTATGTCATTAAGTATGCTGGGCGGATTCCAACACAACACAACGGAACACAACACAACACAACACAAATGCCAAGTAAAATAATCGCCAAGTAATTCGCCAAAGATTGTTTCACGTTTGTTTTGTCAAGAAATAAAATCCTCGAAAACAATTTTAACGTAATCTGAGAGGCTGACTGAAGGATTGTCAGACTATTGTTCCAGTTTGTATGGAATGTGATAAATTTTTTTGCTATAGTATAAGTTTTTGAAATAAATTTTTCGCCTCTGGCTTACTAATGAATATCTCTAAAGCTCACCATGTATATTTCATAAATATCTTTCATTGAATATATTATTTTACAGATTTCCTAAGAGATGTTTCGGATTTGCAGCAAAACAGTTACTCGATACAATTGAAAGTCCAGGAAAATGACAATTTCCCAGAATATCCCAATTGTGGAATTGTTAAAAATTCAAAAAATTCGTCTCGCATTGTGGGTGGCACTGAAGTTGAGGAACATGAATTTCCATGGATGGTCACTTTCTCAGAAGGTTGTGGTGGCACCTTAATAAATGCACGTTGGGTGCTAACAGCTGCTCATTGCTGGATATCTTTAAGAGCTGTGGTGTATTTAGGAGCACATAAATGTGATGAAAATTGTGATTCCACTGCTAAAGTTGAAATCGAAAAAGTAATTCGACATGAACAATTTAATAGATTTACAAAACAGAATGACATAGCACTCGTGAAACTAAAGAACTCAGTTTCTTTCAACGATAAAGTTCAGCCAATTTGCTTGCCGTACAACAACCAAGCAATTGATAGCAACATTGTTGGCAAGGATGCAGTTGCTATTGGTTGGGGTGCAACTGAACATGGAATTGATGCTACATACTTACTTAAAGTCAATGTACCAATATGGAATGCAGAAAAATGTGAAGAATTTAGAGAAATTTTGATCAGAGAATACCACATTTGTGCCGGAGGAGTTAAAGGTGTTGATGCATGCTATGGTGATTCAGGAGGACCATTATTTTTGCGATTGCCTTCTTCTGAAAATGATAAAAATATGGCATATTATCAAGTTGGTATAACTTCCTTTGGACTTTTAAAGAAATGTGGCGAGGACGGCTATCCTGGTGTTTATGCAAATGTTTCTACCTACATTTCATGGATTCACGATAAGATATTGGAAAATTAATAAAACAAAAATAATGTTTATTTGAACTACATATTAATATATGTATTATATATTATGTAATTGCAGAAATAACGTAATTTCTTTTAAAAATTAATAAAAAAAATATCTTAAGCAATGTAATATACATATTAACATATTCATATCAACATGTATCTAGGCTTAGTTAAATTTCATATATAGTGTTGCCAGAATTTTGCACGCTTCTCCCCTGAAATCTTTAGGTAAAGTTCCCTAAATATTCCTACCCATCCACAATTGCAAGATGCTTGGCTTTTAACCCAGTTATATAAGTAATTGTATAATTATGTTTCTCAGCCAGATATTCAACAGTCTAAGGATCTATGGAGACCCATATTTCTCCGATTTGATTAAAAAATGCTTTTTATGAAGTTATGCCCATTTTAGGCTGAAAATTTTTTCAAAAATGCGTCATTTCTATCCAAATCAAAACAATTAAGTTTTGTCTCTTGATTCTAATAGAAGTTCTTATTTTCTGTCAGAGTCTTTAAAACAATTTAAAAATGGTTGAAAATTGGCAGAGTTATAGCGCTTTTTATGAAAAAAAAAACAAAGCTAATTTTCTGAAAAACCATACCTTTTCTTTCGCTTAAAATTTTATTTTTGATTTGTACTAATATAAGAAAGAGATGACATGAGTTTAATGCCTTTTGAGATCAGGAGAATTTTTTCCAAAAAAAAAAAAAATATTCAAATTTTTGTTTCAACATTGCCAGCTGTCTGTGATACTACTACTTTCAGCTTATTTTTAATAATAACATAATTTAGTACAGTTTTTTCTCTTTAAAATGAGAAATCTGTGATGTTTCGTCCAAAAGTTACAGCCATTTGAAAATGACATGAATTTGATCCCCTACGACCAAACAATATTAACCAACCAGCTACAAATTTATTTCATCTTGATCGTAGGGGATCAAATTCATGTCACTTTCAAATGGTTGTAATTTTACGAGGAAACATCATAGATGACCATTTAGAATTTTATTACAAAGAACAAATATTCTTTTGAATCCTTAACATGTCCTCAAAAGTATTCGAAACATCTAATTTTTTAGGTACTTAACCTCAAATATTTCAGAATTCTGATGTGATGGGTTAATTTTGAGGTCAAATTCGGATTCAGCGCAAAAAATTACTTCCGAAAAGCATCCTTAAAAATGTAACACCCGAATTTATCTCATTTAAGCTTGAGTTGAGCTTGAATTTTGGCCTGTTTTCGAAGGTTTTTCATTTTTCTATTACTCTGGTCTTCTGATAAAATATGCTGGAACATCGGGACCGGTCAAAATTTCTTTGTCTGTTTCGGACTACAATGTTGAAGAACATTAGACTAAGAAAAAAAATGTATTCCTCAAGTTTACCTCACTTAAACCCAAATTGGCGCTATTTTTTCGCTGTTTTCTGGGAGTTTTTTGAAGCTACCAAGATATTCAGCAACTGTATAACAAAATAGCTATCACCATCGTGTTCAGCAGACCCGAAACTATAGGAATCGATACCAACAGCCTGTATCTCATGCGGAATTATCTTTTGGGAAGAGTTATAATCACTCGCAAATAAAATGAATGAAATTAATTCATAAATAGGACATAAGCGACCTCTAAGTATCAATATTTTTTAATAAAATTTTAAGTGCCTTATTTTTTTATATAACACTAACTACTTTTCATATAAGTAACATCAAATTCGAAAACTCGATTTTTTTTTTTTTGGTCACATAACATTTAGATTTTATCAAATTTATTTAATTGAGTCGTGGGCGTAAGATTTTACGGGGTAACATTTTTTTGGAAACTTAACACACATTAGGTTGGGTAGTTTTTAATGTCTTTTTATTAATTATTTCATAAAATTATCACACCTTTATTTAGAATTTATCACAAACGAAGTGGAAAATAAAAGTGCGAAGTCTTAATATTTCTGTTAGTGGTGTTGGTACGAACACAGGTTCAGGTTGTCCGAAGTCTTATAAGATTTAGCGGAAAAAGTTTTGATTTGACAATGACATGAGCTGAGAGCTGAAAATTTTGCAATTGTAGATTGGAAGGAAAATTAAAAGATTATAGAGAATTCAGTGGAAAAGTTCGTACGTAACAATCTACCAACATTGAAAATGTAACTTAACTTGGCCTAGATATATTGAAATATGTATATTACATTGCATAAGAACTTTTTTTTATTACTTTTTAACATAAATAGCATTATTTCTGCAATTATATGCTATATTTTATATGTGTATATGTGCGTATATAAACATATATTAATATGTAATTTAAACAAACAATAATATTGTTTTATTCATTTTCCAATATCTTATCGTGAATCCATGAAAGATATGTAGAAACATTGGCATAAACACCTGGAGAGCCCTCCTCGCCACAATTATCGTGAAGTTTATACGAAATAATACCAACTTGATAATATGGCTGATTTTTATTATCTTCAGAAGAAGGCAATCGCAAAAATAATGGTCCACCTGAATCACCATAGCATGCACTAACACCTTTCACTCCTCCGGCACAAATGTGGTATTCTCTGTTCAAAGTATTGACCAATTCTTCACATTTTTCTGCACTCCATATTGTTACATTGGTTTTGAGTAAGTATGTAGCGGTATCTTCATCTTCAGTTGCTCCCCAACCGCTAACAACTGCATCCTTGCCAACAATGTTGCTATCAATTGCTTGGTCGTTGTATGGCAAGCAAATTGGCTGAACTTTATCGTTAAAAGTAACAGATTTCTTTAGTTTCACGAGTGCAATGTCATTGTTAGCTCTATCATTGTTTATATTTTCATATTTTTCATGTAGAATTACTTTCTCGATTTCAACTTTAGCACTGTTATCACAAAATGTTCCAAATAGACTTTCACATTTATGAGGTCCTAAATACACCTCAGCATATTCAGGAATTTCGCAATGAGCAGCTGTTAGTACCCATCGTGTGTTTATTAAGGTGCCACCACAACCAACTGAGAAAGTGACCATCCATGGAAATTCATGTTCCTCAACCTCAGTGCCACCTACAATGCGAGACGCATTTTTTGAATTTTTAACAATACCACAATTGGGATATTCTGGGAAATTGTCATTTTCCTGGACTTTCAATTGTTTCAACTTATTTTGCTGCAAACCCGAAACATCTCTTAGGAAATCTGTAAAATAATATACTGAATGAAATGTATTTATGAACAAAGCATGGTAAGCTTAACAGATATGGGAAATTCATTAGCAAACCAGAACTGAAAAACAAAAATTCTCACATTCCATACAAACTGGAACAAGGCTTAGATAATCCCAGAAGGATGAAGCCTCTCAGATTATATTAAAATTGTGGATTTTTCGTTTTTTGACAAAACAAACGTGAAAAAATCTTTGGCGATGTACTCGAAGATTATTTTACTTGGTCTTCGTGTTATGTTGTGTTGGAATGCTTTTGCCGGATTTTGTTACTGTTAGACTTTTGTTTTTCAAAAATGCTCAAAAATTATTTGATTTGTACTTGACTTATATCGTGTAATACTAAGATAAACTGAGTCATCATTTAAAATTGCGTTGCAAGTAGGGATAGTAATCAACTTTACTGTACGCTCAAAAAGTGTTCAGAAAATTCCAATGGGTACCAATGGAAAGGACACATAATACAATTTTTTTTAAGAAAATGTATTTATTAAATTCTACATCGGAAGCAACACCACTAAAAATATGTTACTTTTTAAACGAGCCTGTATAATTAATCATATAATAATATATATATCGTCTGCATGGTATTTTCAAGTACGTTAATGAATACAAGGAAACCATTTTCGGAAGTCAAGATGGACAGGTCCTACAATTTGAAGACTAACGACCCAATACCTTTGAGCTTTGTCAAGAGCCAATTAAGTTTTTGTCCCCAACAGAATGTAACGCGCTTGAATAATTTCATGTATATAATGCTAGAACTCGCGAGGTTATCAATATCGACATAACTTAGTGCATACATTTTTAAACTTTGACTGGTTTGTGACCTTATGTTCGCGGCAGTTCTATAAAAGGATAAGGATTTGAAGAATCGCTCTGTATTATTTTTCCAAAAGTAAAGTATTAGGTCTGGCTGTTTGATATATGAATTATATAGTTTTTAACTCACTTGCTGAAATTCCGGAGAAAAGGAGAAAAACGAAAGCCAAAGAACTTGATGGTTTCTGCATGTCGAAAACTTTAAGTGAAAAGTACAACTGATGATACGCAAAGTACAATGCGCTTATATACAAAAAATGACTTCTTCGAAATTGAACTCAATAAAGAATTAAGTGTTGGCACTTGGTTTCCATACCTTGAGAGTCTCAAGGTTAAACAATAAAATAGTCTATTTTATTTCATCATATTTATGGGTTTGTTTTTGTCAAGAAATACAAAACTGACGTGTTTAGTTTTCTAAAGGTTTCACTTCCACCACGTGTGAACTGCATTCATAATTTCTTTTTAGTATTGAAAAACTAAGCTTCAAAGAGCTTTTTTTCGTCATCGCTCCCAAAAATTAAAATCATGGTATCATCTTGCCTTATTCCTACCGCTAACTCTTTCTCTTCTTTAGGGTGCAATCTATCTCCATTAGCTAAGATGTGAAAAAATATTTTTCTATTGGAGGCACCGTTGCACCAAGATTCAATCTATCCCTGTACGAAATTCTATCAAAATCGGTCTATTAGTTTAGCCATGGAGATGTTTTTTCTTGTTAGGAGCAATGCCACACCCATTAAAAGAACTTACAGTTTTTAGAAATCTGGTTTAGGGATCAATCTGTATCCTAACTGAATTAAATCATAATCGGTGCAGTACCTAGTTTATTCGTAGAGACGTTTCTTCTTGTTAGGGCGTGGCACCGCACAAATATATTTACTTATGGTTCAACCTATTCCATATCAAATTTCATCACAATCGGTGAAGCGGCTAATGAGGGTAATGAGTTTTGTATGGGGGAATCATGTGAATATGTTCACCTTATTTTACCTGCCTTAATGGCAACATATACACCTAATTTTTCTGCACATCTATGAAACAGTACCTTTCCAATGATATAGCTTTCATTCCTCTCAAAATTCGATGTTCACGTATTAATATATATAGATTCTCATATAAAATACAAAACCAGAAACAAAGGCTTTTACAAACATATAGTGTATGGATTTTTTGAAAATGTACTGATTTAGTAAGTTTCGAAACAAATAAATTAAGAAGAGCATTTCATAAAAGTCAATATATTTTGTTCCTTCAAAATCTACATTAGGACAAACTTGATAAAAAACATTGTAAAAAATTGCAACTGGAACTTTAAATTTTGGTTCGCCATATTTTTCCACATAATATGTTTAAAAAAAAATTTGAAATCCAGGGATATATATATATTTTTTTTCTGTCAAAGTTTGCAAATTTGCTACTTTTAGCATTTGTCATTCTAATTTTTGAAAAATGCGTACAATTCATGCAAAGACGATGTAAGTATAACTTTTTATTAACTTTTAATAAATAAACGCACTCCAAACACTGAAAAAAACATCACTTAAAATTGAAAACAATTTCACCTGTACTCTAATTCAATACAAATCGAATACAGTTAAATTTATAAAAATCGTAAAAGTCGTTCAAAAGTTATGAGTTTTTGAAAAAATTTGGTACCCGAATTTAAATTGCCTATAACAACAACAAAAAAAATAATAAAAATAAAATAATATCACAGTTCGATTTCTAGCATATACCACTATCTAAATAACAAAGTTTCGTGAAAAAATTAGTTTGGGGTTGAGAAGTGGCCCGTTTGAGAAATTCTTACCCAGCTACCAAATAGCGTAACATCTATCAGTAGCGCAACTAGGGAGAAAGTGGGCGACCACATTTGGCACAAAGGCATGGGGGCTGCAAAATGATCCTCAGACCATTGAATTAAAATTTGGTATTAACGAAATTTTTTTTTTTTTTTGGTGATAAAAACAATTTAGCGGAAAATAATTTTTACTTTTTTTGCAGGCAGGGGTAGGCATTTAAGATCTTCGCCCAGGGCTACAAAAGTTCATGCTATGCCACTGGGTAAATATATAAACTATTGCTGATACTTAATTTATCAAAGAACATCCCTGTCAAATAGTTCTTTAAAAAAGGAAAGTAGACCTGAATTAGACCTTCGTTTTCATGGTCAAATGGTCGTGACGGCATAACAAGATTTTTATTATTATATTAGATTACTAAAACGCTCACATGCTGTTTCAATCATCTTCCTCCGTGCTTTTTGTCAGGTACTGTACATTTTTAACTTTCCTTGGGCTTTTGTGATAATTTTTTTTATAAAAATTAATACATTCCATGCCATCAAATGACTTTCGTCAACGAAGTCATTCCAGCCGATGAAATAATATTTTAATTATTTTTAATCACAATTGGCTTACCACGTCAGTTTTGTATTTCTTGACAAAAACAAACCCATAAATATGATGAAATAAAGTAGACTATTTTATTGTTTAACCTTGAGATTCTCAAGGTATGGAAACCAAGTGCCAACACTTAATTCTTTACTGAGTTAAATTTTGAAGAAGTACTTTTTTGTATATAAGCGCATTGTACTTTGCGTATCATCAGTTGTACTTTTCACTTAAAGTTTTCGACATGCAGCAACTATCAAGTTCTTTGGCTTTGATATTTCTCCTTTTCTCGGGAATTTCAGCAAGTGAGTTAAAAACTATATAATTTTATCAAACAGCTAAACCTAATAGTTTACTTTTGGGAAAGTAATGTAGAGCGATTCTTCAAATCTTTATCTTTTTATAGTAATAGAAATTTTTCGCCTCTTGTTTACTAATGAATTTCCTATATCTCTGGAGCTCACCATGCTTATTTCAGAAATATCTTTCATTGAATATATCATTTTACAGATTTCCTAAGAGATGTTTTGGATTTGCAGCAAAACAGTTACTCGAAACAATTGAAAATCCAGGAAAATGACAATTTCCCAGAATATCCCAATTGTGGTTTTGTTAAAAAGTCAAAAAATGCGTCACGCATTGTGGGTGGCACTGAGGTTGAGGAACATGAATTTCCATGGATGGTCAAATTCACAGTTGATTGTGGTGGCACTTTAATAAACAACCGTTGGGTACTAACAGCTGCTCATTGCGAGATTCCTGAATTTGCTGAGGTGTATTTAGGAGCACATAAATGTGATAGGGATTGTGATTACACTGCTACTGTTGAAATTGAGAAAGTAATTCCACATGAAGAATATGAAGTTGCAATTGATAACACGGAATACAATGATATAGCACTAGTGAAACTAAAGGAATCAGTTACTTTTAACGATAAAGTTCAACCAATTTGCTTGCCGTACAAGAACCAAGCAATTGATAGCAACATTGTTGGCAAGGATGCAGTTGTAAGTGGTTGGGGAGCAACTGAACATGAAAACGCTGCTACATACTTACTTAAAGCCAATGTACCAATATGGAGTGCAGAAAAATGTGAAGAATTGGTCAATACTTTGAACAGAGATCGGCACATTTGTGCCGGAGGAGTGAAAGGTGTTGATACATGCAGTGGTGATTCAGGCGGACCATTATTTTTGCGATTGCCATCTTCTGAAGATAATAGAAATAAGCCATATTATCAAGTTGGTATTACTTCGTTTGGTCTAAAGAATTGTGGCACTGAAGGATACCCTGGTGTTTATGCAAATGTTTCTACCTACATTTCATGGATTCACGATAAGATATTGGAAAATTAATAAAACAATATTATTGTTTATTTGAACTACATATTAATATATGTATATATATTATGTAATTGCAGAAATAACGTAATTTGTTTTAAAAATTAATAAAAAAAAAGTTCTTAAGCAATGTAATTAACATATTCATATGAACATGTATCTAGGCGTAGTTAAATTTCATATTTAGTTTTGCAAGATTTTTGCACGCTTCTCCCCTAAAATCTCAAGATAAAGTCTTATAATTCCCTTATTATTCCTACCCATCTACATTTGCAACATGCTTGGCTTTTAACCCAGACCCGTACCAACCCGACTTTCGTGGAGGGTGGGGAGGCAAAAAAATGTTATTATATATAACGTCTCCGTTGAAAAATTTTTTGTTTTTCTCAACCAAGTATTCAAATATGGAGACCCATATTTCTCCGATTTGATTAAAAAATGCTCTTTACGAAGTTACCTATGCCCATTTTATGCTGAACATTTTTTAGGTACTTAGCCTCAAATATTTCAGAATTCTGATGTGATGGTGAAATGGTGATTTTCACGTACTATTATTCTTTGGTCGCTTGTCGTCGCTCCAAAAGTTCCTTTCGATTAGATCAGTAAAAATTTTTTTCACTAAAAGTGAGCCCGAAACGGGTCTTTAGGGGGCCCGCGGTCATCTCTTGCCATCACATCATAATTTAGTACGGAGTAATTTCAAAAAATTTCTTTTATAACTTTATCGATTGATGTAAAAAATTTGTTCACAAAAAATTACCACAACGCGCTCTTAGATGGTCGAAGGCCTATCCTTGTCAGTCTAGAAATTGTTTTCAACATTTCCCTGTCGTTTGGCCTATTAAACTTTTTTTGAAATATTGGCCAGAAACAGGCCCTTAAGAAACCCAGAGCATCCTTCGTCCTTTCCAGCTTTGTCTGTGCGGTAAGATTTTATATAAAAATCGGCGCTAGCGACCTTGGACTCCACTGGTAATGTTAAAAAAATTTATTCGAACGCTTCTGTTCAAATGATGCAATAAATTTATTCAAAAAATGTGCACAATGCTCTACAGCACACAACAAAAAGACGAAAGACGGTGAATTGACGAATATGTCTGAGCTCATTATCGATTTGAGAACTTGAGAACCGCCATATCTCATAAGCCGCGCAAGATATTGTGATGAAATTTGGTGAACGGATACGTATCATATATATCTCTAATTCTGCCAAAATTGGACGAAATTGTAAAAGTAGGCGGAATTGTAAAAATAGGAGTGGCACTGTTTAACAGTAAAAAATTTTGATTCCGTATATCTCAAAATTGGCAAATGCGATTTTCATAAAAAATTTAGAGATGATGCCGCTGAAAGCAGTCATCACTACAAGTTAAGCCACTTTACTGAAAAGTCTCCTTGAAGGATATGGCACAGCCCACAATATTTCTAAGCGTTATATTTAGTGAACTGACAGCGTAATCGTTATGAAATTTAATAAGGCAGATATGCTTGCTAGACGATATGTATTTGCGCTATGGTGAATGTGGGTGTGGAACCTCCCGTACAAGCAAAGAACGTTTAATGTTACAGATAGAGAGTAATCTTCATAAAATTTGGTTTAGAAGTATCGGTTGCTATGGGATTTGAAATTAAATGAATATCGACGCGATTGCAACAGTGGGCGTGGCATCTCCCATGTTAACATAAAGTTGTAAACGTTATATTAAGTGAACTATTGCAACAATTGGTATGAAATTTATGGTTTAGTTGTTATAGTAGGCGTGGCATATTTATCGAATTATTTGAGCTATCTTACTAAAATTTGGTGTAAGAGGCTTGCTTACGGAAAGCTATTTCTGTATCAAAACCGGACAGGATTGTACCAGTGGGTGTGTCACCGCCTTAAGGCTAACTACGGCATAAGTCGCAAACTATACAAGCTATTGTGCTTAAATTTTCTGTGTGGATGTCAATTACGAATATAATTTATTGAACCAAAAGAAGGCGAAACTGGAGAAGTGCGCGTAGCACATTTCAACTTTTTAATTCTATTCGATTGGTTGTCTTGGAGCACTCATTTGTGCAAAGCACATTTTCTTATTTGGAAGTAAATCTGCCTAGTTTGGCGCACATTTGAAGAAGCCTTTTGAGAACCATTACAATTGGCACATCTAACTACTGACGCATTGCAATCCAAAGTTTTATGAGATCTAGCGCAAAAAGTTTTAATTTGACAACGACTTGAGCTGAGAGCAATTGTAGATAGGAAGGAACATTAAAAGATCATAGAGAATTCAGTGGAAAAGTTCCCAACAATCTGGCAACACTGAAAATGCAACTACATTTGGTCTAGATATATTGAAATATGTATATTATGTACATTGCATAAGAACTTTTTTTTATTACTTTTTAACATAAATAACGCTATTACTGCAATTATGTGCTATATTTTATATGCGTATATATACATTTATAAATATGTAATTCAAATAAACAATAATCTTGTTTTATTAATTTTCCAATATCTTATCGTGAATCCATGAAATGTAGGTAGAAACATTTGCATAAACACCAGGGTATCCTTCAGTGCCACAATTCTTTAGACCAAACGAAGTAATACCAACTTGATAATATGGCTTATTTCTATCATCTTCAGAAGATGGCAATCGCAAAAATAATGGTCCACCTGAATCACCACCGCATGTATCAACACCTTTCACTCCTCCGGCACAAATGTGGTATTCTCTGTTCAAAGTATTGACCAATTCTTCACATTTTTCTGCACTCCATATTGTTACATTGGTTTTGAGTAAGTATGAAGCAGCAAATTCATCTTCAGTTGCACCCCAACCACTAACAACTGCATCCTTGCCAACAATGTTGCTATCAATTCCTTGGTTGTTGTATGGCAAGCAAATTGGCTGAACTTTATCGTTAAAAGTAACAGATTTCTTTAGTTTCACGAGTGCAATGTCATTGTTAGCTCTATCATTGTTTATATTTTCATATTTTTCATGTAGAATTACTTTCTCGATTTCAACTTTAGCACTGTTATCACAAAATGTTCCAAATAGACTTTCACATTTATGAGGTCCTAAATACACCTCAGCATATTCAGGAATCTCGCAATGAGCGGCTGTTAGTACCCATCGTGTGTTTATTAAGGTGCCACCACAACCTTCTGAGAAAGTGACCATCCATGGAAATTCATGTTCCTCAACTTCAGTGCCACCCACAATGCGAGACGAATTTTTTGAATTTTTAACAATACCACAATTGGGATATTCTGGGAAATTGTCATTTTCCTGGACTTTCAATTGTTTCGAGTAACTGTTTTGCTGCAAATCCAAAACATATCTTAGGAAATCTGTAAAACAATATATTTAATGAGATATATTTATGAAATAAGCATGGTACACTTGAGAGATAAGGGAAATTCATTAGTAAACAAGAGGCGAAAAATTTATTTCAAAAAACTAAAACTATAGAAAAAACAAAAACTCGTCACATTCCATACAAACTGGAACAATAGTTTGACAATCCTTCAGTCAGCCTCGCAGATTACATTAAAATTGTTTTCGTGGATTATATATTTTTGATAAGACTAACGTGAAAAATTCTTTGGCGAATTATTTGTGTTGTGTTGTGTTGTGTTGTGTTGTGTTGTGTTGTGTTGTGTTAAAATCCGTTCATCGGACTTTGTTGCGGTTAGGCTTTTGTTATTAAGAAATGCTCAAAAATTCTCTGCATCGTATTTTCAAGTATATTAATGAATACAAGGAAACCATTGTCAGAAGTCAAGATGAACAGGTACTACAAGTCGAAGACTATCGACCCAACACCGTTTAGAGATAGAGCTTTGTCAAGAGCGAACTAAATATATGTCCACAAAGGTAGAACTCACGAGGTCATCCATATCGACATAACTTAGTGCATACATTTTTAAACTTTGACTGGTTTGTGACCTTATGTTCGCGGCAGTTCTATAAAAGGATAAGGATTTGAAGAATCGCTCTCCATTATTTTTCCAAAAGTAAAGTATTAGGTCTGGCTGTTTGATATATGAATTATATAGTTTTTAACTCACTTGCTGAAATTCCGGAGAAAAGGAGAAAAACGAAAGCCAAAGAACTTGATGGTTTCTGCATGTCGAAAACTTTAAGTGAAAAGTACAACTGATGATACGCAAAGTACAACGCGCTTATATACAAAAAATCACTTCTTCTAAATTGAACTCAGTAAAGAATTAAGTGTTGGCACTTGGTTTCCATGCCTTGAGAATCTCAAGGTTAAACAATAAAATAGTTTACTTTATTTCATCATATTTATGGGTTTGTTTTTGTCAAGAAATACCAAACTCAGGTGGCAAACTTATTGCAATTCATTTGCAATTTATTAGCTGGAAACAATAGAAAAAAATTAAATGCAAAATGTTTCGTTTTGATCACCATCTCCTCATATGAGCATTTTAACACATTGCGATCATCATCGTCGTCAAATCCATAAAACATTTTTTCTTTTTTACATCCACGTGTTGCTGCTGTGCAGCTTATTTTCTTGACTACCGATAAGCAAATTTTGTATTTATGATATGACGCACTTACAGAGTGCAGTAACACTTTTTCGCCAGACAGACAACGAAGTACTTACGTCAGCGATATTCAAATGTACGCGCGTCGATAGCAATTGGCGCGACAACAACTCTGTAACAATGATAACAAAGAAGAATTCATGAAAAATGGTAACAATTCTGCTACTTTGTATTATAAATGATACAACAAGTACAATTACAACAACAACAACAACAACAATTACAATTCAATCAACCACCTCGACTGTCGATTAAAGCCAAAAAGTTACCCAGCAACAATGGTATTTTGTAGTCGTGGTGTACATTGCAACAGCTGCCAGGGTTCACACGTCATTTAATTTCGATTAGTGAATTGCGGTGTGCATGGTGAATTTTTTTGAATTGCAGCAAAAGGAAAAATTCAGTAACTCTTAAACTTTTCGTTTCACATAGTTTGGAAGTACATACATACATACATATCTCATATAAAATCTCTGTGTTGTGATTTCCGAGTTTCCAGATAGGTCAAATACAACATTTTGTTGGCATACGACTTTTAAGCAGACCTTAAAACTTTTATTCGAAAAGTCATGAAAATTAAAGTTTTAAAAACTTTTTTGTTATAAAAGTTATTACAAACTTCATTTCAAAGCTTTTATTGCATAGAAGTTTTTCCCAAAGAATTTTTAATAAAAGTTTTTTAAAAGTTATTTTTACTTTTATTTTTAAAAGTTGTAGGTAATAATTTTTTTTAAAAATTTTTTTGATTTTTATTTTAAAAGTCGATTATAAAAGTTTTTCTTCAAAAAGTTTTACACAAAAGTTTTTTTATCTTTTGTTTTTTCAAACATACAAGGAAAATCCTAAAATGTATTTTAGAAGTGACAGAGGAGGTCCCCGACCATCCTAAAAAGTTGTTTTGGACTCATATTTTGAAATTTTAATGCACTGATCGTTTGAAGAAAGCTGAAAATGAATTTTGAAAGTCAAAGATAAATATCAAAAGAACATTAAGGGCACCACCAAAGGAAATGTTTACTATTCAAATATATATATTTTATTCGGATACTTATATATAGTCATATACGGCGTTTTAGTCGCAATCGATTTCTTAGTCACACGCAAATTTTATTCTTCTTATTTGACTTCTTAGTTTTCAGCTTATTATCTTTTATCTTATCCAATTTTTTAGTCTTTCCTTAGTCGCATACGACATTTTAATCAGTACCAAAAGTTTTCTCTGGTATGTTTTTATAGTAGCACTTGTTCTTGTTATCGTGCACGCAGGGCCTGATTTAGAGTCCTGCTTGTGCCTGCCCGGCCTACGAATATATTTACATGAAAATAATTGTAGCATACTCTTTAATTTTTGTAGATCAACAAATTCTCTATTCATTAAAAATTGTGCCAAATGAATACACTCGTCAGGAAACGTGTCTTCTATATCCAAGTTCTATAGTTGTTGCAACTCTTTAGCCTTGGTTCTTATAATGCTATTGTCATTTATTTAAGTTAATTTCCATAAGAAACTAAATTTTGTATCCACTTCGGTATAAATTATTTGTCGGCCTTCCAACTGAACTTTGAGGCAATCAATAGCAGCGTAATATATTTCTACAATGAAAGATCGTCTTCCTTCAAATTCGGTATGTCCCGCTTTTCCTTCATCAAAATTAAATTTGGGTTTCTTTTTTCGGATTAAGTTTACTTTAGCTGACATTCTCCAAATCAATTTATTTGTTTAGGGGTAATAGAGGGTAAAAAATAAAAAAAAATATAAAAATTTCAAAAAAAGTCGCTCGGATCTAGTTTCGGAGATATAGACAACGGAAGTTGCGGATATAGCTTTTGGAAAAATGATTATAAGTTGGGAACCCCTAAATGGAAAATGGAAAATATGGTAGTCATAAGAAGGATAATTTAATGGCCGACAGTAATAGTAAGCAAAGTTTTGAATTTTGACCCATATTTTTGGAGATATTACGATTTTTGTGAAATTTCGACCAATTTTTTTTGAAAAAACCTTATTTTTCCCAAAAATGTGTTAATGACCTATAATTATTTTAGCATATTAAGATAGCTTAATTTATTCCCTTTAAAATGGTATATAGTTGGTTGTCTGCGGCTATAGATTAAGAAAATCGAAAATTAAATCGAATGTTAAAAAATATCGTTTTAATATTAAAAGTAGGTAGGTACCGCTGGAGTATTATTTATTATTTATTTAAAATTTATGTAAAACCATTAAAAAAAGTCAAGAATATATAACTATTTAAAACTGAATAAAAATGCGAAAACAAAATGAAAATCAACGTACATTCTCAGCGCCCCCTCGGACCTTGCGCCCCAGGCTTAAGCCTGTTTAGCCTGTGGGTAAATCAGGCCCTGCGTGCACGACTTCTAATGCAACATTTTAGTCAGTTCTTAGTTGTGTACAACTTTATATGCACACGCGATTTTTGTGTCCTTTACGAGCATAGAGTTAGTTAGTAGAATAATAATGAATTTTTCGTGGAAGTACTAAACAAAAATAAAAGTGGGCGCAATATTTAATTAGGCGTGGCAAAAACCAAAAGAAGTCAAATTTTATTGCATTGTTAGAAAAGGTCTGTTCGACTAATTGCTAGTAATTTATTGTTACTATCATTATAAAAATAATTATTGCTACCAAGGTATACCACAATACCTGACGCTAGCATTGCTCCATGCACCAATCTTTAAGAACCACTGATGTTGTCGTGTTTAAATGTTTTTCCAATAAAAATTGCAAGTTTATTTTAATTTGTTTTAACGTTTTCTTTGCCACGTTTTTTCTACTGATATTTGCGTAAATTACAGAGTGCCCAAAGGAATGCCCACAAAAAAAAAAAAACAAAAACGAAAACGAAACAACAAATAATAGCGACAACAAAACAGAGCAGCAATAAAATGATCGCAAATTCATAAATTCATCATCAAATGTGTAGTTGGCAATTATTTTACAACTGTCGTTGTTGATTTTATTGCTACGAGACAAAACGCATAATTAACGGTTTTGCACACGAGCAAACTTTTTTGAAACTGCACAAATGCAGTGACTGTTGTATGCCATCTAATTGTTGGTTATACCGCAAGAGACGTTTTGTTTTTGCTGTTTTTGTGTGACCACAAATTTTGTCTCTAGGTCGCATGCAGTCAGTGGTGTTGCAGAGAGAGTGGCAGTGCCAAATGGGCACATGCAACATAAATAACATTGTACGGACAATTGGAATTTGCAGCTAATTGCGATTTCAGTTTTGTCATCTTTCGATGACGACATATTAATTTTTAAATTTCTTTTACAAATTTGCTTGACTTACACCTCGGTGTTGGAATTTCACTGCTAATTTCTGTGTTACCATCTTTGGAACAACATAAAAAATTGATTTGGAAAGATTGCTGAAAATAAACCGCTTTTCTGAATTAAATTTTCGCCAGATTTTAGAGCTTGATCCAAAACTATATGCTTGCCGTTTATTTTTATTATTTTTCTCTATAATCAAATTAAACATTTTATATGCTCCCCAATTAATTAACACGATAAAACTTGTTAGCAAAACCTTTTAAGAAACACAAACTACATCAGCAATAAAATCGTATTTTTTTTTTTTCTTTTCATAAATCACAAGCTAAGGCAGCAATCAGCGCCAAATGTCGCTTGCGGCAAAGCTTTAAGCCGTGACATTAACAATTTTTATACCAATTTCCAAAAAACAAAAAAAAGTTCCCAAAACAAAAGCAACATATTTTATTAACACGAAACTGATTGATAAACATATAAAAAATCAAATTACATAAAATGATTTTCTCACAGTTAAAATCATGAAAGAAAAAAAATTGATCTCATATTTAACAAAACAAAATAAGAAACGAAAACATTTGAAAAATGATTTCAGTTATCAAATAGAAAAATTGTACCAAATCAAAATAGTTCGCCGACCCATTCGTCACACGCTTCCAGATCAAGTCATTAGTAAGAGCTCAAGCAACGAACAATTTCTTGAGAACAAATTTGAACATCCAAATAAATGAACGAGCGTCAAGCTCATGAATTATATAACTTCTTCTGGCAATCGAACGCGTGCAAAAATTCACATTAAAAAACTGAAACAAAAGAGAAATTCTTATTAATGAATATCACTAAGGCAAATCAAAGTTAAAAGCCACGCTGGAGTCATCAAACAAAAGAACAAAATACAAAAAACCAGAAACCAATCGAACATACCGATCGCTCATCTCATAGCTGGATCAGCTGTATGCGCCATAGCAATTCAAAAATACAAATTAACACCATTCGTATTTTACGTCGATCGAAACGAAATGACTTCTGAATGACAGACTGCAAGACGGACCGATGTAGCCAAGCCACTACTCTGAGAGAAGATCGTACGCGTATGATATCTGACAGGTACCGACACTTCAACCATTTGTTATTTATGCGCCGGCGCAAGATTTGCGCGCGCGTTTCTTCGTTCATTTGGCTTTGATCTTCACGCAAGTTGTAGAAATCCTGTTGGAGGGAAATTGCTTCAAGTTGCAATGACGAGCGTAAAAACAAATTGAAAATATCATCAATCAAAAATCATAGACTTGTGACTTTAATGAGACTTAAGTACTTTGTTGTATGATCTTGATGGGAAGTACACATACACGCAATAAAATGAAGAAGTCTTAAGTCAAAAAATGAGAATTAAAAAATTACTCATTTTCTCTACGCTTAAGTTAGTAATTCATACTTTTTCAACGAAATCTGAGATATCAAACGAAGTCTGATAGGATCTTATTCTAATTCTGAACATTGCAAACATCAAATGTTTTTGTTGTCCCTTCTATGAAATTCTATAAAACTCTCTCTGTGAATGTCCCGCATTTCAAAGCTAACGTCATCGTAGCCTTGGTCACGAAACGCTTGAAATTGGTATTTTTTTCAGGTATTTAACTAATTCAGAGAAAGAAAGAATGATAGGTTAGTGGAGAGATGGATGAAGTCAGTCTTGAATTTACAAATGGGATAAAATAGTCTGGGAAAACATTAGCAGGGAGATTGTTCTATAATTTAACACTTAGACTGAAAAAAATTAAAAGGGGTAAAAAAGGAGTGAGCCTTATGGGAGCATTTGGTGCTTCAAAAGAATATACGAATTTAAGTGATAAGATCCATCTAGAACACATACCATAATACTATCTTAAGAACAAGATAAAACAACTAAGATTACCTTCAATAGAGTCTTTAAAAGACGCAATAAAGTCATCGCTAAGAAATTCAATTACACAATTCTGAAAACGATCTTATCACTTCAAAGCAAAAATCAAACAATTGTACAGCAGTTGAGTTCTAATATTAGTTTATAGATCAGAGATGGCCAGGTCGAACAAAATTAAATTACTACGGCTCTTTTACAAATAGGATGAGCTCTTATATAAATCCGATAAGAAATGGAATTTTAAAAGTGTCTTAGTAGAAATTAACCCTTTATAATTTGAAGGTTAGTCCACAAACAAAAAGTACTCTTTAATTTCGAAGATGAGGTACTATAAAGTATTTTTATACCCTACACCGAGGGTATATTCACTTTGTTTGTAACACATCGAAGGGGGCGTGGCAGGTATGGAAAAGTATATATATTCTTGATCAGCGTCACCACCTGAGTCGATTTAGCATTGTCCGTCTGTCTGTCTGTCTGTCCGTCTGTTGAAATCAGGTTTATGGGAAAACCAAGAAAGCTAATTGAATGAAACTTTCACACACAGGTCACATTTTCTTGCAGGCATCTTGCTATTGAAAATGGGCGATATCGGTTGACGGACACGCCTACCGCCCATGCTATATGTAAATTTACTCAGGCCAATCTTGAAAAAAGTTTCAGCGATTTTGAAGAAATTTAGTGATTTGATGCACATGTGAACCGAATTAGGATTAGGCTGGGTTTCAAGTTTCGAAAGGGTCGCACAGAGGCGTGGAACAGCCCTAAATTTTATCATTTATACCCCCATATCTTGTAAGCCGTTCAAGATATTGCGATAAAATTTGGAAAACGGATATCAAATATATCTTGAATTGTGATAAAATTGGGCGGAATCGAAAAAGTGGGCGTGGCACTTTTCAACTGTTAAAAATGTTGATTCCATATATCTCAAAATTGGCACAAACAATTTTCATAAAAATTTTGGAGATGATGCCGCTGAAAGCAGTCGTCAATACAAGCTCAGCCACTTTACTGAAAAAACACGTTGAAGGGCGTGGCACCGCCCACAGTATTTATAAACGTTATATTAAGAGAACTGACAACGGAATCGTTATGAAATTGAATGAGGCATATATACTTGCTATAAGGTCTCTTCGCACAAAAACTTGGTCCAATAGTACTTGTGGGCGTGACACCTCCCATATAAGCAAAGAACGTTTATTGTTATAGATAGTGTGCTATGAGAGTAATCTTTATTAAATTTGGTGTATAGATGCCAGTTACTATAAGCTTTAATAATAAATGAATTTTGATAGAATTTCATCAGTGGGCGTGGCACCTCCCATACAAATAAAATACGGTAAGTGGTATATTTATCAAAATATGTGAGCAATCATACTAAAATTTGCTTATGAAAAGCTATTTCTGGATCAAAATTGGGTTGGATTGTACCAGTGGGTGTGTGACCGCCCTAAATTTTAAATTTAACTGCAGCATATATCGCAAACTATGCAAGCTATTGTGCTAAAATTGAATATGAGGATGTCGATCACGAATATAATTTATTGAACCAAAATTGGGCGGAATTGGAGAAGTGGGCGTGGCATATTTCACTTTTCATTTCTTTTCGTATTCACTTCGTATTCACTTCGTATTGAGAATTAAATATTTACTTCTTATAAAGCAACTATGCTTAGATCATCTTACCTTACAGAATAAAATAGGAATTCACCTTTTTACTCACAAAATGAAAAATTTTTCATACGTGATTCAAAATTCAATCGTATGTAGCGACGCAAATCGAAACGACGCAAATCGGAACGACTCATATCGGAACGTCGCAGAACGAGGCCAAAAACGAAGCCAGTGTTAAAATTGCTCCACATCGTCAGGTTTTTTAGATATCATCAAAAAATATGTTTTTCGTGTCGAAAAACGTGGTTTTTTACAGTTTTTAAAAAGGATATTTCGAAAACCTGAGGGGAAAGAGCGATTCTGACTCGGATTTGTTTTCAGCAAACCCCAAAAACATACGGTATGGTACCTAAGCCTCAAACTTCAAGACTTTTGTTTTGTTTACCTATAAAATCATTAGTGAATGAAAGCATTGAAGATGTTGAATTGCCTAGGTTTGAATTTGGCAGAAGCTCAACACTGTAGAGCCTATTTTATAAACAATGTTCAAGGAGAAAGAAAGATCTAGGCTAGGGTGTAGTGGGTAAATACTTAAGTTTCTTGTTGCTCTCCCATGCCTCATTACATCCATCTAAATTTAATCCCAGAAAAAATCGTAACTGGAGAGCTTTCTCCACAATAGATCCTTAAGCTTTCCAAGACTGATAGACTTGAGAGACGCTCAAGCGATTGTAACCTCGTATTGATTTTTTGCTATTTATCAAAATTGTTCGCGTTGAAATTAATTAAAGTTGTTCCATTTCATTCAATCATTCAGCTTATCGGCGACAATTTCCATATCTCCATTCGAAGCTATAACTGTCAGTACAGCTGTCAACTTAATACTTAGCAAATACTTTTACAAATTGCAGATAAGCGGCGACAACAATAATTTCTATACAATTTAATATTGTTTTGTTTACACATTCATTGATTGTTATTATGAAAAGCAAAAAAAATTCCAACTGAAACCACATGTAAATCCATCGTCCTTCGCTTATTTGAAATCTATTTTTTTAGATAACAATATCCACTGAATGCCATTACGCGTTCTCTGAAATACTCGTACGCAAGCATTATTTTATGTTAAATGTTAACAAGTGTTTATTCTCTTGTTATTTGGCCATTTATTATTATTAGTATTATTATTTTTGTTATCATTGTTTAGCTTGTTTATTTTGTTGTTGTTAGCAGCTCCACTAAAATAATGATAACTGCTGAATTAACTTTGTACAAATGTCACTTTTTTTCCGTTTTGTTTACTGTATTGATTTGTCCTACCAATAATTTGATAAGGTGTCATATTTTGTGCACAATATATATTAGCTTGAATATCGAGAGAGTGGAAAATAACACCAACATTTGGCCTCAGTATAAATGAAAACTATTAAAAGGAAATATTCAATTTAATGCTTTATTTGCTTAAGAAACTTGCAGCTAAAACGTAAGAAATCGCCAAGAACAGCTTGGAAATTATCAAATCAAAAAAACAAAGGCTTAAAATATTTTGCACATTAAGCAATAAAATAAATGAGATATCAAATTACAATGAATTTTCAATGTAATGCAAACAATTAATAATCTTTCTTGCTTTCGTGATTGCAATTTAACACATCCTGGATTGGAGTTTAGCCCATCTACATCAAGAAGTGGATTTTTGAAATGCAGTACGAAAGAAAATGAAAAATAAAACATAGACTTCGAGCAACAAAATATGAATATTCATAGGCACACACACATATACATAGGAATAGGGAACAAACAGACGCGCACTTCATATTACACTTGTGTGCAGTGTGCAAAGTGCACACCACCGAGTATGTTACTATGAAGTCAAAGGATATTTACACGACGTTTGCATTTTTTTGTTATACCACTTCGTCCTTTTCAAATGAAATGCAATCTTGAGTAGAGATGAAATGCAATACTCGCTAGCAAATTTATTCATTCACTTCATTTTGCCTTTGACTATCGTTGTTTGTTGAGTTGATTTAGATAAAAGGTGGTCTGAAAAATTTGCTTTTGTCTTGACTATAAAAAAGTAATGGTGCAGCCATTCACAGAAGCCAATGGTCTAGTATTTTTCGCGGAAAAAACCGCCAAAAATTTTAGCTATTTATAAAAAAAAAGGTTTTAGACAGGTTTATTTTACACTGGATATCAACATAAAAAAACTAAAAATTAATTCCAATAAAACACGCTGCTCTACAATTCAAACTCATTCCTACTCTTCTATCTGAACTATCAATGGAGGATCAATAGAATTTAAGATCCTGCCCTTGACACTTTTAAAAAAAAAAAACTTTTTCCTCAATAATGCGAACTTGCTAGAAACATCATCCGAGCGTTCAGAATTGTGAGTCTGAAATGATTCATATTTTTGATAAGACCATGGGCCAAAGTTGTCTCCTTTCTGACCTCCTTATGTTTCATAAATTCTGAACTTCAAAAGAGTAGAAAACACGCTGACGCTATGACTCTTTTTTGACTCTGTTGTACTTCATAAATTCTGAAACGAAATTTGAACTTAAACTGTTACTATAGTAGCAATTTATTTGAATAAATAAACTAATAATTAAAAAAAAATTAAAAAAATATTATTTCGCGTGTGGGATAAGCATATGTAAGTAAGTTACAATAGAATATATTTAAATTTATAAATTAAATAATAAATATTTTTTCATAGTGCTGAAAGAGCAAAGGTGCTAGGTACATCTGGGTACAAAAGTGAAATGTCAGTTCCCGGTTTTAGTGTCAGTCACTATATTGCCATCGCCAAGTTCTCTACTCCTTACTCTAATTGATGTGATTTTTGATGACTGATGCGGAAGAATCGGTAAAAAAGGTGACAAAAATAAAGGTTATTTTATTATTCCTTAAACGACAGTTTCGAATTTGAACTTTTTTTTAGACATTTTGCCAATCACGTGCTATAGAGACCTTCCACTCTCCTATACACGGCCCTGGTCTGATGGACATTCGCTGCACGCCATCTTCTTAGTCATAGTCTAAAGCCTCAGAAAAAGCTAAGCCTGCCCATGGAAAAGATTATATTGCGTACTACCAGCAGCTCTTACTATTAGGGGATTCTATTTTAAGTCGAAAAATATGTTCAAGCCTCAAAGCAGAAATTTTTGATGGCGTTCGATTCTGTTTTCATCTCTTTTGATATAACATAGCATCTTGTTTGAAAGATAATTTTTAGAGCTACAACTTTTGTTTGCAAATTATGTCTTTCATTCGTATAGTTAAGCCACTAATTGTCAAAATACACTGAGCTGATTTTAACAAAATAAAAATCAAAATGAAAAGAATTTGTTTAATCGAAGTTTGTTTTATTGAAGGTCGTAAAAACTCTGAATCCGAAAAGAGTCAAAACATTCATATTTTAGGCGCAGAATAGTTTTATATTTCAGACTCTAATATGAGTCTAATTTTTGACTCTTAAAAGCTTTAAATTATGAGTCTCCATATGTCTCCGAAAAGAGTTAAAACATTTATATTTCAGACTCAGAATAGTTTCATATTTCAGACTCTAATATGAGTCTAATTTCTGACTCATTTTTTGTGCCCTTCCAAGAACGGAAATACACACATTTCTGCCTCTTTTATGAACTCGTAATGAGTGTATAAGCTCAGAATTATGAATCATATCTGACTCCAAAAAGAGTCAGAATGTTTGCTGGGTACCTCTATTGGTTCACTCAGAAAGTTTATTGAAGTTTTTACTTGTATTGGAGTTGTCATGCCTTCTATGGAAGAAAATTTACTAAAACACAAAAAAAAATGTGTTTTTCGTTGTTCTGCTTTTTCCTTTTTCATACGAATTATACTAAAAAACAAAAAAAAAAATGCGCAGGTTTGATCTAGAAATCTGAAATTTTGGAAGAATTTTCTTTAAACCCGATTCTATTACATAGGTATTAATGACCGCAAATTTTAAAAAATAATAAAAATACCTCCTTTGGGTGTATTTTTTCCGCATTTTTAGTCACACGAAAAATATGGGCGTGGCTGTACAACAGTGGGTGGCGACCCCCAAAACGCTATATCTTGGCACCTAAGGCAGACTTTTTTTACGTTTTAGTGAGTCGATTTTTTCGTTAAATTTCAACGGAATTGGACATAAACTCTGTCCGCGCAGTTTTCAGGTTTGAGCTAGGAAGCTCAAATGTTGGGACAATAATTTTTATTCCTCAAGCTAAAATATAAGAAAAAATAAACAGGGTGTTTGGGAAAAACACCCTAATGTACATATATACATTAGACCGGGTCGATTTGTATGAAGCAAAATAAAGTCAGCCAGACGCCAACTCAAAAGTTAGAAGGACCCTTAAAATCGAAATCTGCATAATTTTTTTTTTTTGTTTTTTGTTCCGAGAAAAACCAATGGATTGATTCCTCTAAAAGTCCTTATTGGCTTGGTATTTTTGGGTAGTAACTTTTATTTTTCACAGAATGAAAGCCTGAATTTGTTTGAAAAATAAAGCTTGTGTTCTTGTAAAAAATTTGACGTTAAAAAATTTTAATTTTTTTTTTCTGTTATAGAAAATATTTAGTCCCAAAATTTGATTTTTCCACATAAAAACTGTGCAAGTTGGCAATTTTTTAAGCAACACCTTAATTTGGATGCCACTACTCATACACACGAGTACTCATGTGTTTGTTGTCTAAATAAACAGAGCACAGTGATGAGCGCTGGAAGCTGTGTTTAGCAGTCATTGAAGTGTAATGTTGTTGATGATGGCCTGTGTTCAGTTCAGCATCCACTACGGCGGGTACTATGTAAAACGAGGTAGGCGACCTCAAGTGAATTGAAGTGTTTTGTAATTTTCACAGTTATTTTCGTTTTTTTATTTTCTTTTGCTGCTCCGATTTCATTATTTGCATTTTTGTCTCTTCAGTTTTGCTTGCATTTCATTTTGACGCCCACTTTTTTTTTCTTTTCGCTTTTCGTGTGCTGCAAGTTGGCAACACTTTTCAAAAAGTATATATAATGGAAGAGAAAGACTCGCGCTCACAACAGACTCATGTTGCTGGCTAACTCGTACGGAGTTAAGGACCGTATACATTTGTAGCTTCAGAACCGACGCAGCAGCGTTTTTGAGCAGCATCAAATCTTCTTCTTTTCATTTTCGTTTTTCTTCAATTTCTGATTTCTTATTTTGTTTTGATTTGGCTAATTTCTTATTTTGTCTTCTCATATGACTGATTTATTCTTATTGCTATTTCACACATATGTGCTTCTTCTTTCCTTTTGTTTTCCTAAGCTAACATTAAAACGAAATTTTTAATTGAATTAATATATGTACATGCAATATCCTTTTATTTTGCTTGGTATTCTTATTATTATTTTATTATTTAATTAAAAAAATATAAACAATATAAAACATATTAAAAAAATATAAAAATCAAAAAAATTTCTTTAATTTTTTTGGATAGTAGGTACTGGGATTCGTACATCGTCTTTTTCTCATTTTTATTGATATTTGCAAGTTTTCATTTTTGATAATGTAGCATAAAAGAAGCTAACACCAACACACACATTGCGTTTGTTTTCTTTTGTTTACCTTTTTGTTTTGCGTATAAATAGAAAATCATCCCTTATTTTAAGATCGTGACAACTAATGCATATAATTAAATGCTTAAAGCTTCGTTGCATTTGGGAAATCATTTTCTAAATTCGCCAAAACCTTATCTTGAAATTATATATGCACACTAGAGTGACCAAAAAAAAATCGAGTTTTCGATTTTGATGTTGCTAATACGAAAAGTAGTTAGTGTTATGTAAAAAAGTAAGGCATTTTAAATTTTAATTAAAAAATATTGATATTTAGAGGTCGCTAATGTCCGATTTATGAATTAATTTCATTCAATTTATTTGCGTGTGATGATAACTCTTCCCAAAAAATTATTCCGCATGAGATACGGCCCGTTGGTATCGATTCCTATAGTTTCGGGTCTGCTGAGCACGATGGTGATAGTTGTTTTGTTATACAAAGGCTGAGTATCTTGGTAGCATCAAAAAACTCCCAGAAAGCAGCGAAAAAACAGTGCGAATTTGGGTTCAAGTGAAGTAAACTTGTAGAACAATTTTTTTTTTGGTCTAATGCTCTTCAGCATTGTAGTCCGAAAACAGACGAAAAAATATTGACCAGTCCCGATGTTCCAGTATTTTTTATAAAAAGACCAGAGTGATAGAAAAATGAAAAACCCTCGCAAAAAGGCCAAAAATCAACCTCAACTCAAGTTTAAATGAGATATATTCGGGTAATTCATTTTCTAAAGATGGTTTTCCGAAGTATTTTCTTGCGATGAATCCGAATATGGCCTCAAAATCGACCCATCATGTTAGAATTCTGAAATATTTGAGGTTAAGTACCTAAAAATAAGGTTTTTCGTTTACTTTTGAGGACATGTATGGGATTCAAAACAATTTGTTCAGCTTAATTTTAATAAAATCATCATCTCATACCGTTCTTTCCCTTTAAAATAAGCTTTTAAATGGTTATCTGCGATGTTTCCTCGCAAAGTTACAAACATTTGAAAGTGACATGAATTTGATCCCCTACAATCATGGTGAAATAAATTTGTTGCCGGTTGGTTAATATTATTTGGTCATAGGGGATCAAATTCATGTCACTTTCAAATGTTTGTAACTTTGCGAGGAAACATCGCAGATAACCATTTAAAAGCTTATTTTAAAGGGAAAGAACGGTATGAGATGATGATTTTATTAAAATTAAGCTGAACAAATTGTTTTGAATCCCATACATGTCCTCAAAAGTAAACGAAAAACCTTATTTTTAGGTACTTAACCTCAAATATTTCAGAATTCTAACATGATGGGTCGATTTTGAGGCCATATTCGGATTCATCGCAAGAAAATACTTCGGAAAACCATCTTTAGAAAATGAATTACCCGAATATATCTCATTTAAACTTGAGTTGAGGTTGATTTTTGGCCTTTTTGCGAGGGTTTTTCATTTTTCTATCACTCTGGTCTTTTTATAAAAAATACTGGAACATCGGGACTGGTCAATATTTTTTCGTCTGTTTTCGGACTACAATGCTGAAGAGCATTAGACCAAAAAAAAAATTGTTCTACAAGTTTACTTCACTTGAACCCAAATTCGCACTGTTTTTTCGCTGCTTTCTGGGAGTTTTTTGATGCTACCAAGATACTCAGCCTTTGTATAACAAAACAACTATCACCATCGTGCTCAGCAGACCCGAAACTATAGGAATCGATACCAACGGGCCGTATCTCATGCGGAATAATTTTTTGGGAAGAGTTATCATCACACGCAAATAAATTGAATGAAATTAATTCATAAATCGGACATTAGCGACCTCTAAATATCAATATTTTTTAATTAAAATTTAAAATGCCTTACTTTTTTACATAACACTAACTACTTTTCGTATTAGCAACATCAAAATCGAAAACTCGATTTTTTTTTGGTCACTCTAGTGTGCATATATAATTTCAAGATAAGGTTTTGGCGAATTTAGAAAATGATTTCCCAAATGCAACGAAGCTTTAAGCATTTAATTATATGCATTAGTTGTCACGATCTTAAAATAAGGGATGATTTTCTATTTATACGCAAAACAAAAAGGTAAACAAAAGAAAACAAACGCAATGTGTGTGTTGGTGTTAGCTTCTTTTATGCTACATTATCAAAAATGAAAACTTGTAAATATCAATAAAAATGAGAAAAAGACGATGTACGAATCCCAGTACCTACTATCCAAAAAAATTAAAGAAATTTTTTTGATTTTTATATTTTTTTAATATGTTTTATATTGTTTATATTTTTTTAATTAAATAATAAAATAATAATAAGAATACCAAGCAAAATAAAAGGATATTGCATGTACATATATTAATTCAATTAAAAATTTCGTTTTAATGTTAGCTTAGGAAAACAAAAGGAAAGAAGAAGCACATATGTGTGAAATAGCAATAAGAATAAATCAGTCATATTTTCATATGAGAAGACAAAATAAGAAATTAGCCAAATCAAAACAAAATAAGAAATCAGAAATTGAAGAAAAACGAAAATGAAAAGAAGAAGATTTGATGCTGCTCAAAAACGCTGCTGCGTCGGTTCTGAAGCTTCAAATGTATACGGTCCTTAACTCCGTACGAGTTAGCCAGCAACATGAGTCTGTTGTGAGCGCGAGTCTTTCTCTTCCATTATATATACTTTTTGCACTTTTGTGGTAGGCATTCAAATGGCATCAAAAGGAGATGATGTGCTGTGCTGTTGCTTATTGACACAAGGTGTGAATAACTTGACATGAATGCAATGAAATGAAAAGCAGGTCATTCACATTGGCAATAAAATATTTCATTGAGTCATATGGAAAGTTAAAACAAAAAAATAGCGAATTCTTGAGGGGGAAATTTTTTCAAATTTTTAAACTTTTAAGTTCTTTCCGGCCACTCGTAGAGAGATGATTTCACAAAGTCACATTCTACAGAGATAATAAATCCTTGTCAATCACATACGTGACGCGCGCTGTCATCATCATCGTCATTTTGGCTATTGACATTTGTAGTCATTGTGATGGTTGTTGTTTCGTCATAGGCGTCGCCATTATGTCTGCAACATCTTGAAGAAATCTGAGCTGCCTTGGCGCTGAATTGTATGCGTTTTTTTCTTTCTTTTTTTGGTTGATTTAGCAGCGGAACTGATTTCATGAAAATCCGTTCGCGACCGCGTGACAAAGTGAGGCTTTTCCTTTTTTCTTCTATATATGTTGACATCTGTGTCGATATTTTGTATATTTGCATTTCATTCTGTTATTTTTTCGGTTGGTAACTAATTTTTTACTCTTGGTGATCAATCATTATTGTAAGGGTTGGATTTTTTGTATGTTGTATGTAAATAATAAAAATAACAACTTAGCGTTACTTGAAAAAATAAAATAAATTATAAAAGTTTTACAAAATAAACTTCATATGCAGCATATTTGATCGAAAACTATGGTGGGCTCAGTGCTGTCCAAAATTAGGCTAATGAAAGAAGAGAATCCATGAATTCGGCTTAAAGTTTTTTCAGTAATACTCGAAATCGGATTGAAATTTTTTGTCCACTTTGCAATATAGCACCTCGAAACCAGATCAATTTCTAAGACATCAAAATAATCTTCTTAATGTCCTTAATAGAGTTCTATGCAATGAAACATTAAAACCAACTCGAAACAAAAATAAATATAAGACAATATTTAAAAGTTATATCTACAATTATGGTGAACAACAGCTGCTACCACGCTAATTTATATGAAAATAATTTCCGCTCATTTAAATTTCAAACGAAAAATATTTGTTAATTTCGAAAAAAAAAATACTCCCAAGGAATGCCAGCACAAACACAAATCAAAGTCATTGAAAAGTCGAAAAAACCAAAACAAATTTTTGGGGGAAAAAATGCACTAAATTTAAGATAAAATTTTTCTACAACGAAAAACACCCTCATTTCATAGGCTTATTAAAACTGCCCAAACACGTGCGTGGTTAGTTACGCGAGGACTGGATACAAAAAAAAAATTAGTAAAATATAAGACAACACACAAAAAAAAAAATAACCATTTAAACAAATCTTATTACAAAATGAAAAAAAAAAATCTTATTATTTGTGTACCTTGAGATTAGCAACATTACGCTGTAGCAGCATGTTGCCAACATCAGTGTTGATTCTAAGAAGAAAAATCAAAGTCTTGGGGAAAACAAAATAGCACTGCGGCGAATGGTAGCCACATCAGGTTACAGTAGCGCCCAGTGCACGATACCTGTCGCTGACAGTTTGACATTTTACGTGACATCGAGTTTTGACATATTGGCAGGAAGGACACTGTTACAAATATTGTTAGACTTTTATGTTTTTTTTTTTTTAAATTATGAAAAATATAATTTCTGGTACACTTGATTTCGTGCGCTGATCTTTGACCTTTAATACATAATGTTAACACCAATTGATTGCAAAAAGCCAATTACAAAATACAGATTTGGAATACTTCAAGATATAAGTGGGCGTTCATAAATATTAAGCTGTAGAAACCTTTCGACTGGGAAAGTACAGTGAGAAAAATCAACAAGCAGCTGGTTAATTCAATCCGGAAAACTGCTTGCTCTGGAGACAAGCTATAATCTTGTTAGTTTGCCCTAGCATTTAATTGAAAATTTCAAAAAATTATTCCTTTATATTTTAAATTTTTTTCCAATAAAAATTAAATAAATAGGACTTTAAGCATGTACTGAAACGATCATACGAAATTTGGAATCCAAACGAATGATTTTCTCCAGCGACAACGCAGCAAACTACATATTATGTATGGTACGCTTGCCATTTTAAACTTCAATATGCAAATTAAAATATTTAGAATATTCACAAATAATTTAAAACTTTCGGTTCCACATTAAGCTAGACCCAGTCCTGGACTTATACTAAGGCACTCTAGGCGCAGGCCTAGGGCATCAGCGCGGAGAGTGCACCAGATATTGAAATTCTGATATAAAATTATATGTTTTATAATAAATTTTATTTTAGCTTTTGTTTCTAACTTGAAAAATTTAACTTTTTAGCGTTATGCGAAATGTAGCGAAAATATTAGACAAACTGCAATTACAAATGGACTTAAGAGGCAAGATTTACCGTGAAATCTCTGAACAATTTGATTGACTTTGCGTTACAAATGAAGAAGTCGATATTTAACCCTTAAATACATGAGGTCAGCCCCCAGTATGGAGACCAAGCTCCTTTTATGTAAAATCAGACGCTGACCACGAAATGAGCATTCATTTTCCTGGAAAATGCACCGTTTTCCCGGAAAAGCTCAAAAAGTGTGATTTGTGCAGTGTTCCAAGTTTAGAAAAATAGGTAAAAAAAACTATTCCAGGTGATCGAGTTCGGACTAGATGCTCAATAAGTTGCTAAAACTTATTCCCGTATACCCCCCAATATTTTTTTTTTACAAGACTAATGGAAATTATCAATATACAATTCACTGATGAAAATCACTTTTAAAATTATTTGTAAACACAAAGTCCGACAACTTCGACAGCTTACTGGGAGCTGAAAATAAACATCGGAGAGCTGAAGAGGCATTTATGTGAAAGCTGGTAATGCCTACTATAAGTTAGAGCAAAACTTAACGCGATGCAGTTTGTTTGGGTAAATTTGGCTATGATTTTAGGCACGTACCATATATGGTACGCTATGCATTTAAGGGTTAAACCAGTGCTCAATGTTTGATTTCAAAATATCCAGAAGATCTTAATTCCGAACTTGGTGGTGAAATTCATCAATTTCATCGCTACGTTTGGCATAAAAATTAAAATACTTATAAATTTTATAATCAAGCTATTTTATATAAAATAATGTGGGAAGATAAATTAACATCAGCTTTAATAAACGTAGATGTTGCTTTACGTATATTCTTGAGTATGATGGTTACAAATTGTGCGGCAGAAAGATCATTCTCACAACTAAGGAGATTAAAAAATCCTTGTCGTACTGTGATGAAGCAGGATAGATTGGATGCATTATCAATAATTTGCATTGAAAGGGATCTACTACATGAAATCGATTTTGATGATATTATCAAGGATTTTGCTGTTAAAAAATCAAGAAAACAATATTTCAAATAATAAATCAATATAAAAAAACTAAGGCACCATTTTCTTTAAAAGCCTAGGGCACCAAAAATTTAAATCCGGCCCTGGCTAGACCATATTGTTTTTATGAAAATCGTGTCGGCACTAAGTAGGATTCTAAGCAATCGTTAATATATAAGTTGCTTATTTCCAAATCACGACCTGAACGCTTAGGATAATTTGTCAGAAAATGCGTAAAACGAGCAACAGAAAATGGGTGGGGTTTTTGAAAGAAGCGTAGTTTTCGAACCACTTTTTAAGTCACTTGTGCTGGATTTTGAGTAAAATATCATGAACTATTGGATTTCCAGGATTATTTACATAAAGCATTTCTACTTATCGCAATTTCATACCATACTCATCAGATCGCGTTTTGGAAATAAATGACTTATATGTGGAAACTACGGTAGTTGACATAGAACCTTTAAGATCCGCCTTACTGTCCGTTAGTATATTAATGTGCACACTACTTATTTCCTTCTAAGGTACATACCTCAACGACATATATAGTATACATAGATATTTGTCTGGCAATTGGACGGAAACTCACGCTTAGGAAGTGCTTTCATGTGATCTTTTAAGTCTCTACTTTCTAAGTCTCGTACTTGGTTATTGCGTAGAACGCCAAGGCATGCTCCGTGGAAAATAGGATGAAAGCTCTAATTGAGCGTATTGCTTAGAGACTTACTTCTAAATATTTTGTTTCGTTCAAAAACGCAAGTTTTAAGAACATCTAGGGTTGGTTTTGTCATGAATAAATTTAATTTCAAAGTACTTGAAACTCTTAGTCCATTTATCGGGTATGATGTGAAACAGTGAAACTTATAGGACATGAAGGCATTATATTGTTAGAGGAACCTATAGCACCGCGTTAAGTTTTATCGATACATCTCACCTAGATTGATCATCCTAACTGATTATGTACCAAAGTTTAATAGATGGGAGATTTATATAAAGAATAAATAGTCCAGTGTTAATGCAGATTATAAGCATTGAAGAACTTGCCTTGTATAATGGTTCTGGCATCGATAACACCACACAGTAGTATTCCTTAATAAACGCTGTGAGCTACATGAGACTAATGTTTTATTGAAATTGGCGACATAAAATAAGTGAACCAAACTCTTTTGGAGCCTTTACGGAGTATATATAAATGGTTTAAGATCGAATAATATCACAGTCAAATGTTAATACCACATATGTGGCGCTACAAAACTGGTCAAGAAGGTTATCAAAAGAGTTTTTAAACCTTGGTAACGATAAAAACTATATCCATTCAGTTCTGTTGAGGTGATCAAACAGCGATCTGATTTAATTTTCGGCTAATTCGCTGAGAAGCGCTCAACAGAATCTTTCTCGTTTACATTCAGACAATTGTGACAGAAAGAATTGAATGGAATACCTTATTTTTCAGCACGCTTGCCGATAGCCCAGTATCCAATGCAAGTTGTGGTGAATTCGGCTCTTGAAGAATAACTCAATGGTTTTTAAATTGACATAGGATGTCCACTTGGAAAACGCTAAATACTTAAGTTAGCGAACGTAAGCGAACATATTGAGAATTTTCTGGCTCTTCAGTTTAGACCTTCGCACCCACCTCTTAGTCCATCTTTGACCCATATGTTTTCAAAATCAAGATTGATAGTTCCCATTGAACCCTCCTTAGACATTTCATCTGAAAGGCTTTCTCGAATTGAGTATGGTGCAGATGTAATCAGTTAGAAGTATCAAAAACAGATCAGTGCCAGTTGGAACTTTAACAAAACACATGTAATGCTTAATCTTTGTAAAATTTTCCAGCAGATTTGTCTATATTTGTCTACCTCTATATAATTATAAACTTATTTCCATATTTATTATAGTGTATGTGTTACCGGCCAAACTAGCTTTTAGGATAAACTAGTTTTTTCTAGGCCAAAATAGTTCATCCGAAGCGTGTTAGGATTAATCAGTTCAGCCTAGGAAATCTTTAGTCTGTTAAAGTAAGTCGGCGGCCTTCGACCGCTACTCAAGGTTTACATCCTTCAGAATGTCCAACATCGGCTTCATGACAGTCTTTGTTACCGAAGGCCGTCGCGAAGCCGGCATTGGACATATTGGAGGATATAAACCCTGAGGCGCGGCCCTAGGTCACTCACTTATCCTAACATACTAAAATTTCAAAAAAATCGGGAGATAGGCCGTTAAAGTAAATAATAACAATAGTTCATTCTAGGCTAAACTGGTTCATCCTAACACGCTTCGAATGAACTAGTTTGGCCTATGAAAAACTATTTTATCCTAAAAACTAGTTTGTCCTGTAACATATACAAATAGTAACACTATGTAGACAAAACAAAAAACTTATTACAAAAGACTAATATTACAACTATGAAAAATAACTCAAAAACTATAAAAGTTTTTTTTATTCACAGCTGCATGAGTAAAAAACGAATGAAGTTTTTTCTTATCAGATCTTTGTTAATTTTAACGATTAAACAAAACTTTGTATTTAATAATTTTTTTGAAAAAGCCTAGATTTTGAAATCACTGCAATTAAAAAATATTTTGCCAACATTTTTTTATGTGTTCAGATTATCACTAGCAAACTGCAAAATTGCATAATTAGCTACTATAAATTTTCAAAAATTTTTAAGCAAAATATTTTCGAATAAAATGCACTAAAAACATACAATAATATGAATTTAAGTCAAAATATGATAAGTTGTAACCTTTGAATTATATAAAATCAATGCAAAGTTCTCATAAATTTTCTTAAATGCCGTATACAATAATTTACAGAGACTCAATCCGAAATCGCCACCACCTTCGCTATCTCTCTAATTGCACCAACTAATGACAAAAAATTACGATAATAAAAATGGAAAAAACGCCAAATGACTACTAAAAGCATGAAAAATGCTTTTTAAATGCATAAAAATCCATTTATTGCAAAATTTACATAATTTCCCATTTCCACGAAAAAAAAAAACACAATACAAAGAAAGCAATGAAAGACAACTTAAAGGAAAAGCTCAAAAAATGAAGACCGAAGAATAAAAAAAAGACTCGAGTCAAAAGCGAAAAAAAGCAAACAATAACTTCTTACGTTTTGTGCCACCCACCGTGAAAGATATGGAAAATTGCTTTTAATATTTTTATGATTTCGTGTTTTTCGAATTTTTCTTTTTTTCTTTTTATTTTTTGTTTTTTTTTCTTGCGGCAACCAAAGGGACATGAAGGGCTAATTGCAATAATCCATTTATAACCCTCCATTTGGCAACACAATGGCAATATGACCGACGGCATTAGCAAAATACAACTGAAACAGGAAAAAGAAAAAGGTAAACAAATGATACAGCGACAACGAAATAAATGAAAAGGGAAATAAAATTACAAAACGAAAACGTAGAAAAAGGATCACCAAAGTTCTTAAGAAAAAAAAAAAAAAAACGAAAAACCGCGTGAACTTTGCAAAGCAAAAATCTAGCAACATTTATTAGCATAAATGCATTGTATATTCCCATCCACCCTGTATATTGAATGGGAAAAAAAGAAAAACAACAACGTCAAATTGTGTATTTCCGTAACATTAGCTGGATTTTCTTACTCCCCTCTTCCAGTTACTTGCCTACTGCTGTTTTCATTTTTGCTGTTGCATATTAAAAGAAAGAAAAAATATTTTGCTGCCTATTGTTAGGCGTTCAGGCGACGTTGTTGTTTTTTCAAGAAAACTACATGACTTCTTGGTGGTTTTTTGTGATTATTTTCGTTTTTTTTTACATTTTGCTCTTGCAATGTGAGTTGATTGTAAACAATTTTTCAGCATAACCGCAATAGAAAATTTATGAAATGTTTAGAAAAACATGAGGTTATCAGGCAGAAATAAGTAGTATTTTTTAAAGGAAATTAGTTTCCCACTGAACTTAAGTAGATAAAATTTTATAAAAAAAAAACAAGAAAATACTTATTTAATTATGCATAGTGAAACATCCTTAATAAGATGGTTGCTTAGAATACAAAAAATTTGAGCCAGCAATTGGGAGGAAATATGCCAAAAAAATCGTCAGTACTCTAATCGCTAATACTCCAAAAATTGTTGAAAAATATGTCGAATTTTCTCAAACATTACAGTCTGTCCGTGATGGCATATGAAATTTTTTATGAGTGTACTGAATTTATAAGCGGAGTGTACTTTTTTCTCCATTTTTCCGAAAATTGTCATAAGAAATGTTAATTTTAAACATTGCAGTTATTTATTTTGCAGTTCACCCACTGTTTGAAATCCGATCATAGTAGTGACAATGCTAAACAGCTTAATACCACTTTACCTTATATAATTTTACCGCCCCCAAAGATAAAAATCATGGTATCATGTTGCCTAATCCCTATCTCTTCCTTAAGATTCAATCCATCTCCATACCAAATTTCATGAAAATCGGTCTATTAGTTTAACGGTGAAAATAATTTTTCATGTATGGGCGTGGCATCGTCCACTTTCCTCAGGATTCAGTCCATCTTTATACCAAATTTCATCAATATCGGCATTTTTTGGTCAGGAGCGGCGTGGCACTGTTCACTAAAAATTATATGTTTTTACTCTCGAAGCAATCTTTCACCATACCAACTTTCCCCAAAATCGGTCTACGAGCTTAGCAGTGAATACGTATATTCTTGTTAGAGGTTTGGTACCGCTTAGTATTGGAAAAAAAATTACATTCTGCACTATCTCTCTTCACAACCTTTCCAACAGAAAAAAAAATCCAACGATTATTTTGTGTTAGTTATGGCAGTTAAAATGGGATGGCACCGATTTAATAAATGGAAAATGGACCTCTGGTGCTCACCAAAATTCATTTTCGACCTCTGTCCATCGATTGGTGCACAATAAAATTTTCAAAAAAAAAAATCCAAAAATCGGTCATTTTGGGTCTCGGGACCAGTTTTGGTGATGGCCAAAATTGATTTTCACCTCTTTTCATCGATTGGAGCACAAAAAATAAAATTTCAAAAATGGAGCAAAATAGGGCATTTCTGGTCTCGGCACAACCTCTGGTGATGGCAAAATCCATTTTCGACCTCATTCCACCGATTGGTGCATACAAAAAAAATTTTCGAAAATGAACCAAAATCGATAATTTTTGGTACTCAGGACAACTTCTGGTGTTAGTCAAAATCCATTTTCGAACTCTGTCCAACGATTGGTGCACAAAAACAATTTTCAAAAACGGACCAAAATCGACATTTTGGGTATTATTTCTGGTAATGGCCAAAATCCATTTTCGACCTCTTTCCAACGATTGGTGCATAAAAAAATTTTCGAAAATTGAGCAAAATCAACCATTTTTGGAACTCGGAACTACTTGTTTTTTTGATGGTTTAAATCCATTTTCGACCTCTTTCCATCAATTGGTAGAATAAAAATGTTCGAAAATGTAGCCAAATCGGACACCATTGTGATCCAATAACAATCTAATCTACAGAAGTACTTTAGAAATGTCCTATGATTTTGTGAAGTTAACAAATATCAGCCCATTGTACCTTTTATGTTTTACCAAGCTCGAATGTACTGGAAAATATAAAAATTAGGCTGAAAGTCCTATCACCGATGTGTGCCGTTTTGCTACGTTTTGCATTAAGAGTAAAACCATTAATACCCAGCCCTTTCTCAATCCGAGAATGTAAGCCAAGCAATGTAGCAATATGTAATAATTTTCATCAATTATCGTACTTTCTCACATATACCATCGGGTGTGTCAAATAATCAGTACCCTGATCTCTCAAATCCTAAAACTCAAGCCGAAATTTGTTGAAAATTGTACTACTAAGTTCATGATTTATAAAATGACCGGCTACTGATTATTCTAGAAATTAATAAACATGATAAAAATTGGAATTTCTTATACAACAATGAGTTACAACTCTTGGATTGCCAAAGAATTAAATTACTGATTAAATTTTCCACAATTGAGCCATGTTGTGACATTACTTTGTTTGACTAATATCAAATCATCAGTACACTGACCATCCTATATGAGTTTTAAACAAAAATTTTAAAAGAAAATGTGATAGTTTTGTAATTTATTACATTCATTCATAAATAAACCATCTTGTGACACCGTTGAATCATTTAATTTCGATGCATCCATCAGTGTGACGTACAAAAATGTCTGAATACCAATTATTGCTGCTACCATGTTGTGCATCAAATAAATCTGCGCTTCTGCGTTTATCTTACTTTTTTCATGGTTATTTACATTTATTTTCTTTTTTTGAGTATTTTTTCTGCACTATTCATGCAGTGGAAAAAATACAAATTTGCCTGCCATTGAAATTCATGGGATTCCACTGCAATGGGTCTTGATTTTGGGATTTCATTTCATGCGCTCTCTCGCTTACCCGCGATACTGCTTTTATGCGGTATTTAATATTCATGGTTTCTTCTTCCGGTGATGCATTTCTGTGCCCCATCTACTGGCGAATAATTGTCGGTTTTGGCCATCCACTGAGTTATCCACTGATTTTCTTATGACGCTGATATGCTGTTGCTTTTTGAATTTGGCTACACAAAGAAAATTTTATTTAGGAAGAATTTGGTGAATTTTTTTACAAAACAACGTGAACTCTTTTATGCAAACAAAAAGTTTATTTATTTTTATTGACAGAGTTGTTGGATATCATTCATTGACAGTAAGTAGGCGTATTATAAAAAAGAGCTCCATACAAGCAAAAGCTTTAAGCCGCTATATTAAGAAAAATTTCAATATTTGTTGGTAAATTTAATACGGAAATTTTTGGTGAACACATGAAACACTGAAGAAAGAGTAGACTTAATTTGAAAAAATGGGCGTGACGCATTCCATTTATCGTCTATATGCATAGAACAAAAAGTCGCTGCCTACATTTTCATGTTTTCGAGTTATGTGGCTATGCCAAAAAAACTCGGAAAATGTCCTTTATTAAAAATGTTAGACTCTTAGGCGCATTTCCACTGTTAATATAGTGCATGGTAATATCTTTTGGCAAGGCTATCTTCGGCCTTCGGTAGTAGTTTTATTTTTCAACTTTTCCGAAATTTAATTTTTTTTTAGTCGACTGAATATTATTAATTAATTGAAAATTATTCAATTGAATTTACAGTCATTATGTCATGTTTGTTAGTAAAGCATAAGCCGATTTGTGAAATTTCGCATGAATATTGGCATCTGCAAAATGACTGTAAATTCGATTAAATAATTTCCAATTAATTAAATCCATTTGGACTAAAAAAATCATCAGTATTTTTGTTTTAGTCAAAAATAACTTTTATTTTGGATTTTTTTTTTGTATTTCTGATCGAAAATATTATCACATTTCGATAATATTCGAATATTAAATATAAAGTTTATTGAAGTTTTTGCGTTAATGTCAACCCTTTAAACAATTTTCTGAGCGTTCAGATTTTGTGAGTCTGAAATGATTCATATTTTTGATAAAAATATGAGCCTAAAACTAGTTGCTAAGCACGCGTATATTTTAACTCTTTTCTGACTCCATTATGTTTCATAAATTCTGAACATCAAAAGAGTAACAAACACGCTGACACTCTGACTCTGTTGTGTTTCAAAAATTCTGAAATGAAATTTTAACTGAAACTGTTACTATGGTAGCAATAAATTTAAATAAATAAACCAAAAAATAATCTTTTTGAGGCCTTAAATTCAACAGAAACTGGGCTGTCTTTTGGAAACTTGGCGCAGAACATAAACCTAAATGTGCCAAAGCCGATTTTCGGAGGGTAGGACGGTATTTTTTTGCTCATCTTTTATGAACTAAAGGGCCTAAGACAACAAAAAGAAAAGAAAATGCATTAATTCCTTTGTCGGATTTTCAACCATTTTTGGGAGCAACTATTTTTTGTATATACTATATGATTGGCTATTTCATTGTATTCTTTCATAAAAATTGTTGAAGGTATCTTTAATGGAAATGTGCACATTATCTAAATTTGATAATAAAATATTACGTTTTTGTCCTTTTTAATACAAAAATCTATAAAACTCATTTTTCATCACGCCCAGACCATTGTTTTTTTGAAGATTGTGTAAACTCTGAATCATGAGTCACATATGTCTGTGAAAAGAGTCAAAATATTGATTTTTTTAGGATCAGAATAGTTTTATATTTCAGACTCTAATATGAGTCTAACATTTGACTCGAAATAACTTTGAATTATGAGTCATATATGTCTCCGAAAAGCGTCAAAACATTTATAATTCAGACTCAGAATAGTTTCATATTTCAAACTCTTATATGAGTCTAATTTCTGACTCATTTTTGTGTGCCCTTCCAAGAACGGAAATACACACATTTCTGACTCTTTTATGAACTCATAATGAGTGTTATGAGCTCAGAATTATGAATCATATCTGACTCTAAAAAGAGTCAGAATGTTTGCTGGGAATAATCATTTATTTTTTTATATATTTTTATTTTCTTTCAGTGTGTGAGTACATAGTATGTCTAATGAACTTGAAGTATTTCAGAACTGCTGCTGATCATACAGCAGTTCCATATGCCCCTAAGTGATTTATTCAAAATGGAAGCACTACATTTGATGTTTGTGGCCGTATAAAAATTCATTCATCTCTCGCGTAGGTAAGCACATAGGAATATAAATTGTAATGTATATTTGCTGCATGATTTTCATATTTATAAACTGTGTAGTCTAAACTTGCAGCTGTTGACAGCTAATTGGAAACGAAATCATTCGATGTGTTATTGGTAGTTTTTCTCATTTATTTTTCTATGTGTACCAAACAATTTATACGTAATATAAATTTGGAATATATAAGGTTAATAAAAAGAGCCCAGTTGATTTTAAATTCATAGCATAAAAAATTTGTACGAGAGATTTTCTGATCAAACCTCAAATTTGACTGAGTCAACTAATTGGAAACAAAAAAAAATAATTTGCAAAAAATAAAAGAAAAACTTTTTAAAAGTTTTAAGAAACGATATTGTGATATTTTCATTATTTAAAGGAACACTTTTTAACGGAATTTGCTTATTAGCATATCCTTAATCATGGGTAGTGGGCAAAAGTTCACAGAACATGCGTAAGTCAATTGTTGAGCTTCTAAAGACAGCCATGAGATATCAGGCGATTGCAACAAAGCTAAACTGCTCCAGAAAGATGGTATTCAGTGATCATTACATGAATTAGATGAGTACGACGCAGCGAAAAATGTTCCTAGCAAAAAGGGACCTCGTAAGACTTCTGGGTACAAGGAACGTTAGATTGTGCGCAAGGCAAAATTAGATGCTCGTAAGACTGCTGCAGACATCCAAAGCGAAATAATTGATCAATACGATCCACAAATATTCAAACGAACTGTCGCTCGTCGATTGGTTGAGGCTGCACTCCATGAACGAATTTCACGCAAGGATCCATTCGTGACAGTTAAGCAGAGGAGAAGCCGCTTACAATTCACTAAGACGCATGCCAGTTGTTTGTCCATGTAGTCTGGAGCGACGAAACGAAGATCAACCGCCTTGGCCTAGATGGTAGAAGATATGTAAGACGTTCAAAAGGGGGTTACTTCCATTTAATGAACGGCCAACCGGCATGCGTCCGGTGTACAACTTTTGCGCACTACCCATGATTAAGGATATGCTAATAAGCAAATTCGGTTAAAAAGTGTTCCTATAAGCAATGACAATATCATAATATCGTTTCGGAAATCTTTTAAAAAGTTTTTCTTTTATTTTTTGCAAATTTTTTGTTTTTGTTTCCAATTAGTTGACTTAGTCAAATTTGAGGTTTGAGCAGAAAATCTCTCATAAAACTTTTTTATGCTATGAATTTAAATTCAACTCTGTTCTTTTTATTAAGCTTATATGTTCCACATTTATATTATGTATAAACTTTCTGGTACACATAGAAAAATAAATGAGAAAATCTAGCAATAACACATCGAATGATTTTTGTTTCCAATTAGTTGTCAACAGCTGTAGATAGCTATTTTCAAGTTCAAGGGCAAGTCTTTGAATAGCCATTGAAATTCGGCTTCGCGAACTTTCGAAATAAAAAAATATTTTCTTAGATCAAAAAAAAAATCGAAAGCGAGTTGCAATTTAACTATCATATGCATATGACGTAAAAAAATTCCTAAAATTCAGTTCCCTTTATTTACTTCGTTCAACTCGAACTTTCACTCAATTAAATAAAATTGATGTATCCATTTCTTATTCAAAACCAACACACTTTTTCCTTACAGTCTCGTCAGCAATTAATTTGTAAAAAAACTTACAAGTCACCACGGTGACCAAATGTTTTAAGAAGAAACAAAAACTAGTCCTTAGCATTTCGGGTTTTTCATTACATGTCCTTTCTACTACTGCCCCATCACACAAATGAAAATCAGTCATAAAAAACAAAATTAAATTTCTGCTGTTAATTGAAACATTAGCAAACATTTTATCTCTTCATTTAAATTCAAATTAACTCGTAATGAACCAGTGTTACCCCTCCCCCCCCCCCACCAGTAACTATAGTCAGTGGGACTTTTGGTTGTTGATTTCATTCAGTAAGAGAACATAGAAAGGGGACCATACTTTCTTAACACTGATTTCATTAAACATTTTGCTATAATTAAAGGCAATTTAATACAATGGAAGAAAGAAACATCAAAATAGAAATGGTCTAGTTGAGACAGAAATTCTTGACATTACATCTTCTTATGCGCATAAGGTGGGGGGAAATTTTAAGAAAATATGTAGAGAGGAATTCTTGTTTAATTTTTTGAAATATAGCCACTTACTAAAGTATATAACTCTGCTTGAATTTGTAATATTTAGTATAATATGTTCTCAATGTTTCAATAAATTATATATATTCCATTTATGTCCAAAAACTGTATGCAAATCACAAAAAAAAACCTTTTCATAAGCATATTTTCTTTCGATAAAAAAGCGAATTTGATTCCTTGAGCAGCTAAATGTTTTATTATCATCTATGTTATTATTTAAATCTTTTAATTTAGCACTTGTCCTTAACATAAGCTTAGCTTCGATTCAAATTTAACGCAACTTTATAACTCATTTGCATACGTTTAGTTTAATTAATGATGCCCAAATCCAATACCAAAGAAAAAGTCTCACCCTTAGGCATAAAATTTAAAATTTACGCCATTTAAAGAAAAAAAAAATTGAGCCAACTTTGCACGCTTAATCATTACAATTATTATAAACATTTTCCAGATTTTTTTATTTCACTAAAATCCAATTCACAATATTGCACATCAGTTTTAAGCCTAAGCAACTTGGCCAACCTTGCGTGCAGACACTGCGGCATTTTTTCTTCGTTTTTGTGGCCTTTTGATGTTGCTATCTGTTGTGATTGTTGTTGCTACAAATAATCTCCAAACGATCGCCAATCAACTGCTGCGAGTTGTTTGCTTGCAATGCGTTGTGTATTCGCTTTTGGGATATGATCACTCGCGAATAACTTGTAAGCAGTTTTTCTTCATAAGTCATATACTTCAACTGTTAAGCTAGTAAAGGGACTATAACAGGGATTTCTAAGAGACAGCTTACATGAGTTTATCGTGTTTTGGCAACATTAATTGTGCCGCTTAAATTACAACCGAACAACAACAACTGGAAGAGCAATTCTCCAACAACAAATTTTATCAAATTTCTAAATAACTCAAGCGATGATGCTTTTTGGGATGCCACTCGTACTCTCATAGAAGAGAGTGCAGTTCACCCACTCCCCCTGTTTGAAAATGCGCACAAAACTTTTTGTATGCGATCATTGTAAGCTGTCAAAGGTTTGAAGACTTAGAACCTATCAGCAAAAGTTGCAAGATACCCAACAGCGTTGAGAAAATGACAAAACTTAGTTTTTTGACTTTTTTTTATTATAAAGAATGACAACACTTCATGAGCACAGTGGACTAAGTGAGGTGAAATATAAGAAACACGAAAAACTTAAAAAGTAATCATATCGAAAATAATGCAGTCGCTCAAGAAAATTTTCTGGTAGACTGATAAAAATCACTCGGACTGATAAAATTTCAGAAGATTATACTTAACCCTCAAGTTCCCATTTTTTTTTTTGACAGAAAAACTGTTTTTGAGTAAGCTTTTGGTTAAAAATGAAGTAACTATTTTGAAAAAAAAAATTCAAAATATATTAAAAGGATCTTATGAGGTTGAATCGATAGACCGCCTGACACATTTGAATGGGATGTCAAGCTTCTTAAATTCTTTGACCAGTTCAGTCACAAAATGTCACAAGACTTTTTTAAGCTGTGTTTTCGGATGTACAGCTGTGTGCGAAAAAATAGCAGTGTCATATGAAATAATCTTTGCCTTTATGAAAAATAAAAATTATTCATAGGAAAAATGAAATTCCAAATTTATTTGGTTCATTTATGTTCCACCAATGTTAAACAAGCATTTTTTTGAACATTAAGATTTATTCGGACTTCAAACAGGGACAAATTAGGGAACGTTCCAAAATTCAGGTGTGCAAAATAATAGCAGTGCTTAGCAATACTTAAAAAAACAAAACTAAAAAAAGTATAATTCAGTATCTAAACCTTATTTATATTAAATCTATTAACAATTAGTGGAATGACCTTTATTAGAACGAACGGATGCACATCTTTGCTGTATGGAATCCACCAAACGCTGGCATTTCTCTACAGGAATGGCCTTCCATGCTGCCCTTACAGTATGCCACAATTCTTAGGACATTCCTTGTCCACGGCTTCTTTGACATTGGCCCAAAGGTTTTCGATGGGGTTGAGGTCTGGGAACTGGGCTGACCTCTTCATTACCTCATTCCTATTTGAGAAAAACCAATTTTTCGCCAATTTGCTCATGCGCTTTGGGTCGTTGTCTTGCTGGTAAACCCATTTTAACGGCATTTTCCATTTAGCGTAGGGTAGTATGGTTGAGCTCATTATTTCCACGTATAATATTGCATCCATGTTTCCTTTTATCCAATAAATTGGACCTGTGTCGGAGGGTATGAAAAGCAGACCCAAAAGTTAATTTTTGCAACACCATGCTTTACGGTCCTTGGCACGTATTTCGGATGGAACGGAACTCCAACTGTTCCAAAATTGTTTTTTTTGGCTCTAGAGCATTATGTACGAAGACCAGTGGGAGTTCCGTTCCATCCGAAATACGTTCCAAGGACCGTAAAGCATGGTGTTGCAAAAATTAACTTTTGGGTCTGCTTTTCATACCCTCCGACACAGGTCCAATTTATTGGATAAAAGGAAACATGGATGCAATATTATACGTGGAAATAATGAGCTCAACCATACTACCCTACGCTGAATGGAAAATACCGTTAAAATGGGTTTACCAGCAAGACAACGACCCAAAGCGCATGAGCAAATTGGCGAAAAATTGGTTTTCCTCAAATAGGAATGAGGTAATGAAGAGGTCAGCCCAGTTCCCAGACCTCAACCCCATCGAAAACCTTTGGGCCAATGTCAAAGAAGCCGTGGACAAGGAATGTCCTAAGAATTGTGGCATACTGTAAGGGCAGCATGGAAGGCCATTCCTGTAGAGAAATGCCAGCGTTTGGTGGATTCCATACAGCGAAGATGTGCATCCGTTCGTTCTAATAAAGGTCATTCCACTAATTGTTAATAGATTTAATATAAATAAGGTTTAGATACTGAATTATACTTTTTTTAGTTTTGTTTTTTTAAGTATTGCTAAGCACTGCTATTATTTTGCACACCTGGATTTTGGAACGTTCCCTAATTTGTCCCTGTTTGAAGTCCGAATAAATCTTAATGTTCAAAAAAATTCTTGTTTAACATTGGTGAAACATAAATGAACCAAATAAATTTGGAATTTCATTTTTCCTATTAATAATTTTTATTTTTCATAAAGGCAAAGATTATTTCATATGACACTGCTATTTTTTCGCACACAGCTGTATGTATGTACAGCCGTGGACAACTAATTAGAAACGGTTTCTCCTCTTGGCTTTTACTACATTTAAAAAAAAAATTTCATGCAACGGTTGTTGCATTTGTTGTTGTTGTTATTATACATGTGCTCTTTTGTGGCTTATGTGTTTGTTGTTGGTTTTATTGAAGAAGTGACCAAGCACCATAAACGTTCCTAACTGAGCAACCAAAATGGGTGACAATTGCTCGGTATTCCCATTTCAAGAGTATCTGAAACCTAGTAAATTAGCTTCTCTACAACTGAGGTTTTTCTCTGATTAATAACTTACCAGAAAAATTAATTGAAGGTCCAAAAATTTGCTTCTGACTTGAACACAACTTATTGTTTCTAATTAGATGACCAGCCAAATTATGCACTCCTCTTAATTTTCACATCAGCCAAAGGTCACTTCTTCAATAAAACCAACAACAAACACATAAACCACAAGAGGGCACATGTATAATAACAACAACAACAAATGCAACAACCGTTGTTTTAAAAAAAATGTTTTTATTTAAGGTGGTAAAAGCCAAGAGGACAAACTGTTTCTAATTAGTTGTCCACGGCTGTATAACTATAACAGATCTATTAAGCGACCCTGCATTTTTCATGACAAATCGTTTAGGCTCAATGACTGTCTGTTCAATAGGCGCAAGGCTTATTCGCTTCAGTATTGAAGATGAACAAGAAACAATTGATGATGAACATGGAGATGATATATCCAAAGAGAACCAACTTACAAAGGAAGGTCTGGTTCCGACATATATATTTACTGTTCGATCAATTTTTCTGTTTTCTTCGTCGTTCAGCCAAAAGTCTGGATGGCAAATGTCATCATTTTTAACCGAAATCTTTCATCAAAATCCTCCATCGAAGTCAAACGTTTCTAATATTTTAGGAATCTTTTCATCATAAAGCGGCGATAGTTTATGACTTTGTCGACATTTCATTACTAAGGTCAACAAATGTAGACAATACATAATAATAATCATTACATAATAATAATAATCTCAACAAATTTTGTTTCATGCCTTATCCCAAGACCGCCTCCAGACAGCCTATCATCTGAGACAACCTAAAAGTTTGCAAAAGCACCTTCTCAAAACTAAAACTATTTTCAAAAACTAAATACTTCCAGCAGTAGAAAAATATTTCTTTTGTACATCTACCGCCACGAATTATATATTATATATCTTTATGTTTTTCACACAACTCGGAAAATAGTTAATTTGATTATGTCAGGCAAATTTTCTTATTTGAATGACTATAACAGCTGAAGAACGCATCAGAATTCGCTGCAAATACAATCAAAAGAAAGCCTGGGATTCTTCGGAATATATAAAATTAGTAAAAGAATCAAAAGAAAGTAGCAACATAAAAAGTACTCATGGTATATTTCGGCCGTCTAAAGGCGGGCTTAGGAACTTAAGGGTTAAGTAAATGAAAAACCATTTGGTCAAATAGTTCACCACAGCGTTAAAATTGTAGAAAATACAATTCCGAATACTTTTTACACAGTAAATTATACTTTTAGCAGTACTGAAAAACCTTAGTTTTCATCTAAGAACTTTGATGTGGGGAAATTGTTATCTCCTTGATCTCTTCAAAAATTGGCAGGTGCTATTTTGGTGCAGGTGCTATATTTGGATTTTAAGAAATTACGAACTAAAAGAATGTCTACATTCATTAAAAATAGCAATGCCTCAAATTCATAAAAAACATTAAAGTTTTTCAAATTGAAACCACTGTCAAATATGCTGAAATAACACTGCATTTCATTTAGCGCTAAGATCAAAGTTTTCAAAACCTAAACGACAAACACAATGTTGCCACACTTTGAGATACGCGCATTTCGTTTTTATTGTTTTTGCGGTTTAACGTATGAAAACCATTCGGTAGCAAATTCTAAATTTTTATTTCTAAAGGTATACACCAGCAAAACAAAAAAAAAGGTGTTAAAAAGAGTAGTCACACATTCACAGAAGGTACCATATCCATAATAAGCTTTCTGTGGTTAATAGTCACAAAAGCGCACAAAGACAAAAACCACTCGCCCCATCGCCCCAACAATAATAATTTTAAATGGCAACAATAAAGGCTAAAGATTTGTTGCCAACTCAACTGATGGTGTTGGTATGGTAACAAAGTGTGCGGCCTGGCTAAAGTGTTGCTTTAAATCAATTTAATGGTTCATAAAAAGAACTTCATATATTATATGTGAGTGTTTTTGCTCTTTTTTTTTATTATAATCTGTAAGGTGTTGAGGTTCATAAAATCATATAATGTTGCTTTATCTTTAGTGCATTGTTGCCGCTCGCATTATTGAAAAAATTGCCATTTTAACAAAGGATTAAAGAATTTGACATTAGCAACAATTTTGTATTGAGAATGAAGTTATTGAGAAAAAAACAAATATTTCTCTGGAAACGAAATTTATATACTGCATTTTAATTTTCTCATGCATATGGCTTTGCTTCGAAATCTTTATTACAGAAATTTAATTTGTTTTTAGTCGACTGATTATTATTAATTGATTGAAAATTATTTAAACGAACTTACAGTCATTTGCAGAAACCGATATTCATGTGAAATTTCACAAAATCGGTTAATACTTAACATATTTATCCGCTGTTTAACTATATATTCATGTAATTTGCCGCCACCTGTCAACAGAAAATTTTCTCTATTTCTGAAATTTCAAAAAATTTTTTACTATAAAAAAGTAAATAAAACTATTACGGGGACCATGTTGTTGTTTTCCCAAGTGGTTGCGACCGGGGCGGCTACCCCTCTATAGGATGCCAAGTTGAAATTTTTATCAAAATTTAAGGCATACGCGCACTTTACTGTCAATGTACTACCTCTTGTGAATGGGTGGTTAGATACTTTTGATATTGGTGGCATGAGTTAAAAGGAACGTAAAATTTTCTTGAATGATTGCGTCACATCTCGGTGGCAGATTAGAAGGGTGAACATTGGGAAAGGCAAGACGACGTTCGGTTTCATTGGGGATGTCACGTTTGTAGGAAATCTCCCAGAATTTGGTTTTAATCTTTTTCTGGACTTTCTGCTAATAGAGCATACATGAGTGAGCTCTCGGTGAGATCCAGGGTGGCGATCGTGGGGCGGTGCTTGAGAACATATTGCACGTCTTGTATGATTGCCCTCTTTATGAGGACATCCGTGACATTGAGTCCTTTGGGAACGTACCGAAGAAGATATTTGTATAGATTTTCGAGTTAATTCAGAGCAAATGACTTCAAGTGTCTACACTGACTTCAAATGATTGCAGCGACTTCAAGTGATTGCAAAGAATTAAAAATGATTTGAGGTAACTTCAATGCAATCAAAATTCTTCCAGTCATGATTCCAATCAAAAACGTGACGTCACCAAAATAATTGCATTCTTTTGTGATAGAAACGGCTGCAAGATTATGGCATTGAAGTCTACAGGTGAATTCATTTTTAAATAGCTGCACTCTGAATGCGGAATTTCTCATGAGTTAAAATTGAAAATGAATGCATTCATTCACAGCTCTGCTAAGAAATCTTACTTTGAAATTTTATTAAAAATTATGATTAAACAGCTTTTATATGGCACATCTTAAGCATCTATTTCTCTGCTTAAAACGCGGAAGCTAAAATCTTTAAAAATGCATTACAATGGCATGCAAATTAACATTCCCATCACATAACCAAACAATTCATCAATTCTCTGAACTTAAAATATCAGAAATTCATCATAATTTCTGCTACTCAAAACATTAACAACCAATTGCAGGCACGATCCAAAACCAGTCTGAAGAAAAGATATCCATCCATTAACTGTGTCTGTACGAACATTAACATTTTTTTAATATCGAACACAAAACCATGAAGAGAAAAAACCTCATAATTTATTCCACAGATCGAACTGCAAACGATATAAATTCATATTTTGATTGAATCAATCAAAGACAGATCTGCGCACAGGTCCACACATACGAGACTGTCCAACATACAGATAGACATGGCAATGATTGCCATTACAGCCCAATCCTGCGCGGTCAGGTTTATGTTCGACTACCTTTTTGATGTTATGTTATGTTTGTGGTACTCACTCGTATGTTTTGATTTTCAGTTTTCTTCTCGTTTTTTTGTTTTTTTTTTGCAATTTAGCTGATTTTCATATTCCTGTCACGTAATTTATTGATTTCGCTCATGGGAATACATCAGCCATTCAGTCAGTTAGTCAGCCTAACCAACGCGATCGAACAAACAAACGTCGTCGCGCGTTGCATTCATCCACCATCAGCAGCATCATCATCGATCGATCCATTCAGCAGCACAAGAGTTGGAGCCGCCTTAATACTTTGGCAAATCAAAACCGAAAGAAAAATCTGTGATCCAAGTGAACATTAAAATGTTTTCTACCTTTTGATATCCGTTGGCTATGACCACGCCGTCGTTGATTCAATGTGGTGGATGCACATAGATTGATGGTTTGTGGAACTGCGGCAGCAGCGATTGCCGTTGCTGCTGATGCTGCTGCTGCTGGGAATGCAACAAGTAACGCATAACAAATAACAACAATAAAAATGCAAAACAACAAAAAGAAAAGTAATAAAATACGTAAATTGCGCAGAAGCAACTGAATGAACGAAATCATAAAAATGGATCAAAATCCAGTGCACGCATTTTTAATGCGTGGCAGCAATGCCACCATCATCATCATTATTATTACCAAAAGCGTCAGCCATGATGCAAATTTAACCCATTTTTTGTTGATATTCATTTTTGTGCTAAAATTGATTTCATGCTGGGTTTGATACGGGGCCTACTTCCTTAATAAAGATAGATCTTTTGTTGGTGATTTGATAAATACTTGTTTGTTGACGATGTTCTTATCTCAAAAGACAGAAATACAATTATCCGGCGGCAAATATGTTATAAACAACATCGATGAATAGTTGTACGTATTGTAGGCAGTAATGCTCACAACTCCAGCCACAACTGTAAATTCGTTTTACAAGGGCAAGCTGCCTACATCTCTATATTCAATGTGTAACAAACGAAAGGCAGATTGCCTTAAGATTTCGCTTACTAAGTATCTGTATAGTTTAGCGAGTTGCCTACATCTCCACATACAAACTATGCAGCCAACAAGCAAGACCCCTTACATCTCCGTATACAATGCAAGCAGACTGCATACGGCTCCATATACAATGAAGGCAGCAAACAAGCAGACTGCCTACAGCTCTATATACAAAGCAGGAAGCCAGCAAGCAAATAAACAAAATATCGCAATAAAAATTTTATTTGGGAAACATACAACACAAATGGTATAGATTTTCATACATGAAAAATCAGACTACTTCATCGATTTGCCGCTGGGTAGTGAAGACTAAGCTGATGTTCGATATAACACTCCATAAGAAAACTTTTGGAGCAACATTTTCTAATAACTTTTTCAATAAGAGACTCGGCAGGGCTGCCAAGTGACCGAGATTGACCCAGCAAAGCCCGGAAAATAAAATTTCAATACCGGGGGCCTTGTAGAAATTTAAAAACTTCTGAAATAGCTGTGAATTGAAGGCTGTTTGTGTGATGTACTTTAATTAAGGTCATCAACTGATTCAACATCTATTGGATTGCCGATGTTTATAGAAAATTCTTTTAAATTCAAATTTTTTCAGGAGTGATATCATTCGATTTTATGATTGACATTTAAAAACATCCCTAAAAAAAACTTGAAGAACCGTCCAGCATTTGAAACCTCAAATGTGCGTTATGGATGTTATTATTGTTGTCATCTATGCTTGCATGGGTCTAATCTTGTCATACGGAAAATTTTGGGGCATGAAATGGATGTATCTTTATCTCCTCTACAACATTGGTTTTAATTATCTAGCAAAATTCATTTTATCAGCCTCTTACAACCAGCGCCACCTCAGTTCTGGTCACTGACATTTATTTCGATTATAAGTTATACTTTAACCCTCAATTACATAACTATTACAGTGGAATGAAATGACCACGCAACGCTACTTCCCGGACTATTAAAACAGCGAAGCGAGCAACTGCCCCAAGTTTACCTAACTCTCAAGGTGCATTACATACTTTTTTCAGCAATCAACTCGACTTTATCAGGGCCCTATGTAATGGCAGAATGAAACTTCGTAGATTTTCTAGAAAAGCATACAATTTTGTGGAATATAAATTTAATATCGTATCTTAAATGAAAAATAACAAACTTAGAGTATGTAAACAGTTTTGTGAATTATTGTGAGAAATGAATACAGCAGTTATTTTACAATACCAAAAAGTGTGTTTCTGACTGAAGCACAATTCGGTGGTTGAACTCGTGATGAAGAAATGATTTTATTTTAAGAACTAAAATAACGCAGCAACAAAAAAGAACTCACGGGTTAAAATACAAATCAAAATATATATCACATAAAAAATATTTTGCACTGCGCATTTTTGCATTTGTAATGAAACTCAAAACCAGAAAATGTAGTTTTCATAAATGGTAACCAGGATTGATGCGGCTGTGTTGCTGAATGACGATCATTCGTTGTTAGTGGCAGCAACAATGATCCTGCCGCTGCTGTTACGGCTGATGCCGCTGATTCGATCAAAAAACATTTCCACCATAGCTATGAGAGAGATAAGCGCATTGAACCTAAATTTGCAACGCCCCGAGGATGCATGTAATTCGAAGAGTCCAACAATGCAAGAGTAGTTGATTAGGTAGATGTACGGGGGCAGCAGCAACAACTGTATAGAGACAACGACGCAACGCAATGGAGAACGCATTCGGATCAGCACGAATTAATATCGCGGAATTATTATTACGAGTTTGTACGAGTTGCATGTGATGGTGGAAAAAATCAAAAAAAAAAAACCAGCAACTCCTTTGAATGATTGAGTAAAGAAGCCTGAAATTGAGGAATCATAAAAATGGCATCATTATATATAGCGCGACCGAAGAACCAACAGTAACAACTACAGATGTATCTGCTCGCAGTATATGTATGCTCGTAGACGATTATTTTTAAATTATGCAGAAATCAAAATTCATAAGAACGCACGCAGGATGCCAATGAGACGAATAAGCAATCAAGGAAATTACATTTGATTTGCTTTAGGTATTTTAGGTTCGAGGCTAAACGCAATCAAAATGGTGGACTTTGATTTAAATGATTTGAAATCGACTTTGCTGTTTGGGCTGTGATATTGACTAAAAGAGGTTGAAAATGTAGTATTGTGGTTTTTTTAGATAAAGCTTAGAATATCTCAAAAACCTTACGTGATATAGCAATTCTGAGCCTGGATTCGCTGAAGTCAAAAACGGAAAAAAAATCCGAATTCGTAGGACTGTGTAATCAATTCACTTTGACCCATTAAATTAGTTATTAATTCCCTGATCACGTGACATCAGCTGGACAATATTTGTGGCAGTTACTCTCTTCGGGGAGCCAAACTCGGGCATAGTCGCGACCGACTCCGAAGCAGGTGCTCAAAAATCAAATTTTTTTTCGGAACAAAGCAGGAAACCTACAATGTGAATTCCAGTGAGTGCTTCCCCAATCTATACAAAGAATCATTTGCTTTTACCAACCTTTTCTCTCCATATGTTTACACTCTCACTTGCATGCGAAATTTTTTTATTTAATTGTGTAAACAATAAAATTTAATTTATTGTTATTATTATTTTTGCTGGACAAAAGCCCACACCTCAAAAAAAAAAGTATCAGTCCATATTTCCATTTGAAATGGAATTTTCGCTTTGCTTTGCATTAATTTTTTCCAACTTCAAAAGTTACCCTTTTGCTATGCAACTTCACTACCTCAAATGGAATTTTTGGGAAAAACTCATACTACAAAGGACGAATCGCAAAAGGACACAATATCGCGCGACGCACCGCACCCATTTAGCAAATAATAATTCGATTAGAATTTTAACGTGCACGTTTTAAAAGCACTGTTTCGAAAGTTGCAAAAAAAAATACCAAAAGGCTACTGCTCAAGGCAAAATAAGAAATGGAAATCAAAATAGGATTCATAGAATTGGGGCAGCAGTTCACGCGTTTTACGCTTTCATAGCCAAAGGCTGTTTTGCCAGCGTTTTCTCATACATACGAGCGAGCAAGCGTGCTTGTCTGTCAGTAAGTTGTGGGAGCTTTAATTTTTACCCCTTTTGTGATGGTGGGAAATGCGATACGTTTTTAAATAAATATTTTATTTGCATTGTATTGAGTGCAGGGCCGGACGTGCACGCTGTTAAATTAAAGGCCCGAATATATTTGCCTGAATTATTTTCAATATTATTAAGGAAAGTTATACTGCGGTTTTCTTTATATCTTGTAATGTTCCAATCTATAGTCAGACTTTTTTTACAAGTGACACGGTACAATCCTTTTTTATAATTTCTGGAACTAACAATATTAAAATGAGCCTGAAATTGAAGAATATATATTAAACCAAATCGTAGAGCAGAAATTCCATACCCTTTTCGTAATCAAAATTCGTATTTTACACAAAAATTGAAAAAGAAAACTGCCACTAAATATTGAGGTCAAATCCTTGTTAGTTACACTAATAATGTGCCTGGGGGGTTTGACCTCGGAACCCAATTACTTTGAATGTATTAATGTAAAACCTTCTGAATTACTTTTTTATAGATGATATATTAAAATTGGGTTCCGAGGTTTTTATGTTTTAGGCGCTAAAGGCACTCCACTAAATATCATTTAAGTATACATCTGCGCATAGTTAGGTACAATTTATCTTGGGAAAATAATCGAAATGGCCACTTCAACAACTTTGAACACTAGTTCGGTCACCATAATTAACTATCCCAGTATAGCGTTTTGAAGTTTTGCTTGGAGAGGTGCCACATCTTTTTGTGGCCCATTTCTTCTCTGGCTCCAAAGCAATACATTTTTGATTTGCATAGAATTTAGTTTCAATGCTACGCCTTTTTGTTGAAATTCACCAAATTTTTGTCCAGAGCATGCCCGAATTATACTAAATATCTTTAAACAATATACCTTAAATAATTCTCTCAGTATAGCGCCTTGGAGTATTTACATGTATTAGAGATACCACGCCCTCCTGGTAGAAGGCACTCACTGGTAATCCAGAATTTTTCCTACCTATTTCTCGTATTTGAGTATAATTTGGTATTACTACGTCTAACAACTCTTTTCTTGTAGAGTTTTGAAGTATTCGCTTGTATGGACAGTGTCACACTGTCTTATTGAAATTTGCCCAATTTTGTGTAGTATTTCTTCAATTAATTTGTAGCAGGGACGTGAACCGGGTGAAAAATTTGGTCGGTTCGGTTCATCGGCTCGAACCGTTTTTGCACTTTTGGATTGGTTCGTCAAAACGGTTTTTGTTTTCTTTGAACCGGAGTCTTGGTTCGGTTCAACGGTTCGGGAATGAAAAACAAAACTATGCAAATTTATCTTATCTTTATTCAGTAACAATCGAAAAGAATATAGAAATATATATGAACATATAATTTATGTCATACGCTATAAGTACGTAGTAAAAAATTAGTATTTGATAAAAAATTTGATTTACAATAATCAGTTGAGATTGATGAGAAAAATATCTTCTAACAATTCCTCGTCAATAAATTTTAGGGTGGAAAATATCCTCTCTACCGAAACCTGGGTTGCTGAAATATCATAGATAATTTGAGCTAATTCTTTGGCAGGGTAGTTATTCCAAAAGTTTAAAACATTAACATTATTTGAAAGCCGCTTTATATTAACAAACGATTTGATTTTATCTATTAATGATATATTTCTGAACACTGTCTCATTCTGCCCTATTTCTTTCAAAATTTCATCAATTTTCATATTTAACAAAAAAAATAAAACAAGTGGGGAAAATTTGTCCATTAAAAATTGATCAGAATGAACCCTCGAATCGTTATAAAAAGTGGTTCAGTTTTCGGTTCGGATCAATCATTTGTCGAAAATTTCGGTCGGTTAATGGTTCAGTTAATTATTAAAATAACTCTCCTTGTACAGCGTTTTAACCCTTTGTGGACCAAGGGACAAATGTGTCCCAAAAACCAAAATATTCTTCAAAAAAAGGTTTAACACGAAATCATTTTAATTATGTTACAAAAGCAAGCATAAATGTCTACTTTTGAATATTTTTAACTTAAATTTGACTAATAATGGTATATTTTTAGTTTGAAATAAGTTATTAATTATTCATGTAACATTAGAAATTAGTTTTCAAATAAATTGGACTCCATGCAGGCTCATATGGGACATATGTCCCATAAAATTTCTCGAAATCTAAAATCATATTTTATAATTTTCGCACATTTTTAGCTTAGTAACAGCCCAATAGAACATACTCATGCTTTGATTTCATTGGATCACATTTCAAAAGCTTATGGTCCTCAAAGGGTTGAATGTTCTATTTGTAAGGGCGATAGGCGTATCCGATTTCGCCAATTTCAATTCCGCAAGCTATGTTTGAAAATGTATTCTGTGAATCAAGTTTTAACAAATTTTTTCGAATAGTTTTCCTTAATCGAGATTTCCACACTAAAAGACAAACAGACGGACATGGCTAAATCGATTCTGGTGCTGACACTGTTTAAGAATATCTACATTTTTCTACACCTGCAACGCCTCCTTCTATGCATTATAATGATCAACAGAGTGTGGAATATAAAATGGCTTGTTACAAATTCATTTCTTGATAAAATTCGCCGCCCCTTTAAAGGCCCAAGCCTTTCCGGCAGCACCTTAAATCCTACACTGATTGTGTGGGTATTTATTTATTTTGAATGGAATTTTCAATTGTTTTTGTTATTTTTGAAAATATGCACTTTCAATAAATTCAGTTTTTATTTGTTGATTTCTATTTCATTAGGTTTTCTATTCGTTTGTTACATTTTGTGTGGGGATATCATCGACTGGCATTCAATTTGTTTTATTAATATTTATTTTAATTTAGAAGGACACGTGTCCTAGCGCGCTGTTATTTGCTTATATACATTACATTTTTAAAGACTTTTCCATTAAAGAAATCTATATTTTGTCTGTTCAAGTATTTTTGAAGTAAACTAAAGTTTTTTTCTTTTTCTACCTAAGTCTTTGTGCCGTAACCCGCAAAAGAAAAACTTCTCAAGAACTCATTTTTTAAACAGAAACAGCCTACAAAATATTCAAAAAAAAAGTTTGTTTAATATAGAAAATAAAAAATCGATCAAAAAATTTCCCTCTGCAGTCGTCCAGAGTTCAGTCAGAACTTTCAATCATTAAACAAAATGCATAACAGTCGATGAAATATTTCCGCAACTGTTCAGAGATAAAAGTCCGAAGTTCTTTTATTTGCTCATATTTCAAAATTATATATGTTAAATGCCGCTGAAATTGACAGATCTTCCCCCATAAGGCCAAGGGGCACCAAATCAAACAGACAAACGAAAAAAAGAAAAACACTGAAATTAAATTAAATATTAATGCTTTTTGTTGGCATACTTTTTTTTTGTTTTTTTTATTACAAACTTCCTTACTGTTTTTATCACTTTCAAAATGGTAGTATTCCTACCATCCAAAGTAACGTAAAACAAAAAAAAAAAAAACTCCAAAGAAACAAAAGTTTTATAAATCATGAAGAAAAACAATTTATCTTTTCATTTGCTGTAGTACCTTTGTTCCAACAGGAAAAATCGGCAGCGTAAAAATCACAGCTCACCCCTATCACCGCCTGAGTTCGTGAACATTTTATCTCTAATGTGCAACATGTCAAATCTAATTTTGAATTTGCTACTACCATCTTACGAGTATTTGTGGCAACAAATGTAAAAGTTATTTAAACTCAAATATATTTTGTAGTAACATCATCGCCATCATTTGTTATGCCAACGAGCCCGAGATTTTTTTTTCTTTTCCAGGATATTTTTTACTCTTCCCCACCAAAATATTTCGTGATATATGAAATGCAAGTGAATTATGCGGGTTTTTGCGCAAGCAGTGATTGGGAGAACTTTGTGGGTATAAAAGTAACAGTACTCATAGATGTTTTTGACTTAAAACATTTCATCTTTCACTCGCTGATAACGTATTCTGCAGATAAACATCATGGTAGCAAAGGAATTTCAATAAATGTTCTTTATGTAAATTTATACGTATGATGTATTTTGACAGTAGATTTACTGTTAAGCATCTGAACTGACATTTGACAGTTGTGTTGTTATGTTTTTGTTGCTGTTGCTGTTTTTGGTATCACGCTGACGAAAACATCTCATAAATGTCACAATTTAGATAAACTGATTACATGCAATTTTAATAAAATGTAAATTGATTGTGCATGGGGTAGGGGTAAGATGTAACAGTTGGATGAGGGTATGGCAGAGATGAAGAAAAACAGGTTTTTATTTTTCAAAAGTAAGCAACCCCGTATTGTTATTTAGTTAAAGATAGGAAAACACAACGATTTTCTTTATTTTTTTCGCTCAAACAGAAAGTTGCTCGTTTTTAGAATGACTCCTCCGTTGAACCCTTGACAATATGTAATTCCAACAACTTTACCTAAATTGCCTTGCATTGCTTGGTGAAGCCCTAATCAGATTATATTTTAATGTTCTAAATCAGAGGTTTCCAGACTTTTTTTTTTCTCATAGACCACTTTCAAAATTTAGCTGTTTCCGGTGGACCCCTTGTAGCTACATTTCTACCATATTCCCAAACCTCTACAAAAATTGAAATGAAAACCTCACGTCAACTTTTTAACGCAGAGAGCTTACATTATTATAGCAGATTACATCTCATAGATGGGGTGGGGAGGGGTCTGTCAGACGTCACAGAATCTCACCAAGGGGAGTCCGAATTTTCAAAAAATACCTCACGTAATTTATGGATGGCCCCTAAGCAAGGTACATTGTAATGTATAAATACCTATGAATTTCTGAAGCCACTTCATAAAATTAGCCATAATCTGAAAAATATAAGGAATTCTTAAGTTGCTCAAAAGAGTAACAAAACCTAATAAGGCCTCCGATAGAAATAATAAAACTTATCGGGAAATACAAGATATCATATGTTCAGTTAAAATGGTTTCTAATGCATTGAAATGGGAAATTAAGACTGACCTAGTGCCAGCTCTAGAGAAATCAGGAACCACCTAACTACACTTTTCTGTGAGTACAGTTACAATCAGAAAACGTCTACCAGAAGTCCACGTAAAGTGCCGTTGTTGCCAAACAACATGTGTCAAAAAATGTTGCCATTTGCCAAGGAGCACGTCAATTTGTCCATAGAAAAATGAAAGAACATTTTATGGAGCGAAGGAAGTAATAATGTTCTTTTTGTCTCCAAGTACTTGAGAAGGCCACCACTGACAGCGAAGAAGCCACAGTACACAAATTAGACGGTCAAAATTAAGGTAGAGTCAAAACTATTGTTTGGGCTTGTTGTCCCCGGTATCATGGATCAATTTGAATGCGTTAAAATACTCTCCGAAGGATGTTTCAAAAGGATATTGATCCAAAGCATATCAGCAAAATTGCGAAATGGTAGCTTCAGCAGAACAATATACCCGTTTTGAAGTGGCTAGCACGATTCCCCGACCTTTAGCTTATAGAAATTTATGGGGCGACATTAAACAGTCGGTATATGAAGCAAAGCCGAAAATGACAAAAAGTTGTGCCAAGTGGTTTGCGAAGCATGGGTCCATTCCATGCAACGCAGATGTGGGTCAGTATTAAAAAAATAATATTTAATTTAAATAATGATATTTTATTGTAAATTTGCTTAATTCAAAAAACTGAAAAATTGTGTGTGTACATTTATATCTTTTAGAAGTACAGTGGAACCTCTTTAAGTCGAACCTCGATAAGTCCCAAACTCGAAAAAATATTGTTTTCCCTTCCCTTCAAGCCTCAAAACCTACATTGCTCGAAATCTGAACCCTCTATAAGTCGAAATAACTAGTGAGTCAGTTCAACAAGTACTACAAGTACATATTTTTCCGCTAAAGCTCGAAATATAAATTTAACCTATACATCTCGAACATAGCAATGCTTGATTTTACAACTCGATTATTTGAACCGAATTACTTCTATAGCTCGAAGAAAAATAAGATACCAACCTTAAAAATATGCCGACAATGCACATCATTGCTTCTTAGAAATCAATGTAAAAGCCTACTAATACAATAAAATAATTCTATGAAATGATAAAATGATTGAATAATTATCAGAAATAGTTTGGTTCTACTGCAATACACACCAATGTTTAATACCTCTATAACTAGGATTTTTATTTAGTTCACCTATATAGCTCAAAATTAGTTGAAATATATCTTAACCTCTATAAGTCGAACATTTCCTGACAGAATTCGCTGAAGTCGAAGTCCTCCATAAGTCGAAAACTCTATAACTCGAATTTTTTGTCGTCTCCCTTCAATTTCGACTTACGGAGGCTCTACTGTAAATTATTCCGAATGTAAACGAATTTCAGAATGTCATATTTTTTTGCTTGACCGGTTTACAAGAAATGCCCAATTAGCGACATAACATAAGTAACAAAATTTCTGAAATTTTTTAATATAATTGAGTAAATTACACAATGCGACAAAATTTGGTTAAGTCTCTTGCTCTGAAACCCGAACATATTTTTCCGAATGTTCTTGATGCGCTGAGTTCAAATCCAAGGTCAGAACTTCTCTGATGATTCTGTTTTTCAAAATATTCCAACCTATAAGTGTGAAAATCACTGTTTTTTGAGATAGTTGAGGTTATGTTATATTGGAGGGCAATTTTTATTTTTTTTTTTTTTGTAAGACCATTAACGGGGTTCGAAAGAACAACTCTTTTTCTTCAAAATCCACTTTAAATTTTATTGATATCATTTTTATTTCTCCGAAATGTCGTAAATTGAAGTTTATTACAAATTTGCCTTACTGAAACTTAAAAAGATTTGTATGGAGACCTGTTCAATAAATTTCAATTGACGATATTTCAGAGAAAAAAAAACAGATATCGATATAACTCAAAATGTGTTTTGAAGGGAAAGAGTAGTTCTTTTGGACCCCATTAAAGGTTTTGCTAGAAAATGTTACCTTTCGATATAAATTTGCCCCAAAAAACCATGATTTTCGCTTTTTTTAAGTCGTTCTGGTTCCTACAAAAGCAAACTTCAGTTAATGAAACTATTTTTTTTTTTTTCTTATTAGTTATGTGAAAGAGATCAAAATTTGACTACTAGAACCCAGACACAAAATTCGTGTTTCGTTGTGTTATAGATTTTTAAATATTTTATATTGGAAGTCATAAATACCAAGTACTGTCAAACTTCCTTATAACGAACTTCTATGCAACGAAGTTTTCTCTACTACGAACTGAGTTCAAGTACACAGCTTTCTCGTTGTATTTTCAGTGTATTTTGATCTTCTTACAACGAATTTCCTTATAGCGAGATTTTTTTTAAAACGAAGAAACTTTGCTGCTGAAAATCAAACTTTTATGCGTTTCTGATCTCCTTAAAGCGAATTTTATAAGATAATTTTCTGTTACGCATGTCAATAAAACTACATATGTACATACGGAGAAATAAGAAAACATTTTAAAGGGATCCCCAAAATATGAAAACAACAACAATCGAAAAAAAGAAAGTCCCTTCACTATTAATGGTGACTATAGTTCAGTCAGTGTTCAGTGATAGAAGTGAAAATTTTGCAACTAAGTAGCCTTTCTCTCGAAAAAAAGTAATTGATAATAGAAAAAGTTGAAGAAGGTGTGACATTTGACGAATTTCGAAACTTTCTGGAGATAAGGAGCAACGTACCGACTAATGTGTATGCTTCTCTTAATGTATTAGATGATTTTGTTGAAGGAGATAAATGGAAGAGTGTAGTGCGAACCAAAATTACTGACTTCTTTAAATAAGTCATAAAAAAATTATATCTATATAACGAATTTTCCATATAACGAATTCCAATTAACTGATGGAGTTTCTTAAATTTAATTTGCTTATAAATTAAAAATAAATTTTAAATATTTTCCATCTATCTTAATTTCAGACTAAACTAAAGTACCGAAAGCTTAAAACGTTCAGCTCTGAAGTGACTAACTTCTGTAATAGATTTGCTGGTAAGTAAAAATATTGATGTCTTAACTTAATTGATTGCCAATGAATAAAAGCTTAAATTAGATAATATGTATGTATTTACAAAAAAAAAAATTAACAGTTTTTCTGTACTGTTCAATCTCGAACACACGACTTTACATAAACTCTAACAGTATGCGATTTTACATAAAAATACCCAAACAAAAATAATAAATGCCCATTGGGGAGCACTCATCCTATTGTTTCAACATTGCCATGTCGTCATAATATAGGATGTTGCTTATGTGACCTAAACCAAAATCAATCATAAGCAAATCATATGCAAATATTTACAGTAAATATTGAATTTTGAAATGTTTGCATAAAATGCAATGAACGCGACGGTTCACTGCGTTTCAATTAGGCTAATTGAAATATTAGAAACGACTGCATGTTAAATTATTTATTAACAATTTAATTAAAACCATAGCGCAGGCAGTAAGCGAATGATTTGCTAAGAAAAAAAAAAAACTCCATAAAAACTAGATAAAAAAACCCAAACTATTAATAAAACAGCATGAGTCAAATGAAACAAGCCTAATTAGCCTAAGAAAATAGTTATTATTTTCATATGAAAATCAATAGACCATAATTTTCCGCTTGGTCAAATGTTTATATGAGCCAATTACCAACACCTACATGAGAGCTCTCCTAACTGCTGCCTACTTATGTGAGTTGATTTTTATAGCTAAAATATAGCTTCTTATTATCACACCATATGTTATTGCATATCTAATGTTTGTTGTTATAACACTGTGTGTTTTTTTTTTCAAGCTACCAAATTGCTTATCAAACAACAACAACAACAAGAAAAAAATAGCACCAATCGCTCAAGCACTTTGTTACCAAAATCAACTACTGGTTACACTATTGGATGCTGCTGTTTCTGCAACGTTGGCCTATGTTCCACCATTAAATTGGAGCAAAACCTATGATTACAACCATAACGTGCTATAAAGCAGCTACCATAATATGCTACAGATAGCTGGCTAAGTTTTGCGATCGTACAATTTGCGTATAGATCGCTGATCATTGATAGCCAAAAAGTTATGTTTAGCAAGAAAAATTTGAAGAAAACAAAACTACATGAAAAAAAGTACAAGGCAGTGAAATTCTTGTCGGCTATGGTCGACCATGAAAAGGCGCTACCTATTTTATCACACAAAGTGATAGCTTGTTCGAAACAGCATTCTCGTACCAAATTTTATTAAAATTGCGCATATCGTTCATTGATACAAATTGAATGTGTTTTTCTTATACATGGGAAGTGCCACGCCTACTGATGCAATCTCGCCCATTTTCTGAACAAAAAAAGCCTCAGCCAAGCAAACCTCAGATATTATATTTTATAACGTTTGCCGCAATAATTCACTTAAAATATTGTTTTCAATTTTTGCATATGTGGGAGGTGCCACGCCCACTGATGCAATTCTACAGAATTTTATTTATTTAAAAAACGTTTTAATCTTATTTTGATCACTTTTATAACACATTAAGCATAACACTTATCGTGTTTTGTTTATCTGGGTGATGCCACGCCTATAATTACTAATTTGCCCACTTTTGTTCAGAGAAAACTTATAACAAATATATTTGCCATATTGAATTTTGAATGAATTACTTTAGCAGTTCGCTTGTTATAAAACATATATAAATTTTTGTTGGCAGCGCCACGCCTTTTAATTAGCTTTTTCAATTTAAAAAACTTAATCGCTGTCTTTAGGATGCAATCTTCTTAATTTCTTTCAAAATCGTTCAACTCGAGTTTCGAAAAATGTAAAGGGTGATCCAATAAGAACTTTTACTTTGTTTTCTAATTAAAATACATAAAAATCAATGTATTGATGCAAATCTTTATTTGGAATGATAGTTCGGTTCCTACAACTCAATGTTTAAAAATTATTGCGTTCAAATGTTGACCACGGCGAGTTCTTAAATGGTCCATTCTGAGGGTCCAATATTCGACAACCCTTTCGAACATATCGGCTGGTATTCCTTGAATAACACGAGTTATGTTGGTTTCCAAAGCGTCAATAGTTTCGGGTTTGTCGACATAAACAAGTGACTTAACATATCTTCAAAGAAAGTAATTCAATGGCGTCAAATCACATGATCTTGGTGGCCAATTGACAGGACGATTTCTTCATCGAACGTTTTCCTCAATAAAGCCATTGTTTCTCCAGCTGTATGGCATGTTGTGCCATTCTGTTAAAACCAGAGGTCGGCTACACCAATATCCTGAATTTTCGACAACATAAATTCTGTAGCGAGCACCATTGACCGCAACACGGGCTCCGTCTGCATTTTTGAAGAAATACGGTCCGATGATGCCTCCTGCTCATAAACCACACCAAACAGTACATTTATCGGAATACATTGGAAGCTCTTGGATTGCTTCTGGTTGTTCATCTTCCCAAATACGGCATTATTGCTTGTTAACGTAGCCGTTCGACCAGAAATGAGCTTTGTCGCTCAACACAATTTTTCGATGAAATAATGGATCAATTTGAAGTTGTTGTAAGGCCCATAAACCGAAATTAAAACATACACCAATATCAACCGGCTTCAATTCTTGTACTTGCTGTATTTTATAGGCCTTCAGACCAAGATAACGCCTCAAGATACGCCACAATGATCCATAAGAGATGCCCAAAGCCTGAAATCGGCGACGAATCGATTGTTTACGGTCTTCACGAACACTCTCTGCCACTGCAGAAATATTCTCAAAATTACGGGCTGTATGCACTCTGGTTTGAATGATGTAGTCCAATAGTGTAAAATTGGTTCAAAATTTGGTAATGGTGTTACGAATAGTGTGCTCAGTTGGACGCTCATAACGACCAAAATGATGTTGAAGAACACTATAACATGCTCTAACTGATGACGGATTTTGGTAGTAAGTTTCCAAAATTAATAAACGTTGTTCAGGAGCAAGTCTATTCATGATTGAGTCGTATTGAATACTGAACGCAAACGTCATATGGACAAGCAATTTGACACATGACAGCTGTCAAATCAACCCAGTTGAAAAAGGGACCTCGTATTGGATCACCATTTAGAAACAAATTTTTTCAACATTTCCACTTTTTGAATTTCGCTCATTTACCACTATACCATATTAGGTATCCGACTACCGACGTCAGGATATTGAAAAAAGTATTAAAATTTCTTAATATCGATTTTCCTAAATGATCTCATATAGATTTTTTGATTATCTGGTCTTTCCTAAAACAAATTTGCTAAATTCATAAGCTTGAGACCAAAACGTTATTTGGTAATTATTAATAATGGATGTTACTGAAAAAGAAACATTTATTTTTACCAAATATTTGATTGGTCCAAGTGTACTTCTCCAACTATTCACATTCTTCGATATATAATGGAGAGTTTAACATATAAAGGGAGTTTTTTTTAGAGGTTTGTTTTTCGAATAGAGATAAAACTGGCATTTTATGGTCAAATCTGGCAGCTCTAATGTCATTTATGTTCAGTTTGGTTTGCCATTTCATCATGAACAGTTGACAAAAGAACAACGCTTGCAAATCGTGCAAATTTATTTCAAAAATAATGGTTCAGTTCGCGAAGTTTACCGCAAGCTCCGTCCATTTTATGGTCGACATAATCGTCCATCAGAGCAATTAATTCGGTTAACCATGGGTCGTTTTCGCACTACGTTTACTCTATGTGATAATACGCATCCGCAGAGACGTCGAACAGTGCGCACCGAAGAAACAATTGCCGCTGTAGAGCAAAATGTTGAAGAGGACCCGAATGAATCGATTCGCCACCGTGCATAGCAATTGGAGCTTTGTCCATCAACTTTATGGAAGATTTTGCGCAAAGATCTTGGCTTGCGACCTTACAAGATCCAGCTTGTGCAAGAATTAAAGCCGCGAGACCATGCAATGCGTCGTGATTTTGGTGTATGGGCCGAAAATGAGATTGATCTCGATGCTGATTTTCATCGCAAAATTTTGTTCAGTGATGAGGCTCATTTTTGGTTGAATGGCTACGTCAACAAGCAAAATTGCCGCATTTGGAGTGAAGAGAATCCACATGAGACCCTTGAGACGCCATTACATCCACAAAAACTGACTGTTTGGTGTGCTCTATGGGCTGGTGGAGTCATTGGGCCATACTTCTTCCGAAATAATGCTGGAGAGTCAGTTACCGTTAATGGAGACCGGTATAGAGCCATGATAACCGACTATTTTGTTCCCGAATTGGATGGCATGAATGTGGATGAGTTGTGGTTCCAACAAGACGGCGCTACATGCCACACAGCGCACGTCACAATCAATTTATTGAAGGAAACATTCGATGAGCGCATAATTTCGCGGAATGGACCTGTCAATCGGCCACCAAGATCATGTGATTTGAAGCCATTGGATTATTTTCTTTGGGAATATGTGAAGTCGCTCGTCTACGCCAACAAACCAGAAACGTTAGGGGACTTGGAAGCCAACATTCGTGGCGTTATTGCCGACATACGGCCCCATATGCTAGAAAAGTGGTTCAAAATTGGACCTGTATAATTGGCTTTATTCGAGCCAGCCGCGGCGGCTACATGCCCGAAATCATATTTAAACATTAATGGCATAAAATTATCCTTCCAATAAAGCCAAATTGATGGACATTGAAACGATTTTCTTGTGTTTTATTTCAATTCGAAGCTCTATACTTCTAAAAAAAAACACCCTGTAGCTGAGAGCCCGGCGCATTGCTGAAAAGGTTGAATTTCTTTTTTCGTCGCAATAGCTGAGCCTGTAGCTCGATCTGTCTTGTCGCTAATACATAACGACAAAGGACATGCTGAGGTGTCTCCAAGTTGCAAAGCTATATCGAAAAGTGCTTCAAGAACACCATCCAGAATTCGAAAAAGGACTCTTATATCGGGAGAGTAAAGTTGAAGGACGCCATTAGAGGCTCAAACATCTAAGCTCTCGAGAGTCTGGAGAAAATGGAAGCCGAATTATCATAAGCTCTGCCAGCTATTGCATACAGTACTTCGAATCACTGGTATTTCCAACGAAGCGAAAGTGACTATAGCCTCTTAAGTACCCTAAATGGAGGGCTTAATATGCCAGAATTGAAGGATTGAGGACGCTTGAGTGCAACGAGAAAGTGCGTCGCAAAACAAAAAAGTCGTAAGTCGAAATCTCGAGACATATACACCTGCTCACGAAAAGTGTAGGGTAACAAATTCTTTTTCTCAGTTGAATAGCTATTTAGCTGAATGGCAAGTAGCTAGAACAATTTACCAACCAACAAAGCTACCTGCTACCTTCAGTGGGTAGAGTCTGGCAGGCAGTTGTTAAAGAAAAGAACCTAAAATCAGCAGCAGTTTTCATAACCACAAAAGGTGGGGTTTCTTTGTTGCTGTTGTTGTTGTTGTTGCAACTGCTAAGCGGCTTCTTCAGATGCAAATTTCTTATTTTGTGCTTTAATCACCAAGCGAAAAAACGCTAAAAATAAAAAGAAAAATCATCAGAAAACAAAGCGTATAGAATTTGTGGCATGAATCAAAAAGGTAGGAACTCTTCGTATTTAGGCAGCCATATTGTGTAGTTGGTTGCAGCTTCAGTTTGAATGCTTCCTTTTGTTTCTTCAGCTGATGCGGTAACGCCCCAACTTGAGGGCTTTTTTGCGCATTGTGGCGGTACACTTACAGTAGGTAGTTGGTGCAATACCAAACTGCAGCTAAAGTTGGGATGAAAATGTTCAAGTTGTTTCGAAGATATGAATGACGGTGCAAAAATTGTTGCTTCCTCAAAAATAAAAAAAACAATGAAGAGAGAAAAATTAGAAAAAAAAGTTATTAAAATATATATATACCATAAAAATATATAACTACAATAAAAATAATTTTGCTTTACTGGAACGGAGAATAAACCAACCTAAATGTAACATCGATTTGGTATAATTTCATCATAAATCATAATCCAAACACGCATTTCTTCCTTGGGTTGCCTTCGCGTTTTGCTTTTTCTTATATGCGAACATTCAAAAAGGACATAAATATCCTTCAAATACTATACAAGGAATAACAGGTCAGCAATGAATTATTATGACCATAGTGAAGATTTCGTATATTTTGATTACTTTTCGTTAACTCTAGGCAATATAGAGCGAGCGAGTTTTTTTCACATATGAATCCTTTTGATTTCGTATTTGCAAGCACAAGGAATAACATTTCAATACAAGGATTTACACAACTTTATATGCATGTCAGCTTGTGTGTGTGTGTCGGTCGGTGTCCAGTTGGAAATTGCATGCTTTAATAATATCCCTAGACATAACGTAAATACAACAAACACACACATTTACAAAGTCAGCCTTTCAATCGTCTTAAATCGTTTCAACTGAAGCCTTATTTTTATATAGTACTACCTAAATCCTTAGCGAAAGGATAATGCTTTTCTTGTTGTTGCTGCTGTTGCTGTTTTTCATGAAAAGTTGGCAAAAAAACTCTTCACTACATTGGCAGCAAGTGAACGTTACTTTAAGCTAAAAACATAAAATTTGCATGTCGTCTATGGTAAACCTTATGTCCTGCTAGAAGAGAAGAAATCCTTGTTGAAAATATGAAGAAGTTACAACTAAAGTTGAACAACTTCTTTGTCAGTTATATGTATGTATGCGAACTGGTAAGAGTGAACTCGATTGGCATGCACACAGCTTAAAAAGTTTGTAAGTCTTTAGCCCAAAAAACTGAATGCAAGACGTCTTAGTGTGTGCTTCAGAATTAAATTAAATTCAATATTAACTATTCTCATTTTGAAATTCCTATGCAAATTTTCTTTACAAATCATGTGTATCGATTTTCACATTCAACTTCAATTTTTTACAAATTTGTAAGTTGGTGCAAGCTGACTTCATGTAGGCAATTTTTTTTTTTAATAATTTAAATTTTGCTTCAAGCTACATAGAGTCAAATATATCGTTTTCCACATTTGACCTCAGTTTCTTACAAATTTGTTATTTGGTACAAGCTGACTTCATGTGGGAAGTTCTTGTAAATTTAAATTTTGCTTCAATTTACATTCAGAACCAAATGTATCGATTTCCACTGAGTTTCTTACAAATTTGTAAGTTGGTGCAAGCTGACTTCTTGGGGGAATTTTTTTTTAATTAAAATTTGACTTCAAGCTATATAGAGTCAAATATATCGATTTCCACATTTGACCTCAGTTTCTTACAAATTTGTTATTTGGTACAAGCTGACTTCATGTGGGAAGTTCTTGTAAATTTAAATTTTGCTTCAATTTACATTCAGAACCAAATGTATCGATTTTCACTGAGTTTCTTAAAAATTTGTAAGTTGGTGCAAGCTGATTTCATGTGGGAATTTTTTTTTAATAATTTAAATTTTGCTTCAATTTACATTCAGAACCAAATGTATCGATTTCCACTGAGTTTCTTACAAATTTGTAAGTTGGTGCAAGCTGATTTCATGTGGGATCTTTTTTTTAATTTAAGTTTGACTTCAAGCTACATAGAGCCAAATATATCGATTTCCATATTTGACTTCAGTTTCTTACAAATTTGTAAGTTGGTGCAAGCTGACTTCATGTGGGAGTTTTTTTTTTCAATGAGTAATGTGGCAAAGATGACAAAATTTTTTTAAAAAAGTGAATTTTTGCAATGCGACCTCTCTTAGCTTTTTTTTTTTTTTTTTGATCAAAGTGAAATCTTTTTCCTTCATGATGTCTAAAAGTTCAAAAGGTTCTAACTCCTATAATGGATGAAACAATCGGACACTGGAGACTTATGGAGTTTCAGCAATGCTCACATTAACTTTAACTTTGTCTTCAGATATAGTTAATAGATGACATTTAACTCCAGTCTTCTTTCTCATTTTCGTGTAACAAAACGCTAGGGAAATTTTGAGAGCCTGAAAGTTTTTCGGGAAAAAGTCTAATAACCCAGCGGCAAATTGATGAAGTACTCTGATTTTTCATGTATGAAAGCTATACCCTTTGTGTTGTACGTTTCACAAATGAATTTGTTACTGTGATATTTTTATATTTACTTGCTGGCTGCCTGCTTTGTATATGGAGCAGTAGGTAGTCTGCTTGCTAGCTACCTGAATTGTATATGGAGCTGTAAGCAGTCTGTCTGTTTGCTGTCTGATTTGTATATGGAGATATAAGGGGTCTCGCCTGTTGGCTGCATACTTTGTATGTGGAGATGTAGACAACTCTGTAAACTATACAGGCACTTAGTAAGCGATATTTTAAGGCAATCTGTCTTTCCCTTGCTACACATTGTATATAGAGATGTAGTCAAGCTGCCTACAAAGAGGCCATCAATTTGTAAAAAGAATTTACAGTTGTGGTTGGAGTTGTGCGCATTACTGCCTACAACGAGTATAACTATTCATCGATGTTGTGTATAGCATATTTGCCACTGGGAAAATAAATTTAGTTTATCATTCGGGAGCTCAGTTTTGATGAGTCTTCTGGGATCTTACTATGAGAAATTTCGAGACGACACGTGCTGCGCTTGGATTTCTTCCACAAAACGATCAACAACGACGGTATTCGATCTATATATCCAAAAGTGTGATGTTTACTGAAATCTGTCCATAGTTCATCCGGCAAGATGAGACATTATGACGGACAAAAAATTCTCGACGCGATAGAACGATTTTCCAGCGTTTCAATCTCTCCATGATTGATGGCACTCCGTGCTGAGAAAAAGTGACAAGCGTTGCCAGATTTGATGAACTTTTTTTGACATTTATCTATTTCAAAAAAACTTTTCAACTTTATAACATTTTCGTTCGAATCGAATTCACTTGTCCAAGCTGCATGCAAATCCCAACTGACTTGCACCGGTTGAGTTCAAAAGTCTATGATTAAGGACCGTTCATCATTTTGGAAAATGTCTTAAAGCAACAACAACAATGCAACATACAGAAAGTAGAACTTCTCAACGATAGAACAACTATGCTGTCTTAATCTTTCCAAAGGAGACTAAAAGCTCCCATCGCATTTCCGTTTTCTGAAAAGGAGTTGTACAGAAATCAGAAATTAGCAAACAGCAGCAGTGAAAACTTCCGTTTGTGGCTTTGCATAGTGCAGCACATAGTCCACATATGAATATGAGAGCTAGCGCGTAATGCTTCATCATAGCAATGGTTGAAACCAATGTGCTGCAACCCTGCGGCCACTTATGGGCGCACACACAAATCTGCAGTCAGTCAAACATTCGTTTTGCTTCATGGCAACTCTTGAATTTCGTAAGTTCCATAAAAAGGAAAAACTGTTTTTTCTTAACTTTTGGTAGCATTTTACTTAACTTTTTTTTTGCAAAATTGACTCCGTGCGATTTTCCTGTAAATAATTTCATCAAGAACTTTAGAGTTTTTGTTTTTTGCTTTGTTTTTTGTTCATGTTCTTCCAATGAAAATTTAAATTGTTGTTTTTGTGGTTCCTTTATGGCAACGATAATGACTTGTGTACGAACTTTTGATTATTGTGGGCTTGTGTCGCTTACACACCCCATCCTCCCAAAAAAAAAACAAAAAACATTAGTGCCAGTTCGATTACGTTATTGTGGCAGATTTGGATACGAAATCTCCCACCCACTCGAATCCAAAGTCCATGTAGTCTTTGTGCAGGTTTCTTCATCTTGTTGAACTTTCTCGTGACTTTTGTACTCTGCCTTGAGATGTTTACGGGCGCATTTTTCCTTTGGAAGGGTTATGGTTGAGGGTGGATTCAGTATTTAGAGAATCCTTTTTACAGCTTAGCTAAAACTTTTAACAACTCGAATTACTTATTATTAATTGAAGACGACAGTCAACAAAATAAAATGTATAGAGTGTAAGAGCACAGGACGAGTACGACTTAACAACAACATGCTGACTTGGCAACAATATTGGTATGAAGCATAAGAAAACAACTTACCATCAAGTTATAGCATAGTACCTACTCCCCTTGCCGCGCAGTCTCTTGATTCGAAGAATGTAACCTCATTCCAATGTAGAAATCAATTTTTGCTTAATCTTTTGTTTTTGATTTAAAGTTCGATTTAATTTAATTATTGTTAGCACCGAAGTGTATGTTGCTTCCTTGAGATCTACAGTATATTGGATGTTACCTTTTCTGGGGGTTGGTTTTTTGACTTATGTTTTTGTTATGTTGTTGTGACTTTTTGCCTGCAAGGAAAAAAAAGTTTCTTAAGTTCATTTTCAATTTGTCAAAGTTAATTAAACATTTGCTGCATAGGCAATTCGTAGTATGCATCATAGTTATGTTAAGTTATTAAAAGTTAAATTTACGATTTGAAAATTATTAATTATGTGCTTCGAACATGAAGACATGACTTCATGAAAAATATGTCGATACATAGAAAATAGGGATGTTTTTATTATTAATGAAGGTAATTGAAATTATATTACTGTTCAGCTTTTTGATAGCATTCTCGAAATCAAGGTTATTGCTTTACTTTCGATTTATTACATATTATATATGGGTTGAACGGTACGAAAGTACACTTTTGAAGTGGAATACAAGTCTAAGTAATACACTTTTATTTTTTCCTGTTACTTGAAGGAATAGCCCTTTGGTAGAACTGTATTGAGTGGTAAAGTTGATGCCCGACGTAATACTGGTTCAAAGATAGAGGCAATAAAAAAGCAATTCGAACGGGACAAAAAACGGAAGTGTTTTTCATGACCATCTATAGAAAAGCAGAAGTTATGGAATAATATAACTTTTTAATAGATTTCGTTTGATTGAAAAATCTTATTTACTTTTTTTCTTACAAGGCATAATAATCCATTCGAACGGGACATATTTTACCATTTTGGTTCACTTGGGAATTTCTTCAAAACGACATTAATATTTATATAAATAATAATATTTGAGATATATACAGTAATTCAAAAAAACATAATGAATGTTTATATTTATCAAAGTTATTAGTGAGATTTTTATTAAAAGAATAATAAACTTGTCTTTTTGCTGTTAAAACGTTTTTCCTGTAAAAGGTGTGGCATTACTCAAGTTTCAATCTATCTAAATACCAAATTTCATCAAAATCGGTGTAGTGGCACAGCCGTGATAACGTTTTTTCCCATTTGGAGTGATGCCACGCCCGCTTTAAAGAATCAGAGTTTCAGAGTTTCTAATCATCTTTCTTAGAATTCAATCTATCATTATAGTAAATTTCATCAACATCGGTCTATTAGTTTAGCCGTGGAATCGTTTTTTCCCGTAAGGGGAGTGGCACCGCCTACTATTGAAAAAAAAAAGTATACATGTCCCTCCTTCTCTTCACAACCTTTCCAACAAAAAAAAAACCATGCGATTATGTTGTGTTATGGCAGTTAATAACTGGCTTAACCGTTTTTCACTGCCTATTTATTACACTTATGTTTGCGAACATGACCAACTTCAAACAGCTCCAAAAACTTTAAACTTAATTTTTTTGCACTCGCTTTCTTTTTTTTTAATTATGTACATGAAACTCTGTTCGCGCAAAAATTTTGACACAATTGCTGCTGTTATCAATTTCGAAATGAGAACATATGATGTTTTTCTATGTTATTTGTGACTTTAGAACAAATTAAAATTTTACAGTTAATAGAGATTGGTTTGATGTTTTTGCATTGTTTTTAACTAATTGACGTTGGAAGAGAGATTTTTCGGAAAGACTATCATCATGTATCACCTCTCTTAGACACTTCAATATTTAAGGCAAAGTACTATTCAATATTACAAAAAAAAAAGAGAAACTGCATTTAGGCAAGTTTGCCGGTGGTTCGCTCAATGTGATAAATGAATTCTGGTACAAATTGTTTAAATTAACAAAATTTGATTATTTTCCTTAGATAATATCAGATAGTTACGCTTTTATAATAACTTTTAATTTTTCTGTCACGGTTGGCCTTTTGGCGGAAATGCCCATATCGATATATTATATCAATATATTTTCTGAGATCTCATTGAATACTTCGCCATGAAAAGGCAGCAATATTTTTGAAAGTAATAACCATGAGCGTTTGTCTGAAATTTTTCATAAATGTTATGCAATAATGGAACTTTCATGCGTAATGTCTTATATCTTATTGTTTTCAACTTGGATAATACTAAAAGCTTTGAGCCTAGCAGAGAAGCAAGATTTTTTTTGTTGAATTCAGTTTGATTTTAAACATAAAAAACATAACGTTTACTTATCTTATTTAACAACTCCAAACCTTATGAGGAAAAATTTTCTTTCACGGTAGGGATTGTGCCTTATACGCTGCGAACAAACCCTTCCAACAATTCATTTTTATTTAATGCGACTCCTCGAACAAAATACGAACGTATGCGCGCAAGTACTCACTCGCTTGTATTTGGCCAAGAAATAATAAATCACCATGTTAATGTGTTGAGATGTTTAAAATATTTTGTCCTTAACACGCTATATATTTATGTTGTTGCCAGCAAAACAATGCACTCAAAGCGGCCCGGCATGCGATAACTGTCTTCACTATTTAAAGATGCTTAAAAATGACTTGGAACATCACTACAAGTAGAGTAAATTGCAGATATGAGTACGTAGTGGAGTTGTGGAGAAATTCCCGTCGGGCAAAAAAACAACAAACATACTAGTACGTACCTCCAAACATAGTGTAAAACCATAAAACACGTTGCTATAATTTGTGTTTCATTTTTTTTTTTGCTTTTATTTTTGCCATAATGAAGTTGGCAACAGTTTAAATCGTTAATTAAAATGTGTAAATTTTTTTTCTACAGCTTCAGCGTTTAAACTCTCAACAACGAAAGAAAAACAGTCCGTGTGTCTAGTTAACTAAACAAATGTCTTTTGGTATGTTGGCGCAGTTGGAGTTGGTGATGTTTTTTTCTTTGGTCATATGTGTGTACTTGTTCCTTGTATTACCAATTACTAGCATATGGCTAGTCCCAGTAAAGCATTTTCATCGGCGGCAAATTCATATTTAATCGTCGTAGCTATGTTTTCGTTCGATCCTATTCTCTTGCTAAGCAATAGTTTGTTCGGGAGAACTTGTGTGGAGGTAGCAAAAAGATTTTCAAACGAATATTCTTGAAATCGAAATAAAAATATTTATTAATTCTTTAAATAAACTGTTGTTGGAAATTGAATTGAAAGCTTTCAGAAATCGAAATGAAACAAATAATTGAAAAACCGACAAGAATTACGGAGCTTACGAGGTCATTAATTGACTTTGTTATCTGTCCCAGAGAGAGAAAGATTGAGGCAGATACTGCTCCAGAATTTAAAGTCAGTGATCATGAAGCAATCATGATAAAAGTGCCCGTGAAAAATAAGAAACATATACGAGATAAAAAATATATTGACCTTTTCAAATATAATAAAAGCCAATTTAGAGAATTTCTTTTGGAAACATGTGAGCATGTCAATAACAACGTAAGCTTTAATGAGTTATCATCGACATTAGAGGAAAGTTTAATGCAGTGTGTGAAAAAGCAAACTAGAAGATCAAAAATTAATGATGATGATCTTAAATGGTTCACAGACGAACTAAAAACTTTAAAAAATAATAAAATTCAGTGCTTCCGTAAAGCAAGTATTTTCAACAGGTCAGAAGATTGGCATGTTTACAGAAACATACGTAACATATACAAAAATAAAATACACCTTGCTAAAAAAAATTATATTTGCAATAAAATTGAGTCATGTTACAATCAAAAGGATATGTGGAAAACAATTAAAAATTTGGTTTTAAGAGAGGAAAAAGTGAAAATCAATGAAGTTCGGTTCGGTGACAATTTGGAAACTGATAATTCTGTTATTGCTAATAAGCTCAATTTATACTTCATAGAAAGCATTAAGCTAATTAATAACTCAATACCTTCCACCAGTAATTACTCTAACGTTGACTTTCCTGAATTCCAAAATATTTTTAAATTTAGAGAAATCAATTTAAGTGAGCTAAAAATAATATGTAGAAAAATGAATTCAAAAAAAGCTTTTAATCTTAATGTAAAAATTATACTGGATTGTTTTGACATAATTGGTCCAATAATACTACGAATAGTTAATGAGTCATTTATTTGCGGTGAGTTTCCAAGAAATTTAAAAAAATCTACCGTTATCCCAATACCTAAGCAGTCTGGCACAAATGACTGTGAAAAACTAAGACCCATTAATATGATGCCAATGCTAGAGAAAATTGTGGAAAAATGTGCGTATGAACAATTTTATAAATTCGTGTGCGATAATAAACTATTAATAGAAAATCAGTCTGGCTTTCGACATAATCACTCCTGTGAAACGTCTTTAAACTGGCTGATAACGACTCTGAAGGAAGAAAGGCATAGTGGCAATAAAATAATAACATTATTTTTGGATTTTCAAAGAGCATTTGAAACTATCGATCGCGATATACTTATCAATAAATTATCAAAATATGGGATTAAGGGTTCTGAGCTGGAATGGTTCAGATCTTACTTATTAGATAGAACCCAAGTGACAAACGTAAATAATTTCACATCAAGTGCAATCAAAACATGTTTTGGTGTCCCACAAGGAACCATTCTTGGTCCCTTACTGTTCTTAATTTATATTAACGATATATGCAGGGTATTAAAAAAGTGCAAAATATCTCTGTTTGCTGATGATGCCTTGTTGTTCATAAGTGGTAAAGTTTTTAGTGATCTTATTGAATGCGTTAAAGAAGACTTAAACAACCTTTGCGTTTGGCTTCAATCAAACAAATTAAAAATTAATGTTAATAAAACTAAATGCATGGTGGTGAACAGTAGTGAAACTGTTAATTTAGTGATCGAGGGGAAACCCATTGAACTTGTGAAAGAAATAAAATATTTGGGAGTTATGCTGGATGATAAACTGAACTTTAAAAGTCATATTACGTATGTAGCGAAAAAAATTTCGAAGAAAATAGGGTTCCTCAAGAGAATAAGAAGGAATATTACCACAATGTGTGCCATCAACATATATAACACAATAATTAAACCTCATTTTGAATTCTGTTCAACAATTCTGTTCATGGGCAATAATGAACAAATAAATCAATTTCAAATGCTACAGAATAAAGCTATGAGAACTATCCTCAAATGTAGTTTTTATACACAAATTTCGTGGATGCTATCTTGTCTAAAATGGTTAAATATTAAACAGAGAATCACCTATAATGTTTTGCTGTTCGTGTTCAAAATGAAATACAACATGGTGCCTAAATATCTAGCGTCGAGTTTAATTTATGTGGGTGACTCGCAGCCGTATAGTTTAAGATCAAATTCTGATTTTAGACTCCAGCAATATAGAGACTCTAGAACTCAAAACCAATTAAAATATCGCGGTCTTAAATTGTTTAATGAATTGCCTTCAGTAATTAAAAATGAAAAAAGCCTAAGAGGATTTAAAACACTGCTTATACCGTATCTCAAAGAGAATATTATATAAGAAATTATGTTATTAGTTTTCTAAATAAACTTAAATTTAATTTAATTTAATTTAAATAAGATGATTGTTTAAGAAAAATGTAGTAAATTATAATAGTAATATTTACTAAATAAAAATATACATACATACATATTTCTGAAACGTTACTAAGACTTCATACGATTTCATGTGAAAGATTATTACAAGGTTCACGAAATGTTACGTGCTGCTAAGGGGGATATTTATTAATTCTTTAAATAAACTGTTGTTGGAAATTGAATTGAGAGCTTTCAGAAATCGAAATGAAAGATTTCTGAAACGTTACTAAAACTTCATACGATTTCATGTGAAAGATTATTATAAGGTTCACGAAATGTTACGTGCTGCTAAGGGGGATATCGTGTTGTTATGTCATGTCAACATGACTTTCACCAAGTGTTTGTAAATACTTCGAAGACTAGATCTAATACGAAAACTAACCACCAATAACCATTAAGAATGAACCAACTTTCAAAAATTTGTATTGCAAACTTTGTTGTAATAGTCCAGGGAATAAAGTCAAAAAAATAGCCAAGCTTCGGAAAAATTATGGGAAAGCTGGATTTTCGTATCAGTCTTCCTTTTGTGGCTCTAAGCAAATTTTAGAAATTGATACGTGTGCCGCTAAAAGTCTTACACGCGCTCAAAGGTCGCCAAAAACTGTTTTTCATGAAATTCTTGTTAACGGTCATTGATATCGAAAATTGTTCAAATTAAATTTGTAGCTTAGAAAATTTCCCACAAAAAATATTAGATTACTTTTTTTCGAAAGACGATTCAAAAAGTTGTGACGTGTAATCACCCATTTTTGAGGCCAACTTTTCTTAAATGAGTTGCAACCCATGTTTGGGACAGGATTCGACAAAGCAGCTCTATATATTCTATTTAGGCTCTTCGATCTCTATCATTTGGCACAAATTTCAAGCTGTTATCTTCATTAATAAAAATTGACCCAAAAAACCGATGAAAACCCATGCTTGGGAAAGGATTCAATATTGCAACCCCATATATTAAATTTAGGCCTCTTCAAGCTTTATCATTTGGCATACATACATCGAGCTGTAATGTACTACAATTTAAATTAAAACAAGAAAATTGGATAAAATTCGGTCATTTTTGGGAATCTGGACAGGCTTTGGCAAGGCAACCCTGCTTCGTTCGTTTGACCAAAATACATTACTATCATTACCGTAAATCGTATCTTGTATTCTTATACACTCGACTTTTCTACAGCGGGCTCTCCGCCTATCCCCTAATAGACTCATCGCCATATATCTGTGTATATTGAGTATTTGAAAACCTTCCAAATGTTTGCTGGGCTATTTGCCATGGCGCATGTAACATGAGAGGAGAAACATCTTCACTGCTAAATGATCTGGTTATGCGTTGCGGGCATAAAGCGGACTCATACGATGGAGGCCAGCGGAATATTTTGTGTGTTATTCTAAAAAGCATTTTAACTTGATTTCAAAATTTTCCTCATATCGTAACTCTAATGATAAAAATTAAATGCTACAATTTGAAATTGAAACCTTTTTGTTCTTTGGTTGTAACAAACCATATAATTTGGTTTTGTCTCTGTAATTAGAAGCTTCCATAAATTGCCAACCCTTTTTACAGCAGCAGAGATCGCAAATATGACAACTTTATCTGATACGAAACTGTTGTTGGATTTCATATGTCAGCCGCCAGTTGCATATGTAAAATTTTTGTGTTACCACTTTGTTGTCATTGTGTCTATGAGTGTGTGTGTGTGGAATTTTCGCCAAATGGAATGTTATAATTAATTTATATTGTACGCTCTTATTTCATTAGTCTGAAAAATAATTTTGGTAGTCATCATCATTTTATTAAGTGCGAGTATTCGAACGAAACATGATAAGCAAATTATAGATAGACTGAGATTTATTTTAAAGGACTCTTTGAAAATGTTCCAAAAATAAATTACACTGAGGATTTTCTATCAAGTCCAAGAGTTTTTGGGCAGTCAAAATTTTACAAATTATTATTTTGCACTGAAAGTACTTAACATAAAATCTCAGTAAAAAATATTTTATTTTAAGCTGTTTTATCGCGTCTGCCTCTTTTGTATTTTGTTAGGGACATAGTGCAGATAACGAAAACATGAAAGGCAGACGTCTGCACTGCCGTATTCTAAGTAACAGCAATTGTTAAACTGTACAAAAAAAAAAAAAAAACTATAAAATAATCTTATTGTTTTCTTCCAAAATTACATTTTCTTCAGTATTACACCTAGAAGTTGAAAATACAGGAGGCAGACGCGTAGGTCTCCGCTTTTTCAAAATATATGGGGTTAAATATGTCAAAATCGTCTATATTCGTCAAATTCTTATATTAGATCTTGAGACACCAGTTTGTTCCGATTATATTTAATTACATAATTAAAAAGCTCAATCTTTTCCTTTCTAACCCCACTTTGAATTATATCAATATCTTCCTTTTTCTCCGAGATATCGTAAATTTAAATTTTCCAGCAACAACACTTTTTACCACCATCGACTTCTACAGAAATCATAGAAAGAAATTAAGTTTTTTGTCTACAGACTATTGCAGTCCTTCAACTTCATTGCAAAAATGATTAATGACATATCAATATTTTTATGGCACACCCACTCACCCACTTCGAATTGACAGTTCGTAAGCTATTACCTCATACAACGGTGATGACAACCTATGAAACTGAGACTTAAGTGACGCGTCTGGATAAAATTGTGACAGCTGCAGTTTGACAAAAGTTTTGCCAACATTTTGACTTTAATTATGTTGCAATGAAATCGTGTTTTTTTATTCTATTGTCCCTTACAGAAAGCACTGTGAAAAAAATGCCATAGAGATAACATTGAACACTGAAGTGCTAAACTTAAGCGGTGAGATTAAAATCAATTGTAACTTACGGAGAGATAGAAAACATTTTCAAAAAAAAAAGAAATATAAAACTTCTACGTAAAAAATATTAAGCAAAAAGGACACGTTCGCGTATCATAAATTCCGAACTATGCTTGCAAAAATTTCCCAAATATTCTTTCATTAATCATACGCAGTTTGTGCAGAAGAGTGATGAAGTCGAAAGTGAAATCTTTCATGAGATAAATAAAAATTTATGTTGGATATAAAAAATAAAAAAGTATCACTCTGTTTCGGCATTTGAAGTGGAAATTGTTTGTGTCATTGTCAGCGGTTTTTATGGTTCGTTCGTTTGCGAATCATCATCACGTGTCTTCAGAAAAGTCGCCATATTGATTTCGCATTTGACACCTTATTGTGATGACATTTTATATTGTACAATATATATATTTTAATGGATTAAAATAAACAAATGTGTTGTGCGGAAAAAATTTGGTAGGCATTTTTTGTATTTGTCTTATGATAAATGACGTTGAAAAATACAATTTTTTATTTAGTTAAGATAAAATCTCATACCACCGCTACTGACAACATAAAAATAATAAATGAAATATGAAACTTTTTATAACTGCCAAAATATGGAGAAGGAAAAAAAAAAAGGGAAAAGAATAATAAAGAGTTCATATTTCAGCGTGGTTTCCAAAGCACGAACATAAATAGAAAACAGTTGAGAAGATGAAGAAGAACCTTGACGGCATAGCAACCCCCTACTATTTACCCCTTTTCACGCGAGCTACATACGCTCGGAAAGTCAGTGTTTCTTAAATGGCGTATTTTCTGAAATGTTTTCTGACTTTTGGAAAGATTTTACTAAAAAAAGAGGTATGATGATTCTGCGCTGAAAAGTACCTTTTAAATAAAAGTTAAAAAAGCCATTGAAGAGGTTGAATAAGTCGAAAAAAATGTGAAATGTTAGAAAGGCTGACAGAGGTTGAAAAATGTTGATAAAGTCGAAAATATATGTAAAATGTTCAAAAAAGTTGAGAGAGGTTGAAAAACTCTAAAAAAAGTTGAAACAACTTGAAACAATTCAAAATGGATGAAAAAGTCGAAAAAATAACGAAATTAATGAAGATCGAATAGAAATGAAAAATTAGAAATATGCCACGCCTACTTGTCAAATTCCGCCCACTTTTGGTTCAATAAACTATATTCGTGATCGACATCCTCATATATATCAATTTCAGCACAATAGCTTGTATAGTTTGCGATATGTGCCGCATTTAAATTTAAAATTTAGGGCGGTGACACACCCACTGGTACAATCCAGCCCGGTTTTGATCCAGAAATAGCTTTCCATAAGCAAACCTCTTACACCAAATTTTAGTATGATTGCTCACATATGGTATTTCGATAAATATGCCACTTACAGTATTTTACTTGTATGGGAGGTGCCACGCCCACTGGTGCTATTTCAGCCAATTTTGATTCAGATATACTCTATAGCAACTGAACCACTTACATTAAATTTCATAGGAATTGCTGCAATAGTTCACTTAAAACAGCGCTTACAAATTGATGTATATATGGGAGGTGCCACGCCCACTGATGCAATCCTGTCAAAATTCTTTTAATTTTTTTTAAAGGTTATAGAAACTGACATCTATAGACCAAATTTTATGAAGATTACTCTCATAGCACACTATCTATAACAATAAACGTTTTTTGCTTATATGGAGGTGCCACGCCCACAGGTACTATTTAACCAAATTTTTGTTACAAAAGACCTTATAGGAAGTATATCTACCTCATTAAATTTCATAACGATTACGTTGTTAGTTCTCTTTATATAACGTTTATAAATGTTGTGCGCGGTGCCACGCCCTTCAACGAGTTTTTTCAATAAAGGGGCTTAGCTTGTATTGATGACAGCTTACAGCGGCATCATCTCGAAGATTTTTATGAAAATCGTTTGTGCCAATTTTGAGATATATGGAATCAAAATTTTTAGCAGTTGAAAAGTGCCACGCCCACTTTTTCAATTCCGACCACTTTTATCTCAACTCAAGATATATTTGATATGTATCCGTTTACCAAATTTCATAACAATATCTTGCACGGCTTACGAGATATGGTGGTATAAAGGTTAAAATTTAGGGCTGTGCCACGCCCCTGTAGAAAGCTTTGAAAACTTGAAACCTAGCCTAATCCTAATCTTATTCACATGTGCATCAAATCACCAAGTTTCATCAAAATCGCTGCAACTTTTTTCAAAATTGGCTTGGGTATATGTACATAGGATATGGGCGGTAGGCGTGTCCGTTAACCGATTTCGCCCATTTTCAATAGCAATATGCTTGCAAGAAGATGTGACCTGCATGTGAAAGTTTCATTCCATTAGCTCTCTTGGTTTTCCCGTAAACCTGATTTCAACAGACAGACAGACAGACAGACAGACAGACAGACAGACAGACGGACATCGCTAAATCAACTCAGGTGGTGACGCGGATCAAGAATACATATACTTTTCCATACCTGCCACGCTTCCTTCTATGTGTTACAAACGGATGGACAAAGTGAATATACCCTCGGTGTAGCGTATAAAAAGGATTTGAACTTTGCGCAATTTGAACACGGACAGCAAAGGGAGTTCGTCGAAGAGATTATGTTGATGTTCCACTCTCTTCCCTGTTCGTGATCAGTAGGTTTCAGTTCACTTCTCCGCAAAAATAGCGCGAAATTTTGAACTAAAGAGCACCCTCTCAGTGACGTAGACTGAACAAAATTGGTTGCAGCAAAAATGCTAAATTACTAAAAAACAGCACTTTTACATTCTCAAAACCATTTCTAAATTAAATATATTTCAGTTCAAATACTCGACACCTCTCCTTTCGAATTTCACCAAATAACATTTTGCAGCCCTCCAAGCCTTTTTGCCTGGGGCGACGGCCGACTTTTCCTCCCCAGCTATGCTACTCCACTTTATATTATGCTATTACTTATATGAAACACGAGGGAGTTGTCAAATCCATTCACACTGAAATCAATTTTCATTTCGGTGAGTAGATCGGCTGAGTTGTATAGCACTAAAAACGAAAACACTCAAAGGAGTTTTACGCATCTAGTAATTCAGAAATTTCGCTGTGGTCGTTTGTCGGAAAACGAATCTCGTTGTTCTCATCTTGAACAAAAATTCGGATGAATGTATTTTCTTATAAGTAGTATGTATGTTTTTGCACGGGATTTATAGGTTGGTCCGGTTTTGCACAGCCATATGGATAAAATCAATTTCCTGGCTTATTAGGAATGAAAAAGCATAGGAAGGGATAGACCTCCTTCCATTCCTAGACCATTGAGAATCCAATGAGTTTCAAGGTGTTTAACAAAGTTCCTTGTTTCTTGATAAAACTTTTCGATTTATTTATGAATGTCCTTTTTTTTATTTTTAGCTTATCGAAATTTTCTCCGTTCTCAAATTATCTTCCCTCCCACTTCAGCCAGTTTTTGAAGATACAGAAAACTATTTGAGAATATAAATACTATCCAATAGAGCAAAACTTTGCCCAAGTTTAAGGTCAATTGGTTGTATTCGAATTTTGGCTTAGGATATTTTACCTGAAATCCGTCGTACTCAAAAACTAAGCGGAAAGTTTTGTTTTTAAAACTTAAGTGTTATTCTAAGTGATGTTTCATTTCAAAGAACATAAAAAATTTCACAATTTTTTTAATATATTTCCAACTTGTATATAGCCAATGTTTACCTATGTATCGCTGAAAACAATATTATTCAAACTTTTCAACAAATCCTTCAAAAGTTTCAGTAACACTGCTTCCGTCAGTTCTACCCACACATGATAAAATTTTTCAAATCTCACAGCATCACAACGTCGACTACGAAGATTTTCTTTAGTAGACATCGGCACAAGAATGCGTGAACGCATAATTATTTCAAAACTTTTTGCAATGTTCATAATTAAATACCACATACCATCCGAGAAGAAATACAGCCACATACACGCGCCACACACAAACTGAAAACTAAGGAAAATCATAGAAAATAAAACTTGTGGAAAACTTTAACGCAAAGATTTCATACTCGCACGTTTTATGGCAAAAAAAAAAAAAAAATCTCAAGAAGCTGATGAAAATTGGTAACCAGGTATTCACTCGTCTTTCCAACTACAGTACACAGTTCAGTTCAGTTTAGAGCATCACGTAAAACGACAACGCATGTGAAATTTTTTGTATGAAAATTTTCTGAATTTTAATATTTCACATTTCAAATTTCATGTCGTTCAGGGCATATGATATGAATACATTCGAGTTGAACGCATGTCAAGATAGTAACATGCATAGCTATTGAAATAGTTGGGGTTGCCGAAACAAGTTGTCTTCATGCATGCTCGGAACACTGATATGTTCATGAGATGAAACCAATTAAGTTTATGTATTGAATGTCTTTTCTTTTTCTTAATAATTACTTAAACTACCCAGCATGCAATAAAAATCAAGAGCTGAGATGAATTGATCAACTGGTTATTTTGAACTTTAACTATTTTTAAAAATGATGAATGTCCAAAACAATAATTTGGTTTGCAAATAATCGCGATGAGATCAGACACTAACCTACAAGCCATTTTTGAAAATATCCACATTAGTATCACTGATTCGTTAGCATCAATTTTGATGAAAAAGTATAAAGTTGTGGGTTTGCTGAAAAGAGACCTTTCCATATCACTCAGTCCAAAGACCAAAGTACTAAGATTCGATAGAGAAAACGAAAGAAAGTAGAAACAGAAAAAAAGATAGTAAGAAAACTAGCAGAAATAGAGAAGAGGTTACTTTTCCTCAAACTTCTTCGAACCTTTAAGTAATTTCAGAACCATCGGAAGTGAATGATTAGAACTCATCCCCAAGACATCGCTTCCCTTTAACCTTTTTCTGCATCTTGCGAAGCCGTATAACTAAAGAGGTAGAGGTCTGTAGTATCGTCCTTCTCAAGGCACTATTGGCACGTTGAATCGATGATTACACCCACGTCAGACAATTGCTGCTCACATGTTTTATGTCTCGTGATTAACCCTACCAGTAATCGTAGGTCGTTTATTCCCAGTTGAAAAAGAAACTTCGCTATTTTCCTAAACGGTCTTTTTACGAAACATTTCGCAGTTTTGCAGGAATCAAGATTATAAAGATACAGAAGATAATTAAGTCATTGATTTCCCCGAAACTGTTACCGATTATTGGCTTCGGACCTATTGAAGTGGTCGCTAAGCCCCGGTTAGCCAAGTTATCCTCTAGCTTACTTACTGTAACACCGGGAACTAAAATAAGATTCTTGCCTCGCTACACAATTGAGTTTTTCCTTACACTCTCATATGATCTTTAAATAGCTGATCGAATTAGCAAGAGTCTTTAGCGAAGCCTGACTATCACTACAGTTACCAGAAGAATAGTCTCTTCATCTAAATACTACGTAGAACCCGTTACAAAAGAAATTTTGGAACCAATAAGATATAAGTAAGGCCCCGACGAATGACCTCTGAAGTTAACCATTGGTCACATCATACATCTCTCGAAGCGGTTTGAAGGAACACGATTGTCTATTGACATCAAGAACAGTGAACACTGCTCTGATAACTAAAGGTGTATGCGTCAGTGCCCTACATCATTTCTTAATTTTTTATTTCACCCTGAAACCAAAAAGTAAAATCTCGTAAATCATTAATTGTACCATAAAAAACCCCTACTAATATTGCTAAAATAGCGACATTATTTTTTGTTTAAAGTCTGGAATAAATACAAATCTTCTTAATCACATTATTATGTATTTTAATTTCCAAAAAGCAAATAAAAATGCGTAATAAAAATAATCACTGGAGCAATTTAATGCCATTTATTAAGACAATTGCATCGCCACGATATTTAATGGATTCTCTAATGTACCAAAAATAACCTTAAGGTTCGCAGTATCAAAAAAACATTACCGTAATCTAATGATCCTTAACAGCATAAAATTAGAAATTAAAAAATAAAACAAAATAGCAACAACATAAAAATACAAATATTCAAATGAAAGGCGAAAAGAAATCCCGAAAAAAACCATAAAGTAGGCATTGACAAGCCACTCTTCCATGTAATGGGTCTACTACTGCACACTACGGCCGAGTGAAAGACAATTGTGGACAAAAAAAAAAAATATGGGGAAAAAATCCTCAAGCAAAAATGAAAGACTTCTTGTTAAGTTACCCAAAGCATGACAACAACAACAACAACACGACAAAAAAGGTCAAAACAACAAGCACTGCTAAGTTAAGCAGTTGGCACTGTCAGTCAGTCAGTCATGACCTGACGATGTTTTGCCAGCTGTGTAGCCCTCTGTCAGCAGGGTGTGAAATCAGAAATTAAAATGTTTTTTTCTTTCCCCTAGTGAGGTTTTTCGCCTTTAACGCCTTATAAGGAATTTAAGCTATTTTTCGCTGATTTTCCTCCTTTTTGGACGTTTGCGCTCTTTTGTTTTTCAGCCAAAAATTTATTTTGTCCTCTTAATTTAGTTGTTAGTCGCGTTAACTGCAAGTTAATTTCCATGTAAATTGAGCAATAAAATTGTCTTTCTAACGTTTCAATTAACACTGTGAATTGTGTTTCATTTGCAAATGTTTTTCTTTTATTCACCAACTACTTTCATTAGCTCTCAAGCAGTTAAGTAATGTAGTTTATTTTAATTAACTTCTGACGTTTCAAAGGCGAAACGGAACTTTAGCTGTTAACTTTAAATCGCTGTTAACAATAAATTGTCTTTGAATAGTCAAAACGTTTAACTATGCAAAAAAAAAAATGTTCCAGAATGTCAGTGGCGTACGTCTACAAGACAACCCTCTTCTGAGCTCTTTCATTTGGCAAACATTTTAAGCTGCAAACTTTATTAACAAAAATTGGCCCAAAAAAACGGTGGCAACCGGGATCCTGCTTGGAGCAGCATTCAACAATACAATCTTATAAATTCGATTCAGATGCCAGCCCATTTTTGGGACGGGCGGGGCTATCGGAAACCCAGATTTTGTTACAATACATATAATGTTTAGCCGACTTTTTCATTTCGGGAGCGAGCTACGGCCTGGTCTGTCTTGGGAAGATTTTACCGCCCTGCAGCTTTCCTCCAGTTATGTTTTTGCTCACATCATAAAAGACGTAAGGATACTACATACCAAGTTACTGGATCATGATTTTTTAGGATTTTCAAAAACTAACTTCCTTGACTACATTATGTGAAGTCAAAAACTAAGTCCTGAAACTTTCTTAGCATGCAGTTCTTATGTTAATTTTTAAAATCTCAACCCTTTTTGATCTTTTAATTCTACTTAAATATATATTTAGATGTGTACCATCTTTGTTGACCCTTTTCTTTCCACGATAGCGATATGGCTACCAAATTTAAACTTCCATTTGTCGGATTTTTCTCAGTTAAAAAGTTATTTTGATAAAAGACAACATATCCCGAAAACTTCTGTTCTACATATTGAAACTTTTTTTTTTTTGCCAACACATTAACCTTCTTACCGCTGCATATATAATAGACCCATAACCTTCAGAGTTTAGCAGCTTGTTACATTCTTTCAAACTAAGAATCACTTTTGCCGCAATATTCCTGATGTATAAGTCAATAGGAAGAAGATGCATAATAATTTCCAAGCTCGCCTGTGGTATCCATCCCACTGCTCCCTATATTACAACATAGGCCAGTCCCTGTACCTTAAAAAGCTTGTCAAGTAGTAAATTGGTGCTGGCAAGCTTCCATCGCATCAGCGCTCCGTAAACTTAAATAGGTCTGATAATTCAAACGGTTTTACATTCCAATTTTTCCCTCTAAAATTCTATTAGACGTTTGGTAAGAACATAGCTCTTTCTTCCATTTTCGTCTTTTATGATAGCTTGACGTCTGGAATAAATCCTAGATATTTCGTATCATTAGTAAGAGCCAGTGTGATATCATTCAAAGTTGACAACTTAAGCACTGGTATTTTATATTTCCTTGTGAACAAAGCGAATTCGGTCTTGCTTGGATTGTCTCCAAAACTATTACGATTTGGCTAACCTTGCAGTTTTTCTATTGTTGATTACGTCAATTTACTGATCATAGAAATAAATGTAACTTTCATTAGGATCTTGATCTTCGATCTTTCCGGGAAGCATGCAATTTAATTTCTTTCAAGTTTCTACAGGAGTGGCGAAATAACACCGTCCTGTGGAGTAACTTTCATAACTGCCTACCTGCTCGTTGATGTGCCTTGGGTATAATTAATAACCCTGTGACTTCATATATTGTTAATCCAAGAGTAATTTTATTATTAACCCTTATATGCTTCCGTGCGGTACTAATTCAATCTAATTCTACATTGTTAAAGGTACCAGAAATAGAACTGGAACAAATTCTTTTATTTACATGTAGAACAGTTTCGCTTTTACTAATTCATTCGTTTACCCGAATTAGTTATACTCTTAATATGTGACTGAAAATCTTTCCAATATATTAATTAGTTCAACTCAGAGCTGTACGCTCTTCAGTATTTCAGGTAATAAGTTAAAATGTAAGCACCGATATAGGCGCTTGTACTTAAGTGTGTGGGTCTGCTTCTTGATACCTGTACATTTAAATGTCTTACTTACTTACTTGGGTAGCCATAACAACCCGATACCGGGTTACGGCCGACCTCAAAAGCTCTCTCCAGGCGCCTCTGCTTCGCGCGCGCCTTCTTCAATCAGTCACACTAAGCGTAAATAGGGTTTCCTCGGCTTGGTCTTTCCATCGGAGGCATGGTCTTTCACCTTTTACGCCAGCGCAGACGTTAGATAGTGATGCGCTTGACTATGTCAATGTCAGCGTAGAGCTCGTACAGTTCGTGGTTCATTCGAATACGGTAGTCGTCGCCGACGTGAACAGGACCGAAGATTTTGCGAAGAATTTTTCTCTCAAACACCCCAAGCGTGGCTGCATCAGTCTGCGACACAACCCATACTTCTGTGCCGTAAAGTAGCACGGGTAAGATGAGCACCTTGTAGAGTGTCAGTTTTGTCGGGCGAGAGAGGTCTCTACTACTCAATTGATTACTGAGACCATAGTAACACCTATTAGAGTTAGTCTTCGCTTTATCTCCAGGCTGACATCGTTTTGAGTGTTCACGGTGGTGCCAAGATAGGTGAATTCCTTGACAACTTCGAAAGTATAGTTGTTCGCAGTAACATAGGATCCAATACGCTGCGTCTCCCTGTTTGTGGACAGCAAAATATACATATATATACTATACATAATTAAATGTCAGTATTCCAAATATGTGTGCTTAAGTTCCAAATAGTTATTTAAACACCGTTTTGGTAGTACTAGCTTAGAGGTACTTACAGTTAATATATTTCTTTATATGTAAATTTTTCGAATATATGTAGGTTAGACTATCCGATTCATCCCAAATTTTATAGTAAAAAATTCTAGACCTAAACATTTTTTTTTACTCGAAAACTGTTAAGTCTGCTGAAAAAAATATTGCTATCTATTATAAATATTTCAAAGAAAAACTAATATACACTGAAAAAAACTTTCTTTTATGATATTTTCACAATGATTTTTATCAGTGTATTTAATTGAAATAGTAAACGTCCAATATTTTTTCTATAAGTCTTCTAGTCTTCGCTTAAGAAAATAACTGAAATTGCAATTTTTTTTACCATGAAGCTTAAACATCGGTATCAACTTCCCTACTGGTACTTTAACTAGCTATTTTACAGCTCCGGTTCTAATAATTTCAAGATTAATTTGCGGCATTCTTTGCATTTTATGGTGAATAATATCAGTTCCACTACCTTTTCAGGAAACACATGTAGAAACCACCCATTAGTTCCACTCCAAATACAAAACATATATATATTGGTAAATATATCCAGCGAATTCAATAGTTTATATTATTGCATTCAGTTAAGCACGACACAATGAAATTTCTCATATTATCCGTTGTAATAATCAGCATAATCTATCCTGCTGATGCTACAACTTTGGAACAAAATATCGAAGCACCTCCATTGAAAGAATTGACTATGGATTTTGATGAAATGCAACAAGAATGTCGTAAATTAAATAAAATATCCGATGTTGAATTTAAAATTGTAAACCTTTATATATTCGCTTATGAATATAGCGATAATCTTAAATGCTACATCAAATGTATTATGGAATTGGCTGGTTTGCTGAAAGATGGAGCTGTTGATACCTCACAATTTCCTCCGAATTTAGATAAAAACACGGTAAAGAAATATGAAGAGGACTGCAGCAATTTGAAAGGTAAAAACGAATGTGATTCGGCTTATCTATTATTTAAATGCTTTCATGATACATTCGCGCACCTAAAACCTGGATATCAAGTGTAACAAACATAAGTACAACGTCCGTGGAATAACTATTTTTTATCGATCTACTAGGATATTGAATTATATACCTATCATAACTAAAAAAATTAAATAAAAAACAATATAGAATGAACTATTTATACCTGCGCTAAAATAAGTTTTGTATTTTATTATTTCTTAACGAAAATAAAACTTTTTCTTTTCCAATTAGCAAAGCTGTAAAATTACTCATAAATTAATAAGGATAAGAAAAAGATGTCTTCAATACTATTGAAAATGAGCTCCGATACTATAGATTCTACAGTATCGAAGCTCATTTTCAACGCTTTTCTTTTCTTATCATTAGAATCAGGTTGGGCACACTGCATGGGTCTTATACGGAACATATAATACTTTATCCCTGAGAGGAATAAACGCTATTGCACATTGACACAATTCAGTTCCTCCGAGTATTGGCTAAACAACGCCATTCAATTGAACTTATTGCCCCTCCACATACGAGTACTCTGTACTCTTCAAATGTTCACACAAACCAACGCGCCATATTCATTTGGAAGCGCATTAATGCAGTCCATAACTCAATCTCTCTTAATCTTTCTCAGTCAAGTTTGACATTCATTTCGATTTGAATTTTGTTTTTTTTTTTTTGTTTTTGCATTTAAATGCAAACTTGGTAGGTAAAGTTTTTGCTGTTTTTTTGTGATTTGTTGTTGCTTTCTCTTATTTAACTGTGGGGCACATTCTTCGTACATTCGGGTATAATTTGTTAAACATATTCACTTAGCATTTTAAAGATTATCGGAATTTATTTTAAGTTACTCAAGATTAGTGATGAGAGTTCAATGTGTTAGGTTTACCTAACATACATCGGTAACCGCATACATTTTATGATTTAAATTTCATGAAACTTGTATTTGACTACTGTACAGTGCAATAAATGGATAAAATGTGCTAGAGATGGAAAGAGCTGTTTATGAAAGCAATCTTATTTGTGTACAGCACTGCTTTTCTCTGTATTTCGGTGTTATGATTTTCTCAAAACAAACCCGGACTCTCAGAAAAAAACCATGAAGCTATAGTCATTTGCTCTCTCTAATTGGCAATTATGTTTATTACTCTCACACACAAACATATTAACTTGCTATTAAACGGTTTGCATACTCGTTTCTTTTCGTGGAATTAATTTTTTTTGGCAATTTTTAAACTTAAAAAATTTGATAATAAAATGAAAATATCGTTATAGTTTTTATTGAAGATTGAGACCAAGCATTTACGGAATAAAATTAAACAAATTTAATCAAAATCGATGCAGTAGTTTTTGCGTGATGCGCGAACATCAATGGGCAGAGCTATTATTTTATTTATATACCCACTGTCATTTCACTGTAAATTCGTTATTTTCTTTTAACAACATATAACAAAATAAAAATTTCACATTAAATCTTAGACACTAAATTCCTTTTCTAATCTTTTATTTTTTTATTTTTGTTTTTTTTTTGGTTTCCACTTTCTGACGAAACACTCATTTCGGTATGAAGCAAACAAAAGTCAGCCAGACACCGATTCAAAAGTTAGAATGACTCTTAAAAACGAAATCTGCATCACTGGAGCACTTTTGATTCTCCTGAAGTGTTTTTTGCTCGTAACGTTAAAAAATTTAAAATTTATTTTCTGTTAAAAATAATATTTAGTCCCAAAATTCGATTTTTCCATATAAAAAATGTGAAAAAATTGTATTGTGGGACCGAATATTATATATAATAGAAAAAATCAAAAACTCGTTTTTTTTTTTGCCAATCATAACCTTCAGGAGAATCAAAAGTGCTCCATTGGTTTTTCTCGGTACAAAAAAAAAATGACGCAGATATCGTTTTTAAGAGTCCTTCTAACTTTTGAGTCAATTTGTTTCTGAATCTAAATTTCGACCCGGTATAATGCTCACACATTTTATTTTTTCTGACCAGTGTTGTTGGAGTGATATCTGAGCGGAAAACAACTGGAGAGTCTTGACGGGCAAAGGAAAAAATATTACACATCCACCTTAAAATTACCATCTTCTCAACAAGGCCAGTGCCATTAACACTGAGCAATCACTTCGTTCACTTCGACAGAAAGGAAGTTTACGATCGAATAGCTATTTAAAGCTTGTAGCGCCTAATATGATTTAGCAACCTTACGTTCAATTAAAGTTTAGTCTACGTAAGGCATCAGTGGTGGGCACGTCTGCCCTCAATGCTTGCACCGTTATTCGACGCATAAGCAAGCAAAAAAAAATCACAGAATTTCAACGCTATCAAGGCACAGCGTTGACTTGAATTCAAATGAAAACAAAAACACAAAGGCATAAGCGACGGCGCCGCATTGTGCTTTGACGAATGTAGCAATTGTTTTTGTTTGTAGTGCAATTTGGTTTTTTTTTTGTGCTGTTGGCGAATTTGGAAATGACAGCAAAAAAAAACTTTAAAATTTTGTTTGTTGTTGCTTGATGTTGTTGTTTAGCCATTTTGTTATATTTCCATGCCCACCACTGTAAGGCATTCACATTACAAATTAGTTTAAAAAACATTCCTTCTAAAAACTCATCGCTTAAGTTAGATTTCAACGACATTGAATAACGATCAACCTGAAACTCATCGTACGAAGTCGCAACCACAAAGGGGCTAAAGCTCTAAGTAAAGGTCCCTCCTGACGTTGGATAAGCATAATTATCTTTCTATCAAAGATGTTGCTATAAATTAAATTGGCGAAATGTTCAGAAATATCGTATCGTTTCCCTTCTTGTACTCGGTATCTCCCGCGACAGCACTAATATGCCCCTTGAACTCTTTTCGGTTTGTCTATTTATTTGTTTTATTGCAATGTTTAAGTAACCACGAATTAGTGTTTATCGCACCGCGAATACCTGACTCGCGTATCTCACATTTGAATGGACAGCAACTTCAAATGAAACTCACTCTCAGTCCACAATGCAAAAATCCAATAAATCCAACATTTATTTGTTTAATACGATTGGCACTAGGAGGATGCCTTAAAAGCGCTAGTGTTCGTTTGCCGCTTAATATCTCGAAAACCAAAAAAAAATAAAACAACAACAACATAATGAAATTAAAACAAAAACACAAAATCCGAATGCGATTTGTGTGCACCAACAACAACATCGATGAATTTATAGACGTCATGGTAAAATTTGAAGTTTCCTACAGACGTGGCGAGAGAAAAAGATATGCAGTTGTTGTTGCTTTTGTTGCTGTTGCTGTTGTTGTTGTTGTTGTTGCTGTTGATTTTTATATACAAGTTTGGACACAAATCAGTAGTAAGTTTTTAGTAGCCACACTTAGGAAGATGCCTCCGCGCTCTGGCTATGGTTGGACCCACCAACAGCGTACCACCGCCGTTCGTCGTTGCTGTCGAGGTGGCAGTGGAAGCATTTGTTCGCTTAAATAGTTGAGCCAATTGATTTTCGGTGTAAACGATGTGCAATTTTAATGGATTGTTTTTGTGATAAGAATTGAAAAGCACTCGACGAAGCGCGAACGTAAACAGTTCAGAATTGGAATTGGTTTTGGGTAGCCAGCAAGTGGACATCACATCACATCACAGCAGTGTATGTTGGTAGATGGAAATGTTCGTCGCATCGGGTTTAATTTCATTTGAATTTATACGGAATATTTTTAGGTTTTTTTTGCAATGAATTTAATTCGTCTGGTTTAATTGTTTTTTAATTTATTATTAAACTTAATTTATTTTTAATTATTTATATGCTTAATGAATTAATTATATAGTCTTGTAAACTTAGATTTTCACTCTGTTTAATGCAAATAACCCTCCCACTGTGGGATCGTTGCCATAAATAGGAAGAAAATGAAAGTGCTAGGGAAATTATCTTAAGACAATTGTCAGATAATACTCAGGGAATGAAAAAAAAACTTTAAAAGCTTTAAATTTTTTTTTGGGTTAAGTGACACAGTGGACTTAAAGTTAAACTTTGTGCACCATAAATGCTACATGGAACTTTTCATATAAGCAACTGTTAAGTAGGACGCTCTTGTTAAGGTGTTTGAAACAAAATGCAATAATGTAGCACAGCGGTGGGTATAGAAATCTAACAAAAGAGCAAAACAACAAACGAAATTTTAAAGTTTTTTTTTACTTTCATTTCCAAATTTGCCATTAACACAAAAAAAAACCAAATTGCACTTCAAACAAAAACAATTGCTACATTCATCAAGACACAATGCGGCGCCCGTCACTTATGCCTTTGTGTTTTGTTTTTGTTTTCATTTGAATTCAAGTCAACGCTGTTCCTCGATAGCGTTGAAATTCTGCGAGTTTTTTTTTCGCTTGCTTGTGCGTCGAATAACGGTGAGAGCAATGAGAGCAAATAGAGCCACTATGTGCCCATCACTGATGTAGCATATTGGCGGTGAGTACATTGCTTCCACTTCATAAATATCAATTTAATTTTCTTTTAACGCCTTTATATGAATTGTACGGATTTTTCAAAAATTAGAACAAAAAATGGTAAAAGTTGAAAATTTGCAGACTTTAAAAAAAAAAAAATATATATATATATATATCCCCGGATTCCCAAAAATGTTTTATATATTATGTGAAGAAATGCGGTTAACCAAAATCCAAAAATTCAGCTGCCTTTTTATAACTTTTTTGTAACAAAAATTAAGTCTTTTTTTATTTTTTAATTTTGTTTCTATTCGGCGCTACAAATCAGCCTTTTCTAAAATTATTTATGCAATCCTTTATAATACAAGCAGGTAAGGGCTCTTTAGGATAAAAGATATAACATCGAATGCTTTTCAAAAACAGAAAATAAAAGCTTTCGGAGCTGTTTTTCTCCAATAACTTGTAAACTGTAAAAGAGATCGCACAATTTTTAGCATTTTTGAAATCAGCATTGTCACTGTAATGTAAGTTGAAACCCATTTTGAAGAAAGGGTCTCAACCACATCCCAACTTTGTATGGGAGGTATGCATGTCCGTGGACCAATTTTTTTTTTTTTTTTCATATTAACAAATTTTTATTCTATTCACCTAGAAAATTTCTGTTCCAAATTTTAAAAGTCTAGTGCAATTATAACTATTTATGGCCGCCATTCCATTATACTTACTTACTTATACTTAGATGGCCATAACAACCCGTTGTCAGGTTACGGCCGACCTCATTAGCTCTCGCCAGGCGCCTCTGTTTTGCGCGCGCCTTCTCCAATCGTTAATGCCAAGCGTGGTTAGGGCTTCCTCAGCTTGGTCTATCCACTGGAGGCATGGTCTCCCTCTTCGTCGTTGACCGGGGGGGGGGGGGGGCCATTCCATTCACCGCTCTGAAAATAGCGGTTTTCGGTATTTTGAGATAAGCACGACAACCCAACGTGTTTTAGGTTTCAATAACATTGTAGAGAAATGGGTCTAATCCCAACATCTTCATGCAAGAAGTGATAAAACACAATGAATGATGCAGTTAACACATTAAGCACTACGATCCTACCACATCATGACATTTCTTACGTCAAAAGTCAAAAACTTTAAGCGGCTATACCAGTGTCACCCATGAAAAATTAGGCGATTTTCGCGAATTTTCTTAAAAGAAAGTACTCGATAGAATGTTTTGAAGTTTTTTTGGACATAATATTTTCAGCTATATTTTAAGATTTTTTTTACAAAAATATTGAAAAATAAAGGAGTTCCCCAACTGCTGACATTATTCCGGCCCAATGAGTAGTTGAAACAAAAAAATTCAAAAAGGTTATTAAAGTTGAAGGTATTTCCTATACAAACGTATGATTTTTGAAAAATATCAAATTTTCAATTAATCAAAAATATTGTAGATCATTGTATAGTAAATGTATTCAAGAATACTCAGTTTCAATTTGAAGTCGATCGGTCAATTTCTCTTTGAGTTATGATGTCAGCAATTTTGAAAAATGTCGTTCCGAGAAAAACGCGTTTAAAGTTTCAACTATCGAGGTTTATATCTGCGAGCGGTCGCTCTTGAGAATGATGCCATTCAAAAACTATTCAAGATACGACCTTGCCGTTTTTACAGGATATTTTTGAACTGATTTTTTGAAAGTGTCACACTGGTCCCTTAAGTCAACAACAACAAAGTGATATGGAAAATAAAAGGTGCTCTAACAGCTGCTGGCAGTTATCTCTACCTAGCGATAGCAACATGAAGCATTAGTTTTCTATATTCAATCAAAGTTCTTCTATTTATGACCATCCAACAGCTGCAGACTATTGTCCTAATATGGGATCTAAATACCCAGTAAAACAAGATTTCGCCACTGAGCTTTTTACTTACTTAGAACCAAGATTAGTGACAGACTGTTCCATCGTTCAAAGGATTTATGTCTGAATTTACAGCGTTATAACATTTTTTAAGCTGAGAGTGTGTTCATTAAGGCTTGAATTTCTGCCTGAACATTACTGAAAACCCATTAAAGACTCCATTTTTTTATATTTCCTTTATAATTTATTCCTTTTCTTTAGTTATATCAAATGAAATACCATAACACACTGCACAACCTCTTTATTATCATAGTATCATTATGTGTCATTATGACTGATTTTAATTCAATGTTTTTGTGCCAAATTGCATTGCATTCCCTTGGTGAACCTTATTTTTATATAGAACTGAGTTTATTGTCCACTTGTTGTAACGCGCTCTTTACAAAAAAATGATTTTCTCATAAGGCACCTTTATACCAAGTTGCTTGTATTATCACGTAGTTTTCCCTTAGACTATGTACTGTCTTACTTAGTTCTTCTATACCAAGTTTCTTAGAAACAAGAAAGCCTCCTTGGTGTCATAATTTTTCCACGACCGCTCTCATAAACATAATTCAATTTATTTCATACATAATATTACAACTAGATTTTTACACTAATCCAAATCCTGGAGATAACCCATGAAAATCAAATCGACACTCACCTTCTCGTCGTCGATTATAAAGCTGAGTTCGATAGCCCAGTGCGGGATTGCCTATACGCAACAATGTCTGAGTTCGGTATACCTGCAAAATTGATAAGGCTCTGCAGGATGACGTTGAGCAATACGTTTAGCTCCGTCAAGGTAGGGAATGACCTCTCCGGAACTTTTAATACCGAGCGAGGTTTCAGACAAGGCGACCCGCTTTCGTGCGATCTCTTCAATTTCATTATGGAGGGGATCGTACGAAAAGCCGGTGTGCATCATAATGGCACCATTTTTTTCAAAGGTGTTCAGCTCCTTGCGTACGCTGATGATATTGATATTATCGGTCGGAGTAAGAGAGATGCTACTGTTGCTTTCACTGCTATTGAAAAGGAATCAGCCAAAGTGGGGTTGACGGTAAACGAGGGCAAGACGAAATACATGATGTCTACTAACAACAACAAGAGAGCACGGGATCTAGTCTCTTATGTTACTGCGGGCAACTTCTAATGACAAGGAATTCATTTACCTTGGCACTGCCGTAACCAGCAACAATGATGTCAGTCTGGAAATTAAGCGGAGAATAACAATTACTAATAGGTGCTACTACGGTCTCAGTAAGCAATTACGTTGCAGAGCTCTCTCTCTCGATCGACAAAGCTAACACTCTACAAGACGCTCATTCTACCTGTGCTTCTTTATGGCGCTGAAGCATGGGTGGTTTCGACAACAGACGCAGCCGCTCTTGGAGTGTTCGAGAGGAAAGTTCTCCGCAAAATCTTTGGTCCTGTTCGAGTTGGCGACGACTATCGCATTCGAATGAACCACGAGCTGTATGAGCTCTACGCCGACATTGGCATAGTTAAGCGTATAACAATACAGCGATTACGCTGGCTGGGTCATGTCCATCGTATGGACAAAGAAGCTCCAGCGAAAGAGGTATTCGAAGAGAAGGTCCCCGGTCAACGACGAAGAATGAGACCATGCCTCCGGTGGTTAGACCAAGCTGAGGAAGCCCTAACCACGCTTGGCATTAATGATTGGAGAAGGCTCGCGCAAAACAGAGGCGCCTGGCGAGAGCTAATGAGGTCGGCCCTAACCTGACAACGGGTTGTTATGGCTATCTAAGTAAGTAATATTACAACTCATTCTTTTTATAATAATAATTCAAAGAGTTTAAGATTCTTTCTTTTTCTACTTAATTATTACATTTAACTTTAGATATACAATATTTTGATTTAAACTCAAAGTCTTATGGAGGCGAAAATTTACAGAAACCTATTTGAATATATCTCTCATAAACACCTTCACATTTCTTCTAGACAAAACATGGAGATTGTAAAAACGGAGCTGTACTCCAATTTATCTAAGAATTCCAAATTATTTCTTTAAAGATCCAGCATGCTCTTTTTGCGGAGAATGCTTTGTATCTCGAATGTATGTAAATACTGTTTGATTTAGCGCTTAATGTTTGAACTGACTGGACTGTGTCTCCACTTAACCGCACCTTGAACTCAGAGGTTAATGTTTATTGCATAGTGTTCTTGTACCAAATTTTATAAAATTCACATCAGTAACTTGCGACCATTGAATGTTTTTCGTTTTTATACAATGCCTATCTCTTTAATCCTTGCTATTTTTCAGTTAAAAGGTAATTGTATCATTTTATTTTCTTGAAAATTTTTTGTAATATTATAGTTTAAGCTCTTAGCGGCTATAGATGAAGCCATTCCAACATCCCCAAGAAATTTAATAATGTCCGGGAAGTGATTTTGTTTCGAGTTACATACATATTATTCCCTGCAAAAACGTTTTTGCTATAATATCTTAAATACTTTTTCTGAAGTTGCCACACCCATTTAGAGTGTGTAGAACTCTAAAAAAAATATTTGATTTTAATATTACATGAGAGTTCTATATCCATGAGTTGATGTTTTAAGTAGTTAAAAACTTAAGTTTTTGTATGAATAAACTTTCAAAACTTCTTTGCTAGTGGATACCACAATTGTTTCAGAGCTTTTTATTTCGAATCTAAAGTTTATAAGTTTACTCATCCTCCGAATTTTTTTTTTTAGTTTTATAGTTGGAAAACAAAACAATACAATGGGATGCTCAGTATAGATATAGTTCTAAAATGCTGCAACACTTTGGTTGCGAATCACAAAACATAAAGCTTTAAACAAAGTTTATAACAATTAATTTTTCTATGAAATAAAATACGAAATTTTCACATGAATTAATTGGAAAATCTGTTGATTTCTAAAAGTTAAAAAAAGATTCTTAGTATGCTGATACACCCATTTGATTTTGTAATAGAAAATAAACACTTGATGTTCACTATTTTTCCACAAATTCAAACACATGTCATCTTCTTAAAACTACAAACACCCGCAGTTATTTTTTTAGCGTTAAAATGTCAATTTAAATATTTCACAATATTATTCTTTATTTTTGAGCATAACCCAATCCAACCGCAGACCCCCACCCCCCCAAAAATGTAACTTTTTTGCAAACCAAACATTTTTTATTCAAAAAAAAAAATAAAAGCGTTTTTTCCTCAACGCTACATAATAAAATGAGAAATTCTGAAAATCTACAAAACTTTTTTAATTAATTAACTATGACGGCTACACGACCACGTCAAATTGCATTCACCATGCCAAACAGTTCGCTTCGTTCACTACTTTTTTTCAGTTTCTATATGGAATTTAATACAAAAAAAAATCTACCAAATTGTCCTTTTAGCGCTGGTTTTCGAGCAGCTAAAAAAAAAGGTTTATATTAAAAATTTTTATATTCAACTAAATGTAATAATTATGAGTTTCTTGTGCTGACCCTGCACGCTTGTCGCTTTCGTTGCATGCGCATCCTTTAGTTGTGCGGATCTCAGTATGTTAACCCTTTTTTTTTGTGTTTTGTGTCCTTTTGCCACTCTCTTTGAGATTCATTTCGTTTAGCTCGTTAACGCATTGTCTATGCATTGGGTTATTTTGTGGTTGTAGAGGGCGTTGCTGGATTTTTTCTAATAAATATAGAGAATTTCATATATCATAACTTATTATGTTTTTAATTTTTTTTTTTGCCTTCAAGGTGTTGAGAAATATTTAATTTGTCACAAAAAATTTATGTGGCGGCTTATGCCAACATTGGTCTGTGGGCGAAAATGACGAAAAAATGTTGAACAGGTGCATATGAGAAATGATTTTAGTCTTTGCAGAATGCACACGTGATTTGAAAACAAAAAGGATTTATACTTAAAAAAAGTTGCAGCGCGCTAAGTTCTATTTCTTGTGTCCACTATTTATTTCGATCAGAAACAGTCTAAGTCTAAGTTATTACAAAAACACATTTGAGCATAGCTTTGAAAAGTGCTTTTCTTATGAGATATCTAACTTATGAATTTTTTTTCTACATCTTGGGAATGCCTAGGCCCTCATAAAATGATTTGGAATTAATTTTCGCGACTTAATTTTTGCATAAGATATTATGAAATAGTACCAGAAATATTTCATTTCAAATATTGCCAACGGACTGTTACATAAATATTTCTTACATATTTTAAAAGTAAGGTTTCACATGCAATCATTCTGAACTGTTTCTGAAACATTCCAAATTCATCGCTTTCTGAACCTTTCAAATGATGTCTTTCTGTCACGTTGCATATGAAATTTTTCACATATATACATTCTGAAGTGTTTCTGAAAGGTCCCAAATGTAATGTTTACTGAATTTCTCTATTGAAATCTATGTAATGTTTTCCGACTCTCTGTTTGTATAGTATGTTGTCCATTACAAGTTAAGTAATGCCGAGAGTAAAGTGAAGCCAATAATTCAGTCCCGATTTCAGTTACGATGAATAAACCCTTTTAATCTTAAAAAATTTCTGTAATGTTACAAACTAAATCAAAAAGCGGATTTTGACACTTTCTAAAATGTAAATTAAAGTTTTCTGAAACGTAGCTGAAACTTTGTAAGATTTCTGAAAGGTTTACGAAACGTTGCATGTCTAGTTGGAATTTTTCAGTCGATTGTTCTGTGTTTGTGGAGTGGTTAGGTTAGCTTAGAGTGGCGGCTTAGCATACAGGCAAAGCCAATAAATAGCACTGATGTGCCGTTTTAAAACCACATACGTGATCCTACAAAACTGGCAAGAAGATTGTTATTAGATTTTAATTAAGGACCATAGTTAGAATAAAAACTATATCCAGTTAGTCCTGTTGAGGTAGTTAAGCAGCAAGCTGATATCAGTTTCGGCCAGTTCGCTGAAGTTGTTAAAGAAAGCTTGTCCTAGATATTTGAGCCTGGTTCTGGCAAGGGCCGGACAGATGCAGAGAAAGTGTTCAACAGATTCTTTCTCGTTTACATTCAGACAATTACGGCAGTAAGGGTTGAATGGGATACCTAATTTTTCAGCAAAGGTGCCGATAGTCCAGTGTCCAATGCAAGTCGCGGTGATTCTCGCGATATCTTTGCGGCTCTTGGACAATAGGTCAGTGGTTTTTGTCTTATTATATGATGGCCAAATCGCCCTGGATGTCCTGCAGGTTTGCAAAGATCTCCAGTTTTTTGCTGCTTCGGAAAGAAAGAGCGAGAAGACTTTTTTCTTATTTATACTAATTGAAGTGTACACGGGCTCTGGGGCTCCGGTTTCATAGAGAGAGGAACCGTGCCTTGCTATTTCGTCAGCCTTTTCATTACCCTCAATGTTCCTATGGCCTGGAACCCATATAAGGGTTATGTCAAGCTGACGCCCTAGCCTAGCTAATTCGCTCCTACTTAGTGCTACTAATTTAGATTTTATCAACTCCGAGTTTGGAGCCTTGATGGCAGCCTGGCTATCGGAGAAGATTGCTAGCTTTCCCATATTAGTATTGCCCACTAGCTTGCAGGCTGCTAAAATAGCAAAGACTTCTGCTTGGAAAACGCTAGCTGAGTTTGGTAAGCGGAAAGATTTAGAAATTTCTGGGTCTTTTGAGTAGACCCCCGCACCCACACCGCAGGCCATCTTTAACCCATCGGTGTATATTGTGGTTTCAAAATTTGAGTCGATAGTGCCCTCCTCCCATTGAAACCTCTCCGAAATCCTCACCTGGAAATTTTTCTCGAAGTTGAGAGTAGGGCAGATGTAGTCTGTTGGGAGATTAGCCAATTCACTTAACAGTGCATTTGTTACCGTGTCAAAATTACTTCTAAGCCAGATCTGATTGCAAAATGCTGGTAATTTTTTCTAAAATCGTTCCAAGAAAGTAAACTTAGAGCTCTGAGAAATTTTTTTTTTTCATTTTCACTTTTAAATCTCGGCCTAAGAATTATATTGTAGAAGAAAAACCACTCCAAAAAGATAATAGAACAAAGATAAAATAGCTTCAGAAGCAGGAAAATTTCTAAAAAAAATTCATATAACTTCGGTCCAAATTCTTTTAGAGCTTTGTGCAAATATTTATGGTTTTTTCCTTATGTTTTTTGACAGATTATCTTGAGATTATATTTCGATTAAGGATTTTATTTTTTCGGCAGTGAAATATGGACTTCCAAAAAAAATTTATTGAAATTCGGTCCTAATTTTATTGGAAAATTTTCAGCGTTGAAATGGGAACTAAATTTTTTTTTTGGAAAAAGTTAATAACGTTTTTTTATACGCCAAAAAATTTAATTTTTTGCCGGTAATAAATGTTGATGACCTTTTTTGGCTTGTTAAAAATCCTCCAATTCACGGCATTTTCGAAATTTTTCAATTCCTACAAGGCTCCCAGCTTCGAAATGCAATTCCATTTGGCAACCCTAGCTGTAGACGCTTCTCAGTTTCTATTCTGCCAATTATATGAATTTGATTCCTTTTTGTAGAGCATTGAAAATTTATGTTTTTTCTCAAATACAATATATTAGTTGGAGAATAAAAGGGCATAAAGCATTTAACTAAAAGCATTCATATCATATGAATAAACAAACATTTATTCATAAAGCTACACCCAACTGGAGAATAGAATACAAGTGACCATGTCAACTTCAACTTTTGCAACATGACTGGCTGGCTGCTTATTGAACGTTGTACATAACCTTTCTACTTTGAAAACTTCAAACATTCATGACTTCGACCATACATCAGAGGATATATCAAGAAATAATCGACCAAACAATAGCGTGATGTTGTAAAATGTCTTTGTATATGTTGATATTTTAAAGGGGTGTGTCACCCCCTCTATAAGCAAACATTTTAAAACGCTGTACCGGATGCTTTGCTTTAGTAAATACAACTAAACTTCACATAAGTACTAAGTACAAAGATTTTAATCAAGCACCGTTGACAAAAAGGCGTGCCACCTCCCATACAAATAAAATTTTTACAATGCTATGCTAAAAGAGATATTTAGAGATATACAATTAAATTTCATTCTATACTAAAAATGGTTTGTACAAGCAGTACACAAAAAGCTGTCGAATTTTAACAATTTTTCAAAATTTTTGAGCAATAAGAGAATAATTTTAAAAAAAAAAAATTGTTATCTCAGCAAATATGAATTCTTCGAAAAAATACTGCTTAAAAATTCAATTTTAGGCACTTCCGAAATAAAGTATTTTATTCGAATTATGCTGAAATAATTTATAGTAAATCATCAAATTATCATATACATATAACCAACCCCTTTATTTTGAAAGTGGTCTAAGTCCCACTTCGTTGAGATGAAAAAAATTAATTAACTTGAAATCGACTGTATAAAATTTATATGATTGTTTCTTCTAAACAAAGTTTAACTTAGACCACTTTCAAAATTACTTGTTCAGAGGTACAAGTCACTACTTAAAATCTGTAAAATTGTTAGAACTCAAGGTTCAAAACCACGCCACGCGTCTCTCCGACAAAGCTGAATCAACCGATTCTTGGAATCCTTTTTTGATTTCAGTCTTAGTATAACAAAAATGCTATACGTATGTAGAAAAATTGCTTTCAATAAAATTTTTAGAATTTTGAGGAAACATTTTCAGAAACTTCAGTGTTGCCCAAAAGTGCAAATTCCCCGCTGGGCATGTGAACTCGTACTCATAGTTATACCATACATTATGACATATGAAACTAAATATTTGCGAAACTGGTACTAAACACAAAATAAGGACAACTGCAATCCAAAACCGTGTACATACACACACCCAAACCATTTGAATTGTATGAGAGCGTCATGTGCTGACAGTACAAATAAAAAGCTGCCTTTTGTTTGATTTTGATTTTGGCACGCGATATGATGCTTTTAGTGCAGAATTTGTTTGGTCTTTTTTGTTATCGTCGGTATAGTGATTGTTCATACAAACATATATTTTGTTGTTTTTATTGTATTATTTACAATACAACAAACAATACGAAATGATTGTAATTGTTGATTTTGTTTTGTTGCAGCAACAAAAAAGAATGTCGACTTTATTTTGTTAAGATTTATTGGCTTAAATAACATTGGGGATATTAAGAAGGATTCTGTTTTCAGGATTTATATTAAATGGCGCTGCATACTATGACAGCTAATTAGCAATGAGAGTGCGTGTTTTGTGAAATCAGAGATTTTCTTTTTTTGAATATTACTAATAAAACTTTCAATAAATTTGGATTTTATTTAGTATTTATATTTTAATTGACAGCAACATTGTATTTTTAGCTTTAATGTTGAATACATTGATTAGATTTACCGAGAAATCAATTATGAAATTTTTGATATTTGGCAGATATTACGTGAAGCAAAAATTGTTGCATTGTTGTCCCTAAAACTTTAAGCAAATTGTTGCAGCATTTTTTTTGTAATTTTTCTTTCATAAAATTTCCAAATTAAAACATCAGTCCAAAGTCCTTTTACGCTACTACTGCACACATAACATCAAAATAAAGGACATAAGGTGTTGACTTTATTAGCTGTTGTTGGTAACATAGGAGTGCATGTTGCAACAACTGTGATGATGACATTGTACTCCTTGTTGTTGTTGTTGCACAAAATGCAATGAGTTGCAATTGCAACTCATGACAACAGCAACAACAGAGAAGGGCAACAGCAATAAAAAAAAAGTACAAAACAACGAGAACATGGCTGCATGTGCGTGCATAATATTTATTTCATTGCACAAAAATATTGCAACTGCATTTTTGTTTGCACAACAAAAACAACGATTGCAAAGTCTACATATGGATGGTGGTGGTAAAATGCAGTTGAATTTTCGCCTAAAGCGCATGAAAGTTTAATGAGTTTCAAGTCAAAATGCAACGTTTCATTTTGAGCGAAAATTGAAGTTATAACTCAATGATTTCTTTAAAAAAACTTCAGGTATTTGGGTTTCGAGTTCTTTGATGTTTTTCGTGGCTTGGACAACTTTCTTCGTATATATCTATCTAATTTTCGTTTGTTGAAATTTCTCATTAGATTGAAACTATCAATTCCATTTAAGTAATCGAACCGAATCGTAGTTCATTGCTGCATAACTCTTTGGTGAAATAGCCATGCACATTCACTGGCTTCCGAAAAAAATTAATATTTTCTGTTCCAAATTGCATTTTCCAACGGAAACGTTGAACAGTGAAAATTACTATAGACCAGTGGTGGGCATGGAAATCTAATAAAAGGGCTAAACAACAACATCAAGCAACAACAAACGAAATTTTAAAGCTTTTTTTCTCTCATTTTCAAATTCGCCAACAGCACAAAAAAAAAACCAAATTTCACCACAAACAAAAAAAAATACTACATTCGTCAAGACACAATGCGGCACCGTCGCTTATGCCATTGTGTGTTGTTTTTGTTTTCATTTGAACTCAAGTCAACGCTGTGCCTCGATAGAGTTGAAATTTTGCGAATTTTTTTTCCGCTTGTTTGTGCGTCGATTAATGGTTTTAACAATGAGGACGGATAAGGACACTATGTGCCCACCACTGCTATAGACTTTCGATATACAACATTTTTTCTACGGATATGGTTTCTTAAATGTATGAAGCTTCAGTTGGTAGTATTAAAGCTTTGCGAAAACATTGAGAAGTTGTTTCGTTTTTAATCTTTTTACAAAATATAAAACAATTTGGTCGTGAAACCATGTAACAGTAAGTTTTTATTTCAAAATCATCGCAAAAATTATAACACATGATTACTAATTTAAGTAAAATACATTTCTTAACAGTACCATTGCTTAGAAACTTAAGTTTTACAATAAACTTTCTAATTTTCATTAACATTTTAACAAACCCTAATAAAATTCATTACTTGCTACTTCATCGCCCTGTCCATATTTTTGTTTCTCACGCAATTGTTTGCGGAGGCTCCAACATAGCCACGATTTCCCCTTCTTATATCGTATTCTTATGCCTAGAATGTTAACAAATCCACGTTGAGTTTATATAATTTAATTTCCAAGAACTTTCAACATCTGCCACTGATTGTTCCCATATGCCTGCTTAAAATAATAAAAAAATATGCAACTCTATTAACATTTATAAATGGTTATTAACCTGAACTGGAAGTGCAGTCAAAATATTAAATTAAAACGTAGTGATTAAGTACAATTTATTAACTACTAATTGCTACATATGATGATAAAAAATCGACTGAATATTTTTATTTAAATTCTTTTACGTGGAAAAACCTATGATTAATGACAAAAATGCATGATGAATTTTAAGGGGGCAGACTGTTAACATGCATTGTTAGCATAATACAAAGGGGCACCAGAATCGTCTAAAGTTAAGAAATGCCGTAGCAAACACGCAATTTCATTCAAATGGGGAAATAAGTAGATTTAGAACCTTCTCAAGTAAATGCATCAAAAGTCAATTAAAATCAATTTAATTGAATTACAGCCGAAAAACCGCAATCACTCAAATGGCAGCTACTTGGCACTCCCAACTACTCTCTCATCACAATGTGCATATCTCTGCAATGCAGCATTTTGATGTAACACTTAATCTTGACAGAATAATTTGCACAAATCACCTAAATCAATTGTTTAGGGTGCAAAATACTAAATGCACCTCATGACTCCTTTGTATCACTGAGCTGAACGCTGGTTCTTCAGAAATATGGGCACATGGGGAGCTGTCAATCTTTAAATTGAAAATTTTCATTTCAATGCATAACGAGAAAAGACTCCGTTCCAACTGATTTTGATGCCATTGCAAACAAATTGACTTTTACTAGAGCGCCGTATCGAGAAACAATGACAACCAGCAAGTGAGGCGAGGGAGAGTCTGTTGAAGAAATGCCAAGTTTGAGAGAGGGTCAGTTTTGTTTTCGGTGCGTAAGCAACGCAAGTACGTTAAAGCAAAGTAGTTGGGCTCAAACGATTGGTGTTCTTTTGTTTACTATAACCAAAATTTGGTGCAATTTTATGCAACTTGTTGATTTTACTTTAAGGATTTTACAATTCTACTCTCTCTCACTCTGTTTCTCTTGCTATTTATACTCTTTGAGTGTTGGGTAACGTGTGAAATGATTTTATTTTAATAAATTTATTTATTAAGTATTTCTTTTGTCTTATTTCGATGTGGAGCTTACTTCTTTTAACCCATTTAATAAGTCCAATCGTTTAAAGGATTGGACGCCAAAATTAATATAACCTTTTCTAGCTCGATGCAGTTGATCTTTTAAGGGTTTAATGTCAGAAGCGTAATATCAAAGGTAGCTCATCCGTGAATGCAGAAGGCAAACTTTCTAGATTTTTTCTGTTTTTAAGATACTAGCCTAAAATCCAAGACGTCTTCCCATCCACTGCGGAAAAGTTGTATATTTTAGAAAATTTAAAAAGAAAATCACCATAATGACTGCTATCTGAGCTATGCCATATGTTTTGGAATTCTGTCATCAATGCATGCGTCTAATTTTATTTTCATTCCATGCACTGCGTTACCTTTAATGGTATTTTTTTATTGAAAACAGTATCTCTTTTGGGGTATTATTGGCTTTAGTCAAGTAAAATTTATAGTGCAGTTCAAAAATTGCCTTAGCCAAGGAGTCCGTGTACTTCATTGAACAAAAGGTCCCTGAACAACTTTCCCTGTACGAGACCTATTTTGATACTCACACCTATTTAAAAATATTGATTTACTCGAGATAGCTTCCATTGACTTTATCCCGATTTCGTTTCGTGAGGTAATTCAAAATGCTTATACCAAATCTTAGTATGTTATTCAGATCTTGAAGATCTTCGTTGATCGGAAGAAGAAAAACTATGCTGTGCTCTTAAGCTTAGTTAGTTTTCTGACTCTCAATTATCGACTAGCATTCCATGACAATCTTTCTTACATAACAAAGTTAGTTAGTACTCCAAAGCAGGATTGATTTTTAGCATAAGGACTTCTCAAAGGTTACTTAATATCAGGGACTTGAACCATTTCTGAACCGGAAAACCGCTTTTTTTTAATAATTAACTGAATCATTAACTGAACTGAAATTTTCAACAAATGATTGATCCGAACCGAAAACCGAACCACTTTTTATAAAGGTTTGAGGGTTCATTTTGACCAATTTTCAATAGACAAATTTTCCCCACTTTTTTATTTTTTCTTTTGTTAAATATGGAAATTGATGAAAATTTGAAAGAAATAACGAAGCATGAGACAGAGTTCAAAAAGAAATCATTAATAGATAAAATCAAATCGTTTGATAATACAAAGCGGCTTTCAAATAATGGTATTATTTTGAACTTTAAGAGTAACTACCCTGGCAAAGAATTATCTGAGTTAGCTGAAACTATTTTTAGTATTCCAGCAACCCAGGTTTCGGTAGAGAGGACATTGTCTACCCTAAAACTTATACTCAGAGATCTGCGGGGAAATATTGACGAGGACTTGTTAAAAGATATTTTTCTCATCAATCTCAACTGGTTATTGTAAATCAAAATTTTTATCAAATACTAATATTTTACTACGTACTTATAGTGTATGACATTAATTAAGTATATGAACATGTATATTTCTATGTTCTTTTGGATTGTTACTGAATAAAAATAACTCAAATTTGCATAGTTTTTTTTTTCATTCCCGAACCGTTGAACCGAACCGAAACCCCGGTTCAAAGAAAACAAAAACCGTTTTGACGAACCAATCCAAAAGTGCAAGAACGTTACGAACCGACCAAATTTTTCACCTGGTTCACGTCCCTGCTAAATATATTGTATGCTTAAATAAGTGCCAATTTAATGTCTTATATTCGATTATTTCTTAACTGTAGTCCAATAGGTTATTCTTTAAAAATGTCAAGAATTGAATTCGAGTCAGCATAATATCTGTTTCGGTTTTTCGGATTTTATTTAAGTCGCTCACAAACACAATTTGCTAAGTTATTGACCGGACAAAAGTTATAGACCGTACAAAAGTTATAGACCGTACAACATGATTTGGCCACAATCACTTTTTACGGCGTTCAGGTATCTGAGAAACATTTCTCAAATATAATACCTATGCGATTATAAACCATTCAATAGACCCGGCATAATACCTCGAAGTAATGCCGCCAGATATGAGGGAAACTTTTGCATTACATTTATCACATTCAATAAACATGCCGAAATTATTCATATCTCACTGACTGGTCTTTTCAAAGTAATAGATGAAGCTTTTACATAAAATAAGAAGGGAATGAAAAGAAGAAATAATTCTTTACGAATAAGTATGCAAGTACTCAAAGTGACAAATTTTAAGAGACAAAACATTAAATTCTTGCTTCAGGTTATAAAAATTGAACTCACAGCTACAAGACAAAAACAGTTCACTTCAGAGTAGCAAAATCAGAACTAAAATAAAATTATTTCACAACATGTCAAATTCCTTAGTCAACGTTTACACGAGGAAAGTCTTGCCGCAAAGTTTCCTTGTTTGTAGGCAAGAGGGGAAAAGCGAAAGGGACGAGGTAAAAAATTTGTCATATGTTGCAAACGCGAAACGAAAATCACAAAAGAGAATGGACAAGAATTGGTCTCTCAGACTTTCCTCGTGTAAACGCCGACTTATTTCATTTATGTTTCCTTCGTTAAAAACATTTTAAGATGTTGTCCAACACTACTCATTCAAAGATTTGCCGCAAGCTCTCATGACTTTAAATGGTCTCACGTCCAATTGCTAGTAGAAGGTTGAGTTTAGGTTTAGTACTTCTATTACTGGTTGCATTTTGGTTTACCACTTAGACATTCTATGGATGCAGGCTGGATTGTACAAAACGAAAGCATCCAATGTCCAGAAATTATTGTTGATTTTGAAATATTTGAGTAGCTGCGACAGTAAATGTGGTATGGTGTTATGCAAAGGGTTTTCTTTTGTTCGGACTGACCTTTTGTTCATAATCGACTTCAAATATTCATTCATTCAGTCAAGACAATAGAGTGCGAAAAACTGCTTGGAGAAATTTAAATTGCATTCTCTAAGTAATTTACTGTGAGTAAGCAAAATGGAAAATAAATTTAATTTTAAATAAATTGAGTTAAAATTTTAATTCAATTTCTGAAAAATATGAAAAAGCTAAAAATTCGTATGCCTGCTCCATTTTGACTCCTACTGTACTTGGTATCACTTTTTAGGCCAAAAATGTTACCAACTGCGCGCTTGCAAATCGATTTGCATTGTTTTGCGGTGACACTTGCAGGGTTGCATTGAATTTCAATTCGATTTGCTTGCAAACAATGGCACAGAATTTATGGAATGCAGAATGCAATTTCGTGGTTGCATTGTTTCCGTTCAGCGGAAGATAAAATTTTGAAATTGGAAATCCTGCATGCCATGCAATAGAAATGACTGTTTTTTTTTTGTCAAGATTTCATTCAGTGCAATAAATTTTACAAGAGACGTCAGTGAGATTGTTATCGCTTATGTGGAATGCTAAATTGGAAATTTTGCTATAAAGACAAATGCTACTTTTACAGAGAGAGATATAGAGAGAGTGTGAGAGTAACAGATCGAACGTCACTTCAATGTGTTTTAAAATAACTTTGTTTTGGAAGGATTGAAATGGTTTTGCAAAACTTAGGTTAGTTCTATATATTGATGTGCTTATAGTTTCACAGAAATGACAGTAATATCTGATAGTTCAGGCAAGCTTTCGGCACAATTATATATATCCTCCCTCTCACTACATTCTGCGGCAACTAAGTTCCTACTGCTTACATAACCCAGCGGCGAACGGTGCCTACTAACTTACAAAGTATACGAGCTAGTAAACAGAATGCCACTTGCTAACTTACAATGTGTACGAGCTCGTAGACAGTTTGCCTTCAGTCAGCTTACAGGGTACATGTGCTCGTAATGTGTTTATCGAGTGAACACATCGTGACCCTGATTACTTTTGGTGATAGTGGAAGTCGTTCAGCCTATAAAACGGCCATGCATTAGCAAAAGTATATTAGGTGTGTATATGGGGTAGTGTGATTTACTACCTTCACAGTGTGTTACAAATTATCGCTTCTGTAATCAATTTCTTCGCCGCTGGGAAAGGCTTTTCAAGCTCGTTCATTTGTTTCATTGAATAGAGATGTTTTCAATTACATATTTGGATATCAATAATTTCACTATATTCTATGATTATATGCTGTTTATTCAATCAGTAGATTGCTCTCCACAACCTCTCATATACAATGATTTCAAGTGAACTGCAAAATCTCAAATGCAATTCCCCATGATAATAAAAATTAACTTTAACAAAATTTACTAAATATATGGTACAACCTTAGAGATTATTATAGCGTTACAAAAACTGGAGTGGGTGTTACTTTCCTCTCAAAAAGTGACACACCATGATCACAGAAGGCAAAAATCAATTTAACACCCATAAAATTTGGATGTGCCAAAAATAATTAAATTTCAAGTAGATCCTTACACAGGATGTGAGTGGTATGAGAAATCAACACCACGAAGCCAATCAGTGGTGTCATGGGTAATAGTCTGATTTACGGAAAGCAAACATTAAACGAATGAAAATGAAATTTTGTTCTATTCCTGTTTTGCTCCATAATTAAATGATAAACTAATCTTCTTCTAATAATAAGACACTGCACGTAAAACGATGCCAATGAGACCCACAAAAATATTATGATACCAAGAGAAAGGATTCAAAATAATTATTCTTCTACAAGTGACAGAGGAAGGAGATTTGCGAATGACTGCAGCATTTTGGTCTCCTTTTACCTATACATCCACACAAAATAAGAAAATCTAAAAAAAAAAAAAACTATTTTTCCACTAACATTATGAGTGTCTATGTATGTGTGTCTTTCCTCTTTCTTGCTGAAACTACCCTGTATCCCTGTGTTGAGCGCACATTTATCCTCTTAGCAAAAATGAAATATATTTTCCATTAAAAATTGTTCAATAATTAAATTTTTAACGTGCTTAGTGTTGGTAATCGCCTTTTTTCTGAAAAAAGTAGTAATAAAAAACTAAATAAATAAAAAGGCACCGAACTCTAAAAATAATGGGTTTTTATTGGTATTTTGTAGAGAATTTTACTATTTTTGTCATTTACTATTTTCCTTTTTATTTTAAGCTTTTCTCCTTTTTTTTATTTTTATCTCTTTTTTTTTTGTACAAGTTACTCATAGTGTTGGTAGATGGTATTGATAATTTCTGTAATACTTAGAGCACGATATATTTTTATTATATAAAATAGTTTACGGTGTTAGAAAATTTTAATATAATGAAAAAAAAAAGATAAAACAATAAAACTGGCCATTTTTTATAAAGAAAACAAAAATTCTATTGCATACTTTTAGTTGTAAAAGAAAGGTAAAATTCCATTCGATACTTTAAGTTGTTAAAGAAAGCTAGATTTCACTTGTCAAATATGAGGAGAAGACGAAAATTCTGAGGAACACGCAGCAGAAGCAAAATGTGCAGGAGCGGGAAGTTGGTGAGCGAAACTAACAGGGGACTGAGCCCCCTAGTTTTTTAAAAACGGAAATAAGCACAATTAACGAAGCAAAATGAATAAATAACACATTCGCACAAGGAAAAATTTTTTTGGAGTAGACATGAGGTAGGTGTATTCTGAAGTTGAATAATATACATAGAAAACATTGCTTTGCGTACTTACCGAACTAAATGAGAACGTTAATTTATTGAAAAACTTGCTCGTTGGAAATCGTTTTTGAAGACACTTTCTAACTCTATATTTCATTTTCTCAAAGTAATGGACATCACCAACGTAAAACTTTCGAAAATTTATCGAATTGATCATAACTTTGGGAATTCCATCAACAGACTTTCGTTTTGTCGAAGTTTCGATTTTTATAAATTCTGTACCTAGTAGGTGTGTATGTATTCTGATGTGCCCAGTTCGAATTCGGCGGTATATTTAACAAATTTTCGAAATATCTTTAGAACACAAGTGTCTTGACCGCTTAAGCCTTTAAAAAACACAACGTGCCCCAGAGTTAACCTTTAAACCAGACAAATACTTGCCATACCACTCAAAAATGACGTACACATAAATCTTGGCCGAGATGCAATTGGTTGAAGCATTAACTGCGATAAGCTTTGAAGAGAAAACAGATATCAAAATCAACTCTTGAACACTGGATTGACACAAATCAAGTGTTGTAGAATGTTTGACATGAAAATTGAAATGATGTACTTGATGTATTTGACATGGAACGTATTGAATTGGAATGGTATGGAATTTCTCCTAAAAGAATCATTTCATTTTTCAATATGGTATCCTTTTAGCTTGATACAATTTCCGAAATGTTACTTCAAATTTGAACAGAATTAATTTCACCAAACCAACAAAATTGGCATTAATTTCTTTGAAGTCAAACCTCCTTCTCCCGAGCCATTTCTTAAAGCTCGAATATAGACAATAGCTACACACATAAGTCTAACACTTTGTATAGAATATGGTCGATGTTTAAGCAATTTCAACCCTAATTCATAATATTTTTTTGAAAGACTCTAGCAGTTATCTTTTAACACTTAGTTGGAATAATGTTCACCTTTAAAGGTCCTTCCATTGGTATGGATTGACGCGAAAAGTTCATAATAAATTGTGTTCTATCATCAGTCAGTTGCGCAAAATTACGATATTTATCTTGCAGAAAACGGTCAAACCTCCGTATTATATGTATAAGGAAACTTAAGTGAGTGACTGCTTTTCTTCTGTCTATATCTTGAAAGTGTTAGCCTGAATTTAAAGTGTTCTTTCCAAATTACGTTATTTGAGATGAAGTCAAGTCGGAGAAAGTCTTTAATTGAAAGTTTCAAACGTCTGTGCTGAATGTGTCACTTTCAGTCACTCACTTGTTTCGCCTCACATAATACGGTGGTAGTTTCCAACTGGTCATTCGATAGTTTTACAACCGCTCGATGCAAGTGCCTTACCAATATCGCTCGATTTCAATTTCGAATGCGTTACCATATCTTGTATTTTTTCAATCATTTTTGATGTGGTGAACTCATTTCAATGATCTGAGCATTTTTCTTGAAAAACCAAGGTGATGGTTTCCAAATAATCCACAAAAGCTTGAATTATAACTTATGTTGCGCAATTTTTTGTGTCCAGCAGGGCCCAAATTTGTTTAAAGTGCTCTAATTTTTTGTAAATTAGCCTACAGTCATTTTTCCATGAATTAAAAATTAGCCCAAATTTGATATCTCTTTAAAAGAAGAGTTCTTTCGATCCCATTAACAGGAGATTTCTTACGATGATTTTATTTTGTTCTTTTAATTTGCTGACGACTTTTCTTGCGTAATGTCGCCCATAAGTCAAAATTGAAAAAATAACTGGAAAAAATATTTTAATAAGTTAGTTCTCAAAGGAAGAAATGGTCACTTTTAACAAAAATATGTCCGAAATTTGTAAGGATGTTTTTTGAGCAATATTTCCCATAATTTTTTACTCACAGCCCATATTAGTGTAATTACCGTCGAGTAAAGTTTTTAATTATAAACTTTTTTTTTCTCTTAATATGTCACTAGACTACTTCATAATATCAGTGGATTTTTAGCTTTTTGATTTCAGTTCTGGTTTCCAGATTGGTATTAATTCTAATAATTTTCAAAACATCCGACCTTATTTGCATTACTTTCAAAATCTTCCTTTTGATTCGATCCAGGGCTATATATTTGCAGTTTATTTATGTTGATTTAATATTCTTTATATCACTGAATATCGATATTTTTGAAACGATACTTATTTCCTGCTAATTTTAAAACAATATATCGCTGTCTATGTGAGCTGTGTCTGCGTGTGTTGGTGTACGCCTGTGCTTGTGACGTTAACATTTTGTCAGGCAGGTGGCATATTAGATTTACAATGTTTTTTATTAATTTTCCTCGACGTTATTTTGCACGACGTTTTAAATTTTGTTTTTTTCCTTATGTGTTGCAAAATAATTATTACTCTTCAGTTTATTTATTTTTCGTTTTGCATTTTGCCACCAACTGCAGATTAAAGAGAAAAGTCAGTATCCTTGCAGTTTACATAGGTACTTGATGGAAGTTGCCAGCTTTTTGGATGGCATCGCATATCAATTGAAATTCATTCGATATATTGAGAAATCAGTGCGTATTTAGAAATTTTGATATGTTTTTCATATCCCCGACTTTTTCATTATTCTCATATTATACATTTTACGGTATGATCAAGTTTTACAGCTTTCCAAAACATTGATTGATACATCTTCGCAATTTTAATGTCATTCCTCAAACTCACATTTAAAGTAATTTTTTAAAATATGGCAACCCTTCGAAAATCTTCAAACTGTTTGAAAACAACAACAGTAAAACATTGTTCATTAGTTGGATATTGGGAGGGAAAAAAAAATTGCTCCAAGGGGTTTTGGTACTCTTTGTTTTTTAATCCTTTGGAACTATTTTTGGATGCTATGTATTATATATTTTTGCACAAATAGTTTTTGCAAATAATTTTTGCACATTTTTAGCATCCTTTTTTGAAGGTTTTAGTTTTCACAAAGCAATAGCCACAAAATGTAATCTTTCATAAGGTAGCCAGGTACTATACCCCCCACTTTTCATTTACCTTTTGAGTAAAAAGGTGTTTCTTCTTGAATGTTTTTTTGTTTGTTTGTTTGCTTAGTGTACGACAACTACTGGCTGGAATTTATTTAACGTGGCAGGAACACATTTGCTACCATTTCTGCATGCATGCGACAGTTTTTTTGGTCACTTTTTTTTATCCAGATATTTGGATGGGTTTTTGCTTTCAATGAGGCGTGTTTGTGTGTTGTCAAAAGTAGTTTTTGGGTTTTTCTTTTCATTAGCAGGGTTGGGCTAAGTTTTTGCTATCAAAGTTGGGGCCTTGGTAACATTTTATGATTTTGTGTACATTACGAAATCTCTTTGTGTAATATAAAACTTATTATTTTCAAAACTATATGCTGCAAGTTAAAGGTCAGTTTTAGATATCATTGGTATTATTTTTGTTTTTAAATATTTTTTTTGTATTCACTTTATAATGCAATTCTTTTTCATATTGCTTAGAAATATTTCTAAGCCTTACATGTATGACCTAAGTAATTTCCCACACAAAAATATTTTAGCTCACAAGGAATTCATTGTATTTTGGATAAGAAAAATATTTATTCACATATGGGACAAGCAAATAGAGCATGCTGCCTTTCTCAACAATAACTTCAAATGCATACCTTTTGTTTGAAAATTTAGGGTTGACTTTGATCGCTAGTATGCAAAATTATCATAAATTGTTTGAATTCTCGTGAACATAGAATTTCATAAAAACTATGTATAAAATATTGGAGAAAATCAAGATATGTGACTTCAATTTAAGCCCAACATTGTTCTTTCTTTAAATAAACTAATATCGTTTTATTTGAAGTTAAGCAAAAAGTTACCTGTTGGCGTGGTAAACTTAATATGGGTATACATCTAAGCGCGCAAAACCCTCGCAAGTTGTGCAGTTTTGCGCCGTCGCAAATGAACTGTCAAAAATTGTATGGAAAGTTTTTTGAACAAGCTAGAAAAGTTTGCGCGAAAATTTGGTCGCGCAAACTTGCGCTGCTAATTTGTGCAATTGTTGTCACTCTCTTTTCCCATACGATTCTCTCAGCAAATATTTATTGTTTACACATTTTGTATTTGTCACTCTCTTTTCCCATACGATTCTCTCACAAAAAAATTACATGCTCATCAACTGACACAAATCACACAACATATTCGAAGGGGCGTTCGTGAAACGCAACGCGCAAAATTGCCTATTTTCACACAAATGGGAATCTTGAGCGTTGAGATGAATACCACTAATATTTTTTTATAACGAAATTTTCTTTATTTTCGGAAAAAATCTGTTTTCAAAGCATTTTTTGATTGAAATCTAACTGATCATTTTCCAAACATGATTCAAAAACATTTTGGGCTTGATGTAATTTTCACACTTGCATTTAATATAAATACTCAAACAGTTCACTAAATAAATATAATATTTCAGGCTATATCTTTGTATGGGACGTGCCACGCCTACTGCTAAAATCCCATTCACTTTTGGTTGAACTTTTTTGCTTTGGAAACTTAATAACAAACTTACTTTTCATTATATTTAATTTTGAAATAACGGTTTATTCAATATAACGTTTGCAATTTCTTATACATATATATGGGCGGTGTTACGCCCACTGCTGCAATCCATTTTTGATTCAGTAAAAGTTTCTAGTAACTAACATAATCACACTGAATTTCTTTGAGATTTTTCTGCATTTATGTGACTGTGCTTGTGATGCCACGCCCATTTTTTCTTCAAATATGCCTTATAACATGCTGAAATATTTGGCTTAGAAAAAACGCTTAAAATATTTTGTATATATGGGAAGTGCCACGCCCACATGTAGAATCTCGCAGAATTTAAGTAATTTTCATAGTTTACAATCGCTCTAAGAATATAAGTCTATGTAAAACAACTTTTTTTTGATTTTGTAAAGTACCACGCCCACTGAAGCGTTTTCAACCATATTTTAGCTCGGAAATAACTTGTAACAAGTCTGCTATTTATATTTTTCTCATAAGAATTACTGTAATAATTCAATAAAAGCAACCAAAAATTTTTTTGTGTTTATGGGAGGTGCCACGCCCCTTAAACAATCCTATCAAAATCCATTTGTTTTGAAAGCTCATAATATTTATTCATATTCATATTTTATTCAGTTAACTTTCATACAAAAGTACACCAAATATAACACTTAACTTCCATACAGGCAAATGCTTATATGGGAGGTTCCACGCCCACTGAAAATCTGATGACACCTACCTTTTCTTTGAAGATAGTTTATAGCACGTTAATTTTTTCCATTTAATTTTTTATAGCTATTATTTTATTAATGCTGTTATAATAAAGCTAAAAATTTTGTGTGCAGTGCCACGCCTTTGAAGGAGTTATAGCAAATTGTATAGTTGATCGGCCTCAACTAAACAAATTTCTTCAAAATTTTTGCAAATGCAAGTGCAATAAAATTTAATGTATTTTGAAATTTACGGCAGTGCCACGCCCTACTCAAAACATTACTAAGCTCAAAATCTTGTCAATTTTGTTTTCATAAGCACCAACTCTTCAAGTTTTTACAAAATCGCTGTAGTCGCTTTCGAATTAAAGTATAGCTATATGTTTCTTATCAATTTATATTTAAGTATAGGAGATGAATTCCATAAAATCTTCGCCAAAACTTGATATTCGTTTTAAAGTTGCATTCATTAAAAATTTCTAGCGATTATATGTAAACCGATATGACTGCGTTACTCCCAAAAACAGCCTGGTCACCTCAGCCTAACTAGAAAGCTACTTTCCCAAACAATAGAGGGGATACAACAAAAGTTTGAATAATAAAGAAATAAAACGCATTTAAGCAGTTTTTATTTCCTAATAAGATTTTAAAGGTAACATTAAGCAAAAAAAAAAAAAAGAAAAGAACAACAAGCAAAAGTCAGTCAGCATATTTTCTAAAGCAGGACATGAGATGCCGCGACGCGCCATGACGTTCTGCGTACGTTTCTAATAAGTTGTCATTAGGGTGATTTTTTTTTTTTTTTTTTTTCATCATCACGCGGTGTAACTTGCCTAAGATTCGTTACAGTTTTTTTCGTTATATTTTCTTAATGTACGGGCACCATGTTGCGGACTTATGGAGGAGTGCGCGCAGACTTTACACTTTTGGCGGCAGTTCATTACCTTGAATTTACAGTTACTTTCAGCGGAAACACTTGGCAAGTGGGTGGGGTGGGGTTGTTAGCAAGAAAAAAAAAATTTAAGAATACAATGTTTCTACTACACAACCCAAATAATGTATTTTTTTTTTTTTTTTTTTTTTTGAAATATTTTTTCTACTTTTAAGACCAGCTGAGTTCACCGCACAATCAACCTGAATATTACCGCAATGACTTTCGTAAACATCAGATGTTTTTAATATTTAAAATTTAATTTTAATGAAATTTATGAACTTTTACATTAGCATTTTCGAGGGGTCTTATGTTTTTTGTTTTTTTATTTTCCTTTTGAAGAAATTTAGTTACCTATCTCCTTTTTTATTGATTTTTGTTTTTTTTGTCTCTGCGGATACCAGAAGCATCAAGCGTAAAATTTGAATCTGTTTTGCAACCTAAAACAAGAGAAAAAAAAGACTTTGATAAAAATCTACAAGTCTTCTTTTGTAGCATTCTCTACACTGTAGAGTCTCTCCACTTGTAGACAGCTTAATTAAGTCATTATTTATATGCTTCGCAGTATAGTTCGTTTGTTCGTTGGTTAGTATTAACCTCTTTGGCAATGCACCGTACTTTTTTATTGTTTCCCTCATCATCTTGTTACTTTAACCTTGCTGACTTCTATGGAACGAACGAACCTGCATCGAATTAAAAGATTTTTTATTATTTTTGTATTATTTCCCTGCAATTTTTTGCATTACCTTCAGTAGCCTACTTGGCTTAGAGGGTTTTAGCCGCGGATATACGCGCGTCATCTATCAGCAAATCGTGATCAATGAATCTTATGGTTTTCAATGCATGTTAGGGTTTTTTCTCGCATTACTTTTTTATATTTGGCTGGTATTTTTCTTTTGTTTTTTTTTTCATACCAACATTTGTGTTTTTCATATGTAAGGAACTTTAACAAAAGTGTTTTAGCACTAAATACTTTTATTGTTCGTATGCTGTATGTAGTTCTCATATGATAAGTGCTATCGGAATATCATTAAATTTTTGAATTTTCAGATGTTGAACATCCTTACCTTAGGACTCTTAACGCAAAACAATGTATGGTATGCTAGAAAAATATGTATACAAAATTGCTTTAAGTATTCCTTTGTATATAAAACTCTTAGTGCTGATATCATAAGTATCATTAACCAGACCAAAAATAATTTTTGAAATATAAAATAATTTTTAGATGTGCGCTTCATTTGAAGAAGGATTTTCGAGCATTAAGGCATTGTGACAGAGATATTCTCAATTCCAAACAACTCAGGAGAAGTTTTTTAATGTGGTACTAAGAAAATGTTGAATTTAATTGTATTCTTTCTGATAGTCCTAATTCGGATATTTTTGACTCTGTCAGGATTTCATCATTGTTCGCATCATCGTCACAGTCCAATTCTCCACTAACTACAACTTTATCGTCACTAGCATTATTGTCAAGTTGGACTATAGGTATTGGTTTAGTTTTCATATGATTTTCTATTGCAATGATACAATCAATGAAATATATAAAATCAACTTTGCGAAGACCACATTTAGCTTGACATCCACAATAACCGAGCTGATGTATTCATGTGGTGTGGAAACAATAGTATTTTTAAATGGTCTTCGTGTAGTCCGTGTCCAGACACATTTTTCTGAGCTTTAATAATCTCTTAAATATATTTGAGTCTGGATATGTTATCGAAAAGTATATTCCTGTTACCTATATACTTAGCTGTTATTCCTTGTGGCCACAAATTTTTTTGATAGTTCTAGGATGATACAAAGCAAAGCAAAGAGATTTCGTTCTCCCGATCAAGCAATCATGTCTTGATCACTACTTGATTCTTTAAGTATCTCAACAGCCTACAGTAACTAATTATGTTTCTTAAATAAATTTAGTTCATTTACGAGGACAATTTGAGAAGTTAATGCAACACTGATCCTGTCAACTATCATCTGTTAATAGACTATTGTCAAATTTGCAGCTCGCTGCGACGCTTAGTTTCTGTTTGGCAGCCATTGACATCAAACGATCTTGTGAATTTTTTGCAAAAATGGAAAAAAGTGAATTTCGTATGCTCATCAAGCATTATTTTTTGCGGAAAAAAAGCCAACAGCCAGACCAAGGAAAGGCTTGAGAAACTTTATGGGGATTCTGCACCATCGACTGAAATGATTCACAAGTAGTTTACTGAATTCCGATGCGGTTGTACAAGTGAAGCCGAAGGTTCTGGACGCCCAAATGACGTGACTATAATTCACGATATCGTGTTTGCCGATCGCAGAGATAAAGAGCGCGAGATTGTTCAAGCCATAGGCATCTCAGACAAACGAGTGTGGAACATTATGCGAAATCATTTGGATATGAAAAAAAATTACCCGCAAGATGTTTGCCGCGTTAGCTCACTCTCGACCATAAATACAATCGTGTGACTGATTCAAAGGCGTGTTTGGCGATGTTGAACAAAGAAAAGAGGATTTTTTCCGTCGATTAGCAACCGTGGATGAAACATGAATCCATCACTATACACCAAAGACAAAGAAACAGTCGAAATAGTGGACTTTACCGACCGAACGTGCTCCGAAGAATGCGAAAACGGTGCTTTTGGCCGGAAAGGTTAAGGCGACAGTATTTTGGGATGAACGCCGTATAATCTACATCGATTACTTTTCACCGGAAATAACGATCAATGGCGAATATTATGCAGCCAAATTGGACCGTTTCAACGAAGTTTTGAAAGAGAAACGTTCACATTTGGTGAGGAAAAAAGTGATCTTTCATCAACATATTCACACATGCCCAGCTCCCTTGACAAAATTCCATGAATTGTTGTACGAATTGCTTCATCATCCAGCTTATTCTCCAGATTTGGCCCCCAGCGACTATTTTCTGTTTCGAAACCTGAAGAAATGGCTCGGCAGAACGAGGTTCACTACCAGAGAGGAGCTCATCACCGAAACAGAGGCCTATTCTGAGGAGCTTCCGAAAATCTATTTTTCGAATGGGATCAAAAAATTGGAGGAACATTAGACGAAGTGTATTGAGCTAAATGGAGACTATATTGAGAAATAAAAAGTTTTTTTTGCCGTAAAAATCATTTCTTGTATCATTTTTCACGGAATTATCAAATGGCTCTCGTAAGGACTACCTAAAGGAGAAGTTGATTGTTTGCCACTGTATTTTCAGAGTAAAAGGCGACATTTTTTAGTTTGCCTTTGATTATACCCATTGGACATTAGAGAATTTGAAGTACCATCTCTCTGAGGTTCTTTCTCTATTAATTGGTTTTTCGTGAAAAGGCCATGGCAACATAGCGCCAAAAACCTTACTTACTTACTTAGATGGCCATAACAACCCGTTGTCAGGTTACGGCCGACCTCATTAGCTCTCGCCAGGCGCCTCTGTTTTGCGCGCGCCTTCTCCAATCGTTAATGCCAAGCGCGGTTAGGGCGCCAAAAACCGTTCATACAAAAACTCACTCTGGAATTTAGGCAAAGCTTCAACAGTGCTGGCCTTGCATAGCACATATTGGAAGATAAACTTTGGACTTACAACTTTTATTGCCAACTGAGATCTTCTAGATCGATCCCGTTAGAATTAAAATATCACAGTTGATAAAGAAACGAAAAACTTAAGAATAACTTAGAAAGTGTTGAAAGGCGTGGCATAGTGAGATCTAATATCCCGACAGGGACTAAAGTGAAAAGTAAAAAGAAATTAATTACTTAACTCATAAATTGAAATTAACATCAAAATTATTTCGAGTCCATTCCGACATAGCAGAAAAACGGCACTAAGGAATGTTGAAAAAAAATTTCTGACTTCAATAGAAAATTCATAATTTGCAATTTATTAAAAATTCTCCACTTGAAATCAAAAACGTTGAATGGATGCTGCCTGCCTGCTGCTGCAAGCCAATATTTATTTTCTTTTGTCAGCGAAATTTCCAATAAAAGCAGTAGTACTACAACAACAACAAAAGCATATTTCAGAACAGATACTTTATACAAATATGTGAAAACGAATGCTTGAATTTATTAGCGAAAAAATTACGACAAAAAAGAAAAAAAGAAAAATCTGAATAAAAAATCATAAAGAGACGTGAGTTTGGTCGTAATATCTAAAAATCCATCCATTGTAATGAATATCGACGCTGAAACTGAGACCGCACTTATCTGTGATTATGACTTGGAATAAAAAAAGTAAAGTAGCGTTTGCAAAAGAATAAGGATAATAAAAAATTGCACATGAACGATTTAAAACAGGAAATGCCTCTTACGCACGCAATTTACCGGGGGGGCGGGGGGTTGGCGATACGAGAAAGAGAACAGTGCGCTGCGAGGTGGCTGCACACACTAGGGGATGACAATGATGATGATGATAATTCTGATGGCGATGATACTGACAGTGAGTGTGTAAAGTCCTGCTTGGGCTCACCATTGACAGCAACAACAACAACAACAACAACAACAACAGCAGTGGTAACAGCATCGACCTCGGTGTTTTCGTGATTTACTTTTATTGCAGCTTAAGAAAAACGTATCGAGCATATACATAGCTACACTGTGAAAAATGCCAAGTTTCTAGCAGTAGTTTTTAATTATAAAGTTGGATTGAAATTTATAAAAAAGCAAAATCTGCAGACTTAACCCTTTCGACCCGGATGGTGGATCGTATGTACCAATGAAAGTCAAACATACTCTAAAAATTATAATACGTTTTTATGGCAGAATACTTTCAAAACGCCTAGAAAACCAATTCTATACAAAGGCTTACTTCTAAGATTACCAGGATAAAGCCGGGTCGAAAGAGCTAAAGGGAATTTTTGGTAATATAAGTACTATGCTCCCAAAAAACGTTTTGTTTGAAGCATTAAAATTGCAAGGATAAAGTGTTTCATTAAAAGTAGCAAACCGGCGGAGCGAACAGTGAGACAGTTTGACGTTTTCTATAATTTACGTAAGGGTCGCATTGTTTTTGGTATTTACTTGAGTTTCTTCGATAACGTAGGTTGAAGATATTTGGTCGAACCTATGGAAACCCGAATATGCTGTGAATATGAAGGTTTTTGATGCGCTGAATTCGACTCCGATGTCAGAATTTCTCCAATGTTTTCGGTGTTCGAGATATTTTTACCTAAAAAAGCAAGGTTTTTCAAGATATTTGAGGTTTCATTACGTCAAAAGGTAATTTTTTCTACGAAACCATTTATGGGACTCAAAAGAACTATTTTTTCCCTTCAAAACTCCACTTTGAATTATATCGATATCTCTCTTTTTTCGAAATATTGTAAATTCAAATCTAACACATTTTTCAGTTATTCTGCCTTACACACGGTGGGCCTTAATGGAGTTTAAATGTCAGGTTGAATTATAACAAAAACTTGAATGGGGAATTATTTGGGACTTAACTTAGAGCCGATATATGTCAAGAGGAGAAAGTCCCCAGAGATTTTTTTAAGTTCAGATATATTGTTTTTAAATTATATTATATCTGCATAATGTTCGTATGAAATTTCGAAAACATCCGATTAAGCTGAAGTTTCGAAAGGTGAAAATACATACCTTAAAAGATGGCTCTTCAGCTCAGTATGTGGGCAATCCGCTTTTAACTTTTTTTTCTAATTGTCAAAAACATTTTTTTCTGTGTATGCTAGCAAAACTCTAACCCCTCCTTATAACTGCCCTCATATGTATTATCATTATTATTTCAATCTTTTTTTTTACTTCTTTATCTCATTTCGCATATTTCTTTTCATGTTTATTTTTTTAGTGTTTTTAACAGACAATTTCTTCGTTGATTTTTTTTATTTTTTTTTTTTTCTTGAAATTTAGAGAATTTCTTGAAAATATTCAAAAATTAGCTACAGTATTTCTAAGTGGGGTGAGCAAATGAAACATAATTTCAAAATCGCATAAAAAAATATCAAGGAAACTCTTCGATATGAGTGCAAATTTAGAGACTATGCTGATGTTATCACTTCAAGCAAAAGCAACTTTTCACTCATCAGTGGCATCACATCAACTCCAATGAATCGAAAAGCACTAGAAAAAAAAACAGATTTTTTATGGTTTAATTGAAAAAAAAAAAAAAAAAAAGATTCATAAAAATGAATTTGGTTTTTGATAAACAACTTTAAAGCGGAAAAGGAAATGTCTATGACCGCATGTGTGTGTGTGTGAGCGTTACATGTGTGTACTTTGGGCTTAAATCGCATCTTTATATGCACATGTGCCGCAGATAAGCGCTAAGAAGTCAATTTTTACCCTCAACGTGAGTTTTAAGTGTTTGCACTTGCGAATTATGTGGTTTTTTCAATCGCTTTGATGATAAAAAAAATGAAAATCGTTTATTTTCGAGCCATTGAAAAGACACATTAGATATTTAGTTTTTTTTTTGATAGCAATAAAAATCAATGACTTTAAAGTGCGCAAGGCGGTATTCCTTTGATTTGGGATTAGCTGCAGATTAATTGCAAATAAAAAAATTGCTTATCAGTTGTGTAAAGAAAAATGTTTTCATAATTAACATAAGACTTTAATGTTGAAATTGATATGTATTGCATACTTTTAGGCATAGCCAAAAGTTTCATTAAATAGTCGCTCTCTTTACACATTGATGAGCGGCGCTGCGTAAATGAAAAATTTTTATATTAGAAAGGAAGAATAAATCTCATTATAGTTGCTCATACCTGAAGTAACATAGTTATATTTTGTTCTTTGTCTGTATAGATAAACTTAAGGTGACTGTCCAGGCAGTATGATCTCATTTTAGAGTCCCATTGTGCCAAATCAAACTAAATCTAGAGTAATAACCATTTTCTACTTTTGGGGCATCATTTCGAAGAGTTTCATATTGATTTTTTTAAGTTTCTAATACAAGTTCAGAAAACATATATCGAACTATCGTTAGGAATAAAATGAAAGTTTATTTTTCGAACTTTTTAATTCAATTCTGTTTTATCGTCCATAAAATATGGGTAGCCACATGTATGTCGTTGAAGAGTGCTTCTCCAAAAATTTTTTTTAAGGAGTCAGGGGCAGTCAGAGGCGTAAAAAATAGAGCATTTTCAAAAATTGTTTTTGTTATTAATTTAATTTATATAATAAAAGTGATAATATTGCATCATTACACTATGTTTCAACTTAACTTGAAAAAAGTTTGAAAAATAAAAAAAGTTATATCTAGCTGTGTTGGACCCTGTCCCATACAGAATGCCTTGGGGTAACCATCACAAATCCTTGGAAAATTATCTAAAATCAATCGGAAAAGAAAAGTTAGTAATTTAAATAAATAATCTAGTGCCTGATCGATGATACGAAATCATAGTTTTGAGAAAAACGTTTGTTTTTACTCCGGAGCGTCCGAAAGCCTTTTGGTTATTGCCGAATAACTCTAAAAGTAATCTTGGGATTGGCTTCAAATATTCAGGATATATTTAAAAGATATTGTAGCGAAATTTGGTTTATGCTAGAAAATTCTTGTAATAAAAACCAACAAAAGAAACTAAGCGATACTAGCTAGCACTCTGGCTGTATAAATACTTTTACACCATCTAGCGGCAAATGATAAACCGAACAGACGCTGCAGTACACTATAAATAAAAAGTCGACAACCGAGAGAAATTATAGCCGTCGTACAACGTACAACGCCATCTAGCATAAAGCAACATTCTGGATAATTGTGAACTCAACGTCGATACGCCGTTTAGAAAGTACTGGTAAATTATGGATAATGGTAGATTACACGCCAATTGGAAGGTACTGGATTATTCGAGAGAGTGATGACTGCAGTATAAAAGGGTTGTCATCTGAGTTGAGTGATACAGTTGTATTTCAACAGTGAAACAGAACACTTGAATTAAAGCAAAGTGAATACAGTGTGATCCGTAGTAAAGTAAAACAGTTTTCTATACAGTGTTAAATTAATGTTAGAATTTGAATGTTAATGAGAACAAAACAATTGTACCGTATAAAAACTAACTATTGTGATTTAAATAAACCATTTTATAACTAAATAAGTTTGTGTGTTTTTAATTGTTAAACAATCCAGTGATCGAACTCAGAAAAGTGTAAGAGATCGAAATTATCGTCTAAGAGACAGAAATTTCGTAACAATATTATACTTTAAGAAAATGCAAAAAAAGAAATTGATTTTTTGAAAATTCTGACACCTCTGCCCCCTTAACTCTAGTATACAAATATGCATCCGATATTGGAAAAAACAATGGTAGTGGAAACGTAATGACACAGTTAAGCAGAATAAAAGTTTAGAAAAGGCTAAACTGCTTAAAAACACTATACCTCAGCCCTGAACTTGACCTTCGCTGTCGTTAACAGAAACGAAGATTTCCAGTCATTACAAAACTGAGCAAACGTAAGTTTTGATCTGTTGATTCTCACATGAATGTCTTGATTGGTTCCGCCATCAATCTGCAGTCGATACCATCGAAAGGAATGAAAGTTGGGTATATGGAGGCATGCCAAATGATATGTTCGAGTCTTTGGATTCTGAATAAGTCGCAAAAGTTATTTGCTGACCTTGTTGAGGAAGATTATCCTGCTGTAATTATTCTCCAAGGTTCTTATTAGCCTGTTCTCAGGTATGTGTTCTTCTTCCCGAATTTGGATAAGGGAAGGGAATCACAGTGATGAACAGCTGAGTTGCTTTCGACATTTCGGTAAGATCTTATAGTCTTTGTTATCTTCGTTAATGGAAAGAGGCCTGTCTCTGTAGTTTTCCCTGATAGAACATCGTATGGAGAATACTAAAAACTGGAGATTAACAATTGTTGGCCTTCGAAAAATAGTCTGCGCAACGGATTAGTTGGTCAACTGTAGTACAGTCATTTGAAAATTATATTTTTGATAAAGCCCAGAATTTTCAAGTTAAAAATAGTAAAAATAACATTTCTCTATTTAATTTTAGCACGAACGACTTCAAACTCATTTTGAATCTGAAAAGTATTGAAAACAACATTTTTTAACATAACTTCATTCTTTAAAAAACGTCAAATTGCATTTTAAAGTTAAAAAGTATTTGGAATTATTCTTTTTTATTTTACATAAGACTATGTCACTTTGAAACATATCTTGAATAACTTTAAATCAATGTGAACTATTTTTGAATCCAAATCAAAAATGTTTCTTTTCAATTTAAATATTTTCGGCCTTGGCGCTAAATGATAAGCACTTAGTTTTGAATTTAGCATGAAATCATTGATTCTTTCCCTGAGTGTAGTTCAATGATTTTTGTTTTTAATTCCAACTAGCCAATTATATCTCGGCATTCTTTTTTTTATAAGCCATGCAAAGGTCTGTAAGATTTATTCAACTTAAAGTGCCCGCTTCGATAATAGAGGCGTTATACATCTGGCGGCAGTTTCTCCCTGACTTCTTGTTTTCCTTATTTTACGATCCAGAAAATATTCTTAAGTTTTGCCAATATGAAATTACTAAATTTTGTTCCAATTTCTATAAGGCTTGAATCTAATTACAATAAACATGACTTCTGCACCACCAATTCCAATGTGCAGGCCGAACTTTTCTATATGGTATTATCACTTGAAGCGTCATTTATTATCATTTATTTTTGAATCCATGTAAGTTGAACTATCATGGAACGATTTGGCTAAAGAGCCGTATTTTATAAGATACCTAATATATTAAAAAAGTAGCGTCTAAAAATAAATTATTTTATATAATTTTTTGCTAAAACTTAGCTTGACTGGATGTTTTTAGTTTTTATTTGTTTCACTTACACTATCATTCATTATGCAAAATTTGAATTTTACCTCTTAAAAAAAAAGACTATACATTTAAAAAACATTTTTATGTACTTGAAATTTTAAAAATGTATTGAAAAAATTAAGATTTTCAAAAATAAATTTTCTAAAGAAAACTTTCTCCAGAGGCTTTCACACCAATGGAGTCAATAAAACAGCCAACAACAAATACCACCAACCCCATATTTTGTTGTTTACCTTTAATTTCAAATGCATTACATGTATGCGTATGTCAAAAGGTAGACAAACGACGACGACGACGACAACGACACCAAAAAGAAAGGTAAATACTCGTAATAACCTGCCACACCCCATAAGTGTTGGTCTGTCTGTCTGCAAGCGTATGAGCCCACCACAATGGGAGTCAAATACGCAGTGCCAGGGCACAAAGCATTTTTAACATAAAATTGAAAACATTTTTCATAGCATACATTTAGGCATAAAATTTACCTTTTTTCTAGTGACGTGTGCTTTTTTTGTTGTTTTTTTTTTATTATTTTTTTCTACTCTTTTCAACGCATCATCACTTTCACTTTTGTTTGGCTTCCGTTGTTGTTTTTTCTTTTATTGTTGCTATTGTTGTTGCTGTAACTGTTTGTGTGTTTTTTTTTGCTATGGACTCTCGTGCGCTGTGCGTGAAAATACGCACACACACGCACACACACACTGTCACCAAAGTGTGTAAGCGTGGCGTAGCGCGTGTGTCACACATGGTTTTCTGTCTGCACCCGCGTGATATTATCGCAAAATATCGCATTTAACCCCGTGTGATGATGAAAATATTTTTGCTGACATGTCAGAGTAATTTTGCTGTCAACGGTTTTTGTGGTTTTCAAATTTGGGAAAGAAAAAAGAAATTTAATAAAAAAAAACAGAGTGAACTTCTTTTGTTGACACTCTGTGCGTATTGGCGGAAGTCAAGTTCATTGAAGAATTTTCGCATTTTATCTTTTAGGCCGTATTGTTTATTTATATTTCTTTATTATTTTGGTGACGTAGTAACTTTGTGAAATTATAAATTTATTTTTTTTAATTTTGGGTCTGGATGATTACATTGCAAATTAACTTAAGTCGCTGTAACTGTGATATGCATACATGATGTTTATACATTACATTATTTACAAAAAGTTATTTCATTTAAATAACTTGCGCCTAAAAAAACCATTAATTTTCTGATTTTTCTCAAAGTGGCACTACTATAACTGACACTTTTATGAATTTTCAGCTTATTCATATCAAAACTTTGATTACAGCAGTTTTTTTTCTTAAGTCTGTCCAGTTTCTGAAGCTTTGCATAAAAAATTCCAATGAAATTTCTTGTTTTAAAGCGCTTCCTGAAATAAATGAGAAGTCTTATGCTGTTATGTCAAAAATGTAGGCACGTGATTGCAAAACAAATATTCATAACTGACATGGTTACTCTCGTTTGACATCAAATACCAAAGAAAATGTCAAAGAATTTGTGGGAATTAAGTTTTCATGCCTCGCAGTGCTCTTTTTACCACTTTATTTTCAAAAATCTTTAGTTTTTGAACGGTTTGATATTTCCAAAAATTTTTTTATTTTGTTTTGTTGGAAATTAATTTAGCTTCTCATTTAATAAACAACAAAAATTACTCCAGCTGCTTCACAGCTATTGAATATTTTAAGATTTTAATATTATGTATTCTTGGGAATAATGTCTTTTAGTTTTAAAAAGAACTTGTTGCACATAAAAGAAGCTAAAGTGCAAACTTTTCCGAATAAAAAATGCAAAAAAATATAAAATATTTGTGAGAAAATATTGAACTGTAGAACTTAGTTTCTATGATCTGAAAGTAAATTCACCTAGCTATATACAAAATGTATAAAATATTAATATAAATCGAATAGTTTTTGGGTTATAACCTATTTTTGGAATTTTTTTTTGCAAAATTTTCAAAAATGCCCTCATTTGTCTATATTTTTCTTAACAAACTTAACCCTTAGCTGCCCCATGGGGTCTTGAACGACCCCACGAAAATTTTGAAAAAAATTGTTCGAACTAATAAATACTCATGTTAAGCCTTATGTAGCACAAACGTTTTTTGAAAAATATCCCCAATAATCATGTAATTTCATAAAGTGGAGTCATTTCAACTCTCGTTCACAGCACTGAAGCCTGGAATTGAAAATTCGCTTTTCTATACATTTTTTTTTTAACGTGGGGTCGTGAAAGACCTCTATGTACCGGATTTTTATAAAATTTAAGTGATGCCGCTAAGGGTTAAAATAGCTGGCTTTATTTCTCTATGCAAAAAGTATCCAGAATAGACTTTTTTTTGAATCAAATTAATGTGGTGCGTTCTGAATTCAAAGCGCTTTTATAAGAATGTCCGCCGAAAACTGTCAGATTTGTGAAAAAAGAACTCATGGATTTCGCACCATGATATGTTCATGTTCGTTGAACACCAGATATGGTCAAGTCGAAATTTCTCCATCTAAAATTACCAAAAACCAAAAAAAAAAAAAAACACGAGGAAGGCGCTTAGTTCAAAGGGATAAATGCCAAATATGTTTGCCAAAAAATATATTCGCAGCTTCCAATGGCCATATAAATCGAAGTTTTTGGTAATGCATCCTCAACAACATACGTTAGTTTGCAGAAAAACAAAGTTGCTGTTTATCATATGCCGCAAAATTCTGTAAAAAAATCTTTAAAATGAGCTCTTTGCTTTATAAAATCGTCAATATCATCTAAAGCATAAAAATATCAGATTTAAATGGAGATATATTGGAAAACATAATATCATACCTGGCGTATGTTTAGTTATTATGAAGCGGTACATTAGTAAAAAAAACTGTTTTTTGTGATCTTTGACCTACAAATTAAATATTGTGTATGAAAATGAATGAATGTTGTTAATATTGATGAGAATATTATTTTTACTGAAACATTCATCTATCAATCTTATAAACGGCACTTTTCTACAGCCATCTTTGGGGCCGTTCATAAATTACTTGAGCCAAAATAGGGAAGTAAGGGGTCCGGCAAAGTGTCACCAAATCTCACCAAAAGAGAGGGGGGTCAACGAAAATCTCACGTCAACTTTTTAATGCAAAGACTATAGATTAATATAGTAGATTATATTTAAAAATTATAAGACAAGTCTCACGGAAGGAAGGGGGGGGGGGCTGCCAGAACTTACCAAATCTTTCCGAAAAAACACCTCATGTAATTTATGGACATCCCCTTTCTTGGACTATTAACTTTTTTTTCAGAATTAACTTCATGCACCCAAAAAAAAAATGTTAACTACTGTTTTTTATTATTTTATACGGATATTGAACTCATAAAGTACTTATAAGTGTATATATATATAAGGGTGGGTCAAATTTTTCCACGACCGAACATCTCGCGGAAAAGTAATCTACGTTAAGTTCTTAGAAAATGGGGAAAAAATCCATGAGTCTAAGATCAATATGAAGCCGTCGATTTTTAAAGAAAAGATTTTTATGTGACCATCTCCATTGCTACACACGTGACAGTCGTACGTCTTCAATATAAAGAAAAACAAAGAAACATTTTTTAAAACCAATATCAATCTGTTACAGAAGACGTATTGTCTTAATACTTTTAATACAGTATTCAGTATGAAAAAAATTTATAATTTCAATAACAATTTGAATGAAAGACATTATTTATGTACGAAATTTGGTTCAGTATAATATTTTATTAAATTATATTATATATAATTATAATAGACCAAAACAATAAACAACATTTCAATATCAAATTAACGAGATTTCCTAAGGACAACTTTTGTTGGTAAAAATACCATTTTATTACGGAAATGTCATAATTTTTATCAGTTCTGAAAAAAAAGAGGAGTGGAAACTTCTACTCTTAAACATATTAGCTGTCAAAAAAATTTTAACAATTAAACAATACTTTTCATCAATATTTGTTAAAAAAAAAAATATTTTATAATTAATAAAACACGTGACCAAATTTTATTACAAAGACATTAAACCAATGCACTTGACACCTCGAAAATTGAGAGCGCAAAACAAAAACCCTTTCAAAAAGATTAAAAGGCAAAGGTTCATATGACGTACCAAATGAACAAAAGAATAAATGTTACTCTCGCAAAATAAATATAAATTTTAACATCAAAAAGCGATGCTCCACCTACTTACTGGTCAACATTACCGGCAACCAGCAATTGTAGCGCTGTGTCATGTCAGTGCAACATTTTCGAACAATTCAATTTCATTTTAAAAATTGAAAGTCCAACAAAGTGTTGGACTCTTAATCGCTTTGTATTTTGGACTGTGGGCAAGTGATGTGAGTGTGAGTATGAGTGGTAAGACTCAATCTCCTTGTCGTTCAATTTCAGCTGTCAGCAACAATGTTGCACGCACGCCTTGGGATACAAATTTATGATCAATTTACGTGCTAATGGACAATTTGAAGAAACATTGTTACTCTAAAGACTAAGCCGCTGTGCAAACTGTGCAGCGCAATTATTTCAGCCAAATCATTTAAATATATTAAATTAATATTTATTCTGTATATTTAATGAAAATAATTTTTTAATGTTCAAACAAAAAACGCTTGTGGCGAACAATTTCATTAATGCAAGCAAATTATAGAAATTAACTATTTATTTAAATTAATTACAAAAAATAATATAATTTCATAGAGAGTGAACGCGTTGCAATGGAAGTTAATGTATTAAGTCATTAAAATAAGTGGAAATTCTTAAAAGAAAAAATATTTTTCTAATTTGTCTATTGCTGTATAATGTGCAATTTTGCCCAGTTTTGGTGAAAAATTAAATAAAATGAAAAATCATTCAATTGGGAAAGAAAGTATTGCTTCAATTGCTAATATGTAAAAAAATCCTTAAATAAATTGTCTGAGAAATGGTGGTCTCAAATGCTGACATTATTTTTTCTAAGAAGATCTTTTGTGCTGTGTGAGAAATTAAAGCAAATTGAATTAAATTTCATAATAAAAGTGCGGACTTTATTAGTAGATAAGTTTTCATGTCGGTTGAGTAAAGGATTTTTAAAAAATCCTACTGCGAAAAAGTTCAGTGTTTCTGCTCTGAAGTTTCATCGTCTACTCGGCAGTTGCATTGGAAACGACTAGAGAAGAAATCCTATAAGATTTCGTAAATTTTCTCTGATGAAAATCATACCAATTTCAATTTAGGATGGACTCATATCCTAAATTGAAATAATTATCTGATTTTGGTAACAGATGCCCATAATAGTACAGAGCATATTTCCAATCCAATTGAATGCTAAAGCCTACCCTGACAAGTTCATGCTGTGTCTGTGTTCAGGCACTCACCAGAGAACTATATTGTTAAATCTTGCTCAAGCGTTAAGAGAATCATATTCCAGAAAAACTAGACTTTCAAACTTTTTTCCGCACTAAACACGAATCTACACTCAGAAATCATAACAGCAACTTTTGAGAAAAATGTGGGTAAAAATTGCGTTATTTTTATACAAAAATAACTCAACAATTCGACAAGTTAAAAGTTTTCTTTATATTCAGATTTGAAAGGTGTGCTCTTTGAAATAAGGTTAAGGAAAATTGAAGCAGGGGTAGCATTTATAGATTGGAGAGATTCAAATTTTAATGTGAATCCAATCCAATCTTATTATTTACCTTCTATTTTGACCTATTTTTCCCCTACATATTATTAGGAATATATAATTTTTTTGTAACAAATTGCCCCCAGTCTTGCAAATTTTAACATTTTGAAAAATATTTGAACTGGATTTCTAAAAAAACCGGTATTTCCCAAACATGGGTTCAAAATAACACAAAAATTAAAAGAAATTTCGCCCAAAATAAATAAGAAAATGAACTTCGCTCGAAAAATTTTCTGCAAACGGAACATTAAATTTCCAGGGTTATTTCTTTGGGAAACAAATTTAATTTCAATGTCGACTTTAGCATACGAACTCACCGCTTAAGGATCAAAAAGAGAAAAATTTCCAAAAAATCTTATGTATATAATACAGACGATTATTAAATTATATTTTCAAATGAAATCATAATTCGACAGTCAAAAATAATATTTTCCCCCATAAATAAATTTCCATTAAGCGGACGACAATGCCGCCAGACTTACGCATAACACATATGTCAACCATCCATAGAATATCATCATCATCAACATAAACATCGGTCGTATTTATTTTTGGACGTCCGACAACGCATTTCCACGTGTTTATTTTGAATCTGTAGCGAATAATTCAATTTATCTCCCTAATGTATTTGGACAATTTCACCTGCATAAACGTTGATAGAGTCAGTCATCGTCGATGATCATAATGATGTTGATTATGAGTATGATGATGATGTAATTACATTTCAAAATTGCACAAGCAAACACCCCCCTCCGCACCCATTTAAACCAACAAACAGAAGAATTCAATGCATGCGTCAAAGCGGAAGTGCACAATGGACAGTGGGCAGAGAACATTGAACAGTGGAGCACCACAATGCACAAACACTACTGGTACTGTCATTTACTATTATCTTACGTAAATGTCAACGTAAACGTTCACGTCATAATCATTTGGCAAATGTGTTATTTCAGTGCAAATAGCTTTCAACAGCAATCATAAAGTGAATGGCAGGATAGGACGTTGGTAGGTATGGGTACAGTGGAAAGGGAGCTGGCTGCACTCTATGTGAATTGCAATTGTTATCTATTAAATGTGCGTTATGAATTCAAATTGTGTGGTGATTTTAAATTTGGTAATCGGATTTATTAATAAACTTTGAAATTTTTTAAAATATATATTTTTTTTAAAATATATTCCGCAGGATTACAAATAGGTAGGAGTAATTTCTTTTATGATGCTTTTATTAAATAGACTTATTTACAATTCTTGCCAGATATTACCATGCAAGTCACTTGTAGAATTTATAATCAAATGTAGTTCTGCCCTGTTAGTTCCATAAACATTCCCTATATACTGTGACTTTGGTACAGTCACATATGAAAAGTATTATACTTTGATGATGCTTTTTTTGAGAGTATGTGTCATTTGAATTACAGCGTCGATTGGGTCGTTTTGAAGACTTTTTTTCCTAAAGTTTGAACCAGACTTAAACTTCTTCCATTAAGTTTTGTTCTGTTAACCATCAAAGCGTTCTCAATAACAGATGTTTGGTTTTATGATATTTTTTCGGTCGTGACAACATGAGCAGCACCACTGTCCTTTGCGAAATAGTAACCGTTTGAAGTAGAAAACATTAAAATTTAATTTTTTGAAAGCAATGACATTGCGGTTATCAGTAGACTTAGGCATCACTAACTAAAAAAGTTCTCAAACTTGTAACCAAAATTGATGAAAAAAAGTCTTAACTTTTCAATATTTAAATCGAAGACATTTACTGGGAAATAGCTTCAATTCGAGGGCATGTACACAATTTCCAGGACGTAAAAGCAGAGTTCGGAAATATGCATTCATGATCGCTCGCGAATATGAACGTGTACATTTTAATTTTTGCCGAATCTATCATATTCATGTATGATAAGATGCAAACATTTCCAATCGATCGCACGCATGAACTGTTGGAATTTTTTTTTTGTCATCTATCGTATACGTATGTACGTATCCGCTTCTTTTTACTAGCCTATCATGAAGGAGTAGAAGCCAAAAATTTTGCAATCTATCATTTATGATATCTATCATAAATGATAGATTCATGATCCAAGGACCGGACACACCCTAAGTGAGTCCAAAATCCATGTTCGACCTTTCCCCATTAATTACAGATAAAAAAAAATTTCCGAAAATGGGTTGAAAATGGTCTTTTCCAGAATACGGAGCTACTTCAAATTATGTATGTCAAAAAACAATTTTCTACCTTTCCTCATATTTTTTAAAAAAAAATTTCCCAAAATGTTCCACGCGAGTATCACAAACTTTTTTGATACAATCTGAATCGACAGAAAATTTGTGCATGTTCAATCTATCATTTATGATAGATATCATAGATTGAACAATTATTGGCTTGCATTCTATCATTTAGGAATGCTTCTAGTTGTTGAAAAAAAAACAGATACTCACATACGATGCAACAAACAACGAGTTTCAATATTGCTTTCATGAAAATGGGAGAATGAAAAAAAAATCTAAGAAAATTCATACATGTATAAAATCATGAATGCGACATTTTAAGTGCTCATACATGAATATTTCCAAACTCTACGTAAAAGCATCTGAGGGTAATTTGTCAAATTCTGTGATAAAAATCTAACTCAGCAATACACTACAATACTCGAAAAAGCGATAGAAAAGACGGTCTAAGCAAACTGTTTCCAAAGTCGTCAAATATACCCGTTCGCCAGATAAAAGGATGTTGGTAAAGGGAGCAAGCTCAAGGAAAAGATCGCACAAAAGAGTTCAGAGAGTATGCAGGTAGTTTTAAACCAGAATTATTATTGTATACCCATCGACATCATGATTTTGGCTCGATATTTCGCAAGTCGACTTTATGATGTTTTTGGCGAAAAATGTAAAAACTTGAAACTCATAGTGGGAACAACATATATTTTTCAATTTGGAACTAAATATGGGAGTTGTAAGGATGATTGCAGATAGGTTGAAGTTGAAGTGGAGTAAAAGTGCATAAAGCTACTAACGTAAGAACTTATTTCCAAACTTTTTAGGACACAATCCGATTCTCTCAATTATAAGAATGATATTGACCTTCGGGTCATTGTCAATTAGTTTTTACCTAAAAACATTACTTTCAACTTTTTTGACTTTTTAATGAAAACTGTAAAAACTTACCTATAGCGTTTATTTCTCACCTATCCCGAAGACCAGCCGAAAGTATTATAAAACAGGAATCAGTCTTCTTGCCATCTCATACAAGGTCCTGTCGACTGTACTGTGTGAAAGGCTTAAGCCGTTTGAAAACACACTGATTGGGCCATATCAGTGCGGCTTAATACCTGATAAGTCCACCATAGAACAGATCTTCACACTACGTCAAATCCTGGAAAAAACCCACGAAAAAGAGATCGATACCCATCATCTCTTCATCGATGCGGGATTGCCTGTATGCCACCATGTCTGAGTTCGGTATACCTGCGGCTTTGCAGAATGACGTTGATCAACACATACAGCTCCGTCAGGGTAGGAAAGGACCTTTCCGAACCATTTGATACCGAACGAAGTTTCAGACAAGCCGATCCACTATCTTGCAACCTCTTCCACTTTGTGATGGAAGGGGTGTTGCGAAAAGCCAGTGTACATCTTAATGGCACGTTGTAAGCGAGATGTTACTGCTGCGTTTTCTGCTATCGAAAAAGTGTAAGCGAAAGTGGGTTTGACGGTGTTTTGTGTATGGACGAAGAAGCTCCGGCGAAAAAGATGTTTGATGCGGATGCCGCTGGGCGACGACGGAGAGGAAGACCATGCCTCCGATGGAAAGACCAAGCCGAGGAAACCCTATCCACGCTTGGTATGACTGATTGGAGAAGGCGCGTGCGAAGCAGAGAGAGCTTTTGAGGTCGGCCGTAACCCGGTAACGGGTTGTTATGGCCATCCAAGTAAGTAAGTAAGAGCAAAATTTGATATACGGAAATCGCCTTGCAGATGATATACAAAAAGCAAAATGTGAGACAAGTGAGGATATTTGAGACCTTATGCCACACATGTGGTTAAGTAAATATGACAAAGAGGGATTGTATTGCGAGTCAGCTAAGCTTTGAAATAAAAAGAAAGGTTGTCTTTTCTACTTCCATCTAGCTGCTACGAACAGAAGATTGCTGATATATAGGAGGTTTCGTGTGAGTTCAAATAAGTCACATTCAAGCAGCGATACAGCTGTAATTTTCCCTGTTAAAAAACTGAAACCCATATTCAAATTACCTACGAGTACCGATTTCAGCAACACTAACCCAACTCGCCCAAAAGGTTTCAATAAACGTTTGTGTTTATGTACTATATTGCTACTGCACAATTATGCAGCAAAACATTTTGCCGTTGCATACTTCTAGGCGATGTGAATGTGAAGCGCACAATTATTGCAACAGTCGTTGGTCAATGTTGATTTTTGAAACAACAAACATTATCTCGGTTATATCAATTGCCAATTCGAGGACTATTAAAATGCATTTTACTTACAGCAGAATGCTTCACTTTAGATTTTCCCTGCTTCACGCAATATAACAAACCGTACCTCTGACAAATGCAACATCGTTCCAAGGTTTTGCCTTTGAGTAACCACAATATTTTGGTTTAAATGTTATCATTTTATGAATGTATTGGCATGAGTTTATAATTGGCATGAGTTTATAACTGACAGTTGTTGTTGTTGTTTTTATTGCATATCCTACCATACGTTTTTTTTTGTCCTTCTTAATTAAATGCAGTTTTTGTTACGGTTACGTTTAACGTTTTCTGTTTATTTTTCTTTGAATGCGCTTGGCTTCCATTTGGATTGCAATTTCCATTGCGCTTTTCATTGTCCCATCTAACTGTCTGTTTGTCCTGTGAGATATCCTTGTTTACTTTTATGCGTGTTCTAGGTGTAGTTATGTTTATGTGTATGTTACATGCATGTGCCCTTTAAATGTGTTTGTTTAATTGCAGCACCGGATTCATTGTCGTGTGTTTATTTATGATTTAATTAAATGCCAATATAGGAGAAGCGATGTCCTTAAAAGGACATTATATGAAAGTTAATTTTGATTTTTCGTCAAAGTGTTTATTTTGTTTTTATGGCTTGATTTTATTTTGATTGCTCTTAATAAAGTTAATTTCGGTGATTTATGGTCAGTGAAATCTTGTGGTAATTAATTCAGTTAAAAAAATTCTGTGCGCTGCGGTCGTTGTGGGGCATTTCTTTTTGATAATGAGGCAAAAAAAAAAAGTACTGCATGGGACTGGTATTGAAATTCATATATTAAAAAATAAATTTATCGTAGAAAAGAGAAAATTAACCAATTATGGAATACCAATTTTTTTCAAAGGAAAGTGAAAAAAAATTTGTTGGAACTACATGTATATAGAACTGTAAAATAGCCAAATGTTTTAAAAAAAAAATGTTTTGAATAAATTCTGTAATTTCGGACTTTAAAAATTAACAAGTGAAAAGAGAAAGTAGCCAAATTTGGAATAACGAAACGAAAATTGGGAAAATTATTTCAAAAAATACCTGGCCTCAATGAAAAAATTGACAACTATGGAATATCAAGACAGAAATATATCAAAAACTATCAAACATTTGAGTGAAATAGCCAAATATGGAATACTAATTTACTTCAAAAAAGAACTTTCTAGTGTTAGAAAAATATAGCCGATTCTAAAATATCAATTTTTTAAAACTATACAGCAGTATAAAAGGTAGCCAAATATGGAATACATGTTTCTTCCGAATCAAAACCGTACAAAAGGTGCCTAACTTTAAGCAAGCGTTGTCATATATGAAATAAAATTTTTTTCTATCAAAAGCGATCTATAAGAATTAAGATAGATCTTGCATTAGAGTAAAGAAGCCAAACATGGAATACCAAATTTTTTATCAATTTCGTAAAACAAATGTTACCTTACATTTGAAAGAAGCAACCCTTGTTAGAATAAAATATTATTTTAAGTTTCGAAAACTAAAAATTTCAAATATTATTTACCATTGGAGGCAAATACGGAGATATACCAAATGAATCGATAGCTTTACTGATCAAAATTCGAAGAAACCAATTCTAAAATCGACTAAGCATTGGAAAAAGTAGCCAGATATGGAATAACAATTTTATCAAAACATAGAGAACAAGGAATGACATTTGAATTAGTTTTCAAAGAACAATCGCAAAGACAAAAAAAAACCTCTAGGAGTTGACAAAAGTAGCCAAATTTGGTATATAAACTTTTGTCGAAAAATATTTCATAATAAAAATTTAAAAAATTAAAAAGCAGCAAAGAAGCTAAGTATGGAATACCCAAGAATATGGATGATAATTTTTCCAACAGAAATCACAGAAAAAACTACTCAAATAGTCGTCAGTCATTAAGAAAAAACAGTCAAATATGGAAACCCCAAGCTTAACGACAGTTTCTAAAGATGGAATACTACTTTTTTTTTTGAAATTCTACCATTTTTGGTATAAGAAACCAAATATGGAATACCAAATTTCTATTGCACAAAGTAGTCAAACATAGTAGTGTAACATGGTTTTCTACTTATTTTTAGAGGAACTTGACATCGAAAGGTGGTGGCTGTTAACCTCAAATAAAATCACATTTTCTTCTAAAAAACACGAAGAATATAAAAAGTGATGGTTATTCATACTCTTGGAAGTAAAGAGCTTAATTTTGTTGGACTTGTATATGGGAAACCTACTTTAAGAGCTTTATGTATGGAGTATTCCATATTTGGACTTAACAACAGCATTCGCTCATAGTCACATATTAACAGGTAGTATGTTATTTGTGTATTACTATCACTATTCCATATTAGGTGTTTATTTTCAATAACGTCACTTTCCTCTAGCGAAAGGAACTCAACTATATAATAAATCCTTAAGAATTTAAAATTCAAATAATAAAAACTTACCATACACAAAAAAATAAAAAATAATGTTTCGAATTAAAAACTCCACTCAAGCTTGTAGCTTAAAGAAAAAAAACGAATCTTTTTTAATTAAAAATTAAACCCTTTTCGCCTGTAATTATTAAGTTCTCATATAAGTGTAAAGTAGTAAGCCCAACAACATCCTCGACATGGCACACGTACCTCACTCACACACAACTCCTTGCAAGAAATACAACGTACGATGGCGGCGTAATCTGTGAATAATTCAGTTATAAGAAAATAATTTTCCGCTACACATACAAGAAAAATTATAGAAAAAACAAAAAACAACAGCAACAACAACCGACAAAACAAGTAATAAAAACAATAACAAGAAATAAAATCACAGCATAAAACGGTAAAGGAGTTGTGAGTGAGTGAGTGGTTCAAGCAAAAGATGAAAAAAATCACAAGAAGAAGCTGCAGAAAAAGTACGTTAAATGTAAATAAGAATTATGAAAATAATAATGGAAAAAGGATTAAGTCACAGACAAGCAACCGTAGCCGCCAAACTCAAAGCACCCCCCCCCCCCACCCATTATAACGAAAAATGAAGAAAACAACGATTGAACGATAACGACGACGAACCCCCCCCAAAATAAAATGAAAATCAAGAAAAAGAAACTCTACGTTATTCAAAATGCGATCGCTGTGCTGCCAGTATTCAAAGGATTCAGTGAAATAGCGCCGCGCATCTTCCAAGTTTTTCGACGTCGACAACGACGTCACTGCACAGTGGTAAAAATACTAATTTTTCTTATTGAATCAGATTTGTAGCCACAATCTCTTGTCTCTTCAGCATTGGCTTATATTTTCCGCGGTGACAAAACTCTCATTATCTGGTAAGATTTTTATTTCCGGAGCAACATCTTTATCGTATTATCAACATTAACATCAGTGTGAACATAATGGCTTCTTTAGGGTTAATACCATTAGCAATGGAAAACTTTTCGAGTAGGCTAACTTTTTTTTCGGGAATTGCTGAAAAACCTCAGATCAAACTTGATTACTAATGTGTGCTATTTAACTGTCTGAGTGTAACCCTTTGAAACTTTTGCTTGTATAGGAGTTGTCACACCCTTTTGTTGAAATGCGTAAAAACGGATTCGAAACGAATTCGTTTGTGCGCATTCCGTTTTTTGTAATTAAAACGAATCCGTTTCGAATTCGTAACGGACTTCAAATACGAATTCGTTTCGAATTCGTTTCTTGTTCATAAAACAAATTCGTTTCGAACTCGTTTTTTGTTCATAAAACGAATCCGTTTCGACTAGTTCATAAAACGAATTCGTCAATGCAAACGATCCTTCCGTTTTTTCTAGAGGAATTTCATACGAAAACGAGTTCAAAACGAATTCGTAACGGAATGCGTTTCGGATAAATAGTACGAAGAAACGAGTTCGTTTGGCACACTGGGTACTTACTGTCTAGTGGTTTTTCTAACCTTCCTAGTATTTTTGAGAAATTTGCTTGCATTACTTTAATAAATCGTTCAGTAGATATAGCGTTTTCAAGTTTTTTTGCTTGTAAAGGAGGTAACACGCCCACATGTCAAAATTCACCCAACCTATGCCTTGCCCTTATACTAATAAACATTCTATGTATTTATGTATATGAGACTTAGTTGCATTATCTAAAGTAATTCAATATAATGTTTTGAAACTTTTCTTGTGAGGGAGTTACCACGCCCTTTTTACTAAAATTTATCGAATTTGTGTACAGGGCTTGTTCTAATTATTTCTAATATTTGTGTAAGATTTAGTTGTATTACCTTTTATTATTTTACTCTGTCACTACAGCATTTTAAATTTTTAATGCTATGGTAGTTACCACGCCCTCTTCTTGAAATGCGCTCACTTTTTGTCTAGCGATAGTGCGATTTTTTCGTAGCATTAGTTGTAAATTTGGTTGCATGACCTTAAATAAATTTCTCAGCATAGAATTTTAAGTACTCATTTGTATGGAAAGTAGGCGTGGTCATCAACTGATTTTGCTCAATTTTAATTCCTTGTGTTATACTTGGAGTTCATCAATTTATATTGCCTAGTTTTCTACAAATGTAGAGACCGACGCATAGAGACAGACGGACATGCCTAAATTGTGACAAAACGTGACACAGATTAAAAATACATATACTTCTCTATAGCCGCTTTTTTATGCATTAAAAATCAGAAGAAAAAAACTGAATGCAACCTGTGCGTTAGATGTAGGGAAATACGACAATTTGAAAAATAATTGGGGTATTCGCACAAAACTATACTTTTACGTGGATCTAAAATAAAAATATTTTGAAACAAGCGAATATTTCAAGGTCCATGTACTATATACAATGCTGCATAGGTGCAGGATAACATTACAAACCATTTCTAACACTGAAAACCAAGATAACTACTAGAACTATTAGTCTTTTTAGCTATTTTGCAAATAGCTCCAAATGATACAAAATATTGTTGTTGATCAAAGAAAATGAGTCCTTTTGCTCTGTGTTGTGATGAAGAACACAAAAAAGAATAAGAATGAAAAACTATGAGTTTCATTTTTTATAATTTTTGCAAGCTCTTTGCGCTATATTTTCAAATGAATCAAACTAATCCATAAAGTATGAATCACATTGTAAAGAACTCCACTGTACATTGCAGCACCAAGACAACTCAAACTCCGAGGGGCGTCTTCGCTCACATGGTATATGGCCTTTATGAGGTTATGACGGGGCGTCCACCCAAAACACCCAGGCGCAATGCATGCAGTCGCTTATAATTATGGAATTTTCTTATGATGCTAGTTTTGAATTTAATTACTTTCTTACCAGTGGCGCAATGTAGCGGGCCCGGGGTGAGTAACGACAAGGCAACTTCTGCGCTGTGTAATGGAAATAAAAATTTAACAAAAAAAAAACTTTGCAACGTAATAAAGAAATTTGAGCAAGATTTTATTCTTATGATTATATTGGATGTACCAACGTTTATTTTTTTGGTTACAGCGTTATGTTTTCTTCAACGCCCAGCTGAGGTAGCAACAGAGCAACTGGGAAGCTGGTACCATACACTTTACTTGTAAACAAGGGCGCACTGTCGAGTTTAAGCGGATTTTTTTTTTCTTACACCCATACTACATATTAAGGTGAAAATTATTATCATGTCTTTTGTTGTGGTGGGGTGCACCCATTTTTTGTTGTCACTTCCTGCAAAGCAGCTAAGAGCTTCCTTCCTATCTACTTTTCTACGAAGCATTTACCTTTCTTTCATTGTCACCTGCTTGATTTATAACCGCAAATTTTCATTGCGCTATAGCTGAAAGATTTCACTTGTTAAATGCGTTTTTCAATTTTTAATTTTCTTTCAGAAGTTTCTTGTTGCGCTCCTTAACCTTTGTGTTTTTTGTATCCATAACTTTTGTTTCTTTCATTGTTTTTAATTGGTTAAGTTCTTTCCCATCCCATCATGAAATGGCTTTGTGTTGAGAAATTAAAATTGTTCTCTCTCCCGAGACTATGTTTTCAATATGTTTTTACACTGTCTTCATGTAGACAATTATCTACAGCAACTTTACAATTGCAATTAAGCAATTATTTTAAATTATTTATTGCTTTTTGCATTTTTATTTATTTTTATTGCATACTTTTGTGCGCGCATCGAATTGTTTGGCAATATTTTGAAAATTTTTAATTAAATGTTGCGTGTACCATTCATGTGATTTCATAATTTGTTTGCTGTGAGAAAATCTCATTCCATTATATGGAATTTGGGAAATAATGTGCCTATGTTTACGGTATGAAAATATTTATATGTATTACTGAAGAATTAAGATCTGAAACGAAGATTTGTATTATATTGACGAAGGCAGAAATATTTAGTTATGTGAGTTCAAAAATATTATTTTTCTTCAAAAATTTTTTCCACACTTTGAGATAATTTTCATTTGGGAAGAAAACAGAATTCTTCATCCCATTTTTTTATGGAACATAATAGTTGATTGTTGAAGATCCCACTAATAATAATTTGTTCGTCATATACTACCGTCCTTAACTTTGTTTATTGCAAGTTTGATCACTAAATTTAATTGCACTCAAATATTATTTGCCTTATTTACTATTCAAATTAATTCACAAGTGTTCACAAACTGACTGACACTAATAACTTCACACAATACTCTATGTTAATGCTGCAAGTTAAATACTATATTTTATCATTCTTTTACTGAAGCTACACTTTTCATAGTAGCTTATACAATTCAAGAAATGTATTCATATATTGATTTACCAAGTACGAGGGTCGTTTGATAATTCCGAGAAAAATTAAACAATGAATGATTTTTGCGGCAAAAAAACGTTTTATTTCTCAATATAATCTTCTTTTAGCTCGATACACTTCGTACAACGTTCCTCCAGTTTTTTGATCCCATCCAAAAAATACGTTTTCGGAAGGTCCTCAAAATATTCCTCTGTTTCGATGATGAGCTCCTCTCGTTTCGCCTAACCATTTCTTCAGGTTTGGAAACAGAAAATAGGGGGCCAAATCTGGAAAATATGCTGGAGGATGAAGCAATTTGTATTTCAATTCATGAAATTTTGCCATGGGACCTGAGCATGTGTGAACGCGCGCATTGTCTTGATAGAAGAGCACTTTTTTCCTTGTCAAAATGGGACGTTTCTCTTTCAAAGCGTCGTTTAAACGGTCCAATTCGGCTGCATAGTATTTGCCATTGATCGTTCTTTTCGGTGAAAGGTAATCGATGTAGATCTTACTGCGTTTATCCCAAAATACTGTCGCTTTAACCTTTCCGGCCGATAGCACCGTCTTGTGAATTTTAGTTACCATTCCTGGTGTGGTGACCTCAATTGGGCATCCAAAACGTTCGCCGTCACTTGTGCTTGTACAACCGCATCGGAATTCAGTAAACCACTTGTAAATCATTCCAATCGATAGTGCTGAGTCCACATAATATTTATCGAGCATTTCCTTGGATTAGCTGATGGTTTTTTTGCTCAAAAAATAATCCGCGATGAGCACACGAAATTCACTTTTTTTTCCATTTTCGCAAAAATTCACTAGATCGTCTGCTGTCAATGGCTGTCAAACACAAACTAAGCGTCGCAGCGAGCTGAAATTTTGACCGTAGTCTATTAAGAGATGGTAGTTGACAGGATCAGTGTTGCATTTAAAATTACTACACGGGAAATTGAAGAATTCATTGACTTCTTAAATTGCCCTCGTACTTTTGTCAAAACATTTTTGTTATATTTGAATTAAAATAATTATTTTCTCAAAGTTCTATTATTAACCAGTGATATTGTACTTATATTAAAAAGAAAACTTTTTTTAATGTGCCTTAATGTTTGTGTCTTTGAAGTGTATTAAACATTTAATCTTCAAAGTTTTTCGAGATACGGAATTTAGTAGAGTCAATTAGCTAAAAATCGTGCACTGTGCGCTGGCGTAATATCGTCGTAAAAATAAATGTTTTCCAAAACAAAACCAATTTTTCAGAAAATTTGTGATTATCGTTTGACCGGCCCAAAATTGTTATTGAAATAAAATAAAAATTTTTTGTCCTAATTAATATTTTATTTGATTGTTTCTTCGTATGTTACAAATTACCTACTAAATAAATAAATTCGTCATATAAAAAACATTAATTTCTTAATCATTTGTTAATATCTTCTCTCGAATCCATGGAATGTAGGTGGTAAGGTTTGTGTAAACACCGGGAAACCCCTTACGGCCACATTTCATTCCAAATGAAATAATACCAACTTGGAAGTAGGGTTTATGTATATACTTTTCATATAACAATGGTAAATGCATAAACAATGGTCCACCAGAATCACTGGAACATGCATCTACACCTTCTACCCCTCCGGCACAAATTTGATATGTACTATTCAAAATTTGTCTTTGAATCCCATAAAACTTTTCGCATTTGTCAATTTTCCATATTTTTACTTTGGCTTTTAGTAATTGCTCACTGTACTGATCATATTCAGTTAATCCCCAACCAATGATAGCTGCATTCTTATCAATAATATTGCTATCGATCGCTTGATTATTGTAAGGCAAACATATTGGCTGAATTCTATGGGAAAATATAACTGTATCCTTTAGTTGCACAAGTGCGATGTCATTGTAAAACGATGTATGAGTATGCACATATTGACCATGCAAAATGATTTTTCGTATTTTAATTTCTATAGCAGGTGTATCGCAAGTAACCCCAACAACTGGGTCTTCACATTCATGTGCACCTATATAAACTACATAATCTTCGATTACTTTAAAACAATGAGCAGCTGTGAGTACCCAACGTGAATTGATCAATGTGCCACCACATCCCATTGAAATGCGAACAATCCATGGAAATTCACGACTATCGGCATCAGTGCCACCAAGAATACGATACGATGATGATTTTTTAACACCACAAAAAGGAGGTTCTGGAAAATTGTCGCTGGTATTTTTCGATGGGAAATCTATAAAAGAAAATTTAGAAAAAAACGAGAAAGATGTTAACTTTAAAACTGTAGATAACTGAAGTGAAGCGGTCTCGAAAAAAATATACCGGACCAAATTTTGAAAATCAGTAAAAAATATATATTCGATGTATATAATAGATAAGCAACCTAGTACTGAAGGCTGAAGGCATGTTGCTGGAATAACTATTGTAAAATATTAAAATTCTATGGAGCAACCTCTATTGCAAAAAAATTTGAAATTTCCTTGATTTAATATTAACGAAATGACTAAAAATTTGCCGCTTACAAAATTTGATCAAAATCGAATAACCCAAAGATATTTACAATAGAATAATTTTTTGCCCACAGCGCCCCTTCTTGACCAATTTCTAAAGCTTAAATGTCTTAAAAGTTAAAAACAAAACAAAAAAATACTTCATCTGATCATTAGTTTCGGAACCATGACTTTTAAACACATTTCGGCAGTAATTTTTTTCGAATGTTTGTATTACCAGACTTTAAAAAATAAAGTCCTTAACCACAAAATTTATATGAAAATGAGTTTCTTAGGTATATTCCTAATAAAATAAGCTAAAATCCTAGAATTCCGTTGTCATAATATCGGGCTTTCTAGACAGAAAAAATGCTTCGAGATTCAAAAATGGATGGAGTGCTTAGTATTTACTGGGGAAAAAAATAACAAGAAGCTGCTTAATTCAACACTGAGTACATTTTTTGAAGGAACAATAAATTATCTACATAAAAATACCAACTGCATATCTCATATCTACATAAGAATGATATGTTCTTTTCGCTCTAAGTATTCGATTTCAGAAAACTCTCTTATCTTTTGTTATTCTCTTTCGCAAATTCCCTGAGGTGAATTTTATAACCAAAAAAATCGTCAGATGTTCCGGAAAAAAAAAATCAAAAATAAAACACCACAAAGAACATAATAAGGAGTATCAAATCAATATGCCAGGCAGCTTAGAATTTTTAGAAAAATATAGGAGTTCGTGGCTTTTATTTAAAAATTATTTTTCAATTTTTTTAAATAAATCAGATGCCGTGTGCTTTTTATTCGTTCAAATTTTATCTTAAAAAATTGTGGTGAATTTCAGAGAAACGTCCCGAACTTCAAATTAATTTTTCACCTCGAATAATGGTTCGAGGCAATGGTTGATGGCAGCATCGCAAAGCGCAGCTATCAGTGGATGGACCCATATATGCTATAGTTTCAGACGGGACATTAAAGTTTTTCGGAGCCCTTGGGCTGCGAGATAAAAAAGTTGGTTCTACATTTCAATTGATATTCATATTGCAACTTCAACTAGCTTCCAGGGAAGGTCCAACTTACTAATTATATATAAATATATTTCTTAAGAAAAACTATTTTTGTCAGTACGTACATATACTATCAATTTATTCAGAATAAAATTACAAATTACACAAGTTTTTCTACATTTCTTGTTAATACTTAGTACAGATTACTAACACACATATATGTTGATAATCAAATGACAAGAATTTGTTCTATTGGTAAGTCAAAAGCTGCTTCCGAATCCATGGAATGTAGGTAGTAAGATTTGTATAAATACCTGGAAAACCACGAGTGCCACATTTCAGTCCGAATGAAATAATACCAATCTGGTAATAGTAGCGTGTCTTACGGTTTGCATCTTGTGGCAAACCCATGATCAATGGTCCACCAGAATCACCTTTACACGCATCCACACCCTTTGTTCCACCGGCACAAATTTGATATTTACTATTCAAAACTTGAGTCAAAATATCCTTGAATTTTTCACACTTTTTAGCGTTCCATATTCGAACTTTGGCACTAATTAAAGTCTTACTAGAAACTTTATTTTCTGTTGAACCCCAACCACTGATAATCGCACGCTTATGTATAATATTGTTATTGATCGTTTGGTTGTTGAAAGGCAAACAAATTGGTTGTATTCTACTCGTAAGTTTGACTGGATACTTCAATTTTATGAGCGCGACATCATTGTAAAATGAAGTCTTATTCACCACAAATTTGTCAGGTATGATTATTGTCTCTGCTGAAAGCTCTTTAAATCCAGTATGTCTATTTAAATGTACAACGACATCCTTAGTTCTTATATTTGGTTTTAAGAAACAATGGGCTGCTGTTAGTACCCAACGTGAGTTAATCAAAGTGCCGCCACATCCACTTGAAATATAGACCATCCATGGAAATTCACGCCATTTGGATTTAACGCCACCAAAAATTCGAGATGTACCGCTATTTCCTCTCATTAAACCACAATATGGCGGTTCTGGAAGAAGGTCATTTATGCTTGATCCAAAATTTAAGACATTCGCATAATCTGTAATACAAATATCAAATAAAAATTATTGAAATTGTTAATGTTGAAAATATAGATATTGTAATGCAGTAACATTACGAGTATTGAAAACTGAAAAATCTCATTTAAACTTTAGAACCAAAGTAAACCTTTGTATGCTTCTAGGGATTTCGTGCAAAACAGTGTAATATACATGACACAAACACATTACCAAAAGAGATCACCACACCAGGACAAAGAGAGTAAGTATATGGAAGAGATGTACTCGCTCTCTTGCAACATTTATGTGTTTGAAAAATGGGTATTGTTATTATATTCGGCGAATTATTTCAGTCCACAAGGGCAAAGAGAGTACATATATTTATAGAAATAAATTCGCCAATTTTAGTTTCGCTTCCCTTCTTAAAAATACGTACCTACTCACTTTGCCCTTGTGAACTGAAATAATTCGCCGAATATAATATCCATACCCATTTTTCAGACACATAAATGTTGCAAGAGAGCGAGTGCATCTCTTCCATATATTTACTCTCTTTGACCAGGAATGGTCGATCGACGCGTGAAGAGTAGCGATACTTTTGAGGCTGTGGGCATCTCACGTGAATGAAAGAAAAATGTACTGCATGATTATTTGGTAATAAAGATGCTTCCTTCAATTTCGTAATTGTGAACGAAACATAGATCCATCACAACACATCACAGACCAAGGAACATTCGAAGCAGTGAAGTTCTCCTGTAGAATCAAAGCCAAAAAAAGGCTAGCAAAATGATGACGAATTTTTCTTTGGTATGCGCATAGAATCATTAACATCGAAAACAATTTAAAAGCGCATAGTACTCAGCGGCAAATATTATTATTCTCTCTCTCTCTCTCTCTATCCTAATCTCTCTATACCTCTCTCTCGACAATCAACTAAAGTTCTATACACAATTAGAACGAAATGCGACAGCGAGATAAAACAAAGACATGATTTTTCCTATACATTAGAGCAGTGGTGGGCATGGAAGTCTATTAAAAGTGCTAAACAACAACATCAGACAACAACAAATTTTAAAGTTTTTTTGCTGTTATTTCTAAATTCGCTTACAGCACAAAAAAAAACCAAAATTGCTCTACAAACAAAAACCATTGCTACATTCGTCAAGACACAATGCAGCGCCGTCGCTTTTGTGTTTCTTTTCATTTGAATTCAAGTCAACGCTGTGCCTCTATAGCGTTGAAGTTCTGCGAATTTTTTTTCGCTTGCTTATGCGTCGAACAACGGTGCGGGCTATAAGGGCGGATAGAGGCACTACGTGCCCACCACTGGATTAGAGCAACGTACGCAATATAGCTGTTTTTTTAGATTCCATTGCGCATCTTACTATAACATGAAGAAAAAATAATGTTATCTCATTTCGTTTTTTGCCCGCAATCGCATCTCGTTCCAATTGTGTTTAGAACATAAGTTGGTACAAGTTTCGCACACGAATTGTAGCGTCATCGTAGCGCACATCGAGCGCATGCTGCGTACAGTACGAGAGCATGCCGTGCACATACAAATCGAAAGAAGTTCACACACGACTCGTCATCGTTGCTTTATCGTCACTTTAAACGTACTTTTTAACTTTTTTTTTAATTGTTTTTTTAATCTGAAATAAAAAACCACAAATGCATTAAGCAGCAGAAATCAATTAGTTCTAACTTACACTACAGTCTGCTATGACCTAAGTGTGAGTATGGCCAATAGATATCGAAACCCAAACTTGCGTTTGAAACGGAAATCTGAAAATTTCGTTTTAAAATTTTTTTTTTTTTTCACTTTTGAAAGCCCAAAATAATCAATAATGACCAGAACATAATTTTTTCACAATTTTTTTTCTTTTCTTTTAAGATAAAAAGGACACAGCGTAAAATGTTCAGCAACAAAATAAAGTGATTGATTATTTTTTTCGTAAGTACATGTTACTTTTTTAAAATTAAAAAAAAAAAAAATAATAATAAAGAAATGTAGCTTTTTATGACCACACCCATGAGATGATAAATTATGATGGATTTGAAAATTAAATTAAATTTCAATTGATACAAAGGCACAAAAGGAACTTAGAAATCTATCCTACTTTAAAGTGGCGCAGGTGTTATAAATTTGACCAAATTATAATTTAACATTTATTTTTTATTTTTTTTATATTCTCAACTAAATAAACTTTTTCACGAAAGTAACACTTGAGTTTGTCTTGATTGCAACAAGTAAAAACCCCCTCCAAAACATATGACAAAAGGTAAAATAGTAGGCATTTGTTCGCTTGTGTCAACAACAAAATAATAATCATAAACAAAATACGAGTGCTACTCCAGTGCACGTAAGAAATGTGATTATGCCAGCTACTCAGTTATTCAATTGTTAAGTGGCGATGTTAGAAACGTAGACAAAATTTTCAACCCAACCCACCTAACAGCCCATCAAATCAAAGGACACACTACAATATAACGCGTAAAAACAACGACGACAACAACGACGAAGACGCACTCAAGGGATCTGAATGGAAAAACGAAAAATTATGGAAACAAACAAAATGTTAAATGAAACACAGCTGGAAATCAAGTTGACGAGACGCAAATGATTGTCGCAGGATAATCACAGAAGGATTCTCTCAGTAGAATTGGTGAAGAACTTTAGCTGAGGCTGATTGTTGAGCCACTTTACGATTTCATATGCACGCGCGCCATAATCACTACGTTACAGTATTTAAGTGCTGTGTGTGTGCGTGTGTATGTGTGTGCAACAAAAAGTGGGGTGTGGTAGTATAGGTGGGAGTTTGGTTTTAATTTAAATCCAAGAAATATTTATTCATATGGCTGTATAGCTCTTGACATTACTTTTATGTCGCGTTGCGAACTCTTGGATTAAAATTATATTTTAGGGTGGTTTGAACTAAAATTTATTTAAGAAATTAAATGTTTTCGAATGAATTGAGCTTACAAAACTTTCTCAGCTTTTGCTCATACAATTTCCTCAGTTTCTCAGCATTCTTTCTTTTACAAAATTTCCCGCCGCCTTGATTTTATTATTCATCCATTAAATTTTTTGTGAGCCTCTATCCCTCTTCTATTTGTGTGCCAAACTTCTACAGTTTCTCTCAGTTTTGTTTGTTCACGAAGTTTCCTTTGAATTATTTTTTCTTCGACCAATTTTCCTTAGTATTTTCCCGTGTTTTATCTAATTTTCATGTAATCCTTATATTAATTTATATATATTACCTGTGCGATGATTTTTATTTGACGTGGCTCTAAATATCAGTAGAAATGATATTATTGAAATTGTAAAAACTAAAATAAGTTGACTTCTCATTATGACCAATATTTTGATACTTCACGTCGTCTTTTCCAACTAAAAATTCTTTTGCTTGAAATCGATCTTTATGTCTAACGGCGTGCACACAGATTCGGCAAAAATGCTTTGAAAGAAAATCAATTTTCAATGCTTTCAGCTTTGCTTAACTTGAAAAGTACCGACAACATTTTTAGTGCGATTAGTTGTAATTTTCTGATATCAGCTAACTTGCGAAAATGTTAAAGGTATAATTGTGATCAGTAGCAGCACGTTTAGGGCACCCATTTCCCTTATCCAAGGAAATGGAAATGTTAAGGTTTTATTTTGTCTCAAACTCAAATCAAAGCGAGCTATATATCATAAATTGTATTGAAATCAAAAGTGAACTTTTTCTTAGACATTGAACTACACAATATACGCCAAGATATTTTTCGGGGAGTATGCCCAGTCTCTCTTCTTTTAATGCACTTTTTAAATTTAATTTAAAAATGCTTACGTACTGTGAGGTAGGGACACTCAAATTTTTAAAGAGAGAATTGCTCACCTGGTGACAGAAGTATCAGTTGTATATATTTGCCTCATCTACAAAAATATCTTTCTTACATAATGCAAAAACTAATGGGTCATATTCATTTAAATATAGCGTACAATATTTTGCCCAAGGTAAACGTCGAAAGTTTCTTTGATTATATGAACGTAACTCTGCCTGTGCCGCTAGTTATTTAACTAACAAAAATCCTGGAGAAAATCAAAGTGTTTCAAATTGTATGCACCAGATCCTGATCGAACATTAACAACCTAATGGACGGCAATGGCGGAATCTCAATCTACAAAACTTTTCATCTCATTAATAAAGAATATTTGTTCCTATAGGCGACGATGATGCATGGGAAAAAATATTCAGGTATCACCCAAATAAATCTTCTTTAATAAGATAAAGTTTCAGTGAATAACTGCAGCGAAGTATCGCCCAAAAACTTATACATACATGGTAAGGAATCATAACAAAATTTCACTCAAAATATATATTAGAATTAATATTCCCTTTGGGTATACTTACGCAAAATTAACCAAAATAATTTTCAGTCTAAATATTTTGCATTAAGGGTATTCCTCTAAACACGAAAACTCGAAAGTATTCGAGCTTGCTTTCGGGAACAACCCTATCAATGCAAACGCGTAAATGATTGAGCAATGGCAATTTGACAGTTCGATCAGTGCTGCCGTACTGCAGAGTTTTAATCAAAACGTCCACTATTTTAGTTTTGACTGATTTTATTGAAAAATAATGAAATTTTCCTCAAATTCTTTGTCAAATAAAATAGAATCCTTAAAATGCCGCAAAATAGTAAAAAAAAAAATAAATTGATTCAATTTATTGAAGAAAATACTATAAGCAATTTACTTATGCCGTTTCGACAAACGGCAACACTGATTCACTTTCTGACTTTTCGAGGCTGCTTCCTCAACTAATTTGCCTCGAAAGTTTTCGAGGGTTGAGCAAACTTATCTTCATACAAATTATTTTCGAGGCTCGAAAATGTGCTTAGTTTTCGCAGTTTACGCAGTTTTCGAGGCTTTTTCGAGTTTTCAGGAATACCCTTATTATCTCAATTACAGGTAGTACGATTTCCGATTTTCAAGTACTTACGATTTCGATGCTATACTGTACTTATTCACCGCTATCATGAATAAACATTCCTTCGGATTTTTTCTCCAATTCCCTGTTTTGCGATTGTAGAAGATTTTTGGGGAATGGGAACAAATCCCCTGGAAAATGAGGCTATCGGCAATACTTTTTTGTGGAACATTTTCATTTCATTTTTGGGGACGTTTCACGCAAATTTTGTTTCCTAACCTTTTGGCGAGGAATTTAATGAGGAAAGAGTCGATGCTGGCAATATTTTGTAATTTTATTTGCTAAAAAGATTTTTTAACATATTTACAAGATCTAGCAGTACATGGAGTCCAATTCGGATACAGTAAAAATCTTCACGAAGAGGAGTAGATGGAAAACTATCAAGCTATGCTATACAATATTTAAGGTGATTTTTTTTGTAACATAGATAAATGCACTTCATTTTTATTTATAAAATTGTTCAGCTGACAGATAAGCTTATGTCAAATGTGCAAAATTATGGAAAAACTAATGTCAAATATGAAAAATGCAACTGTGATTTTGGAGTGAATGGAAGTAATTGGAAATATTTTGGATATTAAGTTTTCCATTCCTATATTATTTATGATCGCAAAATACTCCTCTCGAGAAACAAAAAAATCCGAGAGAGTAGTTTTCCTCTGGATATTTATGGGGTGATTAACTTTCTTAGACACTTTTTCATACTGCTCTAGACTTTTAGTCACTACTTTTTGATTTCTAAAAGTTGTTCAATAAATTTTGAAATTTTTGGCCTGCCACTTTATTATAATGCCCGATACCGTAAGACTACAGATTTTTTGCAAAATATGATTCTGGAATTTTTTAGAGACTTTTTCATACATTCCTCTACTTTTTCCATGCATTTTAAATTAAAATTAGAATTTTTAATTCTATAATATTTTAATCGACTTTTGCAATACTTTTGATAATAATCGATACTTTTCGAGATACATAAATTTTACTTGGTAATTTAAGATATTCTTTTATTTTTCCATTACTATTCGACTTTTTTTTAATATCACTCGACACTTAACTTCCATTAGACTTTTCTAATACTTTTCGGCAGTACTTTGAAATTTTTCGATACACTCAGGTACTTTTTGATACTTTTCTATTGTTTTCAAACTTTAGACTTTAATCGACTTTTCTAATTTTTCTCGACACTAAGCGTTTCTTACAATATCTTTTTTTTTTTGATACCATTGTTTTGACTTCATTGGATCTTATTTACACTCTGAGGCATTTGTTGACTTTTAAAATTCTTTTGATGTTGCTCGATACTTTCAAGCTTTTTTCATGCTTTTTGATACTAAACGTACTTGTCGAGTTAAACACTTTTTTTTTATTTTTCTTTGGTCTATAATATTTTGAGTTCACGCCAATTGCTTTATAGAAGAATTTTTAAAGATTTTTTACATATTCATATAACAGTTTGAAATAGTTCATCCACCATTGTTCCACATTACGATAGTCTGTCGATTCTGTATATTGGATTATTTTTGAACATTTTTCAGTAGTTTTGCTCTGGTTTTCGACCACAGTGTGCTGGGAATCTCTAATTGCCCAAATTTGAATTTTCTTTTTCATAGCACCCTTTCGCTCCTGTTTCTTGCTATGCGTATCATATATAGGAAAATTCTCCAGAGTTATAATAGAATAATTGTAATAAAATACAACACAATACCAAAAGTTGTTAGGTCGTTTTAAGCCATTTTTGTACTGTTTTTTTTTTCTGCTTTTCTTGATACTTCTAACAAGGCTTTTGTCAATTTCGTGCGCTTTTTATGTTTCTCATGTAATAATCATCGAATAAATTATGCAAAGAATCATTTCCATTGTTGTTGTTGGTTCAGTGAAACATTTCCAACATTTCGCATTGTTGTCGCTGTGTGTGAGTGGTTGAATTTTCATATCTCGTCTGGTTTTGTTGCTCATTACAAGTTGTTGGTTGGTAATGTTGCCAACTTATTTCTTCTTTGTTGCTCTCATCATTCGAGAGTTGAGTCCTTGTCAACATCTCATCATTTTTGCGTTTTGTCAGCATCGTTCAGCACTTGAATTTTTAATTTTGTTCCCTTTTGTGGCGCAGCACAAATTTAAAGGCATAAAATTATTTTTATTACCAGCGCGCAGAAGGTTTTCTTTCCGTTTTATGTTGATGATGATAATACATTTTTGACATGTGGCGCTGGTTGCGTTTTTTGCACCTGTGATTTTAATTCTTTGATGGTATTAAGAAATTAAAGGGCAAACATTTTTAGCAAAATATATTACATTAACAGTTCTAAAATTTAGAAAAGTAAAGGAAAGATAATGAAGTCGTTTTATTTTATGTTTAAGTCATTTACATACGCAAACAAAAACTTTTTAACTTAAATTACAAGCGCATTTAGAATACGAAATGGTCGAATCTATCCTGGTGCCCAACAAAAGAAAATTCACTACGAGCTTTCTTATGTGTTCAGGAAAAGAAGCGTAAGGGCTGAACCAAGATTTCATAACTATTTCGATCCCTGACTCGTTGTCTTATACTGTTCCAATGTCCCAGATTTATGACATATCAATGTTCATTAATCGGCACCATGATGCTATTGGGCTTTCTTTGGATTCTATCTCGCTGTGGGTTCTACCTTAGTATTTTTCCTGATCTTGTGACCTATCCATTGCCATAATGTTTGTCTGCTTTCCTTATATTTGGACGGAAAGTCAGTTGTGACCAATGTTAGGCAGCTTCAGCACTTCAAAGTAGATGTAAAAAAAAAACATGGACAGTCTAACAGTCTAAAATATATGCCAGCAATTCCTGTGAAGCCCTGTAGACAATATAAAAATCGAAAATTTTATTTATTATATCCGCCTGTTTTGACGATGGAATTCTTATGGATGGATGGATTTTCTAAAATCCGGAGACTACGAATTCTAGACCACACAGAATCCTTGACAGTGCCTAAAAATTAATCATTTAGTATTTTATAAATTGAACCTCGCAAGCTTCACAACTTGTCACTATTATCAGTTTTAGCTTACTTTTCAAAATTATTAGTAGGACTCACCTGACGCATAGTGGATGCAGGCCCGGATTATTCTTACAAGCAAAGTAGACACGTGCCTAGGGCGGCAAATATTGGCGGAAACTTTAAAAAATTGTTGCATTTTATTGATTGAAAAACACACACAACAAATGTAAAAAATAGCATTTAGCTAAAATCAGTGTTAAAATTTAACATAAACATGAAAAAAAAATTATTTTTTCTAATAAATTAAGAAGTTTTCAGACAATTTTTGCAACTGCCTGGGGGCGGCAAATTTCTTAATCCGGGCCTGAGTGAATGGGTTTGTATGGAACGGTGGCCATAAGTAGTAATAATCATGTTACACTCTTGAAATATGGCACAGATGTTTTATGTTAAAACAACAAAAATTTGTGAATATGAAAAAAATCCGTTCACGGACACGCCTACTTCTCACACAAAGCTTGGATGTGGTTGAGGCTTTTTTTTCGAAATGTTAATGATTTTGAGTTCTATTTTTGTGCGATATCTTTTATAGTTTTCAAGTTATTACAGAAAAACTTATATGTTTATCTCTGTAGTTTTCGAAAAGCATTCGATGTTATATTTTTTGTCCACATGGAAACGAAAAGGGAAAAAATATTAGATGTTCGTCTCTCTTTCAAGACAATCAATTCTGAATTCAAACATCTCCCCTCACACTGTAAGCTTCAAGAATTGATAAAATTATTGTAAAACATTTCGAAATGTAAAGAACCAAAAAGGTTCCTTTAAATATTGCAATAAAAAAATTTCATAAGATTCGAAGTTGTAAAAGCTTAACACTAAAACTTTAACCATACTTTCTCACATATTTAAAAAAAATTAAGGAAATCCGATGATTTGAAAATGCACACTTGTAACCATTTTTTATTCTCAATTTTGAATAAATCCGTGAAATTCATATAAAGACGATAGAAGAAAAATAAATTGGTTTTTAGTAAGTGAAAACAATGCACTTTTCGTCGATATGCTAAATTAGTGCATTTTGTTTAAAACAACTCAACTAGAGCGTTTTATCCAGCAGTTGCAAATAATAAAATTTTTGGTGTTCAAAGCTAATTTTTTTTTTTTGTATTCATGGCCATGGTCTACCACTATCCGACGGTAGAACCGTTTCGCGTTGAATTTTATGACTGTTTGGCGGTTTCTTATAATTTTCATCTCCCCTGTATTCCTACTTTTCAGAGCGCTAAAAACAATATAAATTGATTTTCTACCCAGTTATTTTTCATTGTTTACAAGCTAGATTTAGCGAGGACAGGACATGTTCACAGCCTTGTGAACTGTGTGTTGCACCGTCCTGCTGGAACCACATGATCTCAAAACTTAATTTGTCACTTTGCGCCAGCAAAAAGTGGTTCTGTAGCTCTGTCGTACTTAACTCATTTTCGGCAGAGAAAAAATTTTTTATCGAAAATGCAATTCCTTTCATTGACTGCCTATTATGATCCTATAGAACTGTTAAAAGTAAAAAAAATAAAAATATCTTTCGTCTTTTATCCTGCAGAAGGTGGTCGAAAAATCGACCGATGGCTGTTATCGGTACCAAAAAAGAAAAAAATTTGAATTAATTTTTTATTTAAAAAAAAACTTTTTTGCTAATTTTTTAAAAGGAGTTACATCATTAAAAGTACAGTTTTAATTTTTATGGACAGAATACAAAAAATAGATGAAAATTGCAATGATTCTACATAGTAACTGTGTGCTTATAGCAATGCTTGCAGTGACAATATTTTCCGTGCGGTGCTTGTTGTACTAAATGCCCATTCCCATGTTGCCTTTCTGAAGGGTGACCGTACTCAGAGTCGTTATCCGAGGTAACTTCTTGAGTCAGCAAGTAAAATGTAACTTCACTTCGAAATTCAAATTTTCACATATCGCTCACTTACTTCAAGACTGGCATAACTCAAAAAACATAAAGTGGGAGAAAAACGCATTTAAAGTTTTCAATAAGTTGCTTTTTATATGCAAATGATGAAAAGTATGTCCACATAAATTCTTCTCACAAGGCAAGTTTATGAGATACTTTTCTGATTTTTTTACACAAAATAAAACATGAAATGGCGGATATTTCTGCATCATTAACTCAAAAATCACGTTTTTTGAGTTATGCCAGTCTTGAAGTAAGTGAGCGATATGTACCTTTTAAAGATTTGTGTTAAGCTATAAGGAAATATGGTATATTTTCTAGGCGTTTACAGGAGCGGTATTCAAGAATGGATGAAAAGTGGCCACCACCATTTCTTGCCGCGTATAGAAATTCTGTAGTTAGCGGCAGCATTATCGTGTAGATCAGTGAAGGGCACTTAGTGCCTCAATTTCCTCACATTGCTCTAACCGTTATTCGACGCACAACCAACGGAGAAAAAATTCCCAGAATTTCAACGCTATCGAGGCACAAAATTCGCAGAATTTCAACGCTATCGAGGCACAAAATTTGCAGAATTTCAACGCTATCGAGGATTGACTTGAATTCAAATGAAAACAAAAACAAAACACAAAGGCATAAATGACGGCGCCGCATTGTGTCTTGACAAATGTAGCAATTGTTTTTGTTTGTAGTGTAATTTGTTTTTTTTTTTTGTGCTAATGGCAATTTTGGAAATGAAAGTAAAAAAAACTTTAAAATTTCGTTTGTTGTTGCTTGATGTTGTTGTTTTCCTCTTTTGTTATATTTTTGTGCCCACCGCTGGTGTAGATCAAAGCTACACATGTATTATTTATGTGTGTTGATTAAATGCGATTAAGTTACTAGTACACAGTTATGTGTTTTTTGTCTAGCGGTCGCAACGGCTAGCTGTTTGAATTGGGGTGACATTAGCAAAATTTGTAGCTAAGATAACATCTGCGTTGTCCGACTATCTAACTAGAAAATATTAATTTTTCTTGCCAAATCCATAATCAATTACATAATTCTCCCAGTATAGTGTTTTGACGAAATTCGTCAATTTGCCTGATACTAAACCGAACTATTTTTTGCATTTGTGTGAAATTTCGTTTTACTGCCAGAAATAATTATTTCATTATAGCGAAGTGAAGTTTTCGCTTTCATGGAATGTGCCAGCCTTCTCGTCGAAATTCGTCAATTTTTTGTTCAGAGCTTGTCTAAGTTTTTCCGAGTATTTTTTGTAAAAATTTGGTTAGACTATATTAAAGAACTCTCTCAATAAAGAGCTCAATATGTTTTACTTGTATGGATGGTAAGCGTATCCGTGAACCGATTCGCCCATTTACAATCCCAAGAAGCTTCTTGAAGATGTGACGTGTGTTACAAATTTTATTTAATTATTTTGTTTGATTTTCTCGTAATCGTGATTTCCACAGACAGACAGACGGATATTGCCAAATCGATTCAAGTGGTGACGCTGATCAAGAATATATATACTTTTCTGTACCTGCCACGCCCGACTAAGTGAATCCTCTGAAAAAGAAGCGTCTAATGTTGTCTCGAAATTAGCATCTATCCCCACTTGAACAAAATAAACGTGATGTACTGAATCTTGCTATTTTGATATTCATAACAGCCATTGGTCGATTTTTCGACCACTTGATTTCTCATTAAAATTCAGTGTAAAAATTAGTGGAATAAAACTGTTTTCTTAAGAAAGAACTTTTGTGAACAGAACTCCATTTAAATTTTTTCATTTTGAAACTATTTATATTTAAAAAAAAAAAAGATTTAAAAAATGTCTAAAAAAAGGACTTTTTAAATATATTTTTTTCAATGTATAAAAATAACACAGTAATCATGAAATAACATTTTGACGAAACCATAAGTATCAAAGTTTATTTTAATAAAAAAGAAAGAGGAAGAAAGCATTTCCTTTTTTTAAAAAAAAATAATTTCTGTGACTAAAATTTAGTGGTCGAAAAATCGACCAGTGGCCGAAAATGAGTTAAAAAAATGTGGACCAATGATCTTTCCTCCGCATACTTTTATGTAAAGAACTGCATTACACTCAGACTTTCACGGAATAATCTGCTCCGGGGCCAGCAATATCCTAACTTTTTCTAAAGATTTGCAGCTTGATCATTATATTACAGTCATTTTATAGCATATTTGCTCCGTTTTAACCGTGATAAATAGCATTATTGAAATTCTAACACTAACCTCAAGGACATCATAAAATTTATATAAAACTCATTCAATGGAATCCGGACTCAAATTTACCTTCATATGAAAGCCGCCTCAAGCTAATACGTTTACCAACACTACGCAGTCGAAGAATTATGCTAAATGTAACTTTTTTAAATAAACTGTTTGTCCGGCTCAATGAACTCTGAGTTGTTGCTGGGTATGATCAACTTTAATAATCCAGGAAGAGATTTGAGACACTTTCGTTTCCTAAGACTTTATATATGTAATTCTAACTACGCTCATTTTTGTCCATTTCGGTGTATATGTAATGATTATAATAACCTTTGACATCTTATTACACCCATAGACTCTCACAATATTATAAAGCAAAAAATAATTATTTTCTTAAATTCTTGAAACTATACATTTTCCTTTATTTCTGCTGCACAGCCACTGGGCTTAGTAGAAATTGTGCTCAATCTGTGATCGGAAATTGCTGAACCCATCATTTCGTTCAGAGAAATAGTGCAGTCCCGGTCACCGATCCGTACGATAGACGTATGTGCCTCACGTACGGTTTCGCCTAATGAACGCAGAGCAGTCCGGGCTGTTCGTAGTCGGGGACCGATCCGTACGACAGACGGATGCGCCTCTCGTGCGGTTAGGCGGGTAAGTGGGACCGCAGGGACCGATCGCAAAAAAAAAAAAAAATAATAATTATATTTGCTGCGAACGTTGATTTTGTTAGTTTGCGCTGAGCAACGTTCCAGATAATGTCGTAATACCATTTAAATTGTTATCTTCCATGAAGTTGCATTAAATTTCTTTCATAATTTCTCCCCAAGGATTGACTGCCAAGGCTGCTACATTAATTCTCTAATAAATTTTTTTTTAAAAAAAAAGAAAATAAACGAAAATTTTATTAACTGCAAATCTTATTTGCATGTTTATTTTGCAAGCGACATTTTCATTGGCTTATTGTGCTCTCTCTCTCTATTTTTCCGCTTTTCATTGCTGCACGAAATTCGATTTTCTTTTGGACGCGCTAGCTAAAAAGCTGTCAAAAAAATAAAAATAAAAAAATTACGCCAACTACCACCCTCCTCGGATGCACCTTACCTACCGATCGAATACCGAATGAACACACCACAATTAATACGGTGAATGCTGTCGGTGTGGAAACGCGGAAACGCGGAAACGGAAACAAATTTCACGCTTAACAACGCGGTTTTCGCACAACAAAAACAAATTTGCATACGAAATCATTTTATTTTTCTAGTTTATGAACAACAAAATATGCTGACTGCTGACGGTGTTAAAGATGTGGAAAAAGCAAAAGAAATGCTATGATAAAGTTACGAAGTGTTTAAGACACCATGACAGACTTAAGGCATGGGTACACTTCTTTTTTATTTTTATATTCTTCATTGAGAAAAAATGTTTTTTTGTTTGTTTGTGACTGGCAGTGCCGTAACTAAAGGCTTAGGGTTCTAGCGTAAGAAAGGAATTGGAGGGCCCCAACAGTGGCATATTAAAGGACTCAATTAATTTTTTGGGGAAATGCTGCTCATTTTATCCAACTCTAAAATTCTTGGAAACTTAAAAATTTTTTCGATTGAAGATAATTTTATGTTTCTTTCTGCCCGTGGCTTTCAAGGTTACTCCGATTTTAAGTTTATTAAAAAAATATATTCCCTTTTCGTAGGCCCAATACTCCGGATAAAATGAAATTCTAATAAAAAGTTTGAAGTTTTTAAAAAATTATATTTATATCTCCAGAAATTGAACTAAAATAGCAAACATCTAAATAGTGTCACAACAGCTTAATGTATGACCTCAATCTCAGGCATTAGCGTCAGCGCAAACAAAGCAACACATCTCATCATAATTCGTGACTTTCGACGAATTTGAATTTGATCCGTCTTTCGATGATGTCTGTTCAATGTGAGCGTTTTAATGACTTTTGAGTGTGGCCACCCTAACCACGTTGTACCACTTCTACGCACAAAAAGCAACGATTTTTTTTTTGTTGCATACAAAAGGGGGCGCAACAATTATTGTATTCCTGTACGTTTATTTTTCATTGCGGCGTGTCAAATCGTCCGATGGCAATCAATATGAAATTTGTTTTTCTTTCCAATTTTGACGCATTTCCCCCTTCCCGATCGTCCTTTCTGTATGTTTTTAAGTTTTTATATTTTTATGAAATTTTTATTTTTTTTTTATTTAAATTGTAAATTCATATTTCATTTCGCATCAATTCTTGTGTACTGTTGTTGCTGTTGCTGTTGTTGTTAAATGCGATTATCCTGCCATAAGTTGCAAACACGTTGAGCTCCTGACAAAAGGGAGTTTTTTTTTTTTTGTTGTTGATTTCTTTATACTGCAAAGTTTTTTCTTTTTTCATGTCAATGTATTTGTTTGGTCCTTATGGTAGTGACAGTGTGTGTGTGTGTGTGTTCAGTTGGTTTATTTACATATTTGCTGGTTTAATTTTACGCTTATTGGTTTTTGGCAATCGTCTGCATAAATCCAAGTCAACAGCGATAAGCGCAACAAATAAGATTTTTTTCCCTTTTTTAAATGTTCTTTCTTTTTTTTTTGAGTTTAAATAAATACTAGTGCTTGAGTGGAAGCTGAAAAGGATAAGCGATGGAACATAAAAATTGTTACCTTATTTTCTAATGTTTACACAAAATGTCAATATGGTCGTGAAGAGATAAGACACCGAATTGCATGGTATTTGGTATGTTATAACCCAGAAAAAAAAATTAGTACTAGATTACCGGAGCATTAGTTTCGTAATCAATGTAGCATTTTTTTGTTTGCCTCATGCAATCTTTTGTGCCACTCATCACTTAACGGAGCATAGGGCCTCCACAAAACTTTTCCAACGTGCACGATCAGTAGCAGTAATTTCTTCAATTATTTAAAACATTAACCGGATTCATGTTAGAATTGTTTTTTTTGTGTAAATTTTAGAAATTATAGTAAGAATTGGTGAAATATTATTATTATGTTATTTTAAGCCTTTCTTTCGTAAGAAAATCTTTTCAAAAGTTTAAGGCCTGTTAACTTATCTCTTTTCTTAATACCACTTTAATCGGAGATTTTATAAACTGCGATTATATCTCAAATTAAATTTGGTAACTTGTCTCTGAGTTTATTGAGTACTACCAGATGCCCGCGACCTTGTACGCGTAGCCTATTTTTCTGCGAAGGCAAACAATTTAATTTTTTTTAAATAGAACTACAGTCAATTTTGGATTCTTCTTCACAGATCTAGAGTTCTTGTTGTTTTCTCTTCCATAAATATGCCATGTGAAAGACAAAAACAAAGCACACACACAAACTAACACATTCAATTAGCCTAGTACACATTATCACACATGTTGTCCAACATCAATGTTCGATAATGTGAACTCTAGGAACGACCGCTTGACACACATGTTGGATGTATTTCAAAAATTGTTGGTTTTCCTGCTGGCTTGTCCAACCATACAACCTGTGTGAACTGACTGTCAAGCCTAGTGAACATTTTTCATTTTAAATAGGATTTCATAGGATTTCGATGTGGACGCTCATAAATTGTTCTGCAATTGATGTTTGATGGCATGCACGAAAATGTAAACGCAAAGCAATAGTGACAGACACACATGTTGTCAAGCCATGTAGGACAGCATGTGTGTTTTCTATGTGTGAACGTACGGTAATTTTGTTTTTTTATTGTTCACAAATTCCGCGTTGCTGCGTTGACAAATTGAGAATCAGAGCGAGAGCGAGAGTAAAATTTGAATATTCTCTTCCATTGCATTGCCATATAAAAACAAAACGCACACACACTAACTTGCCATTAAACGATTTGTTATGCTTACATGCTTCTTTCTATTGGTGAAATTAATATTTTTAACAATTTTAAAACTTTAATATTTTGATATTTAAAAGGAATATCGTGATAATTTTAATTCTATGTTGGGACCAAGCGTCTAAGAAAGATGACTAAAAAAATCTTATTAAAATAAATTCAGTAGATTTTGCGTGAATCCCGTTCATCGAAAACGACTATCATTTTATTTATATATATATGTAGATTAAGAAAACTCAGTTTAACGAAAAATCCAACACTTAAAATCAATTGTGAATTGTTCATATAGACCAGTGATGGGCACATAGTGGCTCTATTTGCTCTCACCGTTATTCGACGCACAAGCAAACGAAAAAAAATTCGCAGAATTTCAACGCTATCGAGGCACGGCGTTGACTTGAATTCAAATGAAAACAAAAACAAAACAAAAAGGCATAAACGACGGCGCCGCATTGTGTCTTGACGAATGTAGCAATTGTTTTTGTTTGTAGTGCAATTTGGTTTTTTTCTCTTTTGTTAGATTTCTATGCCCACCGCTGATATAGACATTTGAGGTTAATTGAGCATAGTACATTTGGCAGATAACCAAAAATATTTCAAATCAGAGATATGTAGACCAACAAAGTTCCCAGCGGCTTCCAAAATGCTGCTTATTGCATAAAATTTCAATGTCATAAGCAACTTACTCCGAGCTGATAAATCCTGGACACTAAAATTTGAATAAATGCTAATAAATACAAAAAAAAAAATTAGCACTGTTTAGCTCCCCTCTGACTGTGTGTTTTGATATGCGAGAGCGTTGGAGGAACTGTTTTTCAGTCCAGTTTGTCTTTTTATTATATCGCATATTGCTTCATAAAAGTTTCCACAAAAGTCCATTTGAGAGAAAAACTTTTTGATTTAAATATTTGAGTAAGACAAACGTCAAACAAAGTCGAGTTAACTTCGTTAATCTGAGAAATTTCTCGTAATAACTTTAATCATCGATTTACTCGTTAATAGCCGATTACACGACATAAGTTATCGATGTTTATGACTAATCGGAGATTAAGATCAAATCGCAGCTTAAACTACGATTTAGTTGAGATAAGTTAACATTTAGGCCTGTTAACTTATCTCAACTAAATCGTAGACTATAACCAAGTGAACTTTGCAAAAAAAAACTTCGAACTATAACTTCTTGAAAACCCGTTCGATTTGTTTGAACCTTAGTGTGAAGATATTTTGAGCTAAGAAGTTCACAGTCCTCAACTCAAGTTATTGTCACAGATATTACTTGTACCAATTTTCCGGCTAAACCGTCAGTATTACGGAAAAATTATTCTGAACAATGAAGTTAAGAATAAAACCATACACATATGGGTATTTCCATGGTGTCGAACATGACCGTCGTACACTTTTAAAGTGGAATAAAAATCAAAGTAAGAAACATTTTTTTATTCTGTTACTTTAATTAATAGTCGCAAAGTTGATGGCAGACGTAGTAATACTGGTTCCGAGGTAAAGACAATAAAAGTGATTCGCACGTGACCAAAAATAGTAGTGTATCTCATGACCATCTATAGAAAACCAGAAGTCAGCGAAACCAGCCCAAATTTTTAATGCGAATAATCTTAAAATGTTATGGAATAATATCGCTTTTTATTAAACTTCGTTTGATTAGGGCAGTTCACATTATCACACATGCTGTCCAACATGGCTTGACAACATGTGTGACTGCCAATATTGCTTTGCGTTTACATTATGGAGCATGACATCAAACATGAATTGCAGAACAATTTATAAGCGTGTAAACTGCATGAAATCCTATTTAAAATTAAAAATTTTCACTAGGCTTGACAGTCAGCTCATACAAGTCGTATGGTTGGACAAGCCAGCTGAAAAATCAAAAAGTTTTGAAATCCATACAACGTTCGGTCGTTTCTGGAGTTTACATTATAGAGCATTGATGTTGTCAAGCCATGTTGGACAGCATGTGTGATAATATGAACTGTTCTATTGAAAAATCTTTTTTTGTTTTTGTTTTCTTACAAAATAAGACTCGATTCGTGACATTGCGAACGTGACATATTTTTACATTATGGTTCATTTTGGCAGATATTTTTTGTTTTTAAGACTTTTATTTTGTTTTTGTTTTCTTACAAAATAAGACTCGATACGTGACATTGCGAACGTGACATATTTTTACATTGTGGTTTACTTGGGCATATTTTTTGTATTTAAGATTTTTATTTTGTTTTTGTTTTCTTACAAAATAAGACTCGATACGTGACATTGCCGACGTGACATATTTTTACATTATGCTTCACTTGGACATATTTTTTGTATTTAAGATTAATATACGTATAATAATAAAAAACAAATTTAATAATAATTAGTGTCGAATTAAATTGGTGAGATCAATTTTAGGAAAGAAATTAAGAAACAGTATTACTACTACGTAATTAAATATTTTTCTTAAAAGAATGTGAAACTTTTATTTTAAGCAGCTAAAACGTTTCTTCCTGTAAGAGGCTTGACACCGCCCTACTAAAACCAAATTAATTTTCTCTTGAATTATAGTTTATCACCATACCAAATTTGATCAAAATCGATGTAGTGACTCAGCTGTGACTGCTTTTTTTTCCATTAATGGCGGTTCCATTAAAGAACTTAGAGTCTCTAATAATATTTTTATGATTGAATCAAACCAAACCAAATTTTATTTCAATTGTTTATTAAATGAATTTTAATTTTTCAGACAGGGTGTACCTTTTTGTGGAAATGTGTACCCATATTCAAAACAAATCAATTTTTTGTAAACTTAATATTTTGGATTTTAAAGAAATTTTACACCTTTGAGATTAATTTTTTTGAAAATTTATTTTCTATCATTTTGGCTGGCTAGCCAAAAGTTTTAAAAATCATTTAAGGCACCTCTACATTTTTAAAATTTATTCAATTGAAATACCCTAATGTGTTTGCATTTTAAAAGTTTTTTGAAATCCATAATTTTGACTAGCAACAATAAATTTTGCTCATTTTTCCCCAATTCGTTATAAATAACTGAAATCTTAGAAGAATAAATGAAAGACTCCGATTTCAATATAAATACCTACGTATGCATATTCCAGTGACAAGAAAATTAATTAAAAACTCCACGAAAATCAAAAGTAATGAAAGAATAATAAATTTCTGAGCTAAAAATACGATTGTTTAATAAAACACAAAATAATGCCGTCAAAATAGTCACCCACCCCATTAAGGGTAAAATTTATTATAGGAAAATAAGCCGAAGCACACAGCAGGCAGCCAATAACCCCAACGCAAAGTCCATGGCGATAAGCAGATATATCAATAACCAATCGAAGCTAATAAAATCTACAAACAAAAACGAAAGCTGCCGCAAGATATGTACATTTTTTTAACAAACGGATACAGTAGCTGGAAATGCAACAACATGGGGCTATTAAGAGAAAAACAAAAAAAAAAAAACATTTGACGAATTCACAAGTGAATTGAAAACGCGATAAAAAAGCAAAAAATATTCAGCTTCTTTTTTTTATTTTTCACCAAATTCACTAAAATGGTACGGAGCACAAAAAAACACAAAAAATATCTTAAAAATTCCCCAGACGAATATAAAAATAATATTCTCTAATAATTTTTTTTCCGCTTCTTTGTTGTTGATCCTTTTTTTATGCGTGAATATCCTCAAATGAAATTCATATACCGTGCATAAGTAGCGTAAAATGAATATTTATACTGATTTCAGAGGATATACTCTCTACCTAAATACCTACCACCTACCTACTATGTATGGTGTATTCATAGCTGGGCAGCAAATGTACAAATCGTCAGAAGGCCAATACAGAGATATCAGCAATGAAAGCTAAATAGCAATGGGAAAAAAATCTTAATATGCGCAGGAAAAAAAAACTGCCAAATTTAAAAGGAAAATAAATAAATGCCCCAAAGCAAAAATTTACGATATTATTGTTTTTGTAGTATATAGCGTCACAATGAATGAGTCTGTCGGTCTTCCGTATTTTGAGGTTTTTTTTTCAATTGTAATAGGCCATGCAAGTTAGTTTGAGGGGGGTTATGTGAAAATAACAGCAAATCTTGGCAAGTGAAATCATCAGATTTACAGGATTACACAAAAAAAAAAAAGTGTGCAACAGAAAAGGGATTTTTCTACTTTACGCCTTATTGACTGACAGAGATGAAGATGTAAGCACTGTCTGTGATTTGATATGTCGGCGTAGTGATTTTAATGTTGAGAAATGGTCCGATGGATTGAAGAATGAATGTTTCAAAGTGCTGATAGCTTACTTATAGAACTATTGAAATCGCCCAAGATATAAGCTACCAAAATAAGTAAATATTGAATCTAAACTATTTCATATTTTAAGCTCATTACTTATTCGTGTTTTCCACTTTAATGTCACTTTTTTATTCTGACTATCGGTTTTTTGACATTATCATTGACTATGTGTTCATGATACTAAAAATTTTTTCATATAAAATTTGTGGTTAGGAGTGATGCCAAAAAAAGAATATTCACTGATAAAAAATGTGGAAAACAGTCTGAAAACATTCGGTGTAAAAGGCGATTCACACTGGCATAAAATCTAAATTTCATTTATCTTGATATGGATTCAAAAAAAAAAATATGAGGTAAGCTCGCTTTCCCAAAAAACTTAAAGCCACATGAAATTTTCTCAAATGTTGATTTTATTTAAATCCATTCGTTTTTACTCGAAATCGGGTACAATTGTAAATAAAGTGTCATGGTTCTCGATTTTAAAAATATCTTTCACACTGACATTAACTTTCTCTTTTTATTCGTTTTATTTGGCACTAGCTGATGCGACTTTGTATGCGTAGCCTATTTTTAATTATTTTCTGCGAAGGCAAACAATTCAAATTTTTTTAGTAGACCTACTTTGATTTTTGATCAAATCATCAATATCACGACAAGCATGTGTTGATGATTTGTTTATCAATTCTGTATACGTGCTCGCTATTTTTCGCTCTCAAAAACTCTCTAAGCGACTGATCGTTCTCATATTTACACTCTTTGAGTGTCTGCTCGTTCTCTGGGCAGCACCGTTTTTGATCATTCTCGGTGCTGCCCGGCACCACTGATCATTCTTTACAAATCCCGCGTTGTTGTTGCTTGCAATGTAAATTGACAAATTGAGAACGAGAGTAAAATTTGAATATGTTGTTGTTTCTCTTGCATAAATGTTCCATTGTATTGCCATGGGAAAGACAAAAACACACACAAGCACATTAGCTTCCAATTAAACGATTCGTTATGCTTGCATGCTTGTTTCTTTGTGTCTAATTAATCTGTTAAGCAATTTTAAAGCTTTAATAGTTTGATGTTTAATTGATAAGAATATCGTAAAAATTTTAATTGGAGATTGAGACCAAGCGTCTAAGGAATAGAACCAAACAAATTTGATCAAAATTGGTCGAGTAGTATTTGTGTGATGCGCGAACATCGAAAACGGCTATAATTTTATTTATGTATAGATTAGTTTTTTTTTTTTTTTTGTTCGAAAGGCGTTCGCTTACACAACATAACCAGCAATGACACTGAAAACAAGATAGTAAAGTGACAGCTGAGTGTAAAAAACTTACTAGTTTTTACCATGATTCAACTAACATGGTTACAGCACGGTCAAATTTTGCCTCTTTCTATATTACTTTCTTCATCGTCAAATATCAAAACCGAGCATAGCAAAACGTGATAAGTTGGGCAGATAACATTTTGTTTCGCTAGTGAATTAATTTTTTGTTTTGTTGTAATTATGATTTGGACAATTACTCTCCCAGTGTTGCATTTTCAAATTTTGGCTATTAACTTCTACTTAGTTAGTGTCTAAAACCGGTTTTTGAGAAAAATGCGTTTAAAGTTTTCGTTTTACGTCATTGCGTTCGTGGCCAACCGAACTCAAAAGGAAGCTTGGGATCAACTTGAGACCACTCCCACGTGAAAGAGCACGAAATTTCCTATAAGATGAAAAAAAAAAAAACAAAAGCGATTTTCAGATACTAACCGTATTTCTTAGGCACGGATCACATATTTGCATCATAGTTGTTACTAGAAAAATTATTACCTGTAAGTATAAGTAAAGAAGGGAAACATAGTCGGTAATTAACCTGATCATAGGTATTACCGTTCGATATAGTTCAATTAAGCTGTGCGCAATTTACCCTCTTTATTTATTTTCGAGGGTAATTCTTCAAAAATATGCTAGAATCACTGATGTCAATGAATACAGTCAGCTGTTTCTATTAACTAGCTTATTATTATTATTTTTTTTATTTCGCGTACTTTCTTAGATATGTTTCTCTTCGTGAGTGAATAATTTCTTACTCTCTTGCAATTCAATGATTGCTAATCCTTAGTCGGCGTTTACACGAGGAAAGTCTGAGAGACAAATTCTTGTCCATTCTCTTTTGTGATTTTCGTTTCGCGTTTGCAACATATGACAAATTTTTTACCTCGTCCCTTTCGCTTTTCCCCTTTTGCCTACAAACAAGGAAACTTTGCGGCAAGACTTTCCTCGTGTAAACGTTGACTTACTGGAAAAGTTCTCAAACACATCTTTCAAGAGAAATTGATTTGAAATCAGTAGCGGTGGGACGAGATTTTAAATAACATATCGAATCGATGATATTTTGAATTTGAATGTAATTAATAATAATATCAGATCCTCGGGGGAGGGGGGGCATTGGCCTCCCTCGCCCTACACAATTGACGCCTCGGTTTGGACTAGAACTGTGTATATACTCAATCATCCCAAAATTGATACGCTGCGTTTTTTAATAGTGCGTTGCGTTTTTCATTGTCATTTCCTTCTCAATAACTCGGAAAGTAAGCCATAAGTACAAAAATATATTAAGACCAATGTTGTAAAGGAGATGAAAATACATCGATTTAATACCCGTAAAATTTCCGTACGACAATATTTGACCCACCTTTCATAATTTTAACCCTGAAACTATAACATTCGTTGTATCGACGAACATTTTCTGTTTATTGTGTGTTAGCTATTTTCTTACTATTCATAATAAGCTGTAATTCCGAATGTATAGTTTTTTAGTTAAACCAGCTTAAAATTGGTTTTCGTCATTTCTACGAAGGTTGCATTTAACGTATTAAAACAATGTTACAGTTTCAGTTCTCCATTTTCGAAAAACTACGGTTTTTATTGAAAATTATAAATTAAAATTACTCCCAAGATAACAATTTTTGATCAAAATTACAGTATTTATTGGAAATTCATTATGATTTCGCTACCATTTGACCTTGAAAATAAACGACAAATTCATGTATTCATGACAATAGGATTTTCTTGTAAATGATAATTTTTGTAATATTTAAGAAAACAATTAGAAAAAAAATTTGTGGTCCAATGGTTCTTGAGCAAAATACTGTCAAAATTGAAGATATTTTATCTCTACTTTTAAACTTTTGACAGTAAAATGAGTAACGAAATCATTGCGGAAAATGTTGTTCGAAACTTCTTATAAACGAAAATGTAGGCTTAAGCGTAAAGTGTGTTGCAAGCTAAGCCCAAATGCTGAGCGTAGCTAAGCCCAAATCCTTAAGCTCGAATTAACAGCAAAATGCTCCTCCTAAAATGCAAAACGAGACAGCTACATAATTTTTGTAGAAAATTTTAACAATTCTTACGCGTTGTTCGGTAGCAAAACGATCCATGATGTTAAATAGCTTATAACATTTATGTTTTTCAATTGCTAAATGACAATTCCGCACTTTCCGAATCACGAAATTGATAACCCTTTACAATTGTAACAAAAATTTACAATTTAAGTTTTGCGCAATCTAATCAGCAACATTTTAACAACCCTTAATAGTAACCCCTATGCTCAGCATTGGTCCAGACGTTTACTTTACTGGTGTAATAATTATAACAATTCAATATTTTACACTCAAATACCTGCTAGACAAGTAATTATAATATTTGAAATATTTCTCTTTTTTTTTGTTGAAACATGAAACAAAACCAAGTCCTTACTGAGTTGTCCTATTCGCTTTAATGTGATGCCTGCCATTACCAGTCATTTTCAGTATATCACGGGTGGTTGTTGTCGGTGCATTAGAAGAAGAAGTTTGCGGTTTTAAATTTCTTAAATTTGAGCTTCCACCAAAGAAAATATGAATGGTCGGCGTCGTCATCATTGTTGCCGATTATGTTTCTATTCAGCTGAGTTGTATTTAGTTCTTTTTTGTGCTTCTTAAAACAAAAGCCTCAAATTACCCATAAGTATAATGCTCTCCACCATCGCCACCACCACCATGCCATTATGCTGCTGAAATACTACATAGACATAATTTGGCTCAAATATAATTACAAGGACTTAAGTTGTGAAAATTATTATTTTAATTATTATTTTCATTTCCTGTGAGGCACTGAGCACGGAGCACACAGCATGCTGTACAATTTTTAATTTAATCTTTTGAGAGCACTTTCGTAGCTATGTCGGTTTTTTAGGGGGGGGGGGGGGGGGAAATCGATAAAGCTTTTGATGTGTAATATTTTGATATCAGAAAATGGACAACAAAATGTTGACAACAAAATAATGTGACATTTCGTGGAGTTTCAAGGTGCACTTTTTTGGAACATTTTCAACTTTTCTTATGGGAAAAAATTTTCTGTTGCCAAACGTACTTCTGTTAATGACAAACCTAGAAATTGGTATTACAGAGATCAGCAACATCAAGACAAGGCAAAACAATCATTCTTTTATTGTAATTCTTACAATTTATGTTCGGCATACTGTGCTCACTATTTGTCAAACTGGGAACAGTTTCGAACGTAGTAGAGTTAGACTCATATCTGGTCGAAGTGACGAAAATGTTACAACCGCTCAGGCAAGTGTGGTTGAAGACTCGAATTTATCGGCTTCAAGGCGTTCTCAACAGTTAAAAGTATTTTCCATAACAGCATGGCATATTTTACGACTGAAAATGTGCTTAGATCCCTACAAAATTGAATTGTAACGCAAGAATTGAAGAATTTGGTTCATCTGAAACTGGAATTACTTGAAAATTATGCTAATTTTCCCAAGCAAATCATATCCTCTGATAATACACAAATCCATTTCTCTAGATCGGTAAATATGGAAAATTGTCCTTACTGATCTCATGCCGATTCAAAAAATATTCACGATGAACCTATGCTCTCCATAAAAGTAATCGTTTGGTGTGGTTTGAGCTACGGTGGAATCAACTGTCCATATATTTTGCGAAAATAGGGGTGGATTTGCCATTACTGCCAATTACGAGCAGTATAGATCGATAATAATGCTTTTTTTATGACCTAAATTGGATAATATTAATTCAACAAATATGTGGTTTCAACAAGAGCCCATTCCACAATCGATTTATTGCGTGAAAAGTTCAAAGGACTAATAATCTCAAGAAATACAAATGTCGAATGGACTCTCAGAAGTTGTGACTTAGGGCCTTTGGACTTCTTGTCGTGGGATTATTTAAAATCATTAGTCTATGCCAATAAGCCAGCGACAATTTATTCATTAATAATTGAATACTGTACGAAATTCGTAAAATAATTTGATGATTTATTGAACAAAATAGTTGAAAATTGGACTCATTCATTGTATTTGCTTCCTTGAAAGTGAAGGGGGTAGTCATTTCAATAATATTCATTTGAGTAATTGCATTCATTGAACTTCAAAATGATATAAAGATTGCTCCTCTCCCTGATTTTGATTTTGCTTTATTTCAAAATAAAAAAAAGTATCACTCTTATTGGGCTACCCTTTATAATACTTTTAATGTAATATAATAGCTTAAAATATTTCATCAAGAAGAACACACTCAGCCGCTTCTTTGAACACACTGAACATTTCAACTGTCCGACTAAGGGCCGATGGAATCAATATGCCCAAAACGCAAAGAGTAGTTGAACCAAAACACATGTATAAAAATAGTTCGCTTAGCTTGAAGTTAGGTAGCGTTATAGCCAGCATTTTGGCAAAAGAAAGGGAGTCAGATTTCTTTAGCTCAAGGCCGAACATTCGTTGGTGAAAAAAAGGTCACAAGGTGTTACTGTCCGGTCCAAATTGGTGAGCAAAAGGACAAGCAAAAGTAAAATGGTATTCATTTTTGAATATCTAAGTCTTTCAGTCGCTAAATTTTGTTTGTTCAGACAGCTTGAGGATGTTTAAATAGAACTACTGATGACTATGTAAATACATCTTTATTATTAACTTTTTTTCTCAGAAATTCCTTTTCTCGCAAATTGGTAATATCAAATTCGCACATGAACATTAAAACAACAAATTCCAATAATCCTTGGAAGGAAAAATAAATATATCCATATAAATAAAATGAAAGTCGTTTTCGATGTTCACGCATCACGCCAAAATTACAGGACCAATTTTGATTAAATTTGTTTAGTGCTATTCTTTAGACGCTTGGTCTCAATCTTCAATTAAAATTATCACGATATTTTTTGTTAAATATCAAAACATGAAGTTTTAAAATTGTTAAAAAAAAATAAATTACTCACAAAGAAACAAGCATAACAAATCGCATAATGGGAAGTTAATATGTTTGTGTGTATGTGCTTTGTTATTGACTTTACCATGGCAATACAATGGAGTATACATATGTATGTATATGGAATAGAAACAACGGAATATTGAAATTTTACTCTCGCTCTCGTTCTCAATTTGTCAATTTACATTGCAAACAACAACAACGCGGGATTTGTGAAGAATGATCAAAATTTATAGTAGGTCTACTATAAAAATTTGAATTGTTCGCCTTTGAAGAACAAATTAAAAAACAGGCTACGCGTACAAAGTCGAGGGCATCAGCTCGATTTTAAATAAATCTACACTTTTTTAATTTTATTTAATAAATCCTTCGCTCAAATGGTGACATATTCTCCATGATCCCACCTTTCCTACAGTGCTAAAATTGAGCAGCAAATCTGTCAGATTTTGTTGAGAGGTTAAATAAAAGCTTAAAATCTCTAGAGAATATTTTTAAACTTTAAGGGCCCGTCTTCAAATTTTTGCCAATTGAAAAAAAAATCTCAGAAAAATTTTTCGAAGAATATTCATAGAACTAAAAATATCCTTTTTCTTTATAATTTTTTTATTATTTATTATTCTATTATTTATTATTATTTTTCTGTATATAGTTATTTTGATTTTAAGTCTTCTCCTAACACATCCTTCGAATGATTGATTTCTAACTCGCAGTGTCGCTTAAGTTTGTCGGAATTTTCCAATAAACCAGAACAAATACGAGTATCTTCAAACGCAATTTAATATATTAGGTTTATTTAACTGAATACAATTTGGAAATAAATCGACACAACGCAACAGTCTTATCGGTAGCACCCACAGCACTACCCCACCTGCTGGTGAAACCGAAAGAAAACCCAATAAGGAGCTGAGGCAATGTCAGGAATACATATGCTAATAACAAAGATACGAGGAAGTGCAATATTTCCACGCCATAGAAAACGAATCAATTTTTGCCCTTTTTTTTCTGCCTTTTGTTATGATAAGAAATAAAGCGGCTGAAAACGAAAAAAAAAAATTGGAGTGAAGAGAATACATAAAAAACGAAGAAAGTATAAAGTGAAATGAGAAACAAATTTAAAAATAGAAACCAAAGGATATGTGGGTTACGCGTGTGGATGAGTGAAGATGAACACAATTGAGTCGAGTCGGTTGGAGTTGAATTGCATGGAGTTGGTTGACTTGAGCTATGCAGGCAGGGATGCTGGAAATGTGTGTTTTAGTTCAAGGCATTGGTAATACTTATATGGGCAGTGGGGGTTGCTATATTTTGCTGTGGCTTGGTAGCTTTTTTTTATTTTAAGCGCACAATTATTGTATCAAAGCATATTTTCATTCTGGTAGAACGAATTTTATGCTTTTTCAATAAACATTTATCCGATTTAACGTATATGGCATATTTTTGTTTTGAGGGGGGTGCATACACATAGAGAAAACTTTGGCGCAATTTGAATTATGAATTTTGGATTTATTCAAAACGGATTGGATTGAATAAAACAATATTAAAAATTAAATAAATTATTTCGAGTGTAGTGTAGCTGCAGGCTGGAAAAGCTGCGTATTTTTTTTTAGAAGTAAAAATTCATTTCGTACTGCGATTCAAAAAATATACAAAAAACAACAACAACAGTTGGCAATCATTCATGCGTTTGTTATTTCATTATCCACCCACAGGCAGTGAGGCCATTCAAAAATGTTGCTACTTTAACGTCCATGCGCCTTTTCGTCCTTGTTGTTGCGTAGAAAAATTTGAAAAAAATTAACTGAACCAAATAAAAATGTTACGCATACCATTGCATGGCAGGGTAGTCGAATGCTGCACACACACATTTTGTACGGAGGATAATCAAAAATATAAACAAAATAAATCCTCAAAGTTAAAAGAAATGAAAATCAATGAGTTGGAAATTTTTGTTTATCATTTCCGCAAACATATTTTACTTTTGTGATGATATTTTTGTTTTTTTTTAATTCAGAAATTTTTGGAATGTTCGATTTTTTTTTTATCTTACTAGGAATATTCATTTATTGTTTTTGCTTAGTTTTTTTCATATACCAAAGGTATAACAAGGGCACTGAAAAATTTTAAAAATGTTATTGCTTAAGAAAGGGAAGGGGACATCTCTTTCCATGCCGATTTCTATGGAAGTTTAACAAAATTGCAATAATTTCTTTTTGATAAAAGTTCGAGTAAGAAGGACTTTTATATGAAAGAAATATTTTTATATGGAATATCAATTTTTTTTAAAAAAATGTGTACCAGATCAAAATTATTAAACCACATACATATAATTTTATATTATATTTGTCAAATGAACCAATTTTGTTGTTGAAATAACCAATTTTTTCTGTCAAAATTACAAATGTCAAAATTAGTTAGCTTAAACAAATTTTTTTATCAAAATAAAAAATGCATATTTAATGAGACGTTAATTTTTTTAATTTTCTATTTTTCTTACTAATATTTTTTGGTAAAAGTGACAAATTTTTTGCATATAGATGTTTGGTAATTTTTGGTCAGTAAAAATTAAAGAAAAATTACTTAACTAAGTTTCATTATAATTTGAATTGACATTTTTTTGCTAAGACGAGTTTTTCTCTGTTGAAGTGAAAAATGGAAATTATTTCCAAAAAAATATTTTTTTTTTGTTGACTAAGTTATGTACAAGCCTATTTTGTTACAATGACAAGTTTGTTTGATCAACAATCTTGTCAATGAGTTCGCTTTTTTTAAACTTTTAAACTAATACACCCTACGAATTTTATAATTTGACCAACAGTTAAGATGAGAAGTTATTTCTTTAATTTTGGTATTCAAAAATATAGCAAAAATGGTCACCAACGTCGGAGTTTTTTAAGCCTTATCTATTAACGTTTCCCTGTATTTTCAAGTATCCAAGTTTTATTAATTTGTCTTTGCTGGTTACTAAGAAACTTCATTTCCATACACAGGCTGACTGACAGTTAAAGGGTGATCCAATACGAGCTCCCTTTTACAACTGGGTTGTTTTGACAGCTGTCATGTGTCAAATGGCTTGTCTATATGACGTTTGTGTTCAGTATGCAATACGACTTAATCATGAATAGACTTACTCCTGAACAACGTTTATTAATTGTGGAAACTTACTTCCAAAATCAGTCATCAGTTAGAGAATGTTATAGTGTTCTTCAACATCATTTTGGTCGTTATGAACATCACCGAATTTCGAACCAATTTTGCACTATTGGACATTCATCATTCAGCCCGTAATTTGAGAATATTTCTGCAGTAGCAGAGAGTGTTCATGAAAACCGTGAACAATCGATTTGTCGCCGATCTCAGGCTTTGAGTATCTCTTATGGACCATTGTGGCGTATCTTGAGGCGTGATCTTTGTCTGAAGGCCTATAAAATACAGCACGTACAAGAATTGAAGCAGGCTGATATTGGTGTACGTTTTAATTTTGGTTAATGAGCCTTACAACAACTTCAAATTGATCCATTATTTTATCGAAAAATTGTGTTTAGCGACGAAGCTAACGGCTACGTTAACAAGCAAAATTGCCATAAGTATTTGGGCTGATGAACAACCAGAAGCAATTCAAGGGCTTCCAATGTATCCCGATAAATGTACAGTTTGGTGTGGTTTATAGGCAGGAGGCATCATCGGACCGTATTTCTTCAAAAATGCGGATGGAGCCCGTGTTACTGTCAATGGTGCTTGCTACAGAGCAATGATCATTGAATTTTTGGCAAAAATTCAGGATATTGATGTAGCGGATTTCAACTGGATGGCGCAACATGCCATACAGCTGGAGAAACAATCGCTTTATTGAGGGAAACGTTCGATGAAGAAATGATCCTGTTAATTGGCCACCAAGATCAAGTGATTTGACGCCATTGGATTACTTTCTTTGGAGATATGTTAAATCACTTGCTTTTGTCGACAAACCCGAAACTATTGACGCTTTGGAAACCAACATAGCTCGTGTCATTCAAGGAAATATGCTCAAAAAAGTTGTCGAATATTGGGCCCACAGAATGGACTATTTAAGTCGTGGGCAACATTTGAACGAAATAATCATGGAATCAGGAACCGAACTATCATTCCAAATAAAAATTTGCATCAATACATTGATTTTTATGTATTATATTTAGAAAACAAAGTAGGAAGCTCTTATTGGATCACTTTTTAGTAACAGCTACATATGTATATCGATTCAAAAGATGGTGCTGATCAATTTCATTTTTAGAAATGGTTTCATTATATGCAGACCCTAAGTTGAAATAGCAGGCGTTGTAAAAGTCGAAAAATCTTGATAAGATCGGCTTTATCGAAAGAGTAATAAATATTGTCAAAATGGGCAAAAATGCTAAAAAAAAATTTTAACAAACCGATACGAAATTGAAAGAGTCAAAACAAGTTAAAGATTTCGAATATTGTATTATAAAAGCCGGAAATTATGTTGAAAGAATCGAAAACTGTTGAAGAGATCGAAAAATGTATAAATCGAATATATTGGAAATGTCCAAAACAATGTCGAAAATATTGAGAGAATCGAAAAATCTTGAAAGAGTCAAAAAATGTTAAAGAAATTGAATTTACTAAAAATGTCGAAAAATTTTAAAAAGCGCTTTTCTTTTCCGCCATACCTCTCCAAGAGTTCATTCGATTTTTCCATACAAAAAAAAATGTGAAAATATCGAATTTTGGGACTAAAAAATTTTAACGTCATATTTTTCGCAAGAGCGCAATCTTTATCTTTCAAGTGAATTCCGGTATCTATTCTGTGAAGAAAAAAACTTACGAGCAAAAAACACGTATTTTTAGCCAAAAAGGACCTTCAGAAGAATCGAAAGTGCTCCATTGGTTTTTCTCAGAACCAAAAAAAAATAGCGCATATATTGTTTTTAGGGGTCCTTCTAACTTTTGGGTCGTTGTCTGGATGAATCTAAGTTCTGACGCGTTCTAATGTACATGACTTTAAAGCACTATCACTTAAAAAATCATCGTTTACATAGATAATAAAAATTCTCAATGAAGTTTGTTCTGCATTTCATAGTTTTTCTGTTAAATTGCTTAACTAGGCTAAAAGCAATCAAAGATGGCTAAGAAATATTATGTTGCTCTTCATTACAACTCTTAATATTCTATGCTAATGACAAAAATACCAAGAACGTAATGACTTTCAATTACATTCATTAACACAAGTAGCCACGACAAGACCACCAACCCACTGTAGCCAATCTAACTTTGACAATCAACTTTTTCAAGGAAAAAAAGAAAAAACCCAACCGAAAGTCCTCGAGAAAACACTTTCTACTTATAACTTAAGACACTTGACACAACTTGACCAACGCAAGACCGAAAAAAGGTCAACAGTAATAATAAATGGCGTAACATTACGTAAATGATTATTACAACAACATTAACAGCTTGAAAAGGACACGTTTCCTTCACACAGACAGATAACACACAGAAACTTCTGCACTGTGTTAACAGCAAAGGACATTGAGTCAAGCAAATAAAAACATATAATTTATTTTATTTGACTGCAGGCGAAATCAAGGACAACACAGCAAAAGTTATTAAATGACAAGGATTTCTTCATATATATAAATTTTTTTTTTTTTTTTTGTCAAGGAAGACTGACTTTGTGCTCGGAAAAACATTTGTAATAAAGCGAAAAAATATAAAAATGATTAGAAATAAAATTGTGCAGCGTTTGTCCTTGCGAAGTCAATAAATTCATATGCGAGTATGTGGAGTATTGCAAGGATGTTGCTGATTTACTGATTATTGCTCATGTCCTGTTTGCTGGCTGACTGGCTGGCTGGCTATGTTTATCGCAGCGTATAAATTTAATAACTCAGACTCAAATGTAAAAGTTCGTTTGAATCGCTTTCTGCTGTGCAGCGATAGTACGCGCGAAATATTTTTATTGATGGAAATAAAAGCGAAATTTTTTTTACAGGGTGTTAAATTAATGTTTTTATTTTGTCTATTAAGCTTTTGTTTCATTTATTGCTGTTTATGTGTTGATTATATTTCTACAGTTATTAAATTTATGTTTGTGTAACAAAAAATTATATATGAATCCTGACCCTCAGCCTACTCGCAGTACTTATTTTTATTGTGTATAATGAACGATAACTGTTCTTAAAATAAAATAACTTTTAGCTACCCTAACCGCTCTATTTCGATTTCGAGCTTATGGTACCAGTAATAGAGTTCGAATAAAATTCACATTCCCATGAACCATAAATGGAGCGCTAGCATTAACATCACTGGCAACAAAATTCCAGAGTTTACCAATGGTACGAAAATATATTTTGGGTTGACTTCAGGGATCTACTCTCGCGTACTGATACTAAACTGTTCGTTTGAGGTATCAATATAACATGTTTTAGACGGAGCTTTGTGATACTGAACATCTCATGCCACGGGTATGGTTATTGTGGGGAATATCTCATATTCCGTATATGTTAACAGCTCGGCTGTAATCGAGGTATCAAATTGAACTATACTTCGTAAAATTCCACATCAAGCAGACGTACGTTCGGAAATTTTATATTTTAAATGACTGAACAAGAGATCAGGACAAAGTTTGCAAATATATACGGTATGGAAAGCAATTCAGCATCCGAATCCAACCTGACCTGATCAGTACATCTCGTTCTTTGTGACAGCTGTACTGCTTCAAGCAAATGGGATTTGTTCGGAAACTTAGCTTGATGTCAGCTTGCTGACTTCCTTTTGCCGAGGCAACTTGAGGGCTGAGCCATAAGCAAACTGGTTGAATTGTCGCGCAATCGTAGCAAGGACTACATCGGTTTGATATTGGATTAGTACTTTATGGATTGTTGCGCGGTATTTATGGTAACTAGAGCAGCGAGAAAACTCTTCGTCGTTGTAGGATTGATAGCTTACTTCATGGTGGAGGTTGTCCTCTTGGGTTATCGGTTGGCAGCCTGTCTCCGAGTTCAATGCTGCATTTTGCCCTGCTCGAAGCTCATTTCATTTCGTGTTACTCATATATGGGGAGCAGATAGGACAGCATAGCTTACCAAAGGGTAGCTTTACACGTGGTAATAAGTGTCACTGTGTTGCTCCACCAAGTGCATTCAGCTAGCGATTTGTGGACAGTATTCCTCTTCTCAGACGGTTTCACATGGTGGAAAATGTCAGATCGGAATGACCCTGCCTGATCTTTTGATGTTGAGAACTTCTATCACGTCAATTTCTTAATGTTTTTCCAAAACTTTACGATGTTTTCACGTTCGAGAGGAATTCGCAATCGCCTGCTTAAGCGACAAATCGGACTCTGTTGAGTAGACTTCTTAGGTCAGTAAGATAAAAGTTGAAAGGGATATCTGAAAACATCACTCTTGAAGCATTATTTTGAGCTCATTAATTCGCATTTCGCTTAAATAGCTTGACAACAATCATTTCCCAAAATTTCATATTGGCGATTTGAGTAGAGTTGCAAATGCTTTGGATAGGTCGATTGTCACCAGTACTATTCTTCTGTTGCTGTAATCTGTGCTCATTCTATTTCAATACGACCATGAAAAGATAGGTTAAAACTCTCGTGATATTTGAAGGCTTCCCTATTTTGCAACCTGAATATAACGTCCTTAAATATCGTATCAAATCATGTCCTTTGATCATTTCAAATTACTGCATCGGAGTGTCAGTTCATTTATTTTTTCTTATGAGCTTTCTGCGGTTGATATTAATTTGTACGTACGTTCGTACGCCTAAGGCTGCTATCCTGGTGATCTCATTTTCCAGACTTTTAATCAAGACCTTCGTTTTGGCATTTGGTGCCTACTCCTTTTCAAATCAGAACTAAAGATAACTCTGATCTTCCACATTTGTCATACCATGCCGTCTTCCTTACCACTGATTCGCAGCTGGAGCTGCTGGTCTCTCTGCATTCTGCAGCACACAGCTGTTTACATAAATTTCAAAAAATTTTAGCTGAATATCTTATGTTAACTGTGTAAACAGTTTTGCTAAAACTTGTGAAGTTTTTTGAACAATAAATAAAGCAGTTAGTTTTCAAGCCTTAAAGTGTGTTTTTTTACCATAAAGCAATCCAACGATGAAGTCCGCAAGCAGTTAAGGTTTTAAACTTAAAAATAAATTGTATTATACACTGGGCAGTTCAGTCATTGTATTCTGCGTATTATACTAATGATCATGGCTCGATACCTACTGCTGCCAAGTGAAGAATATTATTTGTCATTTCTCTCCTTCTCACAATTCATTGGCAATATTTCGAGAGCGTAATTTGGTGATGAAGGGCTTCTCTCACAATTAATTTTTGGAGTCGAAATTAATGTGTAGGTATAGCGTCGGAATGAACACAACAGAATGGCAGCTCTTTTATGGGGCTTAGAACATTTTTATCATCCTGCACTTTTTTATTTCGTGTGTGTCAATTTAGAGCATTTGCAGTTCATGTATATGTCAATTGCGAAACCTTTATACTGGAGATTTCTTAAAAATTAGATGTTTTTCTTTCGTTGAAGTTTCATGACTTCAGTTGGAGGTCAGTTATTACATGTACTTAAAATATACTTTTCGAATAATTCATATCCTAGAACTTAGCTCCACATATACAACATTTCAGTAGCAATTAGCAACATTAAATCTAAATATCATGATGACAAACCAAATGCGCATAAATAGAGCTATCAAACAGAAAAACTCCACAGAAAAAAAAAACTACATTTGCATGTTGAAAAGTTTGGAGGTGGAGATAACCACCAGACCAACCAGGCAAAATTGTTGACCAAAATACCACACGTAGCAATTGGCAATAACAACTGCAGCGATAATAAGATAATTATAGTTTCCAAATTGAAACAATACTTTGCAGACTTCTTTACAAAACATCGAAGTTTTTTCAGAGAGAGAGAAAAAAAAGAGGTTTAATGAAAATGTTAAGTCATGCTCTTGCTCGCCTAATTATAGAGTTACAGCAACATCATACAGTTAATATGGTATTGTGAACGCTTGTCTCAACGCACAATCAGTGATGACTCGTATCAACTCAATTCTACTCAAAAAGTTAACAAGTTCATACAGCAGTCATGACATTTCATATGTGAGCTTCATATAGACGGCATTCCATCCTTCCTAAGAAGTTGTTAAAATGTCATGTCATCTGTCTGCACTATGACTGCTAAGGGTATTTAACATTTTCGCAAGGGAATGAATATTGTAATTGAAATGTACAAAGCTGTCTATTTTAAAATTTTCAGTTGTGGTTTTAATATTCAATTTATTGAACGTTCAATTCAGTTAGTTAATGGAATTTTGCTTAAAGGGGGCGTTCACTTCTTTTTCTCTTGTGGTTTTTTTTTTTTTAAAAAATGTAATTCAGCTGCTTAGTTGACCGCAAAATTATCACGAAATGGACCCTTTTTTATTTTGGCTGCATTTAGCTTTGGGGCATATTTTTTTTTTTTTCAAATAAATTGAAATTGATGAAATATTGAAAAGTAATTGCAGAATTTCAGAACAGTTTTAAAAATGGATTTGTAATTATTAGGGGGAATTTCCGGGGGAATATTGTGCTGCAGGAATTTCCTCTATGCCTGAAAGCACAAACAAGTCATTGGCGCTTTGAGCTGATGCATTATAGTGCTATAAAAATTGTGACGCAATTTTCCAACAAATTTTTTGAAAACTTTTGTAAGCAATTTTCTGCATACAATTTTGAAATTGCCATCTGAACAGTTTCCTGAGGAACAACACCTACATTTTTCGCCATGGTAAATTAAGTCCACCTCATCACTTTTGTTGCCGACTTTTGTTGATTTCTTACAACGAATGAACTTACACTTTCTGAGCTCTAAGCCCTGGTCTAATGTTTGGATTCTGAGTTCTACTTAAGAAACCAAGCTTCTTTATCTTTAACGATTTCATTGAAGTTGTGAGGGCCTCCGTTTTGAAAATTTTTAAGTATATTTTGGGCAATAAAAGATCCATTTACATTGAAGCATTTCTTGCGCCGTCTTGTTGGAATCAGATATCTCCCAGACTTTTTTCATTTGTGGTAACACACACTGTGCCAACATCCACCGAAATCGATCGCCATTGAATGTTTCACCAGCTCTAAAGATGAATGACCCGATGATGGTTTTGGGACAAACAGCAAACGTGTTTAGTGAATTATGTGAGGATTATCGATGCCCCAAAAGCGACAATTTTGGATGTTGGCGTCATCAGATGGCATAAAATCAATCACGTTGGTCATCATAATTCGCTACCAAAAACTCAGCATAGCTTCAGTCATTTGAATGACAGATATTCGAGTAACCCAAACGACGCGGGCTATCTGTTTTCAATAATCTATAAGTCAACTTCTTTTTGTATGGGTACATGTGAAGATCTTGTTGCAAAATTTCAAAGTTATTCAATATTTACATTGAGCAGATTGAAATGGAGCATCCTGTATCAGGGTTACCAAGTTGAAAAGAAGGAATTCCCAGCTTTCTCAAAATAAATATAAAATAATTTTTCCTTAAAATGGTACACAAGTAAAATTTGTTGTGGGAAAAAGTTGATGACCTTTTTTTGTGAGCAATATTAAACAATAATTAATATAAAAAAAGTATAATAAATATAATAATAAAAAAAAAACATATTTAATTATTGTGCGGGATGAACTTGATGATCTACCGAGCTCTCTGCTTTGACATGAAATTCCGGGCTTGACTCGGCCACTTGGCAACCCTGCCATGTATTTCAAAGCATTACATCTACATTAATTGCATGAATTGCAGATTGTGAAAAATATAATCATCCTCTCAGGTCTTCAAATATTTTAAGCCCTTTACGTGTTGGCGTCATTCCACTTCCATCTTTAGATTCATCACACCCCATGTTGTCTGATCTACCTCACAGTTTTTTAAGGCCTATGTCATCAGTTCATCATAGACGTTCGGTATTTAATACTTCGTCATTTGATAATATAGAGTAACTTCGGGTATTGTGATATGGGTATTTTTTTATTTTAAATTGCACGTAACTTTTAAAGCATAGCTTTTACTTCTTTATGTATAATGGTTTGTTGATGCATTGTGCAGTATATTACGACTTCGGAGCACTATAGCATAAGCCAATTTGAAGCTATTTCAACAAAATAGAAAAAAGCCAAGTGACACCCTTAATGAAATTGGCGGGTAATATTATATATAGCGTTCGGATAATGTGATATACCATCATGAAATGTTTAACAAGTATAAAACAGTTAAACAGAACTAAAAATACAATAACATTACACCTTTCAATAGAATTTCCATAAAAAAGGAAAGTAGATTTAACTGAATCAATAAGCGAAAAACAGAATATATTAAAGTCAGATAGATGACACAAATTGCTTGTCGTCTTGGAAGACAATCATTGTGAGCCCAAATTAAATCGCATTGCAGGCATTGAACTCAGGTCTGAACCTTTGTATCCCTATTGAAGGATTTGTTGCAAAAAGCACAGGTAATGTCATTGATGAGTAGGGCAAATTGGACTATATCACATTACCTGAATTTCAGTTTTAATATACTCAGGTTATTTTTATTAAAACACATTTCAGCAAATAAAGAACTCACATAATTTATGACGAAGTATATTCACCCACTAACAAATGTAAGTACTTCGGCTATAATACTTACTTTTTTTTTGGGCTTAATTTACACATGAATAAAATCTCGCCTTGTGGCTAAATCAATTTCATCAAACTGAAACCAAAAACTCTGAATGCGAACGCCTAAAACCTTGCAGCACGTATCTTTTTCCGTTACTGCTATGTTGACAGAAAAATTTTTGTCGAGAGAGGTTTATTTAAGGAAATATGATAGCATATCACATTACCCGACCATATCACAATACCCGAAGTTACTCTACTCGTATGATAATAACAAAATAATAATAGAGCTTAGCTACCACAGATATTAAGCTTCTTAGCTATTTAGCTTGAAGCTTTAAATTAAATTTGATTATTTTTTAATGTCTTTTTAAATTAAAATCAATTTACAAGAATACCAATCCATGCTAATGACTGTGAGTTCAATTAAAAATAACGTTGGAAAAAACCCAACAAAAAAACTGCACAAAACTTTAAAAATCTTCATATAGATGATGCATTTACGAAAAAAAAAGCTTCGATAAATGCGGGTATATGTATCTTTAAAACTTAACTATTTATATTTTTAACATATCTAATATTAAACAATAACATTTATGCTGCTGATAATATTTCCTAAAAGAACAAAGAATATGAGGTAATAAAATTAAAGACATATCGAAGGCGCAAAGTGGTGCGTAAAATTTTATGAAAGCAGCCGCGCATATTTAAATTTTACAGAGATTTGAAACAATTGTTGTTATTGTTAGTGTTGTTGTTCCAACTGTTTAGCGGACATTAAGAATATTCCCCAAACAATGTTGCACATAAGGGTTGCAGTGCATAGTTAACAACATAAACAAAAATAGATAAGGTAAGGGGAACTAATTCGTTCCATCCGTAAGCATTCATAAATTTCCAACTAAAGTTGGTTAGGTACTTTTTGAAAAACATCAAAGTTTAAGGAACGTTTAAGTTGTGTTCAACCAAAGTTATATGGGAATAAGTAATATGCTGCAGGAATATCACAGCTTTCGTGTTTTGCAAATTTTACCAGAAACATATTGAAAATGTTGCAAACACCTATTTGTTTTAGATGCAGCTCATTTTATAAGTGATGCACACTGGGAACGAAATCAGCTCAATTTTCATTTATCTCGATTTTGTATCGCGACAAAAATTACTTTCACAATGCCATTTTGTTGACATTAACTTCCTGTTTGATACTTGTGGCTTCTTTTCCTTTGACATTAGCAGTTGTTTTTTTTTTCTGTGACATTAGCTGCGTCAAAATATTCTGTTTACATTTTTTTCTTTCTTTGATTTGACAGCTGTTTGACTGTGAATTTTATACATCAGAGAGAAAATTGGCAAGCCCTGACAATTTAATCACGGTTTTAGCTTAAAATTCAGACAAATGCATTTCGGGCTGATTTCGATGTAAATTACCTACTAAACAATATATGTGACAGGGAAAGTTAAAAGGGACCTACGGTCCGAAAATAAGTTTTCGAGAAAAACAACTTTGAAGTTAAGAAGTGGATTTTGATGCGCCTAAACGTTTTTTGGCTTGAAACCCCTTACGCGGGGGTTTTTGGGGTCATTGATTACGAATCTGGTATCAGATATTAAAAAATCAAAATGACGGATCCAATATGGCGGACGATTTTTTTAAAAACTGATCGGACTCCCTTGAAACTTGTTACTCGAGGGTTTTTGGGATCGCTGATTACGAATCTAAGTAGTATTAATTTCTCAAAATTCAAAATGTCGTATCCAATATGGCGATAAAATTTTTTAAAAACTGATCGGATTTTGGATCGCCATATTAAATCTTGGAGTTTCCTCTGTCACATATTTTCAAAAGCATCGCAGCGCCTAGAGTTTTTTTCTTTCTCATGTCATCAATGAAGTTGTGAGATCGTGCCCCTGGTAGTAGGGTTGCCAAGTTAAAAAAAAAAGGAATTCCCGGCCTTCCCAAAACAAGAAATTTTTCCTTAAAATGGTAAAAATTAAATTTTTGGGAAAAAGTTGACGACATCAAAAAATAATTTGTATAATCGGAAAAAATAAAATTTTTATCCACAAGAAAAATATTGATGACCTTCATTTTAAATATATTTAACAAAAATCCTCCAATTAACGGCTTTTTCCGAAATTTTGTAAGTTCTACGAACCCTCCGGCTTTGACATGCAATTCTTGGCTTAGCCGTGTCAAAAGCGGCCACTTGACAACGCTCCCTGGTAGGGACTCAAATAGTAAAGTTTTGGATGCACAAAGATATTCCTATGGAAAAAAAATGGTTGAATTTTATATGGAATGGACTGACATATTTAATGACCCCTTTATTGTTCTCTTACCCTATATGTGCTTACCTACATTTGAGAGTCCTCTGCTTAAATTAAAGCAAAAATATATCTTAAAAATCAACTTAAATGAATCGGTGGCGGCAGTCCTCAATTGTATGAGTTTTCCGATTTAAAGGTGCAAAAACAGTTTTCACAGTGAGAAACCGGTTTTTAATTAAGATTAAATGAGTTTGAGTTACAGTAAACTACATTAGTATTCATATATGATTTATGTACATGTGTGTGTGTGTGCCAGCATGTGTGTTGCGTTTATGTGGTTGTTATACATTTCAACAGGAAATGAAAAAGGATTTATACCTTACAGTCAGTGTACTGTTGGTTGATTTGAATTTAAATTCGTATTTTAAAAGCCCATAAAAGGGTCTCATTAAAATTGTTGAAGGTGTTAAATTATTAATAAGGATGCGCTGGAATAGATGGTGAAACTGAAACTGGGTCACTTTTCAAGGATAAAATATAAATTTAATGAGGAAATAAAGAAGATAAGATTAAAATGAAAAGAAAATAGAAAATTATAAAGCCACTCCAAGGATAATGTGGTACAGTAGCATATGCGGTCTGCTATAATAAGTCAACTGAAGAAATTTTAAAATTTAAAATGCTTTACATAATGAGGCCTATAAATGAAATTACCAACTCTCTCACAGAACGAAATTTCCCCAAACAATGAACTGAAGTCGCTCAAATAAGGATTAGGCGCACGTAAGCCAAACAATTCATATTCCACAAAAAAAAACCAAAAAAAAATTAAATCCCTTTCCCTCATAGCGTAATTTTTTCCTGCAGTCATTACTATGCTGTTCATTGTAACCCTTTCATTGTTACATTGGAGTAGAACGCAGAGCAGGAGTTGAAACATCCATTCAACCAACGAAGGACATGATAAATGGCCGATGTTACCAAATTAATTGATCAAATCCGAATGTCAGTTTAAATTGCGAATCAGCGCCAAATTACGACGGATAAATAAATCCCCGACGGGCGCATTGAATGTCAGCGTCGTCATCGTGGCGTTGTTACTTTTTTTTGCGCTTTTTGCGTAACCGATTTACGGAAACAGCTGGAAATTTGCATATTACACGGAAGTGTCCATGCAGCGCTGGTAACAACGCTGTGTTTTATTGCCACACTTTGAAACATATTGATATTAACATTTGTTGTGGTGAGCATTGAGTTTTTAGCGAACGAGGCATTTGCCAAAAGAATGATATTTTTAAGGTATCCGGATTTTCGAAAATAAGTAGTCATTTTAGCTACAGGTTAGATTAGGTTAGGGGAGAGTACGCAGTCAGTTTAAGAACCGAGTCATTTAGACAAATGTTTATCCGTTGTGGTACCACAGAGTATCACATTGAATCTAGCAGAATTCGTAATAAGGCTCAGTAGCTGACCTACATATACCAACTTTAATTTTTGTCATTGCATCGTTCACTTACAAAGGGGGTGCTGAGCACCCCGCTCAACGGAAGCTTTCTAGCTCCTGCGGTTTGTCTTCTATATTTAACTTACAAGTGGCAATTGGTCTGTCTACCTATTGGCTGTTGGGTAGTAAAAGCATTGATGTGCCATTTTTAGAGAGCGCGTGAATCTTCTCGTTTCCCTCAACACTCCAATGCCGTGACACCCAGCAACATTTAAAAATCGTCGACAACAAGAGAATTGTAAGAATCCGAGCTAAAAGAAGACATTGATCGCATTCCTGGTGATCCAGATGGGAGAATTGAAAGATTTTGTTGAAACCCAGAGTGGGGTAATTAATGTAGGAGAAAATATTACCCAACTTCTTTCGTATCATTTTGTGAATTCAGAATTTTTTCTTCTAATCTGACGGTTGAACTTGCTTCCGCCTTACTGTCGTAAATATTGACTATTAGCAGATGGAGCTATGTCCCTCTGTAATGTAAAGACTTGCCAACTTTTGAACGTTGGACAGCTTCTTTTGGAATATTTTCTTTCCCAGAGCCGTATGCCAATCCAGCACTCCATACCACAAGACTGGTCTTACTACAGATTTATCGAGCTAGAGCAGAATTTTGGGTTGAAGTTTCCAGCTTTTGCCGATGGCTTTTCTAGGGAAGTAAACTGCTATTAAGACAAAACAAACGAAATAACGAATAGAATCCGTTTTACCATATCTGGAAAATTCTCGAAGAAAAAAGGTCATCAGATTTTTCATTCCAAAAACCGTAACAAATTGAGATATTTTTCACATTACCAAACCTCATGAGACCCCATCCACAATCCAATTCAATATTTTAATTAACTAAAAAAAAGGTAAACAAAATAAATTAAATACTCCTAAAAACCAAATCCCATTGCACCATTTTGCCGCCCCAAGCCGTTGCGCCCAGGGCAACCGCTCCCCTAGGTACGCCACTGCTGAACCACGCTATCCACGGCGGATCAATTATAACACAGCACATCTCAGAGCACAGTGACAGTTGAAGTTGGCATGTTTTGAGCAAAGAAGTAGTGTGTGAACAGCTATGCTAATACTTGTGAATTGTTGTTAATAATAAATAAAGCAGTTCTTTTGTTAACATATTAAAGTGAATATTAATAATAAAAATTTTTTAAATTCAAAATCAACATGTACGTTACAACATGCTTAAAAGGAGAGCTATCATCAGATATTATTCTCAAACCTTTTACAATTTAGGCTTACATCTAATTAAAATCTCAGCATAACCGAAACAGTTTTTGACAACACTAACCGGATGATAATGGGGAGGGGGGGTCATTTCAACAATATTGAGTTTATTTCACACTCACTCAATTCATAGCCAGCGGAAGACTAAATCGTATGTGTGTCATCCGGAATACCTTACGCCTAGTTGATTGGATAGATAGAGTGGACAGAAGGACAGACAAAATTTTTATTTTTTTTTTTTTTTTTTTGTTGGAAAAGCTCAACAGCTTTAGTGTGTGTAGAGGGTGCATCCGACTACGGAAGAGGAAACCACTTAATATCAAAATCAGGAACTGTGATTGTGGTTTTCTGGCCTGCTTGCTGCTGCTGCCGCCTGGCTAGCGGGTATATTGAAATTGAAATCGGAATTGCAAATTAACAGCAGGACGATTTATTGCATGGATTCATATTCCGCAGTGTTAGAAAGTGGAGTTATATATTTGTTTTTGTAGTATTCATTGGCATTTTGGTACTTTTCCATTCCATTTGCATTTAGCAGCCATTTGAGTTGGATTAATTGCGTTTGAAAATGATTAATTTCGGAGATTTCAATTTGAGGATTAAATTTGATGATGTTATGCCCGAGTTTCCGACTTGTTGGCAATCAGAAGGCGATGATATGATTTTTCAAGGGATTTTGCAAAGGATAATTGCTAAATGAGTATGAGAAGAAAGCAGTCATGTGAGTTGTTTTCGCACGCACGAATGAAAGCCTTTAATGAAAATGGAAGTGAAATTTGTGCAAATTGGGAAATTGTTTTTTTTTTTTTTACTCTTCATTCTCTGCAGAAATGCTAAGGAAATAGGAAAATTCAAAAAAGTTCGCATGCAATATAGATCTTTGCATAAACGGCAAACTTTTAACAAACAACAAAAATTAAATCAATAAAAAATGTAGATTGTTTGTCACAAAAAAAAAAATGTCCTGCTTCCTCAAACTATGATTTCCACTTTCCAAAAGCGGTCAAGTGCTTTTTTTTTAAAAACGACAGCCAACATTTTAAAATCAACCCCCGCTCGCACAACAAACGCGCTTTTGTCCCTTCGAAACAAAACAGCATATAGGCATGGAAAAATTGTCGATTGCGAAAAAATATCTTACACAAATAAAATTTACATAACGCTGCCATAAACAGTTTTCATACTTAAAATGCAGCAAATATTTTCGAATGCAAATTGGAATTGATGCTTAAATAAACAAGTGTTCATATTTTACAAATATGTTAGCAATAACAAAAAAAAAAAAACAAAAACACAAAGGACTCGCTATTGCACATTATGTTCAGACATAAAAGGATACTTTTGCGCCAAAAGAAAAAAACATAAATGCGAACTCATTTCACAGAATTTATAGATTTTTGAGCTCACTATCAAAAACAGTGCTGTTGAGCACTTCAAAATTTATTTATACAAACTTGTGACCTTTGAAGAGTTGCGGTTTTTTTTTTTTTTGTACAAAAAAGGCAGCAAACCACTAAAAGGGAAGTTACAATACAAACAAAGCAATGTGCTTTCTCAAAAAAAATATTCAACTTAACATATGAGGAAATACCCAAAATAATTCAATTTTGAGATAAAAAAAAAAGTTATTTTGAAAAAAGTGAGCATTGCGGTGCTAAAAAGAATTGCTTTGTAAGAAATAGCTTAAAAAATATCAAATATTTTTCTCATAGATTTTGAACCATTAACCCTTTGACAACCGCTCCTGAACCGCTCCTGAACCGCTCCTGATATTCTTATATCTGACACCAGATTCATGTTAAAAGACCCCAAATTACTTAACAAAAGTATTGCGAAAAAAAAATTATTTTACTTGCAAAGGTATGAAAAATCGCGGGACCTATATGTCCCAATGGTCATCATCGGTAAAAATGTATACGTCTGTATTCTCTCATTGTAAGTTCTCAAACGCATTCTATTACGAGAACTGAGTATCACTTAGGCGGGAAAAAATAGTTGTTGACACGCGTGAGTATCGAAGAAAATGAAAAATATTATTGCTTATCAATTTGTATGGAATTCTATCGAATTTTGGTGAATTTTTTGTCTTTTATGTACGTGCTTTCGTAATATTTTTATCGTTTCACTTTTGCAATCACACAATGCCAAGATCGCGCTGTTTATACCTTTCAGAGAAAGGAATCGTCTAATTGTTGAATGCCGAGGATAGCAATGACGATGAACGGGCATTCGAATTGGAGTATGAAGATATGGTTTTTTTTTTGAAGGGGACGCTGCCGCCCTACTGCCCGGAACAAAAATCAAAATTGGTGATGTGCTTGCTGAGAATGAACAATCCTCGATCAGCGCTGCTGCGCGCGATAAGCCGCCAATACCTGAGCCAGTAACTTTCAAGGAGGAAAAATCGAATGACGATCACATTCTGCCGACATTTGCCTATCCAGATTTTGATTATGGGAAAGCCTTGTTCAGTGCAGTTTCCAACTTAAAGGCGATGCTCAAATTGGTCAAACAACAATCGCAAATATACGCTGACATAAGCAATTCCAACTAGCAGCGGTCGCTACTCTGTCCGGTCATTATCGCTGCAAAAGTGACTAAGTTTTTTTCTTACTTTTGTTGAAAAGAAGAAGGTTGTCCGCAACTTCTGAAAACATGTTGGACCTGTAGCTTCACCCACCTTCAAAATATTTCAGCAAGAAGAAGGGGGAGAAAAAGTTAAAATTTTTCGACTTTGTGGTATTCTGATTGGTAAAGGTATGAACATACCTTTAAAAATTAGGTTCTTTCTGAAAGCCACATACATTCACTATTGAAGGATGCGTTGTTAACAAAAATCGATTGCATAGTTTTTTCAGGAAAAGGTAAAAGGCAAAAAGATCACCGGTGTACCAATGGTCGTCAAAGTGTTAAACATGAACATAGAAAAAAATTAATGGATAGGTTTTCAAGATATCAATTTTTGAATTCTCGTTTGTGGTATGAGAAACTAAAACAAGTCCTCCAGCATATTTTCATTTCAACTACCTTGAAAGCGTTTTGCTCAATGGATTTTAATGTTGTCAAATGTTCACTGATGCTAAGTATCAAGGTTGTGGTAATACAAGAGGTAGATCTTCAAAGACATATTTTCACCTGAAGGAATAGCATGCATTAAAGAAGATAATAAAATTAAAATATAAAAGTTAGCTGCATACCAATTTATTCAAAGCTTTTGAGAAAATCATGCACAATTATCTTGTATTCCGAATCTTAGAATTCCCAAGAAATCCGAAACAACTAAACGTGCGAATTTCAGAATTCATTATTACTGGTTGACAATAATATTCCGAATCGCTTGTTTCCCACTAATTTACTGTTTTGTAGATCGTCAAGTACGCTCTCGATGATCTGAGCGGATTCCAGCGCAAGATTTGATGGAATGGTTCTCAAATAGGTAAAACGCATGGCCTTGCTTATCTAGTGATTTGATAAAATTTTTCGATGTGCAGAGGCCACATATTTTTTATTGGCTGTTCTCTCTTTTCGACTAGCCTTGTTTTCATGTAGTGCACTGTACAAGCGCGGCAATTTCAGAAACAGATAAATCGTCCTATTTCGTGTAACTATACCTTGCAATCCAAACAATATAGCGATGAATTGTGGGCTCTCTAGTCAAAAAATACTTTGAAAGCCCACAAAGCCAAATAAAAAGAAATAATTATTTTTCACTAGTTTTGAGGCCGAAAAGAATTTTTTCGATATTTTTCTATGAAATATTCTGTCGTACTAAGCGAAAAGGGCGTATCTCAAAAAAAGAAAAATCCAAAATTCTTATGACTTCGGATAGCTTAAGAAATTACGCGTTTAATGAAATACTCCAAGTGGCGGAATCTTAGTTCAAACGTATAATAATTCTCCTAAGAGAATCTATTCTATCCAGGCATTTCAACAAATTGACTTAAACAAAACATCAATTATCTCGAAACGAAATTTTTTGAGATACGCCCTTTTCGCTTAGTACGGCAGTATTGTGAATCCAATAAAAATAAACGAATAGTGCAAAATAAATTTTGCAATTTTTTGATTTTCCCTGGCTTACGAAAAATGTCCTTTCCAGACATTACGAAGCTGAGCGAATTTATCTTTCGCTTTATTGATTCTATCGCATAAAGCCACAAGTTTTTTAACCCGGCCAAGTCTAGAATTTTATGTTAAAGCCGGGATCTCGATAGGGATTGGATAATTCATGAAAAAACCGGGAATTTGAAATTTTTTAATATTGGCGGCAAAAAAAAAGGTCAGCAATTTCTTACCAGATAAAAATTTGATACGAATATATTAATTATTTTTAATATTTTTGACCAAAAAAGGGAATTCTTTCTTTTCAATTTGGCAACTCTGCTGTGGGTTATGCTCTTCTATTATCTAAAACCCATAACTGTGGGAAAATACAAAATGAAAGTAATTCTTTTTATGAAATATCAATCGTCTCATTGACCGTATTGAGAAGTACGGTGCAGAACTATTAGTTCGAACCAATTGCTTTTCAGTAATTTCACATCATATAGAAATCAACTCATTCTGAAATCTTTAGTCAGATATATGTATATGGCACTTGGTATAATACCTTCGAAGTGTTTTGTTAAGTTTGAGTCGCCACTTTTTATACGAAATCATAATAAAGGACGATAGTTACGATTGTTTCTGTCAACCTCAGAATTACTGTCTTTAATTGAACCCGAGTCAGATGTCCCTCTAAAGACCAAAGTTTGTCGATACGATAGTCTTAAGATTTCAATAGAAGCAACAAATTGTTTGCCGTATTTTGAGCTATTGGTGCTGTGCGTACATTATCAAATGGCTCATGATATCATTGCAAATTTTTTGTATCCTTTAAGAAAATTTGCTGCCATTAGCACATAATTCTTTTTCTGACTGAAAATTAGCAGCCAATAACCATATCGATTGGTTTAAAAAAACCTTATTTAGAAAATTGAAACTTACACTAACTTGGAAGTTTGAGCTCGATATGTCTGGGAGACCTTACTTCACATTTATATTGCAATTCAAGCTCTCCCATACAAAAACTGTCCCTCCTTTCAGCAGATGTTTCACGAGTACCATAAAATTTGACATCGTTATTTAAAAACAAATTTCATTGTCCATTAGGTACTCGTACAAATCTCTGCGAGTATGTTGCAATATTGTAATTTACTAATTGCAGTATAAAACCCATTTTGTGCAGTATTTTCCGCACATTTTGTAACGATTTCAATAAAACTTTTTGTTTTTGTTATTGTTGCAATTTTAACCATTTAATGTCCTAGCAACAACAACAAAAATCACAACAATGCAAGGGTAATGCAATTTGAAAACTTAATATGCAAATTGCTGCAATTGCAATATAATTGAATGCAGCATGCTGCACCCGCCATCCAACACACACACACACACACAATCAAATACTATAGTTTCTCCCCTATTTGAAAAAAAAAAAGTGAAAATCTCAAACCCTACAACAGCAATATCAACAAATATTAACAATGTCGTTATGAACTCATCGTGTCGTTTTTGCGGTATTTTAATTTCAACATAAATATTTGAAAATAACATGCGGCTGCAGTGCTCTTTTTCGGCATCACTTCGATACGTTTCACCAACCTCCAACCACCACTCTTACTCGAGTTGTTGCAGTTACTACATGAGATAAACTGCCTACTGCAGTTTAAACAGCTCTTCCTTTGGAGTTCCCCAAAAAAGAAGCTCATATGTACGTACAAATGTCCTTGTGCGCATCCTTTTAACATTGCATGCATGACTTTATGAAAATGCAATTTTCACTTTTTTGATTTTCGCTGCAATTTTCTGTGCAAATGCATTTTTTTGGAATAGTAGCAGTAGCTTGATTAGCCAATTTGGCACCAAGTGAAAATTGTTTGAATTTGTATCAGAATTGTTTGCATATAATTGTTTCGAAGTGACCGCCAACTACTGAAAATGGCGGTACGTCCATAGTTGGTTGTAGAAAAATGCTTTAGAAATAGCTAATTATTACGAATTCATCTAAAAAACACTTGTGATCGCATGTATACGATCAGCGTTGCAGCAGCTTTCTTTTGGAATGTTCCGAAGATACTGTAAACTTATTAAACATTGAAATTCCCCATTACGGACAGCCCCCATAACCGTACAGCTCCCATAACCGGACATATTTCAGCGAGTCTCACTAACTTTTTCATACAATAACCGGAAAAAATACTGCGACGGTGGGTGTCCGGTTATGGGGAATTTCACTGTATATGCATAACAAGAGGCTTACAAATGATTAATTAGGCAGTTCAGTATATTTATGTAAATTGCAAAATAAAGATTGTATTTTAATTGAAAAGTACTGAGCTCACAGTGTTTGCACTGCGCAACAAAATTTGTGAATTACTGTTGAAAATAAACAAAGCAGTTATTTCTATACGGTAAAAGTGTGTTTTTGATTGCAACAGAATACGGTTGCCGAATTCATAGCAAGTAAAGTTAATTTTAAAACTAAATCACACTATTTTATTGGATATGTATGTATATCAAGGTTACAGAAAATTGTTTGATATTCATATAGTTTCATATTACTTGTAATACACAAAATAACTTGTGTAACTTGCGTGCGTTTTCTTCAATAAATCTGATGATGAGGGAAGGGACCAATATTAGACTATTTTTAAAATAGATCATGTAAACATAAAGCGTTAAAGACGTCTTTTTTGAGGAAAAATCGTTTAAAAATCACATAAAGAATTTTCAAAATTTTGGATTATTTTCATGATAAAGTATTAATGTATATTACATTTACAGATTTTTCAACCGATTAATTCCTGGTATGTTGAGAAAGTGCGAAAAAACTAAGAAAAAATTATAAAAAATAACAAAATAATTGCATGTAAAATTTTTGTATTTCCATTATTTATTCAACAAGCTTTTTACTTGATTTGAAGCTTCAAGCTTAATAGCTAAGAAGGCTAATAGCTGTAGTAGCTAAACTCTATTATTATTATTTAGGTTAGGAAAATCCAGCAGTTTATAAGAATATTTTGATTTACAGCTTCTTCTTTCGCAATTCAATGACAATGCCTGGTTGTCTACTTTTGTATGATTTCGCTAACCCCCTCCCCCCTTATAGGACGTCCACAGAGAATTATGCTACCCCATATTGATTTTTTTTTTTTTTCAATTTTTTTTTTCCTTTTTATGACAAGAGATATTTAAAAAAATTTACGTCCGGAAAGGTTTCGACCCCTCCTCCACCCCCGTTCCCTTCCTGCTTGTCCACATTTTTTTTTTTTTTTTTTTTACTTACCCTTTCCGCATCCCCTACTACGGTCGTCGGTTATGGACGACCCCTAGGAATTTTTCTCACTTTCGATAGTTGGAAAAATATGTCGAAATGGACACAACAGAATGGTGGTGAAAAATAAGCAATGCCGAGGGCTTTTATGGACACTTGTGCCTAAATTTTGAATACGAAGTTTTTCATATGAAAAAATACCTAAAGTATTCTATGTGATTTGTATGGTCACAAAGTACTTCATATTCAATTACCATTCCTTCATAAAATTCACCTAACATAACAGAATGGGTTAATCAGACATCCACTTGCTCATCACTCCTCCTCGTGCCTTTTGTGCCTGTGCAACATCCATTTAATTAATTGTTCAATAAAATTAATAAACATTTAAAACTGGGAAAAAGGAAACGACAAAAAGGACTTTGTATTTTTTTGTTTACCAACATTGCATCGTGTGTGCATTGCAGTTGCTTGTTGTCTATCGGCCTTGCAGTTGCAACAACTGCATGTTGCTGTTGTCATTGCAGTCGTTGACATCGTAAAACATAACGACAACAGTTGAGACTCAAATTATTTTTATGTGCAGCATCCTCAATCGACAGATTTTTTTATGTTTGTTGTCCCTGGTACATGCATTTATTGTTGTTGTGATTGCATTTGATTGCAATGTTGCTGTTGCTGCATATGCTGTTGCTATTTTTATTACCTTGTATGCAACGGCTGCATGCTATGCTACATTTTTGCATGAAATTTTGACAGCAGCACAAATTGCTGCATAAATACAATTTAACCAACAAATTAATTGTTTTTCAAAATTATACTTTTTTTTCTTAATATTTTTCTACACTTTGGACTTGAACGTTTGGGATTATTAAAACCATTGATGGTGAAATGTGGAATGTTTAGTTTAGGATATGTTGGAGAGGAGAGAAAAAACTGAGCAAATAGACAGTTTTTGATAAGCTTGAAGAGAATATGATAATGTCCTGAAAAAAACAATAACCAATGGACAAAACTCCAAAAGGATTAATGACGAGAAAAAATTTAATGAATGGAAAATTTATTTTCATAAAAAAAATTTAATTGGATGGAATTCTAATAACTCCAAAAAAGGTCATATTATAGAAGCAAACGAACTCTTAAGTCTAGTGGTTTTTTTCTTGAAATTACTTTAAACCAGTGGTGGACACGTAGTGTCCCTATCTGCCCTCATTGCCCGCACCATTATTCGACGCACAAGCAAGCGAAAAAAAATTTGCAGAATTTCAACGCTATTGTGGCTTGACAAATGTAGCAATTGTTTTTGTTTCTAGTGCAATTTGTGTTTTTTTTGTGCTGTTGGCGAGCTTGGAAATGACAGCAAAAAACTTTGAAATTTTATTTGTTGTTGCTTGATGTTGTTTTTTAGCCCTTTTGTTAGATTTCCATGCCCACCACTGCTTTAAACGACGACAAAGTGGAAAGTTTCTTATACCCCAATATCACAAAAAAAGCCCCGTGCTCAAAGCGGCACCCAACCAGCGCCGGACTAAGAGATTTGCTAGAGATATAGGTTGGGCTAGCATCCGAACCGCGAGCTCAAGGGGCGCTCATCATGCCAAGAAGCTTTGTGGATGTTCTATAGTGAAAGAAACCACACCTAACGCTCAAAGAGTTAATGCACAAACAATTACGAATCGCACGATACTTGTAAGATATCCATCAGCATTTTTAACTCAGAAATGATAGCAATTCCTTTCGATAGCCAAGTCGCTATCAAAGCTTTTCGCTCGGCACAAATAAAATCGAAGCTACATAAGTAGTAAAACAGTCAGTGACATTTCTCTCCTATGAATTATAGGCCACAGTAATCTTGAGAGAAATGAGGTACTGATGAACTAGCAAGGCGTGGTTCTTCTCTGAATGAAACCGCACTGCAACATGTTCACATTCCTCTTGGTTTAGTTATGAAGGAAATTTCCTCGCATTTTCTGTTTGAAACTGAAAAACCCTGGAAGGCTATAAGAACCTATGAAACAGTTCGATATTGCAATAACTTCCGCGATCTACACTGGACACATTCCATTCAATTTATTCGCAGCTGCTTTAATGCAAACGATAATGTATCACTCAAGCACTTTCTCCACCCTTAGCCAGAACCAGACTTAACATAAGTGCCTCGGAAAACCGTTCTTCAATTACCTCAGCGAACTATGCCATCTCTGTCGTATACCAAAAAAAGGGTAAAAAATTGACAAATAGCTATTATTTAAAAGCGTGCTATTTGTATGACCAGACAGCATTTTAATGTGGTCAAGCAGAAGTAACAATTGCCATATGTATATATTTTGTTTTTGGAATTGTGACTAAGACTAAGAATTCTTTTCTAAATTTATAACTTTGTCTTCAATTGAACTTTAAATGAAATTACTTTCCGTTAGCAAAAGAAAATTTTTTAGCGATAAATTTCCTAAAAACTTCACCTTTAAAACAAAAACGAAGACTAAACTCTTCAAATAAAAGAGCCAATTTAAATTCTAAATTTATACACACCGCGGAATACTCAAAACAACTAAAGGCAAAATTTGTTGTCAGCGGAAAAACAAAAAATAATAAACGATAAAAAATAATGTCAACTTAAATCCCCATGTACCTAGTTGCCGCTGACAAATGAACACAACAAGAAAGTAGAGAGTGGAAGAAGAAATATGCGCGCAACACTGCGTAAGATAAGAAGAAATAGGAAAAAAATTGACTCCCAAAAAAAAAAAACAGAAATCACCCGCCAAGAAAACATTTTTAAAATCGTGTTTTGACATTATTCTTCCGCTGCATTGGGAGCGGGGGAAGAAGATGTTTTTTTTTTTTCTTTGAGTTTACAGCCAATATGCCAACCCCACATAATCAGTGTCACCAACGGACAACCCTCACTTGGGCCGTTTTGCGGCGCTTCTTTTAACGCCACCTTTCGGAAGTTTTTTTTTTCCTGCATTTACGCAAAACATTTGTTGCTCCAAGGGGTGACATAAGATTTCATGTGACTGCATTCAAAATGTTGCCTTTTTTGTGGTAACTTTTTTGCTGAAAATGTGGGTGAAAAACCAAACGGAAGTTTGGGGCATAAATGCGACACACAATTGTTTGTTTTGTTGATTGTCTTCGGCTTGTCGCGATTCTAAAGTGTAGCTACTGATTGTGTAAGTTGAAAGTGGGCTTTCTTTTTTCTCCGTGCATTGAGAGCCTCCAGGCAGGTGTGGTGCGTGTGCTGCTTTTGACATAGATACCCTTATTTTTCGAGGAGATGCTGGTGTCTTCCTTTGGCTGCGGCAGCGGCAGCAGGTCGCTGTTGTCATCGGTTTGAATTGGTTTTTAATGTTTCCGTTGAGATATCTTAAGAATAATTGTTTTGCGTGTTCTGTCCTTTTATTTTGATTCTTTTTCCTAAGCAGTTGGAGTGTTCGTAAGCCCCACAGGTGTTTTCACCTACCTACTTTGTTGCATTTTTTTTTAAGTACACCTTCGAGTGTTTTGTTCTCTATTTATAATGGAATTAGGGAATATTCATTGAGTACTATTCAGGGTTATTTTGTTTGTTTTGTTGGAAAATTATAATTCCATTTTGAACCGAATTGTGCAATTAAACAATAAATACATTTCCAAAAGAACAGGAAGGAAATCGCGTTTGTTGATCAAAAGTTATACAAATCAAAAGGTTTGGTATATACATATACTGAATTTCATATGTGAATTCCAACTAGTATTTCCAGGCTTGGGCCTGAACATAGCTTTATTTCTTAAAAAACACATTTTAATGTTTTAAAACATCTATTTTGTTTACTGTTCACACTAATTCACAAGCCTTAGAGAAGCTTCACATATGCTTTAAAAGCTTTTAAAAAGCTCAAATCAATAAAAATCAGAACTTCAATAAATAGAGAGTTTACCATTATAGGATCCTGGACCTGCTCCTGATTATGGATTGAACTATATCCTTCAACTAAGTTTTAAGAAAGGCAGCTCATTTTGTAGTAACTTAAGTTTCCTTTGATTTTATTTTCAATGAAATTGTTGCAAGTGAAACATAAACTTTAATGAATAAATGTTCAATACAAATATGAGACATGATAATGCATCCAGGATACACGTCAACAATTGACTGAACAAAAAAAAATTCGTCAAAAAGTCACTTCAACCATGCCAGAAATTGCGCGAAGGTAATTTCAAAAATTACAACAATTTGAAGAAGGTGGCGCCTGTCGCCGTTGTTTCTCGAATAGGTTCCCAACTATACGTAAATACCTGTAACATGTCCATCCATAACTCTTTGGAGTTGTCTTTATGATGATGGCAATTTCGCTAAAATTCGCTGTTGTCAGAACTGACATGTTGCTGTCTGTCGTCATCCTCGTTGTCGTTGTTGATGTTGCCAATGTTGTCGCTTTTATCGCTCTTGTCGCTTGTTATTGTTACTGTCGCTGCTGCCGATGTTGATGACGTTTGCAATATACTCGTACAGCAAATAATGTTTATTCTTTGAGTTTTTGTTCTTGTTGCTTGTTATTGATGTTCTTTTGCTGTTGCTGTTGCTCGTATAAACTGTACAGCTGTATAGTTCTGCATTGTTGACCAAATATAAAAATTTTGGTCATAAATGAAAATTATGACAACGACAACTACAAGTACCTGCAGTAGAGGAGAGCAACATGCAATCATGTCCATGTTGTCCGACGTTTTGCTATCATCGATGTGCTGTCACTTTTACTGCCACTTTCGAAAATCAGGTAAATAACGCTGATTGAAAATACACACGAAAAACATTGCAATAATTCCATTGTTAAAGACCTTAACATAACGACGTTGAAATTTCTAATGAATGATTTTTGAAGACTTAAGAGGAAATTGGAATGGAAGAGTCGAGAATTTCGGTGACTGCGAACGACATGAAGGACAATGAGGGGCTTATCTTAGAAACTTAATAATCCACAAAATTAAAAAACTGCGGCTTAAGTCTTGAAATATGTAAGTAGTATATGTATCTATGGACTTATCTTACACTTTAGATCATAACCCTATGTTGTGTGTCCAATTCGGCATTACTTTTTGCACCAGCAAAAGTAGTGTCGAAATGTTTAATGAGTTTTTTCCGGAAAGATAAAAGAAACGCTCTTGGAAACTTTACGTATTTAGAGTAAAAAGTCACAGCTTTCTTTCTAAAATATCGAAAAAAATCGAAAGCATCCATCTTCATCCTTCACAAAAAAATTAAATTTATTTTTGATTTTGAAAAATCAAAGTCAAAGTTTCGAAAAAAAATAATTTCGACCATTCGAACGCCTATAAAAAAAACCTAACGAAAGCACTTGGGTGATTTCTTAAGCGTTTGGTTTTTGAAAATTGAAAATAAGAACAAAATTTTGGAAAAGTGAATAAAATATTTATTTTGAGCGATACATCAATTCCTGCCATTTACTTTTTAAAGACTATTTTATGTTAATGTTGCCTGCGGCTACGCCCGAAGTGATCCATCCATAAGCTCTAATTTTGGCATACTTTTTTCAGCATTTCGACCGGTATTTCATAGTGTTTCACCGAGGCCGAGGCGAGGCGAGGTTCTAGTTGATCTCGGTCTCGCCTCGTTTTATAAATTTAAGTCTCGCCTCGCCTCGGCCTCGGACGAGATCTTGCCATCACATGCCTCGCCTCGCCTCGCTTCGCCTCGTTCTCGGCCGAGGCACCTCGGTAAAAAAGCGAGGTTTTTATTAAAATAAATAAAAAATTATATATGTATCAGGGCTGATAGGCTGATCAAGCCTCAAGAAATAAAATAAAATATCTGTTTTTATTTTTGGTGAATCGGATGAGATATGATAAATTTAATTCTTTTCTTATATGGGAAGGAGACGCATTGCCTATTTTTCCAAGCCAAACTAAGCTATGAATCTTTTACAAACTATAAGCAAAATATGTACCAAATCTTATTTATCTACGTCAAATAGATATTGAGATATGATAAAGTTAATTTTTTTCTTATATTGAAGGCATGGTACCGCCCATTTTATTAATTGAATCTTAGTTGTGCCTCTACCTTTTATAAATATACCAAGTTTTATTAATCTGCATCAAGTTGTTGATAATATATGATGAATTCTGTTTTTCTCTTATGTGGGGGTGGCATCACCCATTTATCGTAAACTATATTACGGAGCCTCCCAAATCATAAGAAACATATCGCTCACTTACTTCAAGACTGGCATAACTCAAAAAACATAAAGTGGGAGAAAAACGCATTCAAAGTTTTCAATAAGTTGCTTTTTATATGAAAATAATGAAAAGTATGTCTATATAAACTCTTCTCACAAAGCAAGTTTATGAGATAATTTTTTGATTTTTTGACACAAAATAAAACATGAAATAGCGGACATTTCTGCATCATTAACTCAAAAATCACATTTTTTGAGTTATGCCAGTCTTGAAGTAAGTGAGCGATATATGTATGTTTAATCTTTCGTCGGTCGGTTGAACGGTTTAGGAGTCCATTAGCAACGAACATACATATATTGATCTTTATTTATATACTAGCATTACCCTGTGCGTTTCGCTTCACCTTATCGGTTCTTAGAAAGACTATTAGAATAAATCAATTTCAATGCAGTGTTGTCAATCATGCAGTTTTGCTTATAGCCTTACATAGCCTTACATGCTTCCCTAACTGATCAATCGAGGCGAAGTCACATATAATCTGATGCGATCCAAGCACTCCTGTGCATTAGCGCTTGGACCAAATCTGAACTCGCAAGAAGCACATGCGGATTAAAAATAAAACAAAGTAATTTACTCAAAATAAAATACTAAAATATTAGTTAAATATAGATTTTATTATAAAAATTACATTCATATTTTGAATCTGCATATGATTCTTACGAGTTCAGATTTCGTCAAAACGCGCCTCGCTCTTGGTTTCGAAAACGAGGCTAGGACGAGGCGAGACCGAGGCGACGCCGAGGCGAGGTGCCGTGTGATCTCGCCTCGCCTCGGTCAAGCGAGGAAAATTTATTTTTCCATCTCGCCTCGTTCTCGCCTCGGTCTCGCCTCGTTCTCGTAGTCAAAAACGAGGCTGCCTCGTAGCCTCGGTGAAACACTAGTATTTCACCTATGACAGCTGTAATGTTGTCTTGCAGAGCTACAATTGTGGCTGGTTTGTCTTTGTATACGAGAGGCTTTACGTAGCTTTACAAAAAAACAGTCTAATAGGGTCAAATTGCATGAACTTGGCGGCCAATAGATTACTGCAAAACATGAGATTAATTTCTCCCAAGCTCGCGCGCCGTGTTGCAGTGTTTTGTTGAAACGACATGTCAACCAAGTCCAATTCTTTTATTTTGGGCAAAACAAAAGTCGGTAATCATCGTACGGTACCTTGCTTCATTGACTGTAACGTGGCGAATTTCATTATTTTTGAAAAAGTACGGTCCACAAACCGCACCAAACAGTGAATTTTTTAGGGTGCATTCGCAACACTTGAGCTCTGGCTGCTCTTCAGACCAAATTCGGAAGTTCTGTTTATTGTCGTTCCCATTGAGCCAAAAATGAGCTTCGAATTAATTACTCCACATAAAACATTCACTTGATATATACAATCAAATCATTTTCTCAATGTAATATTAATTTAATTCCCTTGGTGACAGCAAAGTATGTATATATGTATTACTAAAAAATACATTTTCAGCGGTAGATCATGGCGCACAGTGCTTTGTCCCTATCTATACAAATTTTGGAAATAAATAGAATATATCGTCCAATCTTGATGAAATTTTAAATCCAAAATGATTTGAGGTTACTTATCTTAAGTGTTAAATTAAATTTTTATTTGATTTAATATCTTTTGAAAAAATTGCTTTCAGAGTTAGAAAATACGGATTATAATAGTGGTTGAAATTACCTTAATTAAAAGAAATCTAAGTGTGTTATGTTGATTACATTGCCTTTTTCAAAATTAATGCAGTCTGTTTTGGATTAAAACTGAAATAAGGTTTTACCAAAAATATTTATTTATCCAAAAAATCACTTCGGAAGTTGGCGTTTTTTCATGTCTCATTGAGGTGCAAAAATCTGTTACCGCTTTCACTTGTACAGCGTATGGAATTCCTAGGGAATTCCTTAACTTAGAGGTTTTTCAAAATCAAATTTTTACAAAAGCGGAATTTATTTTTGCTTATTTTTGACTTAAATAAAAAACTGCCACTAATAATCTTAAACTTTTTAGTAAATATCTTTCAAAATTTAAAAATTTTTCTGTTTTTGGTAGTTTATTTTTTTAAAGTTGGAATATTCACCAAAATTCAGTTTTTTCAATATTTTTCAAAACTTAACATAGTTTTTTTTTCTCTAAAAAAAAAAAAATATTTAAATTTTAAATTTTAAATATTTTTTTTAAAGAGCATTTCCTCTGAGCCTCAAAAAACCTCTGACACCACCATTGAAATTCATGAAAAATTAGTCAACTTTGACATGATTCCGTGCCTACTTAACTACGTAATTTTTGAACAGAAATATTTTGAATTTATCTTAATTGGGTTATTACCTGTCGAATGATATCAAATTTGACAAAAACTTTTCTGAATTCCTTCCACTACACAAAGCACTGTGTGGCTTTCGTTGTTTAATGCTTAAAAATATCGCAATTAGACTTGTAGGGCATCTGATATATGTGAAGCCTATGACTTTATATTTCTTACAATAGATGTAGTACTATAGAATTTATATATCATTATATAAGTATATCAAATTATATACTTACATGTTATGTATTTTAATTTATGAGCAAAAAAAAAAATATCCTCCTTCTTGAACGAAAAACACTACCAAAATGAAAACTAAATTTGAAAAATTTTTCAATCAAGGAAATGGAAAAATTTTTTAAAGTTTCAGCCAGTATTTGCCGACCTAGGCACGTGCCTACTCTACCTGTAAGGTTAATTCAGTCCTGGTTTTAGTTATACTTTGTTCAGAACTCTCTGACTTTTTTATGGTAATTTCAATAGTTTCTAATTTATGAAATTTTAACAGAATGAGAATGTCCGGTATTTCGTTAAATTGTACACGTAGTGAGCTATTTTCTATTAAAATTTTATTTTTTAAATTTTTTTTTTTTTGTTTCTTTTTTTAAGCCCAAATGTCTGTCCAAATGGCAATATCAGCGGTATTAGGAACTTTGGAACAAAAGCAAAATATCATCTCATTGTCGTCTTATTACAGCCAAGAAAAATTTAAAAAATCGTAAAGATCGTTCCTGAAGAATTTCAATTTCGGTTCGAAATATTTTGACATTACCCTACCATACTGAAATTCCGCAAATAGCTCCTATCTTTACATAAGTTGAAGGAATAAAATTTTAAAGTTTAATTTCAATTTTAACTTTTGGGGTTTTTTTTTTTTTTTTGTTGTCATCAAGTGGGTTTCTATTTCCGAGTCCTGCTAAATATTATTTCACTTTGATGGATATGACAATTTTGTTTTAGTTGCTGTTGTTGCTCTTGATGTTTTTTTGTTGTTGTCGACGACATTAATGCCTTACAGGCATAAAAAGGATGTGTTTTCAATTGTTTTTGTTGCTGCTGCTGTTGTTGAAGAACGCACTTGAAGTGTCGCTTTTGACACCCTCACTTGTGATGAAATCAAAAAATACGACAAAAAAAAAGCACTGCTGGTGGTGATGTTTAGAGCAGCAGCTTTTGTTGCTATGTTGATTTTGATGTTTTGGCACTCATTGCTGTTGTTGTTGTTGTCGTCGTTGTCAATTTGAATGCTTGAATGTCAAGTGTGTTAAATGCTAAGTGTTGCAATCAGATTAAAATTGGCCAAAAGGCTTTTGACATTTGTTTGAAACGTTGAAAACGTTTATGAATTTGAATTTTAAGTGAAAATTCATTTTGTTATTTCATAAATGAATTATTTTATGCGTTGCATTTGACTTGAAGTCATTTAACGAGTTCAAAGGGCAGCGCAATTATTTGTTTCAACTTTATGCTGCCATCCGTCTGAAATGTTGTGGTATTGGTTTCTGATTTGTGCTCTATGATTACGCTTTAATTTTCCGGAATTTAAAGAAATATTCATGAAAATGAGTTACTAAGCTTTTTGGTACCTAATGCTCAAGGCAACATTGAAAATGTGGCATAAAATATTTCGCTTCAGTTTGCATTCAATGTGTCTTTACTTTAATCTGAACGCCCCAAATTGAAAAGTTCAAATTGAATTTGAATCCAATTTGCTTTGCAACTCATGAAACAGTTAACATCAGTAGAGCCATAATACTTCGTAAATATGAAATTTTCTAAATTTAAAACGAAGTTAAGCAGCAAACGAAATAACTGACTGAGTCCTTGTTGCGTATGAGTTCCTTTTGACTCTTTGGCTTTTTCCTTTCATATTTTATTTTTTTTACTTTTACTTTACTGAAGTGCATGGCTCTTGAGTTAAAATTAAATTTGTAATAAATTTTCATTTTTCCAACTGTTAATATGAATTTCATTTCCCCAGTGTATTTCGGAGCTAAATCTTAAATGTTATTTAATGGAGCGAAATGTTAAGTTTTTTGCAATTTTAAATATTAAAAGGGATATTAAAAAGTTTTTTCTTGGAAATTAGAGAAAAAAGTTGGATTTTTCTTTGGGTTGATTGAAAAACTTTCTTGTGAGGGTGCACATATAATATAATTTTTAAATAAATCTTTTCGACAAACTTAATTTTTATTTTTTATTAAATTAAATATATTCTTTTTTAGAAATGGCTTAAAAACTCAACAAAATTATTTTTTTGACTATAAAATAGTCAACACAAAACAGTTTAAAACGTCAAATTTAACTGTTTGTACGCATTGCACGCAGCTCATTTAATATCAGCTGATGCTGGTTTATACAAAACTCTAAAACACTCTCGTGCAATCGTTAAGTTCGCAGATTTTTTTTCACAATGCTGATTTCTTCGAATATCTTACACAACTTTCAGATAAGCTGATTTAGATTCATTCTAGCACAACGAGTGAAGCAGGCAAAGTGATGGCTGTGACGTTGGTCAAGTTTAAGCTCAGTCGTTTCTAGAAGGGAATAAAACCTACTTCTTTGAAATATATAGTGAAAGTCCTAATGAATGTACCAGCATCCTTCCCGATGGCTGTTTTTAGCATAGAGTTGAAGATACCGTCTAGTTCTAGCAACTCAACTTCCTTCAGAGTAAAGAGCATTTCATCTGTAGCCACAGTCGTAGTGGGTTCTTTCTCCGTGACTTGGTAGTATAACGCTGGTTTCCTAACTCTTTAGGAAAAATTTGGAGGTACGACACACCTATATTTTATACAGATAACGTAGAACTGTTGCTATCGAACTATAAATGAAAAATACACTAAAAGTTGACTTAAGCATCTAGTAGCTGAAAAAATTAGGTGACATATCAAGCTTCCCGCTTATATAGAGCACAGTGCTATTAACTTATGAAAAAAAAATATAAATGAACTTTCATTTAAGTGAAGTTTTGAAAACCCGCAGTTCCAGTTACTTTTTTTAGTCCAATTGCATTAAACTGCTACCAACGGCTGCCGTCACTAAATGCAAAGGTAACCTCATTAAATTTGGTTCCTGTCACAAAATTCAAGCATTTTCACAGAGTTCCATTTTTGAACTAGTTTTTCCTCATGAAACGTTTTATTTATTAGGCTATTAATTGCATGCGTTCTTTTTCCCAGTGCCCATGTCATATTTCTCCAACTTCACGCAGCACACACTTTAACTCTAAAAATTTTTGTTCATTTAATGTCTAGACAAATACTCAAATTACCTTATCCGATTACTAGAAGATTTTGGTTTGAAGTGTTTTTTCAAAGTACGGCACCAAAAAAACACAAAAAACCCAGAAGATTTTTCACTTGCTGCAGCTGGAGCACAAAAATTTGCAACCCCCTTTTTTTTTTTTGGTTCAGCAAAAACTTAAATGTTGCAGTACTCAAAGTGGCCTTTAATGGGCAACAAATAAAACTTTTTTTATAAGATATACCTTTTTGAAGTACTCACGCTCTTTCTAAATAATTTGACAGCTGAGGGTTTTTAATTGAAGCACACAATACAAAATACAAAACAAAGCCTTTTTAACAGGTGTAAAGTTAAATCATAAAATGAAATTTAAATAAATGCCAGCTATTTGAAGGACCAAACAGAAAAGAGAAAAAAATAACAGAAAAGCAACAACTGGACAAAAGGGTTCACATTGATAGAACGAATGAATCCCTTTCCCATACTAAAGGACATCAGGTTACAAAAAGTTGATTCCTTTGAGATTACAGCAGAGTTTTCTTATGTTTGTTTTTGTTATTCGATGCTTAATTTTAAAATGAATCCGAAATTGTTTTGTTTCTCTTAATTAGCTGCAGGAGAGTCATTTCGGTTTAAGGTGCCAGATATTCTAAGAATTGCCTTGCTATAATCTTAAGATTTGGGTAAGGTATTCGTTCGTTAAGAAATGCTGCTTAGCCAGAAAACATATTAAATATTTATGTAATTAAAAGATTTCATCTGAATTTTTGAAATTTGTTTGGGTTTTCTTTTAATGGTCTCCGAAAAGAAATCATTTTTCGATTAAAAGAAGGAAGTACTCTAGTACAGTAGCCCAATTATGTTGTGTTCTCTCCTCAACGTCTTTCAAAATCAATACTTTCGAATGTAAACAAATCACACCTAAATAAATTCAGTACCCATTCGTGTTGTGTGTGTCCTGCCCTTAAAAGGCAGTAAGGACATTTGTAGTGGAAATACCAACCTGCGTGATGTGCTGTGAAATTAAACTTTTTGTTATTGTTTGATATGCAAATATAAATAAATAAATGCTAAATCGAAAATACAAAATATGAAAGGACGAACAAACACCAATACAGTAGTGTCCAATAAATGAAGTCAGTGAGTGACCTTTCATAATGATTGCGCTCTTCCATTTGTTAAATGGCAACGGGCGTGATATATACCAAATGACTAACATGCACTCATATGCCAATGCCAACAACAATCATATCCGCCGGAAACCAGCAAACAACAACGTGGCAAAGCGCAAAGTTCGACTGTTGTACGACGCCATCTTCATTTCAGTAAATTTATGCAAACGTGGTCTTTATTGTTTGAACATGAGTGTTGAATTAATTGTTTTAGATATAGGGTAATATTGGACGATTCTATCGATTCGAAGAATACAAATCAAGATGCAATTGATAAACAGAATTTGAGAGTGTTCTGATTCTAGTTCAAATAGAGCACAGAGTCACATCTATTGCAATGGAGCTTGTTTTTGTTAAGCAGTAATGGAATGAAAATTCGTAAGCAAAATGCTGATTTGATGCAGATTTCATATCCCTTACCTTACCTTACCTTACCTTACCTTACCTTACCTTACCTTACCTTTTCTTACCTTTTCTTACCTTACCTTTTCTTACCTTACCTTACCTTACCTTACCTTACCTTACCTTACCTTACTTTACCTTACCTTACCTTACCTTACCTTGCCTTACCTTACCTTACCTTTCCTTGACTTGACTTGACTTGACTTGACTTGACTTGACTTGACTTGACTTGACTTGACTTGACTTGACTTGACTTGACTTGACTTGACTTGACTTGACTTGACTTGACTTGACTTGACTTGACTTGACTTGACTTGACTTGACTTGACTTGACTTGACTTGACTTGACTTGACTTGACTTGACTTGACTTGACTTGACTTGACTTGACTTGACTTGACTTGACTTGACTTGACTTGACTTGACTTGACTTGACTTGACTTGACTTGACTTGACTTGACTTGACTTGACTTGACTTGACTTGACTTGACTTGACTTGACTTGACTTGACTTGCCTTACCTTACCTTACCTTGCCTTACCTTACCTTACCTTACCTAACCTCACCTTACCTTACCTTACCTTACCTTACCTTACCTTACCTTACCTAACCTTTTCTTACCTTACCTTTTCTTACCTTACCTTTTCTTACCTTACCTTACCTTACCTTACCTTACCTTACCATACCTTACCTTACCTTACCTTACCTTACCTTGCCTTACCTTACCTTACCTTACCTTACCTTACCTTACCTTACCTTTCCTTGACTTGACTTGCCTTACCTTACCTTACCTTGCCTTGCCCTGCCTTACCTTACCTTGCCTTGCCTTACCTTACCTTGCCTTGCCTTACCTTGCCTCACCTTACCATACCTTACCTTACCTTACCTTACCTTACCTTACCTTACCTTACCTTACCTTACCTTACCTTACCTTACCTTACCTCACCTTACCTTGCCTCACCTTACCTTATCTTACCTTACCTTACCTTACCTTACCTTACCTTACCTTACCTTACCTAACTTTACCTTACCTTACCTTACCTTACCTTACCTTACCTTACCTTACCTTACCTTACCTTACCTTACCTTACCTTACCTTACCTTACCTTACCTTACCTTACGTTACCTTACCTTACATTGCCTTACCTTACCTTACCTTACCTTACCTTACCTTACCTTACCTTACCTTACCTTACCTTACCTTACCTTACCTTACCTTACCTTACCATGCCTTACCTTACCTTACCTTACCTTACCTTACCTTACGTTACCTTACCTTACCTTACCTTACCTAACCTTACCTTACCTTACCTTACCTTACCTTACCTTACCTTACCTTACCTTACCTTACCTTACCTTACCTTACCTTACCTTACCTTACCTTACCTTACCTTACCTTACCTTACCTTACCTTATGTTTCCGCATGTTCTGTGCAATATTTTTTATTCGATATTTTATGGAAGTATACATTCGAACATCACTATTTTGTGTGAATATTTGTAAGTGACTTTTTCAAGCAAATATCGTGCTGGGAATCAAAGCTTAAAGTTTATTGCTGACCAACGTCCTTTTGAATGGACGTTCAAGTCAATCTGTGTGTGAGTAGGTAAACAAATATTTAGTTAAAATCAGGTAAAAGCGCGCCAAATACAAACACGCAGTTACCACCACATACAAAATACGGCCTTTGCATTGAGTTTTATTAAGTTGCGGTGGGCGTGCAAAAGGCGCGCCTCTCATTCTCAGCTGTACCGAATAATACGAAAATGAAACGCTTTGAAACTGAACGCTTTGACGTTTGATTTGATTGCATATGCAAATGTAAACTGACCATTGGTCATGCTATTAACATTTGTGTGTATGTATTAAGTTGTGAGTATATGTACATGGCTATGTGTTAGTTACTGTGATGATTCGGTTTTCTGAACATCTGAAATTTAATAAGAAAATCTTTTAAATTAAACCTTTGAACGCTGAAGTCTCGTTTTTCATTTATGCGCAAAAGCAACATTCAAAACTCATATCACTCACTCAACTGAGTTATTTCATTTAATTTCAATTTATATTCAAAAACTGAACAAAAAATTTAGCACTTTGAAATTCAAATTATTCCAATCAAACTTTTTGAAGCATTGAATAATTTTTAATTCAACACCCATCAGCGAAATAACACAATCGAGTGGGAATAAATAAAGCACATCGACGTGAAAAATCTGACAACGTCCGCGTAAAATGCACTTTTTGAGCAAATATTTGTAAACATACCATTTATACAGATAAGAAAAACGTGCGAAAAAAAAAGTTATTTGTGAAAAGTAAAAATGAATTTTAAAAAAAAATGTCTATGCAAATAAAACTTGCTCTTTTTTTGCGTAATAAATATTTTAGCGCTCGCACATGCCGCTTTCTCCTTAGCACTAACGTGCCACAAAAGGGTTAAAAGTCACATCGCAACTTTTTGAGGAAATCGACAGCATTTCAAAAAATTTGCATTTAAATTACTTTTATTTCGGGGGCTATTTCGTTTGATCTCGAATGTAGCAAATGCGGAATACTCACTTACTTTAGGAATAATTAACAAAATAAATTTAAAAATATCAGCAGAAAAATTATAAAAAAATATTCAACGAGAAATTGTAAAGTACGTTGAGCATATGGTGGTCTTTTGCTATATTGTAGGGTGTTTAGTTTTGAAATTTATTTGTGGGTTTTGTTTGCCAATGCTTTAGCTTTGGAACTAAGGAAAATTCTCCCAAAACTTAAGCTTCCTAGATCAAACATATGAACAATGCAAACAAACAGTACTTAAAAATATAATATCAAATTTTTTTTTAAGCTAAAACTACATGTTTGTGTCTCAAAAATGTACATATGCACTTACATTCCACATCATGTTGACTTAACTTGACCTCGACGTATGAACATTTTTAGCAAATCGATTTAAATTTCTGATCATATTTTCATCTCTAGAGAAATTTTATAGTTTAACCACATTTGTGTGTGTGTTCCCAACATAAAAAATAAATAAAACTAATAAAATTGTTCGTAGTTGAAAGTTTTGGACAAACTTAAAATAACAAAATCTCAACTCTTGTAGTTGCAATGAAAACACATGCAAGAGCATTCATTTTAGATGATACTGCGGCACCAAAAGGTACATAGTCTTAAATTTTATGGTCATAGTTAAGGACGCGTCAAAATGTATGCTACTCTTCATAATACAATGGACCATGGCAACGCTTGTCTTATTGAAGTTATGTTAACCCATTTTTGTCAACTGTTGTTGGTACTAAAAGGAATAATGCTTATCGTCAGATGGAATAAGTTGACGTGATGACCTTCACTTTTTTTATTTTCTATCTGTATCTGGACTTATTATCTATTTGAATATATACTCACGATTGGTTACTTCATTTTGTGTACTTAGGATCAATGGCGTACCGTGGACATCGGGAGCTCGATTTAAAGAGATATTTTCCAACATGCCAAACTTTTGACGTGGAAACCCTAGTAAAGTGAGAAATATTTCAAATTAAATTACAAAATACTCTACTTGCACATTGCAATTTACTATCTCCAATATATTTGCAGTTCCCTCGGTCCCCTTCCGCTAGATTCGTTACTGCTTAGGATATACTACTATGAAAACTGTTCTGACTCTTTCCACTCAAATTTGTCGTCACAAATTACTGCTCTAATTATTATCTTTCCTCTACCAAATTAAAAGGCTAATAAAAAACATTTCTCTGGCACTTAACGGAGTTAGCTTTAGTTTACTGGATTTCATAAACTATAATAGACTTTGAGGAATTTCCGAAATGCCAAACGATTCAAAGGCATATCGTTAAACTGCGAATTTAAAATACGACCATTTGTAGAGCTACGAGCGTCATCTCTTAGATTTTCTAGAGACTTATTGACCTACTCTCGTAATATCACTACCAATAACTTCCAATATCGAATATGTATCTGATATGAGGAATATCTGGTCATTGAAGCTCCTGGAAATATTCAAGCTCCTTTTTCCATACATAGAACGGATAAAAAAAAAAGACATCTTAAGATTAGTTCAATTCAAAATTGAGATGGACAGGAGACCATTTTGGGAGCATACATATGTCGCACCGATATAAACAATTCAATATGAACGTTTCCAAGTTATGCTTTTTGTATTCTGTTTTCTGCAAATCTTTTCGTTCGGCTATGTACGGAAACAATTTTTTTCGTTGGCAAAAGAACGTTCTGGATAGTTCCAGATATTTACAAAATAACCCATCGTATTACCGTCTAAATAATGTACATAATCACTCAAAAATGTTCATTTAAATTTGCTTAAAAACATCATCAAATTACTCAAGTATTCGTCTGATTTCTAATAAGTAAAAATGGTCCACAAATTAAAAAACAAAAATCAACTAAATAAAAATTCTGTAATGGTCCCGTTCAAATGGCCGTCTTCAGAACTTGCGGAAAGGCACCTTCTATTAAAATTTGGACATCAAAATTAAAAATTTAATTATATCAAAAATGCATGGTCCTTCTGTTCCCATATCAAAGCAGTAATTTTAGGTAACGTCAATCAAGTAGGCGTGCCATCTCGAATACAAGCATAAATATTAGCATGTCATATCTAGAGTTTTTAATATAGAAACGTTTTTAAAGGAGTGCACGGTCGAGCAATATCTGGAAAAAGTCTGATAAGCCTTGCTGCTGGGGTCAACTTACACTTTAGTTTGTCATACGTGAATTCAAAACGAGAACTTAGATCTGACAAATTATTTTTATGCAAAAAACTAACAATTTCTTGATTTGTTTTAAAAAAAAATCCTCTCCCTCTGCACCATTCTATTTCCCTATTATCTGAATTTCATTACGCATGCTCAGGTGTAAAAATTTACTATAATCAACAATGGGTTAAATGATGGCAGCATAAAAATCTGCGCTTAAGATGCTCTGTTTGTTGGAAAATTTTAAGCCACATGTTACCGATTGCAAGAAAATACAAAGTTCAACATTGAAAAGGAAGTGGCAGCGACTTCCGGCACTTTACGAGTACCTACCTATACTACTCTGGAAAAATAAAGCAAATGCATGTAATTGCGTTGAATTTTGGGAGCAAGTGTTGCAAATAGTTTTCCTCTGTGTGCAAAGCTTTTGCAGTAGCAATGTTCCCAACTACAACAACCTTGCAGACCTTAGATCTCGCCCAAACTCAAATACTTTTGAAATCTCATAATTAATGCAGGAAGCTTCAAATGAATGCAACACCTGTGGTTAGTTTTAAACGACCTCAAGTATGCGGCAAAGTATTGCAAGAAATTGCCAAAAATGGTGAAAGCACCATGAGGCAAGATGAGGGAGGGGCGTGTATAAAAAACAAGTTTGGTAAAGTACGTGTCTTATGATCAAAATTGTTGCTCTTGTCTACAGCAAATGTTGTTTTGCATGGAAATTAATATAAATTTAAAAATTATTAAATTTTGCTATTTGCAAAAATGTGATGTGCAGAATTTCGTATAATTTCTATGAGATTACTGAATCCTTAAGCAAGCATATTTTTGAGTTTATTTTACTAGGAGTTTTTTAAATCTGTTCCTAAAATCAACAATTTCCTAGGCGTCTTAGTTCATAAGTTCCATGATTTTGTACAATTTAAAATTCGATCTTTGAAAACACCCACTAAATCTTAAGTTTCTCGTCGTTTTGTCATAGAAGTGCTTATTTTGTTGCTTACACTGTCTTTTTTCAGAATGGGACTATCTATCTGAATTTTTCAGCTTTGGCACTATGTATAAGGTTCTTTCATGTTTATCGTGTTACATATTAAGAACTCGCTTTGAGCCCCAAAAAATGTATTACAATAATTGAGAAAAGGTCGAAAATGTAATTAGAAAGGCACTGTGGATAGTAACCGACCTCACATAAAGGGATGTTTTCGCCCTATTAATTGGAAACATTTATTGTGCCAATCGATGAGAAAGGTCACAAATGGATTTTTGAAGACATCAGAGAGGTTTTTCCCATTTATTGAAAAAAAAAGTTACGGCACCAATCGATTTGAAAAATTCAAAAATAAACTTAGAAAGTCAACAGGGAGATCCCCAACCTTTTACAAAAAAAAAATAACAACAGCAGTCGATGGAAAAGGTCAAAGATTAATTTTGGAAGTCCTCCGACCCCATTAATGAAATGTTTTGGCCCCAAATTTTCGAAAAAAAAAATTATTACAACAATCAATGGGCTTGGTCGAAAAGTACATATATATTTGAATAGCAAAATAGCGAACGACGAAAAAGTTGGAAGCCAAAAAAGTTGAACAGCTAAAAACTTTTGTGTGCCAAACTTTTGATCAATTTTTTGTCGTTCAACTTTTATACGGTTCAAATTATTTGTTTTTGATCAGTATTTTTGTCGTCCCAATTGTTTAATGTTAGCCACTTATGTCGTCCAACTTTTTTGTCGTCCAACTTTTTTGTCATCTAACTTTTTGTCATGAAATTTTTTTTGCTATTTTGCAGCTTTTATCGCTCACTTTCTTTCTCGAAGCTTATTGGCGCGCAACATTTTTGTTGTCCAACATTTTTCGTAAATCTCTTCTATCGTACGATATATTTTCGTCAGTTTTCCTCTCCAACTATTTTGTCGTCCGATTGTTCATACTTCTAGCTTTTTTTCGTCCAATGTTTTTGATGTCCACTTTATTTCGCGTTCTTTTTCGTCGTTCAACTTTTTCGTTGTACAAAATTTTTTGCATTAGTGCAATATCATTTTTTCCGTAAATTTGTATTCATTATTTGAATATGTATTTGTTTTTTCGTCAAGTCTGTGTAAAAAGCTGGTAGTTGATGCTTTTGTTACTTTTCTCTTGGTTTTTTTTTACAAAATGTAATAATTTTAAAATTAATGCGAAAAAATAAGAAATAATTGACAAGAGAAGTATTCATTAAGCCAAATTATAGCAAATAATTTGCTGTTTTATTAAAAATTCAACGCTAACGAGGTTTCTTTTGTTTTTACGCACAACTACAACTTATACTTCATGTACAGAACATGTAGTTGTCCTTTACGCTTTTTGTTACTTTCACTTAGACTACAGTGAGTGGTGATTGTGATCCTTGTTGTTGTCAACGAAATGTCGCCACAGCTAATAATGAAAATAAGAATTTTAATAAATAATGTTTTTCTGTATTTTGTTTTTCATTTTTAGTTTCCTGTTCTTTTTGTGACGCAATTTACTTTGACTTGGGAGGCAAATACACACGAGCGGACTTGCAGTCACATTTTTCAAAGGACACTTTAAGTTCTTTGCCTGGATCATCATGGCGACTACTGTACTTTCAATTAACAAGCCAAAAGGGTATTGGTTTAATCTGATCAACTGAAACTTAAGCCTCCTAGGAGGGTATCTACGATTATTTGTTCAATCCTGAGTGCAAATCGTTGCTTCATATTTCCCTCTGAGTTGAATATACTTTATTAAGCTAGTATCGAAACCTGCCATTCGAAAAAGAAACTTCTACACTCAGCTTTTTGACATCAAATCCAAATAGACTGTCCGAAACTAAAAGCTGAATGTTAAATATATTGGTTTAAATACTCTTACGATTTTTACCTGCATGAAAATTAGTGCTTCTTATTATATGCTAGTATGACAGAAAACAATCCTATCTGCTATACCACCACCCACTTTTTATCACCATATTCGTGAGCCCTAGGCCTAATATCAAGTATCATGTAACCGCCACTGAAAAGCGTTTGTTTTTAGCGTGGTTTAACGCCCATTTAATGTGGTTTAATTTCAACTTGATGCAATTTGCAAAGGACACTTCTATATCTACAACGCTTTGCTACTTTTTTTTCTACTTCATACCACAAAGAATTTAATAAAACACAAAAACCTAAATTGAAACGCCTTTTGAGACCGTAACACATCCTAGCAGGATAAACAAGATGAGGCATTTAATTACATGCGCGACATTTCAAAATTGCAGCCAAACCTTTTGAAGGATACTCACTTATATACATAAATACATACATACATATATGCGTAAATGTAATTATCCTTTCATTTGTTCTCTTATTAATTATGTGTTAAGTGCTTTTTTACTTCATGTGCTATATCTTTTATTTTAGTAATGTGAAATATATCCTTTTGGTTCGCATTTTTTTTTCTAACTATGCTTTGGCACATTATTTTTTGAAAAGTTTTTTTCTTCCAAAAAAATCCAAAAAAAATAATTGCATTATAAGGGTATTAATATCATATGAATAATGATAACGGGTGTTTTTTTTAGAGGTTTGTTTTTCGAATAGAGATAAAACTGGCATTTTATGGTCAAATCTGGCAACTCTAATGTCATTTATGTTCAGTTTGGTTTGCCATTTCATCATGAACAGGTTGACAAAAGAACAACGCTTGCAAATCGTGCAAATTTATTTCGAAAATAATGGTTCAGTTCGCGAAGTTTACCGCAAGCTCCGTCCATTTTATGGTCGACATAGTCGTCCATCAGAGCAATTAATTCGGTTAACCATGGGTCGTTTTCGCACTACGTTTACTCTATGTGATAATACGCATCCGCAGAGACGTCGAACAGTGCGCACCGAAGAAACAATTGCCGCTGTAGAGCAAAATGTTGAAGAGGACCCGAATGAATCGATTCGCCACCGTGCACAGCAATTGGAGCTTTGTCCATCAACTTTATGGAAGATTTTGCGCAAAGATCTTGGCTTGCGACCTTACAAGATCCAGCTTGTGCAAGAATTAAAGCCGCGAGACCATGCAATGCGTCGTGATTTTGGTGTATGGGCCGAAAATGAGATTGATCTCGATGCTGATTTTCATCGCAAAATTTTGTTCAGTGATGAGGCTCATTTTTGGTTGAATGGCTACGTCAACAAGCAAAATTGCCGCATTTGGAGTGAAGAGAATCCACATGAGACCCTTGAGACGCCATTACATCCACAAAAACTGACTGTTTGGTGTGCTCTATGGGCTGGTGGAGTCATTGGGCCATACTTCTTCCGAAATAATGCTGGAGAGTCAGTTACCGTTAATGGAGACCGGTATAGAGCCATGATAACCGACTATTTTGTTCCCGAATTGGATGGCATGAATATGGATGAGTTGTGGTTCCAACAAGACGGCGCTACATGCCACACAGCGCACGTCACAATCAATTTATTGAAGGAAACATTCGATGAGCGCATAATTTCGCGGAATGGACCTGTCAATTGGCCACCAAGATCGTGTGATTTGACACCATTGGATTATTTTCTTTGGGGATATGTGAAGTCGCTCGTCTACGCCAATAAACCAGAAACGTTAGGGGACTTGGAAGCCAACATTCGTGGCGTTATTGCCGACATACGGCCCCATATGCTCGAAAAAGTGGTTCAAAATTGGACCTGTAGAATTGGCTTTATTCGAGCCAGCCGCGGCGGCCACATGCCCGAAATCATATTTAAACATTAATGGCATAAAATTATCCTTCCAATAAAGCCAAATTGATGGACATTAAAACGATTTTCTTGTGTTTTATTTCAATTCGAAGCTCTATACCTCTAAAAAAACACCCTGTATTTACTTTTTCCAAATTAAAATTATAAATCATAAGTTCGTCTAACATGATCATCATAATAACCCCGTTTCTTACAAAAAATATGAATCAAAACACCATTTTCTGGTGTGTCCTGCTGGTTGACTAAATAAGTAATGTTTCTAAGTGTGTAAAGCAAATTTACATTGCAGTTATAATTTTTGATATGTAAGTAAATAGTTATGCCTCATCAATGTATAAATAATCATAAAATTACTCTACTATATTTAATTTATTATATATTCTATTTCATTTTAACTTTCAGATTTTGAATCATTCGCCTGCCAAATCAGAAAATAGCGAAATCGTATCAACGTATCAATACCCTGGTAAGCATTTTAATATTAAAAATAAAAATATTATAGGTTAATTTTGTAGCTCTCTGTGTCGTTTATATTTTGCCCTGTGGTATAGAACTCTTTAATTTTTTCATTAGACATTGTTTTCCCATTCTTGAGAGAAACTTTGAGACTATTATTGGTCTCATGGTTTCAGTCTTTTGAGAATTTTTAATTTTTTCACTGGCCGCTTTCAAATGTTTGAAAGAATGACACCAACTTTAACTAAAACTACTTGATATTATGTCACGAAAAATGTAGTGACGTAAGTAGCCCCACTCTTTTACTTAGCGTACGGAACTACCATTAAATTATTCTTCAAAGTAAAAAAAGTACCCTAGAAACAAGATATAAACGTCTTTTTCCTAAGCAAACATTCCAAAAGTCTTTTCTTTTCATGCTTAATTAAAAACTATTCAAAGGATTAGTAAATAATCCAACATAATATTTTAATGTTTTCCAAAATAATATTTTCTTCACTTAAGGTGGGGCCTTAATTGTTTTGAAATTTTTTAAGTGATTTTGTTTTATTTTTCACAGCAAAACTCATAAGAAATACTAATTTGTATATAATTTTGTTGGCTTTTTTTTAAGAGACACCCTTACTGTGGATAATATTTCATAAAAAAAGATTCAAATTTAGTATTAAAATAAGCGCCACACAAATTTTATTGAACTTCTAATATAACTTTTCAGCAGATAAAAAATCAGCTGATTTCGAGACGTAGGGCAGTCGCATAAATTTTGGTATTATCCTGCTCAACTTACAACTAAATGGAAAGTCTTTTTCTTTACAATGTTATAAGTAAAAATTATCAATATCACAAATTTTTAACTGAAGCGCTAAGTTTCCATTTCAAGAAATGAAATACGCGAAATAACTAAAATGCTACAAGTTTCGAAAGTCCTATAAAAAATAATAAAAAAAACATAACGCACAAGATGAAAATGAGCAATTTTTGATGTATCCTTTTGAAATATGGCTGATTTTGACATAACTAATTATTGGAAAAGGAAATTTTTCAGCCAGCACACCCCTTAACACGCATTTAGAAGGTAACTCTGGCTGTTGAGAGACGCGGAAATATTTCAACGAAATTATGATTTCCCAATATTATTTTTGACAGACGTTGATGGGGAGTCGCTGTGATGACGAAAATTTAAACGTTGTTGGTATTGGTGTTGACGACGGTTATATGGAATATCGTTGATGACTACAGGAAAACTCATTTACGTGCTGCACAAGAGAAATCCCTATCGCAAAAAAGGGTTGATGTTTTCGTGAATATCGTGAAAGCGCTTAATTATTTTGTGCGTTGAAATAGTATTCAATTCAATAATGTAAAATTTTGAATATTTTGGAAATATTTTATGTACGCTTACCTGTAACTGGCAGCGCAATTTACTGCCATAGCACTGCGATAGCTTGACATCCAACAGCGAGTAGGAAATATAAAATTTTAATTGTTTTCAAAATGTTTGCCGCGGAATGTTAAAATGAGTTATTATCGCTAAGCGATATGCAAATTCCAGGAAAATCGAGTTGACATGGCAAGGGTTGCTATTTTGACAGTCGAAAGTTGATATAATCCTTTGAGAGCGATTAAGCTGTCATGTCACTATTTTAATTAAAAAAAAAAGCTTCTCTTACATTACGTTTTGAAATTTACAAAAAGTTTTAAATAAAAATGCTGCCATACCGGCTTTATTTGCATCTTAATACTTGAAAGTATAACCCATGTCTTCTTTTTCATTTTCTGCATCAAATCTTTATTTATTTTACAGTCTTGTAAATTTTATAAGCATCACGCCTCGCCTTTAGCCCTCTTTGTTGGAGAGCTCCCAAAAAAAAACAAAAATTCCTGCAATTGCCACATGCTGAAACTTACGCATATCCTTCGCAGGCGTATTATGCGTAGTGTGAGTGAGCGCATCCAATGTTTGTCTTAATCTTTGATTTGTTTTCTCAAATGTAAACGACAGGAATTAATTTAGATAAATGATTTTTCGAGTGCCACTGCTTCTTGTGGACTTAAGCCATAAGGAATTAAGCGCATTTTCACAGTAACAGCAGCAGCGGCAGTGAGTGAATGAATCTTTGGAATCGTCTGTCTATTTGACAGTTGCAAAGCTAGAAGTTCCTTTCAATGAAATTCATCAAAATTTCAAACTTTCAATGTACTACACTGTGCAAAAAAACTTTGAAATTATTAATCAAATCAACTTTAGATTCGACTACTGGAAAAAAGATAGCCACGGGAGAGAACTTAAATAAGAAATGAAGAATGTTCAGCTACCCGTAAGATATGGGGTCTGTGGAGGTCAAAATTAAAGCACCTGTCTTATGGATGCTTACTCGGAAAATATGAGCACGGAGTTGTCTTTGAGACTACCAAATTATTGTAGCGCTTTTCAAGCTGAAATATGTATATGCTATGGACCAAGCCGCATTGCCATATGTGTGACCAGTCAGGCAGCGATCAAAGCTCTGAATGCCAAAATAATCAAGTCTAGGTGTGTAGAACACTGCAAAGAGTCACTACGTTCAATCCGACAGCATACTATAGAGCTCTGCTGGATGCATTTCCGGAAATGAGAAAGCTGACGAATGTGCCAAAATTGGATCAGAGCAACCGGAGAATCAATAGGTGGTAAATTTTAGGATACCGCTGGAGGAACTACACTATCGGATAGAAAACATAAATAAGAAGCAAATGAACGGAAGGTGAAACCTTACCGCCGAATGCGGTTCGTCTCGAAACACGTGGCCTAAACTGAATCTAGGAAGGACACAAACTCTCTTAAGATTCAACAGAGTAGAGCTAAGAACTGTTGTAGGAATGCTGACGGAGCACTGTGTTATTGGCCCTATGGCCGCTAAATATAATGTCCCTTCCAGAGATTTCTGCAAGAGTTGTGGAGACGAAGAAGAGGATGAGACGGTTAGGCATACACTCTGCGAATGCCCGGGGTAATGAGTAAACGAACCAAATATTTTGGTTCTGCGTTCTTTGTCGGACTTGGGGAACTAGCCGAGTTGGAGCCTACCAGCATCCTCAACTTCACCAAGGCTTCTGGGTGGCTCACGCCCAGTCAATAAGATTTTTCAGGAGAACGGAGGGGACTATATAAAGATATGTAGTGTATCACAATGGGCAAACTGTCTCCGAGTGAAACTTGCTATATGCAAGCGACTCTTTTGACCTAACCTACCTGTGTCTTATTTCCGGGTTTAATGGCATAAGAACTTTTGGGTCAGTTTTCCATTTATGTTTTTGAGCGAAAGAAAGAAATTTCGGTATATTATGCACAATTTCGTATCGGATTTTGCATTTATGTTCTTGGGAGATTTCACTTAGAAAGAAGTTGCCGAAAAAATAAAAACCGAAGTGCACAAAACAATCCTCTGTGAAAATAATATCAAAATTTGAGAGTTATTCCCAAGAGATAAATCTGATATCCCTTTTACATGAGAGTTAACTAAAAACAAAGTAAGGGAGAGAAAAACTAGTATATATATCTTAATTTTTTGATGAAAACTAAAATCCTCAATTTTTTTTTTTTTTTTTTTTGTATAACGGAATATTTTTATAAGAATTTTATTTTGGAATTTTAAGCGTTCCCGAAGAATTCAAGATCATGAGTTTTTAACAAGCTCTAATATTCTGTTTTATATTTACATACAACTAAGACATTGTCAAATATGCCACGCCCAAATTGTTGAATATTTTTGAATCGATATAGAATACACTTTTTTTATTTCAGTGTACACTTCGTACAATTAAATGCTTAAAAAAATATCAAGGGTTAGAAGTGTTTTAAGACAAACAATCCGAACGAACTTTGACGCTTTGTAAATTGTTTTAACAAATAAATTTTTGCGCTTCGGCATTGAAATTTGATTTATTTGTTAATTTGTTTCTAATGATTCGTTCGTATATATTTAGCCCACACCACATCCTCCAACTTGTCTTGCTTTCTGTAAGGATATGCTAAATTTGTTGGAAAATCTATTCTTGAGCATTTAATTGGCTGTAGATTTGCCATGTCCTTCCTATGTTGGATTGTGCAAACGTACGCGTATCAAGACAAGGCATTATAGTACTTTTGCCTATTGCTGGCTGGATGCTGCTTTTGGAATGTGCTTTTTATTTTGTGCTGACATTTGAGTAACTAATTTTCAAGACAATTTGCTTTGTTGTCTTGCTATTTATTTGATGAGCTACCATGGATATGGGGATGGGTTATGTGTATATATTGATAGAGTGAATTGTAAACAAATGAAAAATTACTTTTCGGCAAGTTGCTTAAATTGTAATTAATTTATTTTGTAAAGTTTTTCAATCATTTGATTTAATTATTTTTTTTTTTCATACTGCGGAAATTTGCAGAAAAAGCATGAAATTCAATTGAATATAATTAATGAGTTTTATATTTTTAAATAAAAAATAAAACCCAAAATATCACTGTTATATTTTTTAGCTTAAAATAAAACTCAAGAAAGGATTTTATTTTCTAAATGACAGGTTTTTATATTTTCAGAAAAAATTGTGAGTTTTATTTTCTAAGCGAAAAATAAAACTTATAGCTTGTTTAATTAATTTTTTTCTTTGACACTCTATCTTGGGAATGTGGGAAACATTTTTTTTTTATAAAATTGGTCTCCATAAGCTAATCGAAAAACTTAGAAATGTCGTTTTATTTCAGTTATCGAAGGACTTCTAGATAAAAAAAGGTATAAGCATTTAAAAACGCAAAAGTGACAACTGTACCCATGAAGGTTAAACCGAATAATTTTAAAAATATAAGCATAGGTACTAATGTTAAATTTTGCATTGGCTACATAGTAAGGGACTGAAATTTTATATAAATGAGGATGATTTTTAATATAACCTAAATTAACGAGACCAGATATTTTTCGGCAAAACGTGGAACAGCAAAAAAAATGTATCAAATTTGCGTTTAAATCGAAAAACTTTTTGGAAAAAGTTGATGGCTTTATTTTTTTTTGGGTTCTCACTTTTAAATTCAGATATATTTCAACAATGAGATTTATTTCAGTATATGAAATATTTACTAAGAAAAAGGGTCTCCCCTTTCACATTCCGAAAACTTTAGCAAACTGAGATATATTTCATGAAATGAAAACTCGGATCACATGGTCACGTTAACCAAAATCTACATATAGAAAAATGTAATGTAAAAAGTTGCAAAATGTTTCCAAATCTTCCCAACTGCCATAACACAACATAATCGCTTTCTTTTGCTGAAAAGGTTTTGAATAGGGGCAGTGCAGAATGTAATTTTTTTCTAAAAGTAGGCGGTAACACGCCTCTATCAAAAAATATGTTTCCACGGCTAAGCTAATATATAGACTTATCTTCATGAAATTCGGTGTGGAGATAGGTTGAGCTCTAAGGAAGGTTATTAAAGATTTTAAGCTTTTCAATAGGAAGGGAAAATGATAGCCGCTACACCGATTTTGATGAAATTTGGTTTGAAGATAGATTGAATCCTGAGTAGAGATATTTGTTTTGAGTGGATGATGCCACGCTTCTAACGGCAAGAAACGTTTTCACTGCTTAACGGCTCCTCAAATTTTAACATATACAGAAACAACCTAAGGTACTATTCATCAGTTCTCACCACGGTGTTCCCAGCATCTTTGCACAACTTTATCTCCAATTACGAACTTTATTCGGCTACTAACCAAACTTGTATGTACATCAATTAACTGAGATTTTAATACTTGCGATAAAAGGCCTTATGACTGGGATAGCTGCTTTATCGATCAGCTGTTTTATGGGGCGACAAATACAATGGAAGACCCAGAGTTTTCTGGTGGTGTATTGCAGAAAAGGACATTATAAAAATTGCAGCGAACTGACTTAGCATAAAACAATGGTTAGATATAGCTAGAAAGTTTTGTTCAGGCCCTACACTAGGCTTTTCAAATATCTTTCATTTTGATCAAATGCACTCGCGTCATCAGAAATCTCTTAGTATCCTCGATGAAAATACCTTTTTTTTTGGTCATCAATTTCAAAATAAGGAACGAAATCAATTAATCAAGAGCTTTTTTAGTCAATTTTTGTGATGGGTAAACTTCCTCGATCTGCTTGCTCTGCCAACTGGCCTAAGGAGATACATATATGACATGCAGTGTAGATTAAAAAAACAAAGTGTTTGTATAAAATTTTATTGATGAAGTCTTTGCGAATCTCTAGAAAAACAAAATTTAAATAGCAACACCAGTTGTTGAACTTATCCAGCTCAAGTAGCTGGTAACACGTGTAAATGCATCTGGCACATTCATATCACAGCTAGGGTACGCAGATCCAAAAGATGTCAAACCAATAAGTTCACCAGTTGCCTCGGAGACGACTGGAGCACCAGAATCACCAACACAAATAGAAATGCCATCGTAGGTGGAAGCGCAAAAGTTAGATGGCTGTATGATGGCACCATAGAATTGTTTGCATTCCTCATTGCTAATAATTGGCATCAGTGCATAATGTAATTCTTCACTTGGCTCTTCGTCTGTATCGCTTAACTTTCCCCAACCGGATATAATGCCAAATTCACCAGCATAACTAGTATATGAATCAGTTATGGTTGGCAATTTAACAGGTTGAATGGTCTTGCTATAGGTAATGGTGGGTACCTTTATCAGCGCTATATCGTTTAACATAGCTATATTAAACCAATTGGGATGAAAAATAATATCACTTTTCTGTATGTCAAGCGAAACTTCTGGACTCATACGAAAGTTGGATCCATAGCCAACTGTAACACTTTGCGCGCTAAAAGAAAAAGGATATTTTATTTATTTTTTTTTTTTTACCAAATTGCTTGATATCCTGAATTTCAGCATAATATTTAAGGCTTACCCATCCACACAATGTGCAGCGGTTACAATCCAATTAGGAGAAATAATTGCGCCACTGCCGATGAGTATGACCGTCTCAGAGAAAACTGTGGTAATTGAAACTTGATAAGGAAATTGAATGGGCTTAGCGATTTCTCCATTAATAATGCGATTGGAAGCTTCATTTTCTTTAGCAACATTGTCAAATATGGAACGTTCCTCCAGTGGGACAATACCGCGCAGATCAAATGCTGTAACAGTGGCTAATGCCAAGATAAGAACTAAAAAGCACATCATTGTGCTGCTATGGTATAACAACTGATATCGGAATCAGTTTGAATTTATTCAAATTTTATCTTCTATATACCAATTGATATGGTTGTTATCAAAGGCAATAGGATGTAAGATAAATTTTTATATTTTCGAGCTTCATAGTGATTTGAAATATGTGAAGAATTTGTATTATTAAATACAAAGAAAATATATTTAATTTCAATATTTTGTTGTCCAGCATATTTTATAACTTTCAGTTGGGGGGCAGAGGGTTCCTTACTTCAAATGCGCCAGATGTGCGTCACTTCAATTTGCTTATGATAACAATTACCTATGACTACAGTTATCTTATCATTTCCAATTAAAATAAAATAAAATATTATTTTAATTTGCTTTTTAAATTTATGTTTTATATATTCAATATCAAAAATCCATAGACATGGTTGCAATTTGATAAGTAAAAAATATATATAAAACGATTTTTTTCACAAAAAATATATGCGGGTACTTCCACATAAACGGGCTAACTCGATGATTGTAATTATAAACTATCAGTAAGATCATAACTAGCGGTAGAGTCTAGGGCGTCTAGATAAAATGACTTTTCTGAGAAATAAGTTGCTTGGACCCACCCCGATCAAGGCCTTTACTATGAGTATTAGTCAACAGAAAAAAATATATAATTTATCGTCTTAATAATAAATTAAACTCGAGTTCGTCCAGTGGTTCAAACTCGATCATTATACTGACAAAATAAAAATACTTTTTGGCATTGAAAAACTGACATCGCCTTCAAAAATAAAAATCATGATCTCATGTTACGCCATCCATATCTCTATGCCTTCACTAGATTCACTATACACTTCTCCATACCAAATTTCATCAAAATCAATCGATTAGTTTAGCTAAGAAAACATATTTTCATATTAGGGGTGTGGCGCTACCCACTTAAAAATAAATACTTTTTCTTAAGGATCGATCTGTCTTCATACAAAATTTAATTTTTCCAACTTTTCTAACTCTGCGACTTTTTCAATATTTTCCAACTTTTTCAACGTTTTTCGAACTAATCAATATTTTTCGAACTTATCAATATTTTTCGAATCTTTTCAACAAGTTTCGACTACCGTAAACTACCAAAAAAAAAATAAAAATTGTAAGCAAAAACCACTCCCATATAAATAACCATTTAATGAGCAGAAAACGAGCAGCATCCAAATAATAAATGAAGAACCCTTTTTTAATTGTTATTAAAGACAATAATTTTCGCTTCCTTCTTAAAATATAGTTAAGTAAATGTTGTTGCCAACTACAGAAACAACAACAAGCATATTTTACATTTTCTATAAGAAAGTTTTCTCACAATATGCCAACTCAGTTTCATTAACTCATACCCACCAACGTTATGAAAACTATTTGGTACGTGATCATACATAATCAGAAAAGGAAATTATTACCATTTTTGGGATGCAACTAATAAATATTTCTCGCTGGAGTGGGATGTTGTGATTGTCTCTGGAGCACATACAGAATATATACAATACCGATACTGCTCGTATTTCTTAACTTTTACTTTATGTCTTTTGTGTTCGTTGACGTTGTTGACATTTTTGTTGTATTTGGGGAATATGTCTACCAAATTACACTATTTAATAAACAGAAAAAATTTAACGTTTGGCAAAATATTTCAAAAACTATGCAAAGCGTGATACTACACAGGGTGGGGCGCTATCTTCATTACTATGGAAAGATGGTAATTAACCTTATACTGCATATTCTTTAAAAGACAATTAACAACGTATTAGCCTACGCTGAGGACGTAGTAATTTTTTTGAGGGGAAAATTCATAAAATTACTAAACAAACCGCTTGAGGGGAGAGTGCACTCTCAGAAACTAAGCGTTGGACTACATACAAGCAGCAGACTGTATATAAATTCACAAAAAAACAGAGTGTTCTTCATTAGGAAATACAAAATTCCTAGACTCAGAGACATAACACTTGATAGTGCCACTACACCATTATCCAATGAGACAAAACTTTTGGGCATTATTTTCCAAATACATCGAGCATTCAAATAAAAATAATTTTTCAAAGAAAACAAGCAATGCTTTCCAAGCAAGTACAGAAATTCTCTTCCACATTTCAGGCCCCGTTTTCATATAAGTGAATTACATTTTGAGCAAGATTTTCACTGGCCATTACTTTTTGGACATCATGCCTTTGTGATAAATATGATATCCATTGACTGGTAAAGAAATTTCTATTAACTCGACGAAGGCATAACCATGGAACTCTTTTTTTGCTTTTGCCTTGCCTTGGTAAAACAAAAAAAAACTGAAAGTAGTTCATTCAACCTTTTTTTCATTCCCTTGATGGTACTAACAAAAATCCACCCTCACTGAAATATAAAGATTTAAAAGAATTAACTAACTAAACTGAAGCAGAGGGTCTGTGGTATCACCATGGATGTCTGTGGAAAAGTCGAAAGACGTTGTAAAAGTAAATCAATGTCTTAAATGTACATTCTTACTCTAAGTTCAGTACATTCGCAAAATACCCAAGTCTCATTTTTGCCCAAATTGTGATTTTTTGTTTAAGCAACACTTTTTACATAGGTCAAAACATCCCTAAAGGGGGCTAAGGCGCCCTTGGTCATTTAATAAAAAAAATGTCCAGTCTTTCTCCATCGATTGGTGTAATAAAACTTTTAAATAAATGAAGTTGGAGGCGAACTTGATCATGTCCAAGAAATTATTTCGACATGTTTCCATCGCTTGGTGTAGAATTTTTTTTTAATTTTTGAATGAAAACGCCCTATAACCTTGAAAAAATTTTTTGATCTTTCCCATCGATTGGCGCTACAGAATTTGCATATAAATATATAATTTATCAGTTCCGGGGTAGTCCAAAATTTCTTCGACCTTTTTCCATTAATTAGTGCTATCAAAAGTCTTTACAGAAATGGAGTCTTAAACTCTTATGGGGTTAATATATCCTCTTAGGTGAATCGGGGGACCACCATTGATTTGTACATATGTGGAAAAGGGAGCCTCTAGACATTAGACTGTCCGTATATTTTTCGGCTCATTGGGCAATTTCGCTTTTACCTTGACTTAACCTGTTGAGAATTTATTCAAAAAATTAATAGGCAAAATAACCCGTAAGAATATGGAAAATCCAGTAACTCGAATGAGAACTGAACCCTCATCCCGCACATATATATTTTCTTCTTCTTGTAACTCCTACTTGTAACTATGTACTTGGAAAATTTGAGAGCCAGGTGACGAAACACCCAAGACAATAACCGAAGATTTTGGACAACCCATTTCAATAGTTTCACTTGACTCACAGTCAAAAATAATTTCAAACTTTATCTATTTGCTGTTGTTATTCAGCTTGTTGTTGTGGTAATTGATTCCCCCCCCCCCCCCCCCAATTGCTATTGTTGTTGTTGATATTGCCATTCTCTGCATATGTTAAATAAAATCAAGATTGCAAACAAAAGCTAAAGTTTACACTTAAAATTTTACATTCGAAATACTTGGAAATGAGATTTTAATGTCCCAAAAGGGAATAAAAAGGGCTGCGGCAATCGCACATTTGAAAATCTTTTTAGCCATGGGATGAGAGTGCGGCAAAGTAGTGGCAATTATATTCCTAGTGGGGTGTGAGTAGTGATTTCAAGAAAAAGGATGTGCATGCAATGTAAATGGGGGAGCACAAAAGCGTCAGTGATTTGTTGTATTGATTTGTTTGGACAATGCTGTGTGGGATTTAAAAGCAGCAACAAGAAAATGCGTAGTAGAAAAGATTTTGCTGAAGGATAGATAACTCTCGTATGTGAAATTAATTCTTATGCATATTTGTTTTGCACGCTATATAATTTTGTGTGCCCACTGAGAAATGAAGCCACAAGGAAGCGCGGAATTTCCATTTAATTGTCAATTTTGCACAGATATTTCATATATGGTGGAGCGAAATTTGCTAAGTTTTTGATTCAAAATTTGTGATGATACGGCATCGTTTTCAAATTTAAAATTTTTTTTTTTTTTTTTATAAAGATTGTTTAGTCCCGAAATTCGATTTTTCCATAAAAAAAAGTGTGAAAAATTCGATTTTTCCATAAAAAAAATGTGAAAAATTCGAATTTTGGGACTAAATATTATCTATAACAGAAAAAAAACTTTAAATTTTTTAACGTCAGATTTTTTGCAAGAACATAATCTTTATTTCTCGAGTGAATTCGGGTATCCATTTGATGAAGCAATAAAAGTCACTAGCAAACAATACGTTTTTTTTAGCCAAAATGGACCTTCAGGGGAATCAAAAGTGTTCCATTGGTTTTTCTCGGAACGAAAAAAAAATGAAGAAGATATCGTTTTTAAGGGTCCTTCTAACTTTTGAGTCGGTGTCTGGATGAATCTAAATTTCGATAAATATATGTACATACGTATGTAAATACCAGGTTCAATCGATTGATTATCGATTGATTATATAATACCAGCATTTATCGATTGTACATTTACATGAACATCGGGTTTTGTTAATGACTGTAAGTTCAATCAAAAATAGTTTTTAACTCAGTTAATACAATTTTTTTTTAATTCAAAACAGAATTGTTTACTTATATGAAAGAAGCCAGAAGAATAGTAGCTTATTTAAAGAACAGATGACTTTTTTTGCATATAGTAAGCAATTTTATGCTTTAATCTGGGAATTATTATTTAAGAAAAGCATTTCTTTCAGTTGACATCAGTAAATTTTTCGTTTTATAACACATGCATATTACATAATTACACCACAATTCTTTAAGCGTTTTTTTTTTTTTTTCGTATGCATTATCCACAATTTTCTCACTGGGTCACTACACAACAGTACACATAAGAAATTGTTGATGAGCTTTAAAGTTTCTTTTGTTTGATGAATATTTAATTAAGCAAAAGAAAAAGATAAAGCAGCAACAAACATACTCGTAGGTTGAAGCACCTACTGCTACATTCTATCGAATCCAATGTGTGCAATGAAGTATGGGAAACGTGTGCCAAGAAAGAAAAACACGGAAATGATTACAAGAAATCGTTTTTTTTCTTCATATTTTTGTTGCTATTGTTTGTAGTATTACAAAGAAATAGAATTCCTTAAGGGTGTTATTTGTGTTAACAAAGAAAGGCAAATTTTTTTTTTATACAAAAAACTTAACGAACAAAAAAAAAGGGTAAAACACGCGCTGCTGATTTTAAGAAAAAGTTGAATTTTTATGAAAAAAAAATAATAATAATGAAATCTTTAAACAAACCAAAATCAATTAACAGTTTGTAGCAAAAGAAAAAGAAATTACCAACAAAAATAAAAATAATTAAATTTGCACCTTTTACTAAGTTGTGCCCAACCCCAAGTCATATTATCCTTCGTTTTTTTTTTTCTTTCTTTTCTCTCAAAGAAAGCACACAACATTTAAAAGGCTAAAATGCCCTCAAGCGCAAAATTATTGCAGTTGGCAATACTGCACAACACAACTTTGTGAGTGGTGGAATAGGGAGTTGAAATTTAAGCGCCAAAAAAAGGACTCCCCGGCAACACTGGCAAAAGTTTGAGTGTTGCGTTCCCATTCTCATTTTCAATAACTTGCGCTTTGGTAGCATTTTTTTCGCTGTTTTCTTGTTGCTGTTGTTGTGGTAGAAAATTAATTAAAAATTAAATGAATAACGTGGATAATGAGCCCTAAGCTGATTTTCACGTACAGAAAAAAAAAAACGCGAAAATAACGTAAACAAATACCAATGCTCGCGATACAACACAAACAACATGCTACTTTTTTTTTAATGATTTTCTTTTTATTTTCTATAAATTCTTTATGAAAAAAAAAAGTCATTTTTGTTCGGCCCTCATCAAAGTGGAATTTGTGCGCTTTCCTTATTGAACAAAATATTTAAAAATAATATTTTTCTTTGAAACGCAAACAAAAGAAAATTCTGAAATAAAAGTTAGCAAGGTAAGGAAATGGTGAAAATTAAATGAAAACTTTTCTATTTTATGAAAAGATCGAATTTTTAATGAAAACTTTTTTGTCATTAATTTTTTTGGTATCATTTTTTTTTTTTTTTTTTGACTTGGCAACATTGTTACGTTGCAAGTTGGCGTTTGTATGGAAGAGAAGACCTTGATTGCAATTTTATCTAATTGTTCTTATCATTAAACTCAGAAGTCTTTTCAATATAATGCCTTTGTAGAGCTACACTTTGCGCTTTACTAAAGGTAAACTATAATTAAAAACCATTATAATGATTTTATGCAAAAAAATAAAAAAAAAAAGAAGTGCTCCTTTGATGACTAAAATTTACCAATGCAATGCAATTTCCATAGCAATGAAAATACCCACGGGTAATGTTACCGTTTTTGACCTTAATCTAGGAAAAAACCGCCCAAAATCAAAAATATTGGGGGATTGAATTTTTACAACTCAAAGTGAAACCGCGAGTGTCTGTGGAAATCGCGATTACGAGCAAACTAAGCCAGATTAGTGCATGAAATTCAGCTAAACCTTCGAACAAGCTTCTTGAGATTAAAATTGGGTGAAATTGGTTTTGGACACGCCTACCGCCCAAACAAATAAAACATTTGAAACACTATATTGAGGCCGATATTTGATGTAGTGCAACAAAATTACAAATCTACATAGGACTAACTTGGACAAGCTTTGAACAAAAAGTTGGGGAATTTCAAATAGATGGCGTGACATTTTCCATACAAGCGAAAACTTCAAAATACCATACTGAGAGAGTTATATACAGTGTCAAATTTCACCCAAATACAACAAATGTTTCGGCCTAGTCAATTATTAATAAGAGGGCGTGGTAACTTGATGATTTTGTTAAGCATATGAGAATTTTTTTTCAGTAAAATTTAATTTCAATTTGAAATAAAAAATTACGTTGGATAACATAACTCACGTTTCAGCTAGGTATAACTGAAAGAGAGGATTCTCGGTCATGGAATTTACTCTAAGGAACTGAAACTAAGGATTGCTGCGAGATTACAAGACTATTGCAGCCTTAACCAAAATAGACGTGACAAGACGATAGCAACTGAACGAACGTTTGCACTCGTTACGTCTGTTTTGACGCGTAACCCAAAATGTGCAATACGTTAGCCAACGAATCGAAGCAGCTGTTATGTCGAGTAGTTACGGTTTGAAGTTCGGTTCTTACGGAACAGTTTGTTTCGTTCAGTTACGTGCGTTCATTTTGGTTAACAACATTGGTTTACATATACTCGAATATACTCGTTGTGTCTCTTCAAGTCTATTTTTGCTTAGGCTTAAGGCGGAGTTCATTGCTTCAGAAGGCAGCATCCTGACTGAGGAGAAATGTCGTATCCAAAAAGAACATAAGCATTTATTCAGATATTCAGGTTGCTATTAAGTCTTTGAAATCAGTTTTCCTAAACTCACTATTGGCTCCGAATATTTGCTTGTTTCTCAATGCGATCACTCAGCAGTTCAACATTCACCTCATCTGGGTATACAGAGGAACTTTGAAGGAAATTTTAAAGCTGATAAGCTTTCCATACATAGTACTACTTTATAGATACCTCAGGACAAGGAAGGTGTCGGTAAACAACTTGTTGTTTGAAAGTTTCTGTTGAAAGATGATAAAGGCAAACGTAAGGGTCAAAGGTCAAGTTGCAATATAACAAGGCAAATCTAGCCGAAATAGGATCCTAAGCGCTCTCTGAAACTGATATCCCACACTAGACGTGTATCTCGTCTCGGTCTTTTGACTTCTAAACAAGTTGTAAGAACGTGAAGGAAGAAAAAAAATCAACTTCTGCATCATCGTCTTTTTATTTAATATTTTCTTTTCTTAAAAGTATATTTCGGATTGTTTTAATAAAAATTATCTATAATATGAAATCTACATAAAAAAAATTTATGGGATGACAACGAACAGACTTTTTTTGTACCAAGTAGTCATTGAGACCAATGCAAAAATGACAACAAAGCTAAAAGAAAAATTAATTTTGGCGGTATTTCCAAGGTGGATCGAAAAAAAGTTATGGCGTCGAAACATTCTTGTAGTAAGTTTTCAAAACAAGATTCTTTATACTTTTCTTCGTAATCTAAACTAACGTAATGTTCAGTTGTTGATTAAGATTGCAATTGATGGCTAAGATAAAGCAGGCGACTTAAGCTGTTACCTCCAAAGCAAGAACTTGGCGCTCCCACCTTTAACTATTATCTTAATATCACTTTTAAGTGCCATAGTCTTTTAATATCTCAAAGAAACTACATAAAATTAAAAGCTATTGATGAAAAAAACTCACATTTGATATGAGGTTTATTCTTCAAATTTAAGCAAACAAAAAAAGGGTAGTCCGTCTTAAGCTGTTTTAATTAAAACACCCCAAAAAATTTATATATTCTTGTTTGATTTCGTTAAAATTTACGAAGAGCAAATTTATTTACGCAGGCTAAGCTTTTTTGAAGTCTTTAATTTGAAATTAATAACGCTGCATTTGTAGCCAAGAAACATGGACACCAGCGCACAAATCCAATAAACCAACAAAACGTACGTCTCTCGCACAATAAAATACCAACCATCCAACCAAACGAAGCAAAACCAAAGGATAACAAAAGAAAAGTTTTACCAAAAGGATAACAATACAATGCAGCAATAACTGGCCAACAGCAGGATAACTGTTGCTTCAACGACTGACTGGGCGCATAAGCCGAGAACAAAACGTTTTTCGGCACTGATTTATGTTTTTTCATATTCTTAACAGAGTAAATAAATTACGAAACAAGGATTATATACAATTGGCAAGGACGAAGTTTAATTTTCCATGGTGTTAAGAATTCTTACACAGCACCGACTGTTCCCAAAACAATGCAATACAAGGAGGCCATTTGAAATGAATCGAATGTAATGTATTTAAGAAGCAATTATATAACGAAATATTATAAATTTTTGAACTCCATCCTCCGTATTTGCTATTAATAAGGGTCTGCAAATTATGACTTTTTTTTTGAGTTTTGCTAAAATTCATTAATTGTTTGACTTTGATAACAAATTTTGTTGAAAATATGACTAAAGAAATAGAAATATCAGGTACTAATAGTATTTGGCCCAATTATTAGGTTATACCTTATTGATTTGATAGATTCGGGAGGCCCATTTTCGTGTAAATACTCCGAAAAAAAATGTACTCCGTCTTGGAAAGAATCCCTTAGTTTAGGGAAAAAGGATTTTATAATAAGTCCACCCTTTTGGAAAGAGATGACTGTACTAACAAAGCCGCGGATCCAAGTGAGCCCAAGTAGTGTGTAGTTCAGAATACGAACTTCCTGGAGCGGTTATACACTTAAATCCATAATATTCGAGAGCTGTACGGAGTCCTAAGAACCTAATGCGAAACTATTTATGTTTCATCAACATTTTCGTCCAACTTTTTCTAGCTCCGTTTTTCATTCTTATGACTATTTTCGTCTTTATTTTAAATCTAAATGAAAAAGGACCTTAAACACTAAAGACGCTATTCTCATGAGCGCTCATTTGAAAATGTAACTTCTAAGTTGTAGAAGCTTAACAGCCCAGTGTGCCAAACGGATCCGTTTCGAATTCGGTTGCTTTGCACATTTTATCCGAAGCGGATTCGGTTTCGGATCCGATTCAAACTCGTTTTCGTATGAAATTCCTCTCGAAAAAACGGAAGGATCGTCCTTCCTTCGGATCCATTTTGGATTCGTTTTTTGTAAATAAAACAGATCCGTTTCGGATCCGATTCGAACTCATTTTCATATGAAATTCCTCTTGAAAAAAACGGAAGGATCGTCCGCTTTGTCGGATCCGTTTCGAACTCGGAGGTATTCGGTATATTTACTTTAAGTTCAGTAAATGAATTACGTAAAAAAATAAATGAGGTCCGTTCCGAGTTCGAAACGAATCCGTTTTTCTTACAAAAAACCAAATCCGAAACGGATGCGATTTATTTACAAAAAACTAATCCGGAACGAATCCAGAACGGATACTTTTTACTTACAAAAAACGAGTCCGAAACGGATCCGTATATGAGGTTCGTTCCGAGCTCAAAACGAATCCGTTTTATTTACAAAAAATGAGTCCGTAACGGATTTTTTATTTCTATAACCACATTGATTGATCGTTCTCATTCACATTCACTGTACAACTTCAATAGAAAAGATTAAATGGCACGCCCATTTTTTTCTCTTACCAATAGACTAGTGTCAAGCACTGATCGCGGTAAGTTCCGATTACCTGTGCGACTCCTGGGCAGGAAGTCAAAGGTTGTTGGTTTGTCTTACAACGGTCAGTTTGCCCTGAAAACTCTGCAGGTGATAAATATCTTCCATCAACAATGCCAGGAAATAAAATCTGAGAAGAATTCTGCCTTGCTATCTCATCAGTCGTTTAATTTCTCTCAATGATCCAATTTCCTGGAACAAGACAATATCGTGGACAAAACTCTTTTCAAAGGAGAACAGATTAATTGGTCTAATGTATCAAGCCACTTCCGCCCACCTTAGGTATGAAAATGACTGTGTCTTCCCTCTTACTTCCGGGAATGTGGTTCAGAATTATACTTGATTTAAAAATTTGTATCGAACCTTAGAATATCTACCCTTTATATCTTTAATGAGTTATATGATGATGCCATACTTAAAGTGGCTATGTAAATAATATTAAGTCTTCTAAAACGATGTCATGTTGTCTGCTCGGCAACAGCCTATTTCAGCCTGATTCAACCTATTATTTTGTTGAACATAAAACAGAAATTTAATATTAAAAATAAATAAATCTTCGAGCAGACATCATATATCCAAAATATCATCTACCAGTGTCAAGAAAAATAATAATAGATATTTCCGACAAGCAACAACAATATCAAGTTATATCAGACAGAAACGCAACACAAACCGACTTAAGCCCTATTAAGCCAAATTGACCACATAATTTATCTAATAGACCACAAATGCTGAAATGCCGCCACCGTTATTGGGCTTACGCCTGCTAGCAGACAACTCCCACAATGTAACACATAAATGGCAAATATACTTCGTATATCACTTAGAAAAATGCTCAAAAACTAAGTGTCAAAAGATATCCACACACACACACACACACACACACACATACTTATGAGCTCGGCAACATGGGTGTCCTAAAATTGATAGCCTTCGTCCTGTGCATCTCGCTTAATTTTGTTTTTTTCTTTTCAGCTTCAGTTACACGCTAAATTGTCTTGGGATGAAAAAAGTGAAAACAAATAAAAGCGCCCGAAATAGTAGAAATACGATGAAATAATTGTACACGATACAAGAAAAATACGAAAAAAACCAAATGAAAAACTAAAAAGAAATATAAATCTGTAACTGACAAGTGAGAAAATTTATGGTCGGTCAACATACTTATGGTTTTAACTGGGGTGCACGAAAGTTTTATGGTATTTAATTTTGTTCCTTTGTGAAGCTTCAATATTAAATATTAGAGAAACGATTGAGTTTGAGCATAGGTGACAGAAACAGGATGTGAATGCAAATCTTAAGTATACCATCCCAACATAGACCCAGATATGTTTCGAAATCCTTATAAAGTTGAATATAGAATAGCACACTACGATGTTAAGAAACACAGATTAACACTCTAACTGACTTCTTGTATAAACATGCTTACTTTTATATAAGCCAACGCTGGCTTATACACTCCCTCAGACATTCTCGTGCAATCTTGAATTCTACCGATTTCTTCATCTAGTAATACAGATCTCGTTAAACCTCACACATAAAATTCTCGCTTTTACATTATAATCGATTAAGAGAAGAACATTCGCTTGGGTGAGGCACCAGCAAGAAGCAAAAGAATTATATATACCAGACTTCGCAGAATTAGCGACCTTTTCATGCCAATTAAAAAGTTAGAAGATAAAATAAGAAAAAATATTCAATTGTTTCGATTTCAGTATAAATCTTATATTTATTTAAATTGCACTAGTAGCTAGTAAAAATTACTAATACTACGCGTTTCACATTACTATAATCCTATAATCTTAGTTTAGTTTTTTTTCTCGGTTACTTTCCTTCATGATACCGTCTAAAAATTCAATACCACTGTCAAAGCATACACCATTTTTACGTGCATAGGCGACCACAAGTTTATATGGAGAAATGAACTTAAAATCATTTTCATTATCAATACTTTTGCGCAAGTTCATGCTTACTACGGTATTGACGAAATCATCCAAGAACTCCTCATGATCTATAGCAGGAATACGTTCGAGAAAAGGACATATAGCTTTCACATTATCTATAAAAAAAAAATAATTATTAAAAATTTTCAGAATATCTATAAGTTTTTGTATTCTTTTTGAGCTTACCTCGTAAATTACTTACGCCTTCATAGACGTAAACCTCATCTCTTATTTCAACGCTATAGTCCTCGAAACCAGTTTCACGCAACAATTCACCAAATTCAGCACCAGGATCTTCACTATAATGTAGCGGCGAAACGAATTGCTCAAAGTCATGCATATAATTACACCATTTGCTGAGTTGTGCCAGTGTCTTATAGACATCGAATATAGGATTTTTTGCCAAAAAGACAAGTAGACAATCACCGCCAGTGCAACGTAACAGCTGGTATACGTTTTGCAATGCTGCTCTGTAAAAAGAAATATTTGAGATCTTTTATTATTAAAAATAAAATACGTTAACCCAAATATAGAATCATATATATTAAATAAATAGTACCAATAAGGCATAAAAATTATCAAAATTCTTGGATTTTTCATATAACAAGCATTTTGATCCCCCTAATTAGGCATTTTGGGTTCAAAATGTAAATCTCATATAATATTGGTCGCGCACATGGCTAAAAAGTTGGACAGGAAAAATTTGGATGACCTAAAGCTTAAACGCCAAAAAAGTTGACTAAAAAAAGTTAAGGAGAAAAAAGTGAATACGCAACTTTTTCGTCGTTCTACTTTTTTCTGTCCAACTTTATTGTCGTCCAACTTTTTTTTCGTCCTCTGTTTTGTCACTTAACTTCTTTGTCGTCCAACTTAATTCGTTCACATAACGTGATTTTCGAACTTTTCAGCCCTCTTTCCTCTTGTCACACTATGCCTATCAATGTTGATCAATATCGTACGATCTTGGAAATTTTTTGAGGCCAGCTCTGGAAATCCATTCACAACTTTTTTTTTTATCATGTCATGCAGGAGTAAAAATCTTAAAGATATTCAAAAATCACAAGAAATAATATTTTATGTCTCATTGGAATTTTAAAATTTATAACGTCATATTTTTACCAATGAACTTTTTATTCAGTGCGATTTTTAATAAAAATTTAAACTTTAGGAGAAAAAATTAATTTAGCATCTGCAGTACAATCATTTGGTAGTTTTACCTGGAAAGTTTTCCGGTAGTTTTGAAAATTAATGGTTTTATAGATTTCGATGTGCTCTTTCCAAATTTCAACTTTGTCACCTCGTATTGGAAAAATGGCGCCTAAAAGTGGTTTTTTGACAATATCTCCTTTCTGACTCATTTTACGATAAAACTTATAGATCTGTACAAAAAGGAACAAGAGAAAATTGCCTACAATTTATGTTATATCCTTTTTTTCGTAAAATCAATAGTTTTGGCGTACGAGCGCCGCAAAGTGTACTTCCACATGCGTTTTGACCAAAACACTCATTTCCACACCACCTCCAGGTGAGTAAGCGGCGCGTTTTTTATCATGGTATCCCCAGTAGGCCTAATTTACATGTAATTCCCTATTCCAAAGTTGAGCGCATTCTACATCGCTTAGCTGTTCCTGATGGACCAGGTGTTACGAGTTCATTGTCTATAGCTCCGATTGAAACTTCACTGACCGAAATTTCTTCCACATCATCCGATGAAACTGATACTCCCATCGTGGATGATGTGGGGGAAACTTCGGTCTGTGACGTTTCAATCGGCACTAAAGACAATGAACTCGCAACACCTGGTTCATCAAGAACAGCAAATCGAAGGAGTATGTGCTCAACTTTGGAATAGTAAATTGCGTAAACGACCCCAAGAAAATGTTGAAATTATTTTTCAAACTAATAAATACTCAATTTTAGCCTCATGCCGCACCGAGCGCAACCACTTGGGGGGCGGCAAAATGGTCCTCGGATATATCTTATTTTGAAAGGATTTTTGTTGAACTAAAAATAGGGACTTTTTTTCTCAACAAAAATATTTTTTTTCTTGAAACTATAAATATGCACGGTACGCCACTGCTTGGACATAAGGTTTGGTAGCTTGTTTGATGCCATATTTTTAATTATTATCTCTCAAAATCATAAAGACTTAATTTAAAATTATGAATCGTATTTACAAAAGAAAACAATTTTCTTAAGGTGGTCCACGAATTGTTAAAAGTTATTAAATCTTATAATTTTTTATGCCACTTTACATAAGAATTATTACGTTCGCTGATCATTATTATTTTGTAAGAACATTTTTCTGTAAATTCAATTTTTAAATAATTAATTCTTAAAACACCATAATATCAATTCATCGAGCGTCCTTTCAAAATGTCACAATTTTAGTTATAAAATGTTAATCGCTTCAAACATGAAATGATGCCAATTTTGATAGAAACAAGTGATAACAGTGCTTCACTAACTTTTGATTTTGCACCCAATGTAGACAATAAAACGATGTCACATGATCAAAACGGCCACGAAATTGCTTCGGAAGGATATCGCAGCCGATATCTAAAATCTGAAACTTTGCACGTTCGTATGTCTCGTAACATTTTCGCGCATATCCCACCATTTTGGCTGAGATATCCGTGCCCATAAGTAACTCGTAATTTTTTGGCAATAAAGGATAAACAAAATCCATGAGAACGTTGCCGGAACCGGATCCAACATCGATCAATGCATCATGACCGTCGTGACGCCACTGTAACACATTCGCGTATTGTTCCATGATCTGTTTGGCATCATGACGTTGCACATTGTTAGCGCGTTGATAAAGCGATGCTTGATGCATCGCAGCAAAGTGGCGGAAATTAAGAAAAAAATTTCAAAAATATTTTTTGCTTTTAGTGAACCGATCGCGTGCTGCTACAGGAAACGTTTAAGATAAGTGCCATCAAATATTGTCACTTTTATAGGTTTTTTTTAAGACAACATTTCCAACACATTCAACAAATATGGCGCGAGTGTATGAGCACTGAACAATGTCACCAAAATAAAAATCATTTGAATGGGAGCAGAAGATCATCTCTAAATCAAAGTGAACGTTTGAGAGATTCTTTGTGAGAGAGCACAAAGAGAAAACGATATTTTTTTGACAAAGATTCCAATTTTGGAGATGATGATACGTAGATAATTGTTGGAAAGTTTTTTTTGTACCCATACGAATATGTCAAGTGCACAAGGCTATGGATGGTATGATGTTCAACTGAGATGTTGAAAAGTAAAAAAAAAAAAGTTGGAGTGTTTCAATTATATGGCAAAGTAAATAATGAAGCCAATCTTACGTTACTTTTGATATTGATAACGAATATGCGCTCAAAAATTGTAGCAAATTGAAGAGCCTCTAAATCAATTTTCAAATCATGGGTCTTATATGAAAGGTTATTTAGACATACATACATTGCCGAAATGATGTATGTTAAGTCATTAACTAGTCGGATATAAAAATTCATTAAAACCTTTAGGTTTTGACAAACAATGCCCCTCATACACAATTTTAGCTCGTTTAAGTTAAGAAGACTTACTAATAAGCCTAAAATTACAATATTTTAGTTTTAAAGAAAGCAAAACGTTCTCAGATTTTGTAGTATTAGTTCGCCATTAAGAATATAATGTCGCCCTTTACGTGGAAAATATTGGTTCATTTAATAAGCCCTAAACTTTGTGTTTATAAGATCATTGCATTCACCTTTTATTAACTTCAACAAAATATAAAGAAAAATATTTATTTCCGTGGAAATTCCCAATGGGCAACACACAAATTTTAAATATAACGATGATATTCTTCATTCTCCTACAAGATTATATTCCCAATTGCACAATATATTGCCGTAAAATTGATTTGTTTATTCTGTATAATCGCTTCGTAAAACAAAATAAAACTTTAAAAAAAAAAAATTAATCGTCAGTGCTCTAGATTAAAAATTAAAATGTCACACAAAATCATTCAAGAGATTTATTTTATTTCTTGGAACCAACAAAAAAAAAACCAAAACATAACGTCACCCAAAAATTTAAGGTAGGTCGTTGAACCAAACAAGAGCAGAAGTTATTTTCAGAGATCATTACAAACAGATTAGCGATATCATGGAAGAGCAACGAAAAGAAATAATCAATTCACAAAATATTTCCACAAAATTTTACACCCTAAAATGTGTATCATTTACATAAAAATTCTTAAAAAAAAATATGGATTTTCTTTTGTAATGCATAATATGCATACAATCAGAATTTGCTTTGAGCTTGAACTTGAAATGCGTTAGAATAAATGTTAATTTAAGCATTTTTTCGCGGAAATTTTTACAATTGCAAAACCAAATTTTAATATTTATCAGTTGTTTTTGTTGAAAACTTATGAATGAGAAACTATGCAACTGAATACCCTACAGTATGTATACTTAGCTATAGAATGCAATTGCATTATTTCAAGCCTCTACTATAAGCGAAAGTATCCGACACCTTTAACTACATATTTACATATTGCTTGACTAGTCGCCTGGTCTTCGGCAAGAAAATTCTAGTTTCCCCCCTTAAATTCCGTATTGTTTATTATGAACTTACTGCTGGGAATTCCTCCACTGGCTAGCCTCTCAGTGTTACAACGACTTGGGCATCGGATGATCAGACCCAAAGCTCATACGCCATAGTGTTTGGCTTTCTGAAAACAATAGATTGGACAGGACTAGGTTATAAAATTAAGTATTCATTCGTCAGGGAGGAAATCGGACCCTAGAAATATTTCATATCTCAGTTGGCTATGGATCCGAGCAAGTAGTCTTAAAAGGACATAGCTTTAACACATATTAAGACAACAAAAGAAGCTGAATTTTCTTTGCATATAATAAACAAATTGCTGAAAACATAAAATTGCAAACTAACACAATATGGACTTATAACTTTAATTTACAAAACCAACAAAAAAGCATCAAAATGGCACTCTTGGATTTTTTAAAATCTCATAAAAAATATTTATTAAAAAAGTTTTGTAAGAATCCTTTCAATTCTTCACCACAAAAAATAACGATATTCCATTTATGTATATGCACGTCATCACAAAAGTGTCTTCACCATTATTATCATCAACAACAATGATGTCATTTCACATCATAGAAGTCATGATATCCTTTTATTATTATTGAATTATAATGCATATCGAATGTCGAAACATAAACATTCAATATAAGAAAAATCCATAAGTTAAACAAATAATAAATGTCAACCCAACAAGAGACTACCATCATCGAATACACCCACGCCTCTCGTTTTCCCCTTTTTTTTAACTCCTTTTTAAAAATCATATTTTGGTTTACCTACTTACTTGATGCTTATTACTTTCCTATATATTTCACGCATTTTATTGATTCCACTCTGAACTTTTTATCCTTTATCCACATATGAATCCTTTTACGTGCACATTGATTTTTTTATATTTTTATACGTTTACTTCATTTTAAGTGTAAAAATCCCTCTTAGCGTAAATTTGCGTCACACAAATGTTGTCACAGCAAATAAGCATTGTAACACCCAAAGGACATATTACTGATATGCGCTCAGATACAGCGTGGTATGAAGAAAAATCGTAACCCTTTACTTTTCAATAACAGTAGCAACACTTATTCTTTTCTTATTTCGTATATGTGCCAAGTTTGAACAGTGGAATAATTCTTTTTTTATAGCTGAATAAAATTTTAATAAAGTATATTTTAAATTTCTTGGAACAAACTATATCTTGGTGAAGATCCGAAAAAGTGTAGCCTGCACGAACAATCAAAGACTTTTCAGGAAAATGTTGGAGTGTATTGAAGCCATTTGCTCGTGATCGTGCACGCTGGAAGAGTTTTGTGGAGGCCTGATACCTGTTATGTGAGGAGATAAAGAGCATATGTTAGTAAGGCGAATCGCAACGATAATTCATCACTAACTATATCCTTAGCTCTAAGTCGAGTCTAACAGACGTTACATTGCCAAATAATCTCCTTAAAGATGCACAGACGAGTCGAAGAGGTTGTTTAACGATTTCCTAAGAATCACAGTTTCACTGTCGATATATCGTCAAACGATCTTCTGGAGACCTTTAGGAGATTCGCATATATCAAATTGTTTGTAGGACTTGTAAAATGTATACGAAATATTTTGAAGTTACTTTCCAATAGAACTTTTCTCAAAATTTAGCCAAATAAGCACAGTTGTATTTTTCGACAATTACACTAGCTTACAAATTTGGGCTTGATCTCGAGATCTGGTTTCTCATAGATTTTTTTCGATGTATTTTGGGGCGTAGATTCCAAAAATGGCAACCATTTTTTTTTCTTAAGAATCGTTTTCGAGATATCCCCAAAAAACCCCTTTTTCGGCACTTTTTTCATTTATTTGACTATATCTCCATGAATTTTTTTTCGACTCAAAAACGACTTTCAGCTTTCGAAAGATATTTGTATTTCCTTTCTAACAATATGCTTTTTGCTTGTATCGGATAAGATTTGATGGAGTTACAAGCGCTCAAAGTCTAAAAAAACTTATATTTTTGGTCTTTTTTGAAAAACACTGAATTTCAATTGCTCCATTTGAATGAAAAGTTCCTTCTTTTTCATATTTTTAAAATTTTAAATGATAGACTATTCTTTTAAAAATATTTTAAGAATAATTTGGCGGAAATCGGACAAAAAATGTAGAAGTTATTCGAGATAACAGTAAAACACTTGCAATAAAATTGAACGAAAATACATACGTTTTTTATCTAAAAAGAAAAGAGAATAAAAGTAAAGAACTTCACAAACACACAATCGTACTAAAATGGCAAAAAGTACACTTTTCAAAAAACGTTTCTTTGAATTTTTATATATCATATGGGAATTATGCTGATTTTTTGAAAATTAGAGCTCAAAATTATTTTCGCTATGGCATTGATTAATTCGATCAATTATCCGGGATTCTTTGAATTGATCCGTTTGATCAAATAATATTGTTTCCCCGGTTAATAGCTCTAATTTTTTTGCGCCGTTAAAAGATCAACTAAGCGGGGCTTACTGTATATATTTATGACCACCGTACCATACGATCCCATCCACTGTGCGCCGCGATGATTTGCTGCCCTTTGCAATTGCCACCGTTATTCTCCCCGCTGATTCTGTCCATTTGACTATTGTAAATTAACCTTTTCATGTAGCTGGTGTAGACCCCTTTGTACTGCATCAAACATCTATTGGGACAGTGATGCTGACAGTAAATAATCCGTAACTTTTTTGGGCAGCTAGAGCCCAAGCGTTGGGGCTACTGCATGACTATGAAGTGGCGCCTGTATTTTGATGCTACTACGGGCATCACTACTAAGAACTGAATTATAGGTTGTCTATTATACGCATATATAATTTAAAAACTTTTGTTTAAAATCATTACCTAACGCAAATTTTTGTTGTATCCTGAAGGAAACTTCACTTCAAAAACTGAAATCAAAAAGATTTTTACTCAGCCTACGCCTTGAGAGCTTTTGTTCAATTAGCGCTGGCTGTCGTTGAATAGCACAACACTAAAATATTCGTGACACATATTCATTGGTAGTGACATCTTCCGCTGCGTAGCGGAACTGCTAGAAGTTTATTAAGGGTGTTATCTTTATTCACACTGAAAGCTTAATACCCTACAGCACGTTATTAGGAGAATGTGCTTATGTCTTAAATTTTTATTAAAAGGGTTTGTTGTCGCCGAAAGTTATTATATGAACTTGCCGTCTATAACTTTCCGCGAAATTGGTTCACAATGAATAATAGTTAAGTCCGATTTGTGATTACAAGTGGGAAAAAAAGTATAGGTTATTAACAATGTTTTTGTAATAAATAACGGGTTTTAAAAAAAATTGGTTGAAATTCCAGAAAATTCTTCATGTCTCCAAAATTATAGGTTAAATTTTAAAATTTTTCGCACCATTATTGTATCCGTTAAATTATCTTTCTTATGGCATCCGTATTTTTGATATTCATTCAGGGGTTCCTAACTTATAATCATTTTTACATAAGCTATAACCGCAACTTCCAATGGCTATATCCTCAAAACTAGATCCGACCAACACTTTTTTCGTATTTGTTTTAAATTAAATTAACCCTCCCTATTAGCGTTAGAAAAAATAGAGAATGTCAGCTTAAGTAAACCTGTTACCAAAAAATTGTGAAGGTGTGGCATAACATGAATGTTCAGCGCAATCTTATAGGAGAATTATTCTCTGAAAAGAAATCATTTAAATTTTTTTATCACATTTGATATCGTAGTAAAAGGTTAAGAAAAGTTCCGGGAACCTATGCTGGCAACACTGCCGGCACACTACACCAACCCACGTCAACCAATCAAATGCAACCACGAAAATTACAATCCACATCATTAGCAAACGTCAAAAGAAAAGCGCAGGAAATTAAAAAACTTTGACATTCGTATTTAGTAAAGAAAACGAGCAGGATTAGCGCCAGCTGAAGAAAGTATTGTTGAGTGCAAAAAACAAAGGATTATATACTCCTTGGCGAGCACTATTTTACTTACAAACGATCCAGCACATTATATTTCTGAAGAGAACGATAAGCACTTTGTTATCGAAAGCGCCACTGAGGAAGAGGAGCAAAGAAGTGTATACGTAGCAGCAGAAGCCGACTGGCAGCTGTCAGAATTTACATAAAAGGGAAAATCCAAAGTAATTAAAAATCCGCAAATGAATCTTAGTAAGTGAATTTTTTCCTAAGTATGTGTATTTCAAAACTATAATATATACCTTTTTCTTTTAAAGTTTCTTCCGTGCTACTGTTGCTGTGCGCTGCAGCACCCCACGCACTTGCTTTCTATTCAGCTTCTGACAATGTTGTCGAGTTAACGCCTTCAAATTTTGATAGCCTGGTCATAAATGATGATTCAATTTGGATTGTTGAATTTTTTGCACCATGGTGCGGTCATTGTCAATCATTGGTGCCGGAATATAAAAAATTGGCTACGGCTTTAAAGGGCGTCGTCAAAGTTGGTTCCGTCAATGCTGACGATCATCAATCTATTGGCGGTCAATATGGTGTACGTGGCTTTCCAACTATAAAAATTTTTGGCGCTAACAAACGTTCACCCACGGATTACACTGGTCAACGTACTGCTAAAGCAATGGCAGAAGCTGCGCTCGCCGAAGCTAAGAAGAAGGTACAAGCAGCTTTAGGTGGTGGTGGTGGTTCTTCAAGCTCTGGCGGTTCCGATGATGCTGTCATTGAACTCACCGATGATAATTTTGATAAATTGGTATTGCAATCTGATGATGTTTGGTTGGTTGAATTCTTTGCTCCATGGTGTGGGCATTGCAAAAATTTGGCCCCAGAATGGGCTAAGGCTGCCAAGGAATTGAAGGGCAAAGTGAAATTGGGTGCGTTGGATGCTACTGCTCATCAATCGAAAGCGGCAGTAAGTATTTGATTTTATGTATTAGCAATTTATGAGTAAACTTGACATAGATACTATGGAGTTGAAAAATATTTACAAGGGGCAACTACTAGTATTCTAAAGCTCCATTAGAAACGTAGGGTCTGTACAAAAGTCTTATATTTCATTCCATGCCTCACTTATTAATGCTGGGCAATATGACCTATCCATTGCCAACGTCTTTCCGTCTCAGTTGAGGTAGAAGTATGGTTTAGTAGCCAAATGAAGGTCAAAACCGTAAGAACGCTCGAGAGGATTCATGATTCATGCCAACAAACAGTGCTAAGCGTATGGTTAACATATGACCGAGAGATACATCGAGAAAATCCTCAACTTGTTATCCCGATTGACTAAAAAAAGTTCTTGAACCTGTTTTCTTTCCCAACGTTTTAGAAATTGATGAGAAAAAAAAGGTCCTGACATGTCCAGATCTTAATCGAGGACATTCACAGGCAAATAACTTCACATCGAAGACATTTACAAGTTTTCGACTCATGAATTTTTTTGCTTATAATAAAATATTTTTATGAATAATCCTTCCTGATATGGGACGGGATTGTGCAAAAATTGATTTGCCTGAATGTAGGTTACCTAAGCGCACTCAATGAAATAGTAAAGTCTTGTCCATTTAAAACTTGCTCATTTTTTTTAAATCTATAAAATCTAATGTATCATATTTGTTACTTTCCAGGAATACAACGTACGTGGTTATCCAACAATTAAATTCTTCCCAGCGGGTAAAAAGAGCTCAAGTGACGCCCAAGAATTCGACGGTGGACGCACTGCAGCTGACATTGTAACATGGGCTTTGGACAAACATGTTGATAGCATACCAGCACCAGAACTTATTGAAATTTATAATGAAAAAACATTTGATAAAGCCTGTGAAGACAAACCACTTTGTGTTGTCTCTGTATTGCCACATATTTTGGATTGTGATGCCAAATGCCGTAATGCATTCCTTAGTACACTGCGTGAAATGGGAGAAAAATACAAGAAAAAAATGTGGGGTTGGGCATGGGCCGAAGGTGGCTCTCAAATGGCACTTGAAGAATCACTTGAAATCGGCGGTTTCGGCTATCCCGCTATGGCGTTGGTTAACTATAAGAAAATGAAATTCTCCGTACTTAAGGGTTCCTTTTCAAAGGATGGTATTAATGAATTTTTACGTGATGTCTCTTATGGACGTGGACACACACTACCAGTGCGTGGCGCTAAAAAACCTGAAATTGTTAAAGTTGAACCGTGGGATGGTAAAGATGGTCAACTACCAGCAGAAGAAGATATTGATTTGTCAGATATCGATTTGGATGACCTCAAGGATGAACTATAAAACTAGCAACGCTTGTAATAGGTGTAGAATTTAAGACTGTACAATTGTCGTCGCCGTCGTTGCAACAATAAGCGAAACTATAACAATTAAGCATATTATCTGCCACCAAAAATAACAAAATGAGAATGTAATTTCTTTTCTTTACAAATTGCTCTATAACAAAATGAGAATGTAATTTCTTTTCTTTACAAATCGCTCTATCTTTCCATAAGATCGTATACCATAATATTTTAAAACAAAAGCTTTCCTAATATAACTTAAATTACTTAAAAAAACTATTGTTTAGATTTAGTAACAATTAAAATAATTTTGTATTGAATTATGTAAGAGAACAATTTTAATAAAATTCCAAAAATTTACTAAACCATTTGTTAAAATATTGTAATACGACGTAGATCTATTCTCAATGACTGTTATTTTGCCGCCAGAAACTATATAGGTTCACATTCAACGCCAGCCATAACATTTAAATCATAAACTGTATGACGATGCCTAGAACTTTTAATGGAATGGAGTTAATTATCACCACCTGAGTTCCTATAAACTACAAAGTTTACTTTTTTAAGTCATATGTGCCACAGTTTATTTTGAATGTTCCATCAATTTTAAAGAATACATACACACATTTTTGTAAAAGTAGAAAAACTTTATTGTAAGTACGTATATTTATCATTGCTTAAAGTTATCAAATTCATAAAAAAATAAATTTTAGGCTATAATCGCTATGTTAAAATACATTTCAGTGTAAAAGTAAAATGTCTTGTAAAATGTTTATATAAAAAAGTATAAAATTTATTCGAGTTAAGGCTTTTAAATTGCTTTAAAAATATGCTTATTTTAGGGGTAAAAAAATTGGCATAAATGTTTATTAAAACTTAACGTAAGTATCCGTAATGTGATGTTGCAAATACAACACTGTTTAAGTACATTTTATTAAATTCAGCAAAGTTTTTATACAACCATTTCTTTTTTTTTTTTTTTTGTCTTACATAAATAGATATTTGTTTTTGTTCTGAAATGCATTTTTATAAAAATGCATTTAAGTCTTGAAATATTTTTTAATTAATCACATATTAACTATATAAATATTTCAAATAAAAATTTTTAATTTTAAGAAATTTCTAGGGTTAAAACTTTCTTATTTGTAAAATGAGTTTTCAGTAAATAAGGACTGGCAAGATTTGCAATAGGCTAGTATACAGCTGCCAATACAATACAATATTGTATTTTAATCTTCTTGATGAACCCGTTCTAGATAAGGATCTACCGTATTTCGAATACAGTGTATTGTAGAATAAAAGTTTGAAAAATGTTTATGAAAATTAAGGAAGTTCATTCACTGTTAAATATAAATTGATCAAAAAATCAGCTAGTTAAAATATCCTTCATCAAACGCGGTAAAATTGATGGAAGGACAAATTAATCAACGATTTTTTTTAGGAGGTATACACGAAGCAGTCTAATAAAACATTTTTTCCCAAATAAATCGTATGAAAAACTAAAAAGCTCCCTGAGCCACCAATAAATATTAAATTAAGAGTTCTCATTGTAATTTGTAAAAAATGTTATGATCTTTCCGATGGGCTTGGTCCCGTTTATGTAAGACTTTTTTTCACGATATATAAATATATGAAATTGTCTAATAAAGCATTTTTTTTTTTTTCATACAAATCGCCACCAGTAAATATTAAAATTATGAGCTATAATTGCACCAGAAGTTTTGTTTCGTGTACCTGCAACTATTAAACCTGTTTAAAGCAAACCAAAATTTTCAATCACCCTAATGTACATATATATGTTTGAATCATTTGTTTTATACAGATCAAGCTGCCAAAAGTTCAGTACTGAGAAAATTCGTAAAAAATTCCAATGACTCAATACCTACATATATGATGAAATGGTAGCTGCATAGTTTTATGGTAATAAAGTTCACACACAGGTTTTGATTCAGATTTAAATCAATTGAACAAGTACAAAAACAAAAAGGCTGTATATTGCCTGAGTTATTAGACATACATTTTACCTGGAAACCAATTTGAGGAATTGCCAATATGAATGCAGTATAAAAGCATAAATGAAGATTACAATGGTTGTTTAGTGATGATACTAGTAGTTGAAGTTGAGTTGAAATACTTGAGATGCGCGCTGTTGTTGTGTCATATGAATGATGTTTGCTGTTGTTGCTGAAGAGATTTAATGTTCCTTTTTTGTTTTCATTTCTATTTTGAGTTGATTTATGTTTTTGATTGTGTGCTTGTAGTTATGTGTTCAGTTGAAGGGATGATGCATAAGAAAAACATGAAAACTCAATTTACGATTACATTTTATGGATAATATATAAATATCCGCACATAAATTTTTTATAACTATGAAATCTTAATTAAATTTGCTTACTTACGTTTGAGCTGTTGGCAGTATTTAGTGCACAATTTTTTTTAAGACTTTAGATTACTTACTACAAGAGCTATTTAAGTTTTTACTAGAGCTATTTAAATTATGAAATATATTTGAGTCACTTGAACTATTTGATTAATTGTTATAACTAAGAAAAACTTTTTGTTTTATAAGAAAAATTACTAAAATATTTAATTATTAGACTTTACACTTTATCAAATCACATACATATTTGGAGTGAAATTTTTATGTCTAAGCTTTTCGCCAAATAAAGAAAATTAACATTTTGTAAGAGATTTGAAATTGAACATTTTGAATTGAACATTTTGTAAGAGATTTGAAAAGTATTTTTTTAAGGCCTTGATGCAATTTGGGATTACTCAAATATTCGAACCAATAACACAAACTTATCAAATTACTGAAGTCATTTAAACTTTGTTTAGTTTTTCTAGACACTCAAATTATTCAAACCGTTAGAGTTATTTCGTTTATTGGGTTAATTGTTAATTTTCAAAGGATTCGAAATATTTTAATCATAAAGGTTTACTAAATATTTATTTTTTGTTTCCTCCAATGGACTTTAAGTCGCTTAATCCGACTGCGTTTTAATAATTTGAATTATTTTTATATAAAAAAAAATCTATGCTCAAAAAAAAACAGCGTAATATGGTAAAACGCATATCGTATACGAATTTGTCAACCTCAAAATTCATAAGTTGGGGCTTACAATGAAACATTTCTTCATTTTAAGGTAGAATATAAAAACTTAATAAATACCTGAATTAATTTTTTATAATTGGCATTTATAAAATGGAAATCTTTCGTTTATTTTTTTTTTTTTTTGACATTATAGGAAATGTTCCGTATTTATGAAATTTCTGTGGAAATGTTTCATTTTAAGGAATTTTATTAAAAGGAAATATTCAGTTTTGATAGACCTTATTGTGAATTTACGTTTTTATTGAAATGCTGTGGAAATGTTAACTTTTAATAACATTTGAAGGAATTCAACCATTTCACAGCAAGTGTCGTAGTGTGATGTAAAAATGTTCCTGTTCCGTGTTGAGTCCTTACACAGAAAAATTGAAGCGTAGTACAGGAAAAAAAATTTTAGAAAATAATTGGGTGAAAAAAATTACCAAAATCGCAAAGGAAAATTCCCACAAATAAAAAGAAAAATAGCCCAAAAAGAAACGATAACTTAAACCTTTTGTAAATAACTTATTTGGAAAAATTGCTTTAAAAAGGAAATGCATTAGTCAAAAAAAAAATTTTGCAGTTCGCAAAATGCTGACCAATTATTAAAGTTTTTGGGTAAACATTACATTTTGGTTAATCTCAAGAAAAAATTGCCAAATTTATCATTTATCCCTCTGACATTGTTTTTAGTTTTTTTTTTCTAAATTTGGGGCAATTTTGTTTTAGGACAATAATAAATTTGGCAATTTTTCATTCAATTGGAAAAATCATTTCAAAGTCCAAACATTTATGAGCCATTTTTTTTTAAATTATGGCAATTTATAAACTAATAAAAAAATTTGATTTTAAAGCCGAAAACCACTTTGTCCTGCATGTTTCCGCTTTAAATGACGAACTACACATACATATTATAGCTTAAAAACTATGCACATTCTATCAAACAGCTCAACTTACTATGGAAGTGATTTCTTTTGGATGAATTCGTCAGCAATGTTTTGTCTCAATGCTTCTGATCAACTGGAAAATTTTCTATTGATTGTATTGAACGTGATGTCGCCGCTGTTATAGTTGATGACACATCCATAAAACGATATTTTTTATCTCGCTTGCATAAAAATGGATAACACACTATGCCATAGTAGAACACCAAACAGAAAAGTATCGCAGCAAAGATTATTGAAATTATGCCAAATGTGGAAAATCCAGATTTTTTATCCAAATATTGTTTGGCTGTTTCTGGTGCTGGTGGTTCGGTTACTGGTGGCTGTGGATTTTGTGAACCATAGAATCCTCCTCCTCCGCGACGCGCTGCATTACTACGTGTACCAGGACGTAGCGCATGCAGTGTTGGACAATGTAGAATGGCTTAACATATAAAAGTAATAATTTTATTTTATAAACACAAATTATTTCCACCAATGTGGAAAGCGATTAGGCCAAGTTATCACAAAAAAATATAAGAATTACCAATTATAAGCAGGCAAGTAAGTCCAATAGTGCATTTCATTTTATTTACTTTTTTTTAATAAATGCACTTGTTTCTGATTTTGATTTAATATTTTTATTTGTTTGTTTTTGAGCGTCTCTTTTTTTTCTTTTTATTTTTCAAAAATGAAAATTAAAATGTAAATATTAAATAAGAAAAAAATAATGGAAAAATATATCTCGAAAGAAACCAAAGAGCAGCGCAGCTGGCTTTTGTAAGCTCGAATAGAAGAACAAGAAACGTGGATTGTAATTATCATAAATTCTTTTTGTTTGAATTGTGTCTTTTAGTTTATTTGCTCGCTCTTTAACTTTTGAATTCGTTATAAGGGATGATGTCATGCGAAGTGCTTCTTCTCAGCAATTTATAACCCTCAAATGTCAAAATTAGTTGATCGGCCAAAATTAAAGGCGATAATTTCTATATTTAACAAAAAGTATATATAATGGAAGAGAGAGATTCGCGCTCACGACAGACTCATGTTGCTTGCTAACTCGTCCGGAGCAAAAAGTATATATAAATTATATATACTTTTTGTATTTAATTGCTAAAATTTTTCAATTTGTGGGATTAATTCGACAGCCTGGAGAGGCGATGTTATGCTGAAATTTTTTTTTAATATTATTTAATCAATACCATCTTCTTTTTCATCTTTAATCTTCTGTTATTTCAGTGTCAAATCACTGGTTAACCAAAACCAAAATTCAATAAATCAATTATTAAGGTAAAAAAAAGCAAATGGTCAAAATTTCAATATGCAACACTGAGAGAGTAAAGCCCAATTTCCATGTGATCTTATTTTATCTTATTTCATCCCATATCAGGGATATCAAATCAAATTTTTGTAAGAAAGAAAAAGCATGCGAACAGAACCTAATGCGCTTGGAGAATGCGAGAGTGAATAGCATACATTTGCTATCTTAATAGCATGTGATGTCCTCCCTGATATTTGATAAAATAAGATAAGATAAGATCACATGGAAATTGGGCTTAAATGTCAAAATCCTAATCACAACAAAAATTACACGTGAAGTGTAAATAATTTTCTCCTTAAATGTCTAAACACAAGTGGGACGTGCGATTTATTTTTATCGCACCAAAAAATAGAATTTTTTCTATTTCTCTGCGATAAATTTTCTAGTGTCAATTTTGTACTCACTACAAATGTATAGGAAAAGCACGGGAGAAAAATCGCACGTCCCAATTCTGTTTAATCATTAAGTCAGCGTTTAAACGAGGAAACTTTTTCGGCACAGTTTCCTTGTTCGATGACAAGAAGGGAAAACGAAAGGGACGAGTTAAAAAATATGTCATATGTCGCAAAAGATAAACGAAAAACACAAAAGAGAATTGACAAGAACTTGTATCTAAGACTTTCCTCGTGTAAACGCCGACGCTTTGTCGTGTTCGATTTTGACATTTGCAATTGAATAAAATAATTGTGGAAGAGGGAATATTCGATAATGCAGTAAGGGGCCGTCCATTAATTACGTGAGGTGTTTTTTTTTGAAAATTTGGACCCCCTCCCCCATTTTTCAAAATATTCGAACTATGAAAAATCTTTGTTAACGTTTTCTTGTCACAAAAAGTAACTGCAATTTTAAGTATCACAGCAAGTGACGCGGAAAAAAACACAATTTCAGAGTCTGATGACGTAATAAAAATATCGTTTTTCCTCTTAATCACACGAGGGTTCTGTAACGTTTCAAATTAAATCAAAAGGCGGAAATTGACACATTGTTGGAAGCTTCTGAAATGGAAATAAAACATTTCTGCAACGTAACTGAAGCTTTGGAAGGTTTCATGTGCAAGATTTTTGAATGGTCTACGTGCGATTGGGAATTTGACAAAGTAAATTTTCTGTGTGTAAAGACGAATAGACTACTTAAACAGTTCAACGAAGACGTCAATAAAAAAGTGACAGCATTCCCAATAACGAACAAAAATCAAAATTGATTTTGATTCACGAAGCTCTAATTGAAATATAAAATGTGTACAACTATTCTGAACAGTACCAAGGAAATTAAATAGGTTCTCTACAAGCGTTACATTTTTTCATGATGAGTGGCATATTCATTTCAAGAAGTTCTATAAATGAATGTCACTCCAGACATTCTGAAGTTAACATGTAACGTGTGATAGCTGTTTTTTTTATAATAGCTATCCTTGCTGCACAATCGTTAATGCTACCTTTTTTTTAGTTAAAATCGTCGTCACTGTAAACAGTTATTCATTTTGAAGTTAACACCGAATTAAATTTAAAAACGAGTGGTAAAGCTTTCTCAATGTTTGTTGTTCTGTGTGCGCATTTGTACATGAATTGTACAACGAATAAATTTCAATCGTGTAGATCCAGCATAAAAGTTATACGCGCTCACCCTAATTGACATTTTGATGTTCTTTATTATATTAATACTTGACTTTCGTCAGTACTCCATTTTCCTTTATTTCAGCATCGCCATCTCGCTCATATAAATAGAAAGGCTGTTTACGGCCATTTTGCTACATATGAATTTAAATTCACCTTCAAGTGTGGCCAGATCGAATAAAATAATTTTTCATTTATAATTATTAATGAAAATTGATACATTATTAAGGAAATATACATATATTTTAAATTGGAATTTTTTGCTTACAAAAATTAATATATATATTTTTTTGTTGTGATTAAATAAAACTGTAAATATTTTTTTCTAGTTGAATGAATTGCAACACTGCACCCGGCAGTTAAATGTCAGAAATCGGAAATGAACGAAAACCAGACAAGGAAAGGTGAAAAAACAGTTTATTTCACCACGAACAACGAAAACGAAGCAGCGACCGCGAGCAGCGAACGTCAACTGAGGCTAAAAAGAACGAAAACGAAGCGAAACGACGAAACCGAGCGTCATTAACGAAATGAAAAAGTGTTAAAATTTTCAAAGCTCTGTGAAAATTTAAAACATAATGTTATTTCAAATAAATTGAAGCTAAAAATAATTGCAGCTAAAAGTTTAAAGTCTGTTTCATCGAAAGTAATAGAAAATATATAAATAAAACGAGTGAAAAGTTGCATAAAGTTCAATTGGGAAAAATCGAAAATTTTGGGATTGGTTTTTTTTTCGCTTTTCGTTTTGCTGTATTTTTTCGTTTTTTCTCTTTAATTTGTATTAAATTAAATTGCACTCCTAAGAAATGAAAAGACAATTATAGAATTTCTAAAACTATTGTTAAAAAGGTGAAAAGAAAGAAAAAGAAACTCGTCATTTTGAAGATCAGTGTGGAGCAGCCAAAGGAGCAAAAACAGTAAAAACATACTTTGAGTCTGAAAGGAACAGTGGAGTCGCCAGACTGATTCTGTGTATTTTTGTGTGTTCTCTTTTATGAAGCAGATAATGTTCTTTAATGAAAAATGTCTCATTTGTCATTGGATGCACGTGCAATTTTGGAGTATCTAAATGAATTGGGATACCGGAATATATCAGGCGAACAACTAAAAGAATTCATGAAAGGTAAATATTCAGTGTTATAAAAAGCTGACAGCTACCCCACTATATTGCACATCATCTGGCACATTTGGTTGCATTTTGTACTAATTTTATAGTCGGTTTTTTTTATTTTCATGTTGATTTTCAATTTAATTTGTCGCCAACCGTAGTTGCTAATGTTAACTGTGGCAACACACTTTACCCCATCGCGCCGCTTAACTATACATAATTTCCAAGTTTGTCAGTCGTTTATTTCTCGATTTTTTCTATATTTTATTTTGTATCAGACCTACAGATTCTAAGCGATTCAGCGAATATGCGGTTCGGCGCGGCGCATAGCAAACGTGTATAAAATAAAAATATGTGCTCGTGTAGAAAACAAGTATTACTGAAATAAAAAACAAAAATAATGTAAGAAAAAACCAATGAAATTGTGAATAACAAAAAAAAAAAAAGAAAAAAAACATACAATCGCCATTGCAAGTCGCAAACGCAAACGAACAACTCAAACGATACACATTCAGCTGCTGTTGGTTTGGTTGTTGCTGCTGCCCGCCAAAGCAGCGGCATCATCACCACCACGAGTAGTAGGCTGGCTGGCAGTCAGTTTAGTCAGCCAACAGTCTTTACCTTCCGTCCTCTTCCACAGTCCATAACCGCCCTGTATTATTTGTTGGAAAAAATGATTGTTTTTTGTTTTTACACTCTACCAACCGTCAGCGGCTTTAATAAAACAGCAACCATTTTCATCCCATCTCTTATTCACTAGTAGTCTGCGTTGGCTTCGCTGCTTTTGTGTTGCCGTGTGTTTCGTTTTATTTTTTTTTCATACTTTCTGATTTGCCTTGCACAATATTCGCATTTGCTTAGTTTTGTTGTTGTGCTGATTCTTTGTTATTTCTTAGTGTTGTTTTTGTTTTTTTTAAGGAACTAATGTCATGTTTCTTTTCTCGTTTTTGAATTTGTAGTGTCAAAATTTTTATATTTTGCACAGACAAGAAATTTTCACCAAACGAACAGTGTTTCCATTGTAAAAAAATCATAAAATATTTGACCATAATCCAAAGTGAATAGAGAGAGAGAGGCCTCGACCCAAATAGTACGTTGCGTCAAAGTATACAACTGACAGCGACGGAAGAAGGTGATACATTGAATACGTTAGCAACGCATTCAAAGTCAAACAAAAAATCAGCAACTGGCTTTTACAATACATTCGTAATTTCTCCCTATGTTCTGCATTTATACATAGATATTTAAACATTAATTTCCGTATCTTTATTTTTTTTTTTACACAAAGTCAAGGTTTTCAAAGTATTCAACGTAGATATGTCAAAAGTTAAAAAATATCCAACTATAGCTCTAAACAAAATGAATGCGAGTGCGAGAAAAAAAAACGAAAGGTCATAATTTTTTTTATACGTTGGAGCAAGATGTGGAATGGAAGCTCAAGAAAAGCTATATTGCGTATCAATTGGAACGAGAAGCGATAGCAAGAGAAAAAAAAACGAGACAACCTGATTTTTCCTATACGTTAGAGCAAGATACGCAATAGAGCTTTTTTTGAGCTTCCATTGCACAAATTGCTCAAACATATAGAAAAAATCAAGTTATCTCGTTTTGGCTTTTCTCGCTATCGCATCTCGTTCCAATTGTGTTCGTTCGTTTTCTCTAACTTATAGAAAAAATCAAGTTGTTTTGTTTTTCTCGCATTCATTGTGTTTAGAACTTAAATCCGTTTGTTAAAAATATGTGGTCGCGTTTCAACTACGCTGTTACGTTCTAAATACAATCAAAGCGAGTGCGGGAAAAATCAAAACGAGAGGACATGATATTTTTCTATTTGTTAAAACGAGATATGCAATGGAAGCTCAAAAAAAGCTATATTGCATATTTTGCTCTAACGTATAGTAAATGTTTCGTTTTGTTTTTTCTCGCACTTGCATTGATTTTGTTTAGAACTTCAGTTGCGCACTTATTTTACTGAGTTTACTGTTAAGTACTACCCTAACCGAACTGATTGTAACTGTGGGTTTTTGCTTTAATTTCGACTAAACAGTGCTTTTAAGATTCATTGTGGTTGAAATATAATTGACTACTTTTGATATTGTCGTGGAAAACATCACACATAGTAGATAATATAAAAAATATACCAAAATTCAACACATTCATAGATTTTTTTTTCGGTAATGAGTAGTGAATATGAAAATATTTCGCACAAATGACACATTATTTTAAAGAGAAATAATTCAGCTCTCTTAATTTGTTAAATAAGTAAACACATTTTTTGAAAAAAAAAAAATGCTTTTACCTAAATAAAAAAATTGGTGAAAATTACAGAATAATCGTCATATGTCGAAATCTGTGTAGGTTACACCTTTATATTACAAGTGTCATTATGGTTCTTATTAAATTATATTTCTTATGACATCCACATTTTCGATATCAATTCAAGATTTTTGACTTATTTTGATTTCTACAAAAGCTTTATACGCAACTTCTGATGGCTATATTTCTAAAAAAAAAATGCGCTTTCATTTTGTTGTTTACACAGTTTCTTGTTGTACAGACTGAAATCGGATAAAAAAGTAGTAGCGTATGAGGCCAACCTTTATATTACAAGTGTCAATATGGTTCTTATTAAATTATATTTCTTATGACATCCACATTTTCGATATCAATTCAAGATTTTTGACTTATTTTGATTTCTACAAAAGCTTTATACGCAACTTCTGATGGCTATATTTCTAAAAAAAATGCGCTTTCATTTTGTTGTTTACACAGTTTCTTGTTGCACAGACTGAAATCGGATAAAAAAGTTGTAGCGTATGAGGCCAACTCGGTCGTACTAACGGTAGTATAAAAAGTCGTAACGTCTAACGCTTCTATTATATGTATCTTTCTGTTTCCTTTTGTAGCACAATTTACCTGTTAAAAACAACAGTGTTGCAGTTATGAATATAATGCCTTTCTCCCAGTACTTTATTTTTATGTAATATTTGTACTAATTGTTAATCAAATAAGAATTTGAATTGGTATAGAAAAACGCCAATAAAGGTGAACCACAAGCTAATAAGCGTTAGTAATAAATTCTAGCAATGCTTTGGGATAATATGCCATGCGTGTGAGCAGAATTTTCATATAAATTTTATCATATCCACATTCAGTGCACAATGTAGTTTTTGTAGTTTGATGAAGTAAAAAAGGAAACAGAAACGTCAGTGGAGGCAGGCACTACATGCGGAACACAGTTCATTCTAAATATACGAGTACACAACATGATTATTTTTTCATAGCTATGTTTGAAGACAAACAAATAAAAGAATAAAATACATAGCAACCCAAATACTTGGAAATAAAGAATGAATAAAAAAAAAAAAAACAGCTATGACTTCAATTTGGTAGCGATGGCAGTAGCAGCAAAATATGGACTTGGCTAAACTGACTGCCTGTAGCAGCGTTTGCTTTTTGTTTTTCTTTATTGAAAGCATTTTACACAAATTTTACAAAAGAAAAACTGAAACCTTAGTCTAACATCCACCAAAACAGAATAATCCTTTACTAAATGTCTGTGAGTGTTGTCGTTGATATTGTTTGGCCGCCTTCATTAATTTGTTAAAATGATTTTTCATCATAAATTTTTACCCTCTAGGTTTTTTTTTTAGTTTAATTTAATTTTACTCCACCGTTAATACTGTAAACAATGAGTAACTTATTTAATATGAATTTTTGGTACATACTGTTCTTTTTTACTGATTCAGTTTTTCGCCAAAATAAATGAAATATGAAAATAAATTCAGAAATGTCACGAGTTCCATCTACACTCGTTACTTAAAGTTCCGTCACTACCTATGTAATATAAAACATTTACAAAAAATTGGAAATGTGTGAATTACTTCTCCTACACCTTTCTGCTCTTATTGACCCCCTCTACACCTTAAGTACATACTACAGTCAGTGACAAAAAGAAACAAAATTATTGTTTTTGTTTTTGCACTCTTTGTCACCTCAGCATTTTTGTTGATTTTCTTGTATTTTTTTTTAAATTTATATTTTTATGTCATTTTAGTTTGGCTTTTGTTTATTTTGTAAAATATTTTACAAAATATAATGCGAAAATATTTTTATATAATAATTATCATTTACCACTTGACATAACTGAATTGTTTTTTTTATTTTCTTCTAATTTACCGCTTTATTTTGATAACTAAATCGGCTTAAAATTTGTTAAGTTTCATAATATTCACTATTGCATGTATGGAACTAATTATGCCTATTTTGAATATGTATGTATCTTCACTAATTTCGTTGTCTAATATGAATAATTTTAATAACCGCCATTGTAGGGTTACTATACGTCCTTGATTTCAAGGAAAGTTCTCGAATTTGCCGAAGTGTTTACGTCCTCGAAAACCTGCAAGCTTCTACTCTAATTTGAAGAAAACTTTCTCTGCTAGGACCATTTTCCCCCTAAACCTCCAGAAATTCATATGAAAAAAATTCAAGGACTTTACTAAGTGAAAAAATAAAAATATTTTTAAGAAATTACTTTGTTTTAGAGACTGATAATTATTAATAAAATTTTTGCAAAGATCAATGATTCAACAAAAATAACAATTGGATCAATTTAACCTGGTAATTGGTAAAATATTTTCATCCATCCGCTTTCTTCTACCCTTTATTTTATTTTATACAACCAACACGGTGCATTGCAAGGGCCATTCTGTTAGTGTTGGCGCATTTTATAAAAAAATAAGTTGGTTTTTACAAAACCAACTTGTGGCCGTAGCATTAAAAATAATTTTTTTGATGTTTTTGTTTTTGATTTTATTTATTTATTTTAAACTATGTTTCACCAGGATCGGAAAGAAAAATATGCATATTAAAAATAAATATTACAATAATTACAATTTTTGTAAAGATTTTTAGACATTTTTTTGAATTGCTGATTTAATAATATAAGTACCTCTAAAATCGATAATGCTGTTAAAAATTAATTGTTTATAAGCAACTCGAGTTCGAACGATCGGTGGCTTTTTCTCATTTAACTACAGAAGAAGTAGTAGGCCGCCAGTTAATCCATTATCAAGATGATGTTTTTGTTTAATTGCCTTCTCAAAAAATTGGCATTAATTTTGAAATGCATCGTTACTTTTTTTTTAGTTTGATATCTCTTTTGTTAACATTAAAACAAGATTCATTAATCATATTGTTAATAAAAATGTAACTGAATAAAAAATCAAACAAAATTTTTATGTTTTTGTTCTTTTACTTCTTGGTGCCTGCTACAAACCAACAAACTTACCACAACAAATCAATCAACCCGCAAATACAGCTTATTTGCTTCTAAAGGTATGCAACCACAGTCGGAAAACAATAACAACATTCAGCAAACATTACCAACGACAACAAATCTTCAACTGCAACAGCAGCAGCAGCAATCAAACCGCAAACATCATCATCATCATCAACATCATCATACACCAAAAATAATTAAAGGAAAAAAACCTTTGAGTAATTTTAAATTTTATTTAGATATACGTGATCATCAGTTGACCAAAAAAATCGAAGAGCAAATTTCAATACTTGGTGGCAACTTGGAATTTTTTCTTACTGAAAGTGTTACACATTTTGTTACTGATAAATCGGTACTACCACCACCAGTCTGTAATAATAATAATACGCTCAGTAGTCGTCCTACCACGCCGCAAACACCGGGTACACCACAAACGCCACACTCACCATATGAAAGCAATTTAAAAAATGTTGGTGGAATTTCCAATGTTAGCGCTAAAAAGCAATCACGTGCTGATGCTATGCTAAATAGAGCACGAAGTCAGAGCACAACAGCAGCAACGCCAACATCACTTGTTCCCGAACAACATCAATTGTCCAATAGTAATAAACTTTTACAGCAGCAGCCATATATAATTTGGCAAACCGAATACGCTTTACGCTTTTTTAAAAGAATCACACACGATTTGAAGGACTACTTGGAATCTGCGAACAGAATAAAATTAAACGGAAAATCAAGCGGCTCAGCAATAGTTGAGCCTATCAGTTTAAAAGGAGGTTTTATTAAAATTGAAGCTATAAAACGCAATCAACGCCCATATTATCAATTGTTTCGCAAGCCAACAGCTGAGTGGCCAAAAATTGAACTTAATCGAGACGACGGCGCATTTCGCTTGTCACCCAAAAAAAAAGAAGAACAAATTGAGCCAGCAGAAGACACAACACGTCGCCATATCTTGGAAAAACAAGAAACAAAAATGACTCGTAAATCACGTTCACGTTCCTCGCATCGTGGTCAAAATGGCGTTAAAAAGTCCAGTAACGCGGGTGTAGGTGGTACCCAACAGAAATGTAAACAGGTCAAACAAGAAACCAGCGAAAAACAGTGTGGTGTCTGCGAAATTTGTAAAATTGAATATGATACACTAACCATACATCTAAAAACTAAGGACCATGAATATTTTGCTAGAAATTCGCAAAATTTCATAGCACTTGATACACTGATTCATACCAGCGCTGATGTAAATAAATTTTTACATTCAAATAAAGAGGTTGATGATAATGAGGACAAGTCTGAGCTAGAAGAAGAAATGGAAGTGGTAGAATCTACTGGCCCTCTAGATGCTGACGCGCCGGATCCCCTTGAAGATACACCACTAACAGTAGCAACACAACTCCAACACCAGGCACAACGCATAACGGCGGCAGACGGAGGTAAGCAACGTTTATTAGGGTATTCACCAATCAAGACTCCGTCGCCCACGCTGCGTGAAAAATCTAAGAGAAGCACTAAAGGCAAACATTCTTCGGAGAAATTCCAAAATACTATTGCAGCTGTAAAGCCACCAAAATTAGCGTCTTCAAGTCCACAAAAGAAATCGGGGTGTTCATCTGTTGCATCCAGTGCTTTAGAATTGCAAAACATAAAAGAGAATAATACCGTTATTACTGCAACAACACCGGCGACGGTAATCTGTAGAAAATCAACCACTGCTGCATCTGCTATTTCACCACCGATACGTGCCATGTTGCCACCCTCATTACTCTACAAAGTAGTAGAGACGACGACTGGTGGAAATTGTACACCACCACGCAAAACAAGAGATGCGGGTAACACTGCGGTCACTGCATCGCCATCGTTAATCGTGAAATTCAAAAAAGTTCGTCAAACGGAACTATCAACTCTAAATTGTGAGGCAGAGAATTTTATGTTTCCAAAGGTGCGTACATCCAGCGAGTTGCCAACAGATGTGGACCGTCAGACAACATCGGAAAATACTCAAATGTCATCTAGTAGCTTGGAAAGCAGCAATAGTGGCAATAGCCAACAAATGGATGTTGATAGTGAACCACTGCCATCACCGAAATTAAAAACGGAAAAGAGCAAAATTAAAGTCACGTCGAAAAAAGCAATCGCAGCGGTAAAGCGGAGCGAATCGAGGTCTAATGTGAAGCAGAGCTTTCCAACTGCCCCCATCCAGTCAGAACTTACAACACTGAAAAGTAACAACGCTGTGGTATCAGCGAGAACGACTGCAATCGCTTCGAATACGATGACAACAGCAAGCATAACACTGCCGGAGGCGACACGCAAAAGCAGTCGCACCGCAACTGCTATTGTAACGGCGGCAACTACAAGCAGCCGGCTCTTGCGTGCTGCTGTTGAGGCAGCAAAAAATAATCAACGGTTGGGCGCTAATGCTAACAATAGTAGTTGCAATAGTACTAGTAACAGCCGTAGGAAAAGTGCATCGTTGAGCGGAACGTCAATAATGAAATTAATAGCGCCAAAAAGAACGCGGCGTAGTACGACAGCAATGACAACGTTTGTAAAACTGGAGGATAGGATGGGGGATAATGATGACTCAGAATCCAATGCAGCTAAATCAGATGATGGCAGAAAAAATAAAATTGTGGCCAATGTCGTTGATGACGGTATCGGTGACGAAAACGATAATGAAGAGGAAGTTGATGACGACGACGTTGATGATGATGACGACGACGATGATGACGACGATGATGATGACGACGACGATGATGATGAAGATTATGTTGGCAACATACGAAACTACTGTAAGCAAACCAATTTATCATCAATATCAAATCGAAGAAACTGCCCAATATTTACCACCAGAGGCCAACGAGCAGCAAACCGAGCGACGCAAAAATGTATGTTCCAAGAGACGGTGGAGATTAAATGTGAGCCAATTGAAATGGAAACTAAGCTGAATGTAAAAGTGAGGACTAAATCACCACCACCTGCACCAACCATATTTACACCTCCAAAAAAGACTTCGCCGCATAGAGCTTTCGATTTGAGAAAGAGCCAACGTATACCAAAAATGACATACGCATTTGAACGTCTACCTGTAACCGATTTATGGTATCGTGTCTTTAATCGCCAAGATAACTGCAACGAGCAAATATTCGAATACTATGGTACAACTAAATATAGAAAATTGCCCTACGAGTTGGGTCCCATACCATTTGATCGTACGCTCAATGGCATTTATTGCAAATTGTGTGGTAAGGGCTGTGTAGCTGGCGCCGGAGTTGAGACAAAAACTATTGAAACGAATGCAAAACAAACTCCTGTGGCTTTAATCGAAAAGCAAAACCCTTGTGAGTCTGTTCCAAAAATGATAGCAAAAGAGACACATTTGAAATCGCGTACGGAGCCCACGATAACTACAACAACAACAACGCAAACGACTGCTCCTTCATCTCCATCACCGTCGTGTACAGCCTCCTCTTCAAATTACACACACAAAAAACTACATTTGCTGCAACGCTACCGCAGAGAACAACAAGAGCTATTACAGAGACAAAAAGAGAAACAACAGCAATTAAAAACTGTGACGCGATCTGAAAGTAAATCTAGTACTCCCGATCGTGAACCCCATGAACGTGCTGGTTCAACGCACAGTAATGCTAGCAGCTATGCCAGTAGCACTGGTACAATTTTTAGTAAGAAATTTCCACGTAATAAACATTTAAATAAAGCAGCATTCCTGAGCTTGGAGCTACCACCACGTAAATCACCGCGTGAACATGCCTCAACTTTGGCCTTGGTTAGCTGTATCATTAAACAGCGACAGGACTCACAGAGCAAACCTAATTCTGAAACTGATGAACCACCATCTACACCACCTATAGTAAACGAAGAGGAGACTAAGCCAGCGCCGTTGCAACTTTCCAATGTTCCTAATGAAATTTCTCAACCACAACCAGCGGCAATACGATCACCGCGTACTATGCGATCTGCAGCCGCAACACCAGTTGAAGAATTACGTTTTGCGACGGAAATATCTGAGAACGTTAAACGCTTACGCCGTGGTCAAAATAAATACGATCATTCGCCAACGGTCGTTGTTGCGAAAAAATCAAGGATTCATGTACCCGTGGACACCGGCACCGGCAGCGGCAATGGCAATGGCAGTGGCAAGATTAATGTCATTGGCAATGGTACCAATAAAAAAAAAGGCAGGCCTCGCAAATATCCGCTACAGTCCACAACATCACCTATCATGTTGAAGCATCGACGGCGACAAAAAGGACTACATCCTTACGCAACGTCGTCGTCGTTGAAGTTTCATCATCATTCCTCCTATAATGGTGGGCAGAACAAAATGCCTTCAGTTCGCAAGACTGGCTCTAAAAAGGGCGTACTTGAATATGAGGTAGATGGCGCGGCATTGAACGCTTTAGATGCCGCAAATCAATACACAAATGTACGCCTCTTGGAATGGGAAATCGACAAGTATTTGCAAATTGCTGGTTGTGATTATGATATTGATGAGCAATTTGCGGCGTCATTGTTGAAACGAAAAAGTATTTCACAAAATTATAATGATGAGATCAACCCCCAAGGGGACACTAACGTCATTACAACCACCACAAATACAAAAGTCTCTAGCACAACAACAACAAAAAGAAAATCACAGGTACAAATAACAGTGACGCCACCGACAACAGATTATTTCTCCAGTGATTTTGATTTATACGATCTCTTCACATGCCCCCCGCGAAATGATGCCTCTACTGCTGCTGATCAAGATCAAGCTACAGCTGATGGCAAGAGTAGAGGATTTTCGCTCTACAACTCCGTAGCACTACAGAATTACTTTAAAAAACGCAAAAATCTTAAATGTAATCGTACAGGTTGGCCTAAAACACAGCGAAAGAAGACTTCTGCGCGGCAACAACAAAAGCTCAATGATAAAATAAGCTTTTTGCAAGCAATTGGTGCGCAGCCAGTTAATGATGTCAACGGCAGGCTGGTGAAGCAGGAGCTTTTACTCGACGACGATGAGTCTAAAGATCAAACTCGAGAAAGCGGCGTTATAACACCGCCAGATAGCGACGTTGACGGAGAAGACGAAGATGAAAAAGCGAGCACTGCAAATGATGAAGAAGACGATGAAGAAACTGAACAAGATGCAGCCGATAGCATACCAGAGGAGGATGAAACCATGATGGATTCTGTTGATCGTGAAGCAGATATCGAGGAAAATGATGATGATGTTGATGGTGGCGTTGCGACCGCAGACGAAGATGATGAAGATAATATTGATATGCGCTATGAGCTAGCAAAACAACGTACGAGACGCTCTACAGTAGCAGCTAGTTCAGCAGAAAAGTTATCAAGTGCTGCTGCATTGCATATGTCGAGTTGTCGCCTCGATGTTACCGCATCGATGCCCTCAACGCAATTGTTGCGTAACTTACGAAGGACACCGCAACTTAACGGTAGCTTAGGTAGCTGTGTTAGTCCAAGTGAAAAAGCAGGTGATAACTCGGATATTTTTACCGTATCTTCTGATGGTTTGGATACAGATTTGGATCTAAGCAATTCACATTCACAATTTAAAGGCAGTGGTGTAATGGGTAACGCCGAAGATAATGAATATGACCACCATCAACATGAATATTGTGTAAGTCATACACCAAAGAAAAAATTTGATTTAGCCAAATATGCCAGTAATAATGCGGCAGCAACCACATGCGCTGCTGAGGCTGCAACAATGGCAGCAAAATCATTAGCCATTTCACAGTTTTTGAAAAAAGAAGTCAAGGTGCAATGTCGGCGCTTACGTGCACCATTTCGACGTTTCCGTTATCGCAGGTAGGGAAAGGGGAAATACGTGCTCATTCCTATACTGGAATAAATCCTAAGTGAAGTTGCTGTCGATATTAGATGTCATTTTGTATGTATGTAGTATCTAATTTTTAACCAAATTAAATCGTAAATAGTTGTAATAAATAAAACAAAATGTAATTTTCCCCGGTATAGTTAAATAAAAAAAAAAGTTTCAAATTCGCAGCCACACACAGGCACTAAATAACTTATTTTGTAAAAATGTCTTGTGAATTTTTAACTATGGAGTTTCTAACGATTTTTTTGTCTTTAATTTATTATTTACATTATATTCTTGTATATACAAATTTGCGTTTAAAATTTCATCATCTGTTTGTGCTGCCAATTTCCTTTAAATAAACTGCCCAATTTTTGTTAGAAAATGATGTTTTCGGCTTAAGCGCTTTCTCATAACATGCCTTTTAAACATTTACATGTGTATTTCAATAATTTTTTCTGAGGCTCTGCTCGCTCATATGTTATAATAAACTTTTTATCAAATTTATAAAAAAATATTAAATTAGAAATTATGAAAACTTTTTTATTGAAAAGAATTGAAATCGAAAATGCATTCTTTATTTGAAAAATTGAAAATCAAGTACATACATACGTATGTTACTATAGTTAACTTTTCGTCGTGATCAAATAAATTTTGAAAATAGCGATTATTTAGTTCCTTATAATAATTATTTCTGTCACTAGTATTATATGAGCAGGGCCAATGGCTCCTATTTTTAAAATATATTTGAGACATAAAATAATGCAAACATTAAAATTAAATGTTTTTAAAAACTCCATTGACTGAAAACTTTCGACATTTTTATAAAGTTGTATTTTTCTGTGTAGTTAAATCTTTCTTGTTGTAATTTATACATGTGAATGAGTACGGAACAATAGCTAAAAAAATATTCACGAAAGCAACAAAACTAACATAATTATAATTAGAAAATAAGCTTAACTGTTTATTTTTTTTTTTTAAATCAAATATTTAATTGTGTGTAGATTATATATTCAGTTAAAGTTAAAGTCCAATTTTGTGTATTTGTAAAAAAAAAATATTTTTAATTTTTTCTTTAATAAATTTTCTTTGTTTTAAAAAAATGAATGACTGTTGGTTTTCCTTTTATTTATTTTTTAAGATTTTCTTTCTAGTTTTTGAATTTTGCATTAATTTGTGTTTTTGTGAAACTTCACGGGAAAACTTATTATCAAATCTAGTTATTAACGTTTATCAATATGACTAATGTAATATTTATATTTGTACAATATAAAAATACGACAACTCGAAGAGCATAATATTTACGTTATTTAGGAGTCTAAAAATTAATGAATTAAATTGATAGATACTTAGAACTTAATAAGATTCAATATGAACAAAACATAAGAAGTAAACTATGTTAAATAACTATAGAATAAAAGTAAAAACTAAAAAAAAAAAATTGCAATAAAACAAAATTATTACAAACAAAACTTGTTTTTATTGCGACAAAAAAATGTTCTGTAAAAGGCATATCAGATTTTGAATATTATTCCTTATTAAAACCGCCCAAAGCTGAGTATCTAATAGACGGAAAGCCCGCTGTAGAAAAGTCGAGTGTATAAGATTACAGGATGGGATGCACGGGAAAGATAGATGCATTTTGTTGAAACTAACCAACCAGAGTTGGTAAAATTTTTGTTATTTTAATTAAAAGTGTATAAGATTACAGCTTGAAATCTACGACAAATGATAGAGCTCGAAGATCCTAAATTGAATATATAGGGTTTTCTTGTCGAATCTTGTCCCAAAAAGGGACTTTAACGAAAAACCTAGAACTAGAAGTTCAAGCTTCGAAACTAATATACTCGATATATCGGCTTAAGATGGTTACTTAAGACATACACTTTCAGAAGGAATTTTAAATACAATGTACCAAAGGAACGGTTAAACATAATAGATCTTCAGACTCGTTGCCTCGCCAATAAACCACTTGACTGCAACAACGAATTAAAATATAACTTGAGAACATCCGAATGAACGGCTACAGATTGGAGAAGTATTGTTTTTTTTTTTGGATGTGCCGAAACTCGTACCGATGTTCCGATGAATGCGTACTGTCGACCGTTAGCCGTATTAAAGTTAATAAATCAAGCAACTTTAAATAATGAAACAATATTTATTTTATTACTCATTGGTTTTTATGTAAGTATTAGATTTTATTTGATATGCTTTTTATATTTTATATCAGCTTGATATTATTTTTTCAGGAAAAGGTCCTGTTCCACTGTCGGAATCATATTTTTCTTGATCCAATTTTTGAATATATAACAACCAGGGCTGGATTAACCTTACAGGCAGAGTAGGCACGTGCCTAGGGCGGCAAATATTGGCGGATACTTTGAAAAAAATTTTGCATTTTATTGATTGAAAAAATTTTGCAATGTATTTTTAATTTTGCGAGGTGTTTTTGGTTCAGCAACGAGAACTTTTTTTTCTCATCAAAATGAAAAAAAAAAAATAATATTTTCGAAAAATATAATAATTGCCCCTAGGCAATTTTTGCAACTGCCTGGGGGCGGCACATTTCTTAATCCGGCCCTAGTAACAACTAAAAATATTAAAGCATGTAAAGTGTAAACATTTGTATTTCACGAATAAAAGGGTCATGATTTATTGTGAATAAGTTCAATAATTTTTTTGACTCATTCCAAAAGATTGATGAGGAATGCAGTTACGTCTACCTTTTAGCATCGGCTCAATATGTGAGTAAATTCAAATCTTTGATTAATTTTTGAGCTCATGAATTCGAAACGTAAGGCCCTATAACCTTATTGTGTTGGGGCGTTATATGTGAAATAAATAATTAAGTTAATCACAAATTTTATTCCAATAGGTAATAAAATTCATCACCAGATAACAGTTTCGATCTCAACATTATTGAGAACTTGTCTGTTATAGTTCAATATTGCAGAAAAACAACAAATTGTTTGGTATAAAGAATTATAACGAGGAGACGAGGGCCTTCAATTGGGCCATGTTTAATCTGAATACCAAAAATGATCATTAGTTTTTACATCAAAAAACCATAGCAAAATTAAACGTTTTAAAAAAATCGCGAACAAAATGTCTCAAACAAAAAATTGCAATAAATATGGTTTAAAAAACGATTATAAATAAATGAATCTTGTGATTTGTGAAAATTTTTATTCAGAAAAAAGAAAGCTGCTTTTAAAAATTTCATCAGACAATGTAATATGGCATTCATTTCGTTTTATCGAAATTGGAAGGAAGTAATTTTTTTATGATTACCAATTCGACAACAAAAACAGATTCTGAGAAAAATTCTTAGGAATATTTTTTCCCCTGAGTCGTTAGCCTCTGTCTGATATTCCTGCTGAATACATTCTCCGGTCGATTGAGAAAGTTTTAATTCTTTTGACAGTCTGAAAAATTTCGGATCCCAAATTTATTTGTCGAATATATCTAACCTAGTTCCCCTTTATCAAATCACATACATTTTTGAGTGAAATTTTGAATGAAATTATTGTTGAAATTGAATTGCCTAAAATCTCCATTTTCCAATTCAATCTCAAATTTGTCAGAGCGATCGAGCCCCGTTCTCCTCCGTCAAATAACATATATTTTTTCAATGAAATGTTGAGTGTAGCCTGATATTCCTATGGAATGAAAATTTGTTATTAGATTGCAAAATTTCATAAATTTGTCGTCTCTTACCTGGATCTAAAAATGACTCTGAATATGCGCCATCAGCTCTGAAAAACTTTCAATTAATGCCACTAATCATTGTCCGAAACTTCAAATTTACTTTTTCAATATCAAAAATTCATTCTGCAAAAACACCAGACCCCGTTCTGCTGCCTCAAATCACATGTATATTTTTCGACTGAAACTTTGAAGAGGGCCTGAGGTTTCTGTGAGTATCAACAATTTATTTAGATTGCAAAGTCTCCTAGTGAAAAACAACCGAAACCGACAAAACGTGATTATTCACAAATAAATGTTTAATTTTTATCACTAGACCAATAAGCTTAAAAAGAAATGAATCTGATCCATATATAACCAGTCAGTTCTTATAATTTTCTGGGCAGATTTCTAATTGAATTACTCTTCAAAACAGATCTTCGCAAACTCATCAAATACGAAGAGCGTCTTGGAATAAAACTCAATCAGCCAGACTATTTTCACAGCTTGTGCCAACGCACAACAAGCAGCTTTCGTGCTAAAATTGACAAAGAAAATGCAACAACAAAACGAAACTCAAAAGATGCAAATGTAAAACAAACTGAAAATCCCACTACTACTGGTGCATACAAAAAAACATCAACTGTGGTACAAAAGACGCGCAACATACTTGGAGAGCAAAATCAAATTTCGGCAAGTGCAGATAAGCCCAGCCAGAGCCAATACATAACAAATCAGCACAAACAGCGCTCTTCATCTAAAAACAATCAAACTAGCACGACTATCAGTTCTACTACATATAAGGATATTTTAATTAATAATGAAAAATATACAGAAAAGCAACCACCCAACAAAGAAAAAAATATAACGTCAAAGCCAACCTCTAGGGATTTTTGGAATGCTGAACAGCGGTCTTCAAATTATAAAGAAACAAAGACAGCAGAACATCGTGACAATAGGAAAAAGGTACCGCCTGGAGAAAAAAATACTGATACTGCAGTTCAAAAAGCTTATCGTAATGATGGTGCTAGAAGAGAAAATCGCAGTGGCACTATCACCAACTTTGACGAGCATGCCAAAGGTAATGCGGCGTCAAAACCAGGTATTACTAGAAAACTTAGGAATTCTGTCAATTTACCAGAATGGGAAACAGATCAACAATTAACAACCAGAAGTCGGACTAGACCCATTTCAGAGGCTGGAACAATGGGTGGCTATTCTACAGCAGGCGGCACTGCAAGTAAATAGAGAAAATAATATATTTGTGCGATACGTACATATGTACATAAATTTAAAATATACTCTTTTTCATTCTCGTTATTTAGTTCCTCAAATTCGATCACGAACACGTAACGATAGATTAGGCGTACATGATCCGGTTAAACTTTATCATTATTATCAACGCGAATGGAAACGCTTTAGTGACCAAATCCCAAGCGGTGATAATCGTGGAGAATTACGTTGGCAAATACGTCAGATGTGTCTAGATCCGGAATGAATTATCCACAAGCTGAATAATACAAAAACAAATTAATATCATAATCTTTTGTAGTTTTTGTTGCATGTTAGCTACTTGGTTTTGTATTTGACTCGAAGATTCATTATAAATTCTTGATTATATTTTTTTTTTAAACTCTAATGTTATTAAACTTTCTAATCAATAATTGTAATCCTAAATTTGAATAACATTGCATTTTTGATTTCCTCTGAAATGGTTTTCTACGTTTAATGTTTATTATCAACTTTGTTTAAATAATGGAAAACGTTTCTGGCAACACAGCTGGCTGGAAGCAAGCTTAATGTATCAATAATTTTAACTCAATCGGAGTACTTCATCTGGTTCCTCGTAGTCTAAAGGAGCGGAAAACTTCAATGTCTCAATGGAAAACATACATATCTCCTTAAAGAAGGGATTTTAATTGCAAATGCTTGTGCTTTTATTTTTAAAACGGCTTTATCGAATTGAATGAATTTTGAAGTGGCTATAATCTAAATTTTGAGAAGAAATGAGATAAATAAACTCAGATTTAAATCTTGATGTCTCGAGAACTATAATAGTTACTGTTTCGAAACTTTAACGTCTTGAATCTATTCTGCTCATTATTCAACTATTTTTCTTCTCATAACTAAATGGGTAATTAAAATTTTTTATATAGTAGTTGCGGTGTTTAACGTTAGTTTCCAGTAATTTTCCAAAAAATGTTTACTAAAATTTGAAAATACAATAAAAAAATTAATATACATTTATTTGCAAATGTGTTATATTGGTTTTGGTTTATTCATTGAACTTTCTCCATGAATAAGGTATTCGTTGTGTGTGTTGGCTAAATAAGCTGCACCCAAGGCATCAAATACAACTAGAAAGACTCAAAAGTGAATAATTAAAATGAAGCGACAGAAAAGCGAACTGATATAAAATAAACTGCCGCTTATTGTGAATTTGAGGCAAAAGTTATTACCATTATAAATGAAAATAAATTAATTGCGAATAAACAAACATACTGCCAATGACGTTGGAGATGAGTTAAGAAAATATCAGCTCCAATGTGTCAAATTCTGGAGTCAAGTTGATTATTTTTGCACTATGTGGATTGGATTGCGCAGAAAATTCCACAAAACAGGTAAACCAACAATAAAAAAAAGCCCGTATGAAGAAAGTATCAAAAAATTTATACCCAAAGTGATGATTGCTCAAAAACTGAACTCAAGTTAAATTTTGGTGACAGAACAAAAGTTATGGAAAAAGGAGTACCTAATCACATTCCACGTGGTGTTTTAAGTACGTAAACACATGATATTTTTATTTTTCAAATGAGTCTACGTCATATCATCTACTTTATTATCAGAAAATAACGGGAATGTTATAGTTATTAATTGATTTCTCGGATCTACATTTCAGAACCGTCCGAATCCGCTTCCGTCAAATTACATAAATTTTTTTAATAAAATTGCACTTTTTTTAATACTGAATTTTAACATTCCTTAACGTGTAAAATAAACGTCTAGATCATTGATGGGCACGTAGTGGCCCCAAAAAAAATTTGAATCCGATATCGAAATAATATAGTAACTAAATTTACGGTCTTTTATTTTTGTTGGCAATGTGATAAAGTCATTAATATTGGAAAATACCCGTTTTCTAAATATTTACTATGCAATAATAAGCTTATTACCTATACTGAATAAATAAATTTAATACATATACTTAAATTTTAGTTCCAAAATTTGGCAACAAAAGGCCTGGAGAAAGATCAAAAGTACATGATCCAGTTAATCGATATCATTACTATAGAGATGAATGGGAAAGAAATCAAATTGAAACTGAAAAAAATCGAACAACATTACGCTGGCTAACACGGTACAAATTATTAAATCCGGAGTAAAGTTGAGCAATATTTAATATTCTGAAATATTTTAATTTAACTCACAACGTCTTAAAAACCTTAAAAGAAAAAATTTTAGTTTATATAAAAATATTTTTCTTAAATTTATTTTAAACAAAAGTTTGCCGAAATCAACATCTTTACTTTTTTGTCTTGGGGAAAAACTCAATGAGGTAAAACTATTGTCATATAAACGGGATATTAAGATTTCTATGAAAGAATGCCAGAAAGCAGGCATAAAGTTTTTATGACATCAAAAGTGTACATGGTATCGAAAGAACGAATAGATGTTTTGAATGTTTCGATGTCAAAAATTAAACAGTGCATTTGGTTTATTGGAAGAATTTCATATATGTAATTATTTCGAAGAGTTGAGAAGATATCAGACAAAAAAATATATTATGAAAATTTATCCATCATTCTGTGACAAAAAGCAATAACAGCTTAAGTCGATCTACGATGACAATCCGAAACAGTATAAGTCACATATTTATAAAAAAACTTTATGTTGCTTTGCCTTGTGACCATATATCGACTCAAACTGTTATTGCTTGTGGCCACAGAATTTATCTTTAAATATAATAATTTAAAGTTTTTAAATCATGAGAGGGAGGAGTTAAGAGTCTGAAACTTTCAGGAAACGTGGTGATTACTACTATGCAGTTTAAAATTAGCATGATCTACCTCCTGAACTTGTACATACCATATGAATATACATTACAATAAAAGACGGTAGTAATGATTTTTAAGTCAAAAGTATTAAGACAATTTTACAAAATTCAAAATTGAACTATTTTATTTTTTTCGAACACAAAACTTTTGGCTAGTTGCTTTTATGTGTAAAAAATGAATACCAAAAGATTAAATATAAATGAAAACTATATGTTTAAATCCACAACATCAATACGTAGTTCATATCAATCATCACTGTGTAGTTGTAGTCAACTAGAGATCGAAAGAACTTTGGGGACCCAATCTACGGCTACGAGAGACTATGTACAAAATACCATGATTATTAAAGTTGATACAGCATCTTATGCAACTATTGTAATAGCTCCAGAACAAGAAGGTAAGTTTGTATTTTGATATTGTGTTTACAAAAATTAGCACATTTTAGCTATAATTGATATTGAAAAAATTCAAAATATTCAGATTCATCGTCAAATAAGGATATATCGGAATCAAAATGTGCCTGCGATAGTTATTGTAACTTAAATGAAATAAAAGATTGTTTAGGTGAATTGAATAACACATTGGATAGAATAGATACCTCGGCCCTCGCTCAATATCCAGTAAACAACAATTTTTCAATCATTAATGAAAGCTTTAGTGAGTGTTCTTGTAAGTAGTAATTTTCCTCATCATAACGAAATTCTGATTTTTAGCTCCATCAACACCATCGTTGGAAAAAACATTTGATAAAGAAGATACTCTATTTGTAGCACTTACACCGAAAAATAGCAACAAATCTTTTATCGTTAAGAAAACAACTAATTGTAAGTTAGTGTGTACATGTCTCCGGCATAATAAAATTTCGATTTTTCAGCTTCATCAGCCACGCCGCAGCTACAGTACAGTAAAAAGAAACGCAACAAAAATTTTCGAAAATCTATCGTAGATCTTTACAGTTACTATAATTATGAATGGAAACGTTTTAAGCGTCCTGGTGAGGATGCCCACATGAAAGATCGTTGGAATGTGCACAAAAAGTTTTTTAAACTAAAATGAGCTCAGCTCAATTGCATATTTTAATCATCAACTATACAATGAATATATTATAGATAAACGACCTTACCAAAAAAAGTTTATCAAGGAAAGTAAATGATCAACTTTTAAACTACTTATACTGAAAGTTATGTCAAGTAGATCATTGACTCTCTACCCGCATTGAATAACATCTTAAGTCAATAATAATGTATTAAATCTATTTTTGTGTTTTACAAGTTCATATAATTCTCAGCTTTGTTTTCAAAACAGCAAAAAACAGTTTATTCCAACATCAATTTTCTATGATGTTATCCTCTGCGGGTATTAAGAATTGATAAAAGTTTATTAGTAAGGTACTTTAATTTCATTGTTTAGTCAGTTATTTATAAGATAAGTTTTGGTCTTTAGTTTAAAACTTAATTGTTTTATTTTTTTCATTTACATTTAGTAGAAAATTTTAAGCTTGATCCAATTTAAATTTGCCATTTTTACTTGCTGCATCTGTGCGATGCAATTGATATAACAGTTTCTCTTCGATGTGCTTAACAGCATCAATGGTAAGCACCAAAGTGTCATGCTTTAACATAGAATAGGTATTGAGTCCATATGCCGGCATCAAATTCACATACCCCAGGGTGTCAGTGGCATAGCAAATATTTTCAGGAAAGATATCGTTTCTGTTAAGGATAAAAATAAATAAAAAGTAAAATAAATAGTTTTTCTTATTTTAGTCAAGAAAAAAAAATAAATAATAGAGATAAATTGTTTTTTGTACCATTTGTGTTTGGCTTCGAAGTTTAAAGGACACACTATGTTTGATTTGTTTTCCTTTTTCTGCTTCTTTTAAGCGATCTGTACACGCACAAAGGAGCTCAAAGTAACAACTAAATATCCTGCCAGTTCAATGTTTTTATCTGGCCTAAATATTGCAATTTTAAAAATATTTTATAAAGAGTATGCCGAACAGTCAATTTTAAGTTTTATTTCTATCACGGTATGTGCACTTGACCTCTGAGTAATATTGGCAGTTTGCATTCAACAGTTGAGACGCTAGAGTTAGTAAAAACCTCGAAAAATCAGTAAAATACACGTATTTTCAGCACCGTGTTATTTTTAGGTGAATTCATTGTGTAAATTTATTTTCTTTGCACAAAAAATGCTATTTTTTAGCATTGCAATGTCATCTTGAACGTGTAGATGTCTTTAATAGAAAAATTATTACAGCTTAAAATGTTATAGCATCAAAATGAAGTATTTTAAATTCATTAATTTGGGATGATGCTTACGAAAATTAAGTGGCGGCAGATTTCCTTCTAAGGAACCCTAAAGAAGTTTCTCACAAAGTTTTAGCAAAATCTTAAATAGTGCAGCAAATAAACAAAATTTTTTAGACGAATTCATTTGGAATGACTTAAACCTTAAAAAAATATAATGAAGAACGTTTAAACGCAAAATCTTAAATTATAAAGTTTTATTTTAATAACCAGATTGATTTTGAACAAAAAAAATTAATTAACAGTTCAGGTTAAAGATGTATGATCAGCTAGAGGCATACAAAAATGCAGTGCCCACAAGATTTGAAAATATTACGATTCTTAATAAAACTTGTAAGATTACATGAAAAGCAGTGTTTCAGTCAAAGAACGTTTGCTTTTCCTGGGAAGGTATTTATTGAACCTTTCACCAGGCGTCACATATCAGAGCCGCTAGTAGAGGCTTAGTAATCTCGCTACAATAAATTAATCGGGTATAACTAACTTTTCCTTTGATTTCTCTTTCTTTCCGTAATCTATTCATTCATCATCTTTCAAAATACATAAAAGCTTCTTATAAATACATAAGAGGTTGTCCCCAAAAGTTATACTTACTTATCTACAATTAACACCGATGGACCCCAATTGCGTTCTTTTATCAAATCTTTAATAAACTGCGGATCTTTTGTGGGAATCTCTACATCTTTGATTATATGAAAATCATCTTGCGCCAACTTTACCGATAAAGTTGCCGTTAAGCTCATAACGCGCTTATAGAAGGGCAACATGTAGAAATGTGTCGCGGGAGAGCGAGGGCCATGCGCAACGCCACCACCTTTAAAAATTGGTGAACGAATGGAACCGTGACGTGCTCGTCCACCACCTTTTTGTGGCCATGGCTTACGTCCACCACCACGCACCTCGGCGCGTGTTTTCGTGTTTGCAAAGCTTACATAACGATACTTGCGCTGCCACTCAATATTCTCCTGGATGACATCTACTCGTGGCTGCGCTGCAAACACATCGGGATGTAATTCAATCAATCCTAATTTACGTTCTTTTACAGTATCTGTGTTTTCAATCCATGCCTGTCGGGATATTTTTTTATTTATTGGTTGGTAATTATCGAAATTTTGTGGTAGAATTAGGAAAGTTGCCGCCGCTGTTGGCGTTTTTGTTGTTGCTTTATCAATGGTTTCTGCATTTTGTTTTACACTACTGCTGCTGACAATGCTTCGCACGGCTGGTAAGAAAATGTTTTTTGTTTTATTTAATAAATTTAACATTTCTTTTGTATTTAGAACGCGAAACAAAATAAATTACAATATAGCTCGAATGTGGGCACACTCCATTTTGACCAAAGAGTATCCAAAGAGATGAAGCTCTCGACAGAATTCTACTACTAACGCAAAAAAAATCAGTCGCGTCGCTGCATTTAAAAACTCACCCACCCATGGTGACTAATAAAATTCTTGACCTTACCACTTAGGACATTTTGGTCCAAATTAGGGACTTAAAAGAACTAATTTTATTATGTAGTCAAAAAAACAATGCAATTTAGATAAATTCTAAATAATGTAATGAAATAAAGTACTAAATAATATAGTTTGCAAGTCTTCTGTCCTTTAAATATGCAAAAATAACTTCCTAGCTTTTTTTAGTTAAACATCTTAACATATGGCAACCTACTCATTGGGCAAATGTCATATTATACTTCACCACTGATTTTTTCATTTCCATTGAAATGTCAGTTTGTTCACCAAATTAAAAATAAAAATAAATATTTCCCCTCCTGCACGGTTGTAAAAATCAGTTTTCTTCACTAATTAGTAGTACCTCAAAATCAGCTGTCGGGCTTTTCACCAAATTAAAAATATTTCCCCTCCTGCACGGTTGTAAAAATCAAGTATTTTCACTAATACATACGAGTCCAATTTAAACTTACATGGGTCTGTTAGGAAATTTAACCTCACACTTTCTACAAATTTTTTCAGTATTCTTCTTCTTTTCTCAGTTTCTTTATGAAGGAAACGGAATTAAAAGAACATTATTATGCCCACGCAAATAATAATAACGAGTTTTAAGAATCAAAAAATTAAATATCTTGTTAGGCAAGGTCTAAAAACGATTGCAATTGTGTTTTGAAATTTTCATATTTCAGAACATTTTTCAGTAAAATATTTTTTTCACCACGACGTTAAGATGTTGCCCCTACGGACAAAAATTAAACCACACGCCGTAAAATGTTTGAAATTGGCAAAGTTTTCCCAAAAAGAAAGTTAATATGACGGCTTTCAACGAGTTAACTTATTTTTGCATATAAAGCGAATAATTATACAGATCGCATGAAAATAAATGTTTTGATCACAACCTTACTAAGCATAATAAGTTAGAATAATGCACTGACGTTTGTTTAATTTTTTTTTTGTACTTATTTAGTATAAAATATAACCGAAAATTTTTAATTTAATCATTGATATTAGCCGAAACACTTACAATCGCGCCCGTCGTCAGTTTCTTATAAATCTAAAACTCAATTACAAATTTTATTAAATGGAAAGTATTAAAGGAAAAATAGACTTAGTGTCACTAAAAACATAAGTTTATTAAAGATTCTGTCTGGCTTATATATTTTTCCAAAAAAATCACCTATTTTCAAGCTTCATTTACTGAAAATATTGCTAAAATTTTTTAAAAAAACTTGCAATATATATTTTTCCAAAAAAAATCACCTATTTTCAAGCTTCATTTACTGAAAATATTGCTAAATTTTTTTAAGTAAACTTGCAATGGTTTAAAATTGGAGTGGAGTTTTGTCCTCAAGTTTTCGATTTAAATCTTTTTAAAATTAAACTTCTGTAATAATTGCGTTCACTGTGAATTGTGGGTAAGATACGTACTCCTTTGAATGAAACAAAAATTTTATTGAATTAACAAATTTTTTATTGATATTTTACAAATCTATAGACAAAGTTATTTTACATCTAGAAAATAATCAAGTTAGAGCCTGTTCATATATTACGTAATGCTGTTTTTAGCCTCACTTCCCTTCCCTTAAAGACTTATGAGCAGCTCCTTATCGAGCTGGACTATTTCTTAATCGTGTAGCTCGTTTTTTACTATTCACATGAACTTATTTTCAATTTAGAGATCTCTTTTTAGCATGCTTACTGTTAGTTCATAAGTTTTCATGTCGATTATATAGACATATTTCAACTATTTTCAAGTTTGCGATTATGTAACATGTTTTCTTAGCATTAACAGGAAAACTGTCAGTAACTGATGACATTCAAACAACAATTTACTCGCTGCTTTCAACAACATTTGTTCATATTATAATTGAAGTTACATAGTTTTGTAAGAAACTGAAATTGCAGGTATGAAATGAATAAGGATCTTGAAACATTTTTTTTTTGTTTTGATAACATTATAAAGTTATGTAACTTTTCAATTATATAACAGCATTATGAAAATATTCCCAAGTGATTCCCCCAATCGCCTGATAATATCCCCAATCAAGACAAGTTTTCCGAAAATTTTATTTCACAACATAAGGCAGCATGGTTTGAAACGAGTCACACGTATTCTCTGACAAGCAATACGTGTGAGCAGAATTTTTGGGCAGAGAAGAGCTTCATCTCTTTGGATCCTCTTTGATTTTGACAGCCGAAAGCAAACCAGCTGATTGATTGGTCCCGTTCAGAATATATTAACGAAAATAAACTTAGATTAGTTTACCAATGGTTGTGCAGAAGTTACGTTTTTTTTTTTTGCTATATCGAGTAGTCTGTTTCTGCAACGCCCTGTTAAGCAAGAGGGGAAAAACTAAAGGAACAAGGACAGAAGAGGTCCAAAATGGATTCAGATATAAGGAGATAGTCCCCTTCTAAGCAATAAGAAATATCCAAAACATATTTTGGAAAGAGGACTTCTCAATTTTTGATAAAAGTGCAAACGATGCGAATTAACGCGAATGCGAGGATAATACATTTTTCCCCTTAAATGAGGTTATTAAAATCCATTTTTCCCGTTGAATGATGCAGTAAAATATTTTTCCTCAGAAAAGCAGAAACAGCAGTTGGGTCCATCTCTTCCTTCCAAAATTAAATTATTTATAAACATTATTTTTTGAAAATTTTTTTACGATTAATTGAAGTCCAAATCATACACTTTAATATGCTAAAGTTTCATTTAGATCGGTTCATTTGCTAGCTTTTGTTTATAAAGTTTGATTTTGCAATAACTTTGCTAAAAAAAAAAAGTATGTCCCAAATTTTTTTCGGTCACATTGAACCGCTTTTTCACCATTTCGATAAAAATCAGGATGGTAATTTTATTTTTGAAAATTACACGTAATTCGGCCCATATGAGAGTTACATAAACAGTGCCGGATTAAAACTTTAGCCCTGTGGTAAAAAAATTGCCCCTTACAAATAAACATAAAAAATTTTTTTTTTTTTTTTTTTTTTTGTATTTAATTTTTATTTGCAATCTATCAAAAGATAATAAGCAAATGAGATAACAATGGTAAATAACTGGAAGTGTTTTACTTCATTAAATAAAACTACTTAAATTAATTAAAGCTAGTTAATAGACATAACAATATGTGTGTCCAAAAATTAGGTTTTAATTATCTACGAAATGGTAAGTCTAAAACATGTGTCCGTTTGAGCCTCTTTGTATTATTACTCTCATCTAATAATGTAATTGCAAGAATATTGTTATGATTGCTTAGTCTTGTAAGATAGCGCTCGGAAAATTTTTGGATTTCTTCTTTTATTGTTGAGATCATAAGATCGTTGTGAATAGTGAAGTTTGATACAAACCAAGGTGCACCCAGTAACATCCGTAGAGTTTTGGACTGGTATCGTTGCAGAATTTCGATATTTGAATTGCTGGCAGAGCCCCACAGCTGAATTCCGTATGTCCAAATAGGCTTTAAGATCGATTTATAAATTCTCACTTTATTTTCAACACTTAAATGAGATTTTGATCGAAGAAGCCAATAAAGTTTTAACGTAGTAATTTTAAGCTGTGTACGCTTAGCTTTCACGTGCTCCTTCCAGGTGAGACGCCTATCTAAGTGCATTCCCAAGTACTTAATATGTGCTGCTTCTGGAATAGCAGAATTTGAATTTCAAAATAAAAAAGATCATTTATTTCCTAAAATTTCAATAACAAATATTAAAATGTATATAATATTACATATTAATGACCAAAAAATCATTCATAAAATAATAATGTTTATCTGCACAGAAAGTCACAAAATCATAATGAGCTCTCTGGGAGGTTTTTATCTATATTTTCGGTGTGACCGAAAAAAAGGTCCTCCTTCGTTTACCACAGAACCTTTTGTCATCTTAGGGGTTCCTTGAACTTGGGATCCGTGCCCTATCCTCAACAAAACCCATAGCAAATACCTCAAATCAGCGCCCTTAAGCTTGGTATTCGGGGCTATAGTCCCCTCTAGGCCTTCCTGAAGCCAGAGCTGGAGATATAAATTTAACAATTTAGGAACTAAAAACGTAGGTAGGTGTTATAATAATTTGGATGTGCATGCAATTGATACAGAAAATAGTTCCCTAATGAACAATTAGGCAGATTCCACTCTACATTGGCGGAGTTGATTTAAAGAATTAGACTGCAATTTCAAATGAATGACAAAACTGAACTATCAATTAGCTATCCGAAAATATGACACTGAGTTACCAATAAGAAACCAATACATTTGATTGGATACACCAAGGTTGTTAAAAGAAAATCAGCGAAAAGATTAAGAACGCTATAATAAAAGTGTCAACCACAGGAATTTTGAGGAAAAAGAGAAAGTTTTTGTTAAATATAATAGACAAAAGAAAACAAGACCAGTAAGGGAAAGCCAAATACAACGAATTGTTCTACAAAACCTTTTCAGAAAATTATTCACAAAATTATTAAATTCCTTAACTTTGCAGTTAAAGTTGCAGATGAAGAAGCGGCTATAAATAAAAATGATTCAAATTTCACATAGGAACATTATGCCTTATTCAGTTTGCATCTGGATATTGTATATATTTTTATATACATATCTGGATACCAATAACTAATAAAATTAAAATTGAAAATTCGAAAAAATATATCCCATCGCTTGCCCATTATCAGACTTAACTTAAAATTTGGTCAATAATAAAAAATTAAGTTTTTAACAAAAAATTTTTAAGAAAATCTATCAGTACTTACATTGGTAAAAATGACGATTTATTTTAAAAATACTTGAAGATATTACAGTGGCATCGTTTAAAAAAAAAAAAACGTATCGTCAGCGTCACCGCCGAATGAGATTCAGCCATGACTAAGGGAAATCCATGCGGGATAGTTTCATTAAATTCGTTTTGATTTTGCACACTTGATTTTTATCAAATGATAAGACTTAAAGATGTCAGCTTTTCATTTAAATTATAATGGGTGTTTTTCTGAGGTTTGGTTTTCAAATGATTCGTGCTTAATATGTTTTGTCATTTCACCATGAATAGATTCACCCAAACTTTTTGCAACTATGAAGTCAATTGGCCGCCGAGATCGCGTAATTCGACACCACTGCATTATTTCTTGTAGCAATGTGCGCAGGCTTGTCCTGATACAGCAGTAATATTTGACACTTTGAATATCCATATACCTCGTGTCATTTTGCAAATAAGTACTCAAATGCTCGAAAAAGTGATCGAAACCATCAGTGTGACCATCTGACTGCGCGAAATATTGGCCACTTTAAACGGTTATATTTACTCGTATGTCCAATATCGTGAAAAATTGGGAAGAAAATAAAGCTTAAATTCAGATCACTTGCACAATTTTTATGTGTTTTATTTCAATTCAAAACTACGACAGTCTATAAAAATTAGCCTATATATATTAATGCGTCGATAAATATGAAATCCGGAATCATCAAACTTTCCACTATATATCAAAAGTCAAAGAATAATCTTCAGAGTTCCATGTGTGTATAGCAACTGCTAAGCACACTGATTACTCATACATGTGTATTGTACATATGTACATATATTAATCACGATTACTATACAACTTATACTCATATTGTGAAGGCTGCTGTATTTGTATCAATTAACCATACGAAGAAAACACGCATAGATAGAAATTCCAATTGAGTATCATTTCCGTTTGAAATTCCCATGTATGGTGCTAACTATTGTCTTTATAAAACAGATGTATCGAAAAATTAAATATTCTTACAATCAAATATTTATTTGGGTCAAATATATTTGAAATATTAAATAATTGACTCAAATAAATATTTAATTGGTCTATATCAAACATAATTTGTTATATTTAATCGTATCGGTTTCTTAGTGTATCTATAAATTTTAACATTAATTTATCTAAAATATTTTGAAAATACAATTTTAATATTTATCTCTAAATTGCTATCTAAAAGGTAATATCCGAAAGTTATCTAAAAATTAATGTTAAATTAAAAAATATTTAACATTTAAGTAACTTCTAATTTTACCGATAGAATAGGATAATTTTTAGATATCACATTACTCATCATATGGCCCATTTTGTCCCTAATTTTGCTTATTATTTTGTATTTATCGCCACAATTCGTGTTCACAGCCCCAGAAATATTATCACAGTTTAAAGTCGAACATAGGAAGTTGATGTAGCTGATTCGAATAAAAGACATAAATTGAACTATTACGCAGAAATATATTGACTTTGAAGGAATTTAAAGGTTTTAAATAGTCAGCGAACAGCATATACGGCAGAAATTGAATTTCGACTGCTTGTGGATTATAAGTTAATTTAATAACAATAAAATTGCAGAGTTTTAAGCCCTGCATGTTACAGTCGCATATGTTCAATAACATGTAGGAGAACTACCTATAGACATCACAATTTAACAACCGGATTTGTACCTGATTGATAACTATTTTTGGATTTTATTTTGAAAATGCAACGAATTTCTTAATTTTCTCTAAGTTTCAAATTTTCTAAAAATTATTGAATTAATCACCGACAGACTATTAACAGACAGAGAAATAATTGGGAAACTCAAAGTTCAACTCATTTAAGAAGTTATGCCTAAAACTTTACGATATATGTATGTATAAGTATAGGTCCTATCTTTGATTGATTGATGGAACAATAGAATTTCGAGTACTCAAGTACAGTACCTTGTAATTTATCAGAAGTTCTAGAATTCTCTTAACGGTGGCCTGACGAAAAACTCTCTTATGTTTACTCAGTTCAGGTTTCGTTCCATCCCACTTTTTAATTGTATTGATATAAATGTATCACTGCAAAATTTATATTTGTTGAACAATCAGATCGTTGGGTTTTCCCAAGTTAATAACAATCAGTAAGAGCATAAAAGAAAAAAATAAAAAAATTGCAAATTTTTATATATGTAGATACGTATAGTACTTATATTATATATTGTAGTAATTCAGTATCATTTTATATTTCTTTATGAAATAATGGAAGTTTCAATGAACATTTTGAGTCAAGAGGACAAAGATGTTTTTATTAAATATGTACATAGTGGTTTCTTCAAGATTTAAGTATGCTTAAAATTTAATAACATTCATTTCTTGTTGTAAAAGTTTACAGCACATAATTTAAAAATACAATAGCAGGAGTGATATTTAAGCAGTGATATGTTAAGAGTTCACTCAGGAAATACTGACATACAATGAAAAGTTATTGCACGATTAACAGTGAGTATGCTCCGTATTATTATATAACAGAATGTCTTCAATTGTATAAAAATGCATATGCATTCACTTTATAATTTGTTTAATAACATTATTTTTTTGTTCTTATTATCACTGAGCGAAAGTTTGTAAAAAAAAAATTGTAAAAAAAAGAACCTTCTACCAAGAGACTTAAAATATTGTGAAAATTTTTTAGTAGTATTAGACCATCTGAAAATGTCAGAGGGTGGAAGGAATCAAAAGTATGGAATGCATACACAGAATATTCATCCAAATTTGCAGAGCCGAATGCTTACTTGACGGTTGGAGTATTACCTCAACGAATGCTTACTGGACGGTTGGAGTATTAGCTCGATTTACATTTACAAAAATCCCAATCGTGGCATATTTCTGTTAAGTGTAGCTTATAACATCCTGTCCAACATACAATTTTAAAGCCTTAAATCTTTCCACACCCCACTGACCAGACTTTCGGTCTTACAACTGATCAAATATATTCATTACAAGTCCTAGGAAAAATCAACGAGTTTCAAATCGATATCCATCATCTTTTATAGACCAAATTAAATCAGTTATGCCGCTCAACGCTTTAAAGTATATGGTGTACTGTACAGTATAGTAAAAATTCATCTAAATTGTTCCAAACCTGCACAGAAGTGACCAGGGAAATTGGAGTAACCCTGTATAATATATTAATTCTACCTGTTGCTTTATAAGGAGCCAAGTGTTCGACAATGAGCAGAGTATTGAAACTAGCTTTAGGGTATTTTAAATGAAAAATTTTAAGTAGTATATTCGGTCCTGTATGCAAGGGTGATTAAGAAATGTATTAGCTATGCAATAATGTGAACGTAGTTCAAAAGATAAAAATCCGTCGATAGTATTGGCTCAAGTACAGTGAGCGAATGCATGACAACGCTTTAACTAGGGAATTCTTCAATTCTCAGCTGCTAAACTCAAGAAGAAAATGAAGGCCAAAACTTTATTGCAGAGACCACGTAATCGCAGAAAAAGTTTGGAAGATCAAGAACGGAATCGGGATTGATAGAAGGCTTCTTTATTCTGCCGTAGGCTGTAGTCTGCATGAATTTGTAGCTGTATACACAAAAATAAAGAATTATCATATGTAAAATTGATGACAGCAGACAATCTTGGCATACGCAAAGAATGTACTGAGAGCTGATGAGGTTAAGGATCTTTGGTGCTACATCTCGTGCGTTAAGTCAATAGTTTGACACTTTTCATGAGTTTACCAGTAAAAATTCTTCTGACTAAAAACCTAAACACAATTGGAACGAGATGCGACAGCGAGAAAAAAAAAACCAAAACGAAACAGCATGATTTTTCCTATACATTATTAGAGCAAGATACGCAATATAGCTTTTTTTGAGCATACATTGCGAAATTAAGATGTCACCTCGAAATGAAATAATTATTCTGGAAAAATTTCATTCTTGTGAGGAAGCTGGATATAAAATTTAACACGCACATCATTCTTGTCAGTTTGGATGTCGATGGATAAATAAATCTCTGAAACATCGCCTCAGAAGTTTTACTTTCCCCACGTTGTTCAATGTATTTTTTTTTCGAATCACCCCTTCCATCAGGAAGGCACGTTGCTTATGGATATTGTCTCAGCCCCAATATCCTTATTTTGACAAGATTTTTCATTTTATGCATATTATAATTTTACGTTTAGTTTAGTTGATAACTAATTTTAACATTAGACAGACTAAATAAAAAAGCAGAGTTTTGGTATTCTATTAACAAGGAAAATTCTAAAAATTCAATATAGAAAGAATTCTATTCTATAAAAACAATATAGACAGACATTTTTTCGTTCAAATTTGACAGTAGGTTAAGCTGGCCTATGTATAGTTTAGTTGGTCCTTTAGGCAGTTTCAAAAGTTACATTTCAGCTGTTGCCAGCATCTCTTTTTTTTATTATTACGAAAAAAGCGAATTTTTTTACAAATTAATAACGTAGGGGACACATTATTAATATAATGCAGCAGACACATTATCGACACGTTTGTCTACAAAAACGTAAAAAACCTAAAACTTCTGCTATTTGGAAAATAGATTTTCTTGAATGTAACTTAATTTTCTACATTACCGGTAGTAATCTATCTAGTAGTAATCTTTTCTTCGAGCTTTAGGAAATTGGAATAAGGAACTTTCTGAACAAGGAATGATGCCAAGCAATATTACGAAAACTTACGGGTGGCAACACACTTAAAATTCACCATTTTCATATTAATTCACCATACAAGTTTCTTCATTACGAAAGCAAGCACAAAGACGAAAGCGAAAAACAAAAGCAACTAATGCGAAAAATAAATTTAACAAATTTCAGTTTTAACGAGAAAGCGAACGATTTTAGACGTGTTAAATTTAAGCTGAGTGAAATCGCGAATATAATTAAAAAAAGAATTAAAGAAAAAAAGTAAATCAATCTATTAAAATTTTTATACAAAACGCGTAAAATTGCTTTCCGTGAGATACTAAAAGTTATTTCCAAAAAACTTACAATTGCTCTACGAAAGGTAGTGATAACATATATATAGAATTTTAAAAAAAAATCTTAAATGTGTATATTTTAAAAAATATACATAAAAATATTTGCATTCATTAATAAGTGGCCATTTTGATTCGAACGATCAAGAAAAAACAACGCTTAAAAAGCAAAATAAAAAAAAAATGTAATCTTGTTCGGGTTTATATTAATTCGCTTTGTTGATATGTGTAACAAGAAAAATTATTTGCGATAATTCCTTCATTTTGTGATTTTCTTATCAACGTTTCCTACTCTTTCCTGTTAGTTAAGTGGAATCAACTATCTATAATAATCTATTAGGTAGTGAAAGAAAAAGAATTTAAAGGAAACGGAAAATTATGAAAATAAACATACAAACAGGAATATTGTTCAAGGACACGTAAAGTGCATTCTTGTTGGCAGCTGTTTTTTTTTTCAGTTGAAAAAGTCAAATGTCGAAAGGATATTTCCGCACATTAAGTTAAAGAAAGAAAAAAGAAACTAAAGCGAATCGTCATGTGTCAGAAATTTCATCGGTTTGTATTGATAATTCATACGATGATTCCTGGTGTAAGTTTGAAGCCGTCCCAGAGTAGTAATAGTTCCATACACATCCGAGCCTATGTGTAGTATGCATTAGCATTAGGATTAGCGGACTATATTATTGCTTTTAAACAGATTGTTGAGGTCATGAGTCGATTAAACTGGAAACTGAGTAGAAATATTTGCTACTCCTACAACTGCTTAACTATTACTATTATTATTATTATTATTATTATTATTAACTTGACGCTATCGAAAGGTTTTCCCTTATACAACATATTAAGTCCGATTCTAAACAACTACATATTCCTAAGAAAATCATGGGAAATTTGTTATGTCTATAACTTTGCACTAGTACGAGTTTCCGTAAAATAGAAACAAACGGTTGCGTTAGTTGAACGGAACAGTTTACGATATACGTGGCGCCGCGATATGACGATAGTTTTCGATAGAACACGTTAAGAAATCGATATCTCGTTTGCTTTTCGAGATATTAATGCTTAAAAATTTGATTTTAATAGTACAATTAGAATTACGATTTCCGTCACGTCAAAATAAATTGAAAATGTTAAATAAAAAAAATCGATATCTCGTTGGGTTTTCGAGACATTAATAACTCAACATCTTTTTTTTTATTCAAAAAACAATTTACTGGAAAATAGATATTTAGTATTGAGCTGATTGTTTTTAGTAAATATAAATTCAAAGGACTGCGAAACATTGTGAGCGATGGATCTACTAAATTTTTTAGAAATTACACTGCATAAAAAATATCAAAAATACATAGTTACTTCTTATTAAAGATCACCGATAGTTTAGTCTGGAGTGTACGCACACAACTTTCGAAGATATAACCCATAAATGTTATATATAAACTTCTACAATTAACAATATCACAAAATTTCATTAAATGTGTATGGTTTGAACAAAGGATATATAACTCATATATTTCATTCACTATCTCGTTTTATGCTATGCCAGTTACTTTCAATTTTGCAGCCCGTTTCCTACCATTATAGCCATTTGCATTGTAAAATTCGTCATCAATTTTTCGTTCCGTATGTTATTAACTGTTCCCCTGGCTTATGTAATCATGAATAGATCGTAGAAATGAGTGATTGGCTCAGGTCCCCATTCTGGATATATTTTTAAACCATTATTGTAAATAATGTGCCTTATGCTACATTTGCTCTAAGGAATAATTTTTTTTTATTCCAAAAAACACGATTATGTTTTTTTTACAGCAAATAACTTATTTTGCTTAAGACATTGTTGAATTTTTACTGTGGCTAAAAAAGCAGACATTGAACATACTATTACCCTTGCCCTAAAGATTCCTGGCTGCGAGATTGATACGGGGACTGAACTAAAGTACCTACGGATATGCATTTATTTTGAATTTTTATAAGAAATGAGTTTTTAACCCTTTGGGGGTAAATGGGGGTGCTGGGGGAAAGTGGGCAGCTAAAACTCATATTTATTGTAAGATAATTTTTTGACACACCTAGATACGTAATATGAGTAAGGTCTACCTTCGAGATTTTGATTCTTTTTTTTTTTTTGAGGGACTTTCTTTTTAACGTATTTTAAAGTGTAATTTTGAGACTATGTCAAAATCTGAGAGTGCTGGAAAAATTCTGACCTCGGATTCGTGTTTAGGACGCCAAAATACATACAGTATGATACCTCATCTTCCAACTACAAGACCTTTTTTTTTTGTGGTCCTGTGTAATGATCGTATGTTTTACATTTCTATTTTTTTCTATAAAATAACCGAGTCATATTCTTTTCGAACACAAATACACGTCATGTTTGATTTCTATCTTTATTAGGGTATTAATTAAAAACACGGTTATTTTTGATATAAAAATTTATATATCAAAAATAATAAATAATCGGTAATTTATCCAACAAAAAATTATGGTTTTACAGAAAAAATGTAAAATGAAAATGACGATTAGTTTTTATCGAGAAAAAAAAAATACCACACTTAAAATCATGCCATAAGTATAAGTACAACTTACGTTAAAATAAACCGTACACTTTCAACTGCTTCTGTGTGATTTTTTTTATTTTTTTTTTGAAAATTACCATTAAAGTTAATGACAATGCTTGTATGTCTCATATCAACACGTGTGAATGCATAGGATTCAAATTTGAACCATGTGCAAAGTCTTTTCGTTGACATCGATACCATATGACTCAAAACGGAAAACGTAAAAATATTAGAAAAATCACAAAATGAAAAAACCAAAATTTTTAATAAAGAACTCATTAGTAGGTAAAAACTAAAAGTCATAAAGAAAAACATTACTTGATTACTAAAGGGAGTCCCCGACTTTACTCCAAACTCGATTTATAAGGAAAAGCAAAAAAACCAAAAAACTTTTCCAAAAAACACTTAAAAAAAAATTACCAAAATTTCAAAATGTGGTGCTCAACAAGTGATAATAAGAATAAGGAAGACTTAGAAGATTGTGGTTGTGGTAGTGAAAGTAACAACTTTGCAGTTGATAGCAGCAGTACAACAACAGCAGCTGGTGCAAACACAACGCCAGCAGCGCCACCCTTGCAACAGAAACAACAGCAGCAACAAAACAATTTAAATACATTCGATAATAAAACAAGTCGCAGCAACAGCAGCAGTCGTAGTGGCAGCAGCAGCAGCTTTAGTGAAAATAACAGTAACATCAGTCAAGCAAAAATATTTGGCGGCAATAAAATCGGCGAGGAGAAACAACTGAAAAAAGAATTTGAAGGCGTCGCTGAAGCAGAAGATTCCGGATTTATTTCTGGACCACAAACAGAAAATTTGAGTTCTCAATTGGATAACATAACTACCGCCGACGACTGCGATAACAAAAAGTCCAACGAGTTCAAATCAACATTTAAAACTGGCAGTGGTAGTGGTGGTGGTGGAACAATAACAACACTACCTGAAGAGAGGCAAACAACAAAAGTAGTACATAAACAACTCTTGAATATTGCAGCTGAAGCTGCAGCCGAGGAAAAGATATTTGACTCTGGTTGCATTGACGGAGACGAAGACGACGACTACGACGACGAAGCAGAAGAATTAGAAGAAAGCATACATAAAGAGGAACAACAACAATACAATAGAGCAAAAGAAGAACAAAAATACGAAACAGTAAAGCAAACAACGTCGTCTTCCCATTTGGCTGACAGTGCAATTGCAACAGTCCCAGTCAACGCTGCAACAGCACACGCAGTCGACAATCAAATGATACTAAAACAGAATGTCGATGCTGGCATGTCAGAATGGTTCTGCAATCTTAGTTTGCAAAATACATCATCAACGACAGCACCGCAACAACATCAACAATTACAACATCAATCAGCATCGGTAGCAGCAGGAACAACAATGAATAATTTAGAAGGTGGTAGACGTAGATCAGCAACTATTGCCACATCAGAAACAATACTAAGCTGTAATAATAATAATAGTCAGAGTAGACAACAACCTCAACAACAAGCAGCTGGAAATTCTGCTACAACAACAGCTACAGCAACAGTCAACATTACACCGTCAAATGCCTGGGAACAATTCTATCAACAAAACGATGATGGAGATACGTAAGTGTTAATATTTATTATTTTTTATTTATGTTAAATTTGTACTTTTTTCAAATTCGAAGAAATCACAGTTTAAATACAGCTGAACTACCAGGATTCAAAACATGGTAATTGCAGGAAAAACCTTTTTCTATAAAGAAACAAACGAATTGGAGATAAAAAATTGATATGGGGCATTTGGAGTTAAAGTAGTTCAACTGTATTTCTCAATCAAATATATTTTATTAGAATTTGATTTTAATACCAGAAGGTTTTCTATTAATAATTTTTTTTAGTAAAATAAAAAAAAACAAAAAAGGCGATTTTTACGAAAATTATAGTTTTGTAAAAAAAACTTAAATACAAGATATCTTGGTCAAAGTTTTTAAGGTGATAAAATCATATTCTCACATGACTTAAATCATTTAGTTAACGATGCTGATATGGGAAATAGCTTAGCTTTATTATCATACCATATAGGGAGCTAGTATATACTATTTTGCTTTTCATTTTTTGCCTTGTCTCCTAACACACATTATACAATTATAAAATTGTTCTTCAAAAGTAGATGTTTTTATAAAAAAACTTTTTTTTTGCCTTAGTCGAAAAAAAGAAAACTCTGAGTTCATTTCCCATGGTAATTTTTCTAAACCCGACGACTTGTAAGCAGCATTTCAGACGTTGATTAGAAAAAAAAAGACAAGAAATCTTATCAACGTTTCATAAACAAACTTTCCCTAAGAAATAATTCTAAGAATTACAGGCTCAGGGTAGAGAAACTAAAGATTCCTGCTTAAACTTTTAACTGAATCAAAGTTTTTCCAAAAAAAATCATTTAAATTTTCTGATAATTTCACTAGACAAAAACTTTTATGTACATGCATATATTCCATTTTTTGGTTATGCATTTTTAACAACTAAAGCAAATAAATATTGAATTACTACTGATAAAAATATTACATTTTTTAATACGGTTTACTTCTATAAATGTGTGTGACATCCCGATAAGCACTGTCTAAAATTTTGCGAAAATGTTTCCATTGTAAATGTGCTACAAATTCGCGGTCGAGTGAATGTTACATTTTGTTTGCAAATGTAGAATTCACCCGCATTATTAGGCGCTGCACTTCTTATTGGAATAAACATGAACCCTTTATTTTCAATTTATGCTTAGCTATTTCTTTAGATACAATTGCTTTCACTTAACTAAAATATTTCCAAAGTTATCAAATATATTTTTAATAATATTTGAAAATTTAATGCACAATTTAAGTTATTGTTCTGCTATGTAAGCTGACTTTTTTCATTGATATAAAACAATTTGATCAGAAATTCCAAATGTTAACCCAAAAGCCATGTATATACAACTCATTCTATACATTGTAAAATAATTTTTGCAAACAGTTTTAAGGCCTATCATAAAACCTGTCGTCTTGCAAATGATTTCTTTCCGTAAAAATTCCGACAACATTTCTTTCATATAACAGCAAGCAAATAACTACTGCTTTCAGGATAAAAAGTGAAAATGCAGAAAGGCAGGTGTGAGGATAAGCGCACGTAGTACATAAAGAATTACTGCAAAGCGAGCTCAAGCAGCTACGATTCAGGCAATATTTATTTAGTTTTTCAACAGTCATTGTTCAACAGGTTTCTAAGGGTTTTTCCGAAAATTTCATTTCACACAGGTGAATTTTCTTTGTTGCATTTACAAACTGTAGAATGTAGTCTGAAAATAATATTTTTCTGAAAGCAGGTAAAAAAAAGAGAAATAAACATGCGCATGTAGTTATATGATCTTTTTAAATCAAACTATTTTTCTAATATATGCATTAGAGTGGGTTGAAAAAATATTTATTTCAAAATGAAATTAATGATTTTTATCAATATCCTTAACTTGCACATATTCCTCAAAGTAATGTTTCAAAAAAAAATACTAAGTATTTTTGATTATAAAAATAATAAAATATAAAATACCTATGTACGTCACATTGAAAAACACTCAACGTTTTATAAGTTGTGTATCTTCTCCACAAAATTAAACTCTCTTCACTAAAATCGATCAACTGGTTATCAAATTATGTAGCTCAAAGTCATCTCATATAAAAATTACGATGGAACTAGAATAATATTCAAAGCTACACTCATCGTAATTTAACTACCACAGTTTGACAACCCGTTCCCGAATATATTTAAACTGCTGTATAATCAAAGTTTCACTTGAAATCAGGCAGACAAAATCAAATTATTTTTATTTTCTGAATACATAATTACGAAAAAGTAGAATAGTTATAACTAATTTATTTGCTATTAATTAATGCATATTAAATGTGTTTTTTTTTTTTCATTTTACAGTCCTTTACATCAGGCATGTATCTATGGCTATGCAGATGTTGTCGCTGCTCTCATACGTATGGCTCCACATCCTTGCCTTTTTAACATACAAAATGATGAAGCACAAACTCCATTGCATTTAGCCGCACTGACAGCACAACCTAAAATACTACGCATGCTGCTTATAGCAGGTGCTGAGGTAAGTTTCAAAATCCATTTACAAAATCTTTACGGTGTGGGCTATAGTATAACAAAAAAATTTACCTATGATCTCAAATTATATGAGGGACATTTTTCGAATTAAAAACAAAAAAATTGTCATCTTTTAAACATTAAGTTTTTTTCGTTTTAATTTAATTTTCAGCCAACCTTACGCGATCGCCATGGTAATACTGCTTTACACTTAGCTTGTATATCAGGCGAAGAACAGTGTGTTCGCGCATTGACAATACCAATCAGTGCATCAGAGATTAATGAAGCACATCGTCAGTATGGACATCGGAGCAATGATAAAACCGTTTCATATCTGAGTTGTGCACGTTTGCCATCGGATTTGGAAATACGCAATTATGATGGTAAGTTTTTGAATATACATACATACATATTTCTTTTCTTAGTTAGTAGTTTTTATTTTAATATCATCGCGAAAATTTCCAAAAAGTTGTCTACGTGCCAATAAACATGTGACCGTCCCTGGGACGAAATTTAGTTAATGTTGCATTCGTAGCGAAGAAAACCAGTTGTACATGTTGGTGTTTTCAGAATTGGTGTTATGATGCTTTGAATTCTGCGATTTTTCGATCTTTTTTTCCATAACATGTTTTTACAATTTTTCAATATACGTAAAACCTACAAATCCATTCGAAACCTGCCTACCGCAATTGATAGTAATCCGAACTATGCATATACTCACGAAAGTGCACTTAATATTGGGAAAATATTTTTGCAATCTAGTTTATTTTGCAAACTTTTCTCTTTTATTACATCGAGTTTATAAAATTAGTACTGCTTGTCTATTAAAATCTTAATTGTATATTTTTAGTGCGCGCTCGAAATTCCTTAAAGTTTATTTTACGTCTCGCAGCTCAAGGAATTTTTGCTAAAACTAAATTAATAGATACGATACACGAAAGCAAAACTTTGTATTTTTGCTGTTTCGTTTTATTACGCACGTGTATAAATTTCGTGTATCATTATTTTGTAGTTTTTATTTTTAGTGCGCTTAGAACATGCCTAAAATTTCATGGCATTTGCATTTTTATGCAATGTGCAATATACATGAAAGTAAAGCAAATAATTTTTTAGCAAAAATGTTAAGAGGTGAAAGGAAAGGAAACTAAAAATAAATTTCGTGTGCCAGAGTAATTGAAATATTTTATTTTATTTGCCTGTTAGTTGAAACTCAATAATTAAATTGAAATCGTATATTAACCAGAACATTTTAATATTTTTATTATCAAGATGAAATAAATACATATTGCATATCTACCAAGAAATTATGTTTTTTCTTACAAATCTCAAAGATTTAAAAATAAAATCTTTAGAATACTAACTATGCACCTAAATCGCGATTCTTTTTAATTTAATCAATTTACAGAAATAAATATATATTCTTTGCGCAATGCCTTTCAAAAATCATCTTAAAAATTAAAATTTATTTAATAAATTTTCCATGTCATTGATTTTGGCAAATTTTCAAAGTATAAAAATATCCATACATACACATTGCATTAAATACGTCTGCGGTGAACTCATGCTCACATGATCAGCATTAGTAAACATTAGTCAATTTTTTTTATAAAATTTTCAGTCTGCTCTTAATATAAAAAGCTAAAATTATTTTGAAAATACATGCTAGAAAAGTGATAGATTGTTATGTGTTCTCGTTCACTCAAAAAGCATTCTTTGCAGCATTTTTGGATATATGTATAATGTTAGAGCTTGGTATGTTAAACAACTTTCAAAGGTGTGAACTATACCTTTGAAAGTTGTTTATTTCTATTGATATTCATAAACAATCAATAGTATTTAATCCCTTGATAAAAATTTGTTGTTATATGGCTTTATGATGACGCAGTTTTTGACTAGATTTCCTTGTTTTTCCTATTAAGGTTTTATTTACCTTGCACTTTGATCAATATTGGAAATAAAATTAATAAATTATCGAACTTATCGTATTTCTTTCTACAGCTACTTGATATTTTAATTGTAAACAAATTAAAGTTGTTTTGTTTATAATTGCATGGTTTTTCTATGTTTTAACAATTTCGGAAAAGTGTTTATTAGAGTTGTATTTTTATTGCGATCGATAGATAAGCTATGAAGGTTTCAACTAAAACTAAAATAAATTGTGGGTTTTTCTATTTTGGACTACTACCAATTTGTTGATAAACAGACTTGAATAAGAAAATGTTGACAGTTATTAAAGGCTACAAAATTAATAACTAAAGAGTTATTACGCCATAACAAAACCTGTTGTTCATATTTGATAAAAAAATAGTTTTATTCATCTTCTATAAACTTTTTTTAATTCTTGCCTTACTCTTAACCTTTATAAACACTAAAGTTTGAACTTTTGTGTTCAACTATTTCTTTGTACAATTATAGTTCAATAGCCAAAATGGGGGTCTCTATAGTCACGCATTCATTGGGGCATTCCCATAGTAATAAAAAAAAACAATCATTATTAACAACACCTACATAAACAACATGACGGAAATAATTTTAAACAAATGCTTACAAATTATATATAGACATTCCAAACATAGTATGTAACAAAAAGTAAAAGTTTGTCAACTCACACATGACACCCGCTTTCAATGCTGTTGCTATGACTGCTAACAACATTAAAAGGTTGTTAAACCCCCAATGCCTTAATTTAACCAAAATTGTTATTTTGTTGTCCCAACTACTATTATTGAAAATTCTGTATTTTTACAGTTTTACTTTTAATGGAAACTGAAGCTACTTAATGTGAATATTGCGTGTTTCTGAATTTCCTGAATTATTTTTAGCCAATGAATTTTGTGTATCCAAATTGTTTAATCAATAATTGTAAAAATAAATTATACAAGGTGTTTAAATAGAGAACTTGAATGAAAGTTGGCAATTTTGGGAGAATTTTCTTTAGGTCCAATGATAAAGCATAGGCCAAGGACCTGCAAAAAAAATCTCCTTTCGCATTTTTAGCTATACGAAAAATGTGCGCGTGGCTTGGCAACAGGGTGTGGCAGCTTAGGCAAAGTTCGTTTTTTGTTCGCGCTTTGATTTAGTAAGCTAAAATTTTGTTAGGATTATTTTTAATCTCAATAATAAAGTATAAACGAAAATAAAAATAAAAAAAATCTATAAAATTTTCAAATACACATAGTAGTTGTTTTTATAAATTATATATTCCATGGAGTGTTCAAATTTAAAACCTGACTGACAATATAAATTATGCCGTCAGAAATTTTTCTCTAAATTTATATTATTATTAACAAACTTCTCAAGTACAAGAAAAACATTCTGGTTAGCAAGTATCTTTCATGCAACATTTAACCATTATTCATTCCTAAATACTAAAACGATTCTATTTGTAAAATTTTCTTTTAAAATGCAAATAACTTTTTATATGAAACATATGATAGACATGATGGCATTCCGTCGAATTAGTCTAACACTTCTCCCATTTACATACATACATACATATGTACTTTGAGTCTTCTTCTTTATTTAAAACGTCTGCCCGCTGCTTTTGCCCCCACCAGCTTGTCTCTCGTCCATTTAGCAAAAATAAGAAAAATACATATTTTTCAAAAAATAAATGAGCGCAACACAAGCATTCAACCGATTTGCAAGTCTACGTTTTGTGATGTTGCTTTTGTATTACGCTGTTGCTGCTTGCCTCTGCTCATTTGCTGTTATATGAACTAAATATAAAATTATTTTGGGTTTTTCCCGAAAAAAAAATATACAATTTTCAAAGCCAAAATGTAGGTATACCATGCAGCACACTTAAAATATCTACAATACATACAAAATATATACCTAGTCTGAAAACAAGTTACCAAAGCAACTATTGACTATAACAACGGCTAAGAAATGTACATAGTACATAAAATTTGATTTTGATGGGAGAATGCAGGTGACAGTCGTTGTCGTTGAATGGAAGAGGGTGATGTTTGAATTTCTTTTTGTATTGTAGATCAGGCATTTAAATCGTCATCATCGTCAGCAACAGCATCATCACCAACATCAAAGAAATGAAAATATGTATAGGCGAATAAAATTATTTTGTTGGTTTTTTTTATTTCTTTGAGTTTGCTATTATGGGCTTTAATATGGTTGTAGTTTATTTAATAACTTGATTTCATAAGCCGCTCTTTTGAAAGTGTCAATTATAATCATGCGCCAGATACCGTCACTTTTGTCAGATATAAATTCTACTTGAAAAAAGTGAGGGAACTGAATGGAGTTTTACATATTTTTTAGAAAAAAAGGGAGGCTAAAATTGCTCATTTTCAAAGTCCGTCCACCACATGTGTTGACGGCGTTGTGTGACGGGGGTACACGCGTGTTTGGCAAGTCAATTAACTGGAAAACCACATAAAAATAAGCAAAAAAAAAAAAAAAAACGAAAGAGAAAACTGGAAATTCACATAGTTCATTATTATTTTCTGCAGCAACACAACACGCATTTTCTTATTTTGGCTCAGACCAATTTACTGTAAATGTGAAAAGCATTGACGCAAACAATGGCGAAAGCAACAATTTCGCCTTCATGTTATTTTTGTAACAAAAAAAAATGTTTTTTTTTTTTTTTTGATTTTTCTTATTTTATTTTCCACACATGCTGCTTTATTTAATACTAAACATTTAGCAATAGAATGTGTTCGTAAATAAAAATTTCTTAAATTTATTTTTAAACTTGTTGGTATTTTTCTCTAGAATTCTACATTATTGTGGGCACTGAAAAACAAGGACTAAGCGGAAAATTCATTTAGTTTATTTTCGTATATTGATAAATGTGTTTTTTTTTTTTTTGTTTTTGCATTTTGTTAATTTGATTTTATGACAACGACTCGCCGTCGCAATGTTCCGCCGTTATTTGTCTCAGCTTATGGCTAGCCAAGTGACGGTACGACAATATCGTACGTTTTGTTTTTCACGATTAATGCATTTTGTTTTTAACTAAAAAAAAAAAAAAATTTTTCTTGGAGTATTTTCTTGCGAAAATTTTTGGGAAATATGCCAATATTTAAAATAAATTTTGTTATGAATAATAAATTTCGCACGTAGGATAGCTCGTAAACATACTATGTGTTTATCATAGTTTTTTCCTTCAATGTGTCTGTAAAATACTTTTTAATTTAGTCTGCCTTCAATACATTAAATTTTTGAACATTATTATTATATAATTATTAAAGCTACGTGTATAAAAATACTATTTTTTAAATTTATTCATCCCTACCTCTTATTGGCTACGAAATGTATTGCCAAAGTTTTGGTCCATTGTTAAAATAAGAATATTTTCATTCTTTCACGTTTTTCTCTAAAAAATGAAGTGATTAGGCAAAATATGTTTGGAATTCGGATATAGCGACCCTGGCTCAAGCAATAAAAAATCAAAAAGTTTTTTTTATTAAATTCCATATTTTCCTTACTGCTCAATGGAGCGCTCAATCTGTTGCACATTTTGCCCTATCATATATTAAGAATACACTGAAAACGTACATATTTCACGATTAAAAATCCATAATGACAAGATTTCATATTTCTTATTTTTAATTTTTATTATTGAAATTATCAGTAATAATGATATGTAAATTATTGAATTAACAAAAACCTAATCTTATTTCTTAGTTTTATTCATTTCATAAATATTCTGCAAGAGATAATCTTTTAATTTTTTTTTTTTCAAATATTGTAGCATGTTTACTTATCAATTAATTATATTAAAATTTGCAGTCAATTGATGCCTGCTAAGCAACTAAACTTTTGTGTTTCACGTTCATATTGAAGTATGCGTTATCTCTTGAAAATGTTACAAATGTTCAGTGTTTTGATTGAAATGCTACTTGTGATATCAATTTAATGGAAATACCCCTTTTTTTTTGTTGGTCAACGCGTAGTATGTCCATTATCACAAGTATTTGAAAACTTTAACGCCAGTTAGTTACTACGTCTTTTTAACTGTCATTAGCATAGGTAAAGTACAACTTGAGTATAGATAAGAAATATCACTTATCTTATGTCGAAATTTAACATTATTATGTTTGGTTTCAATAACGTTTTGTTTGTAGTTTTTTTAAGAACTTATTTATAAGCTGTCATTTTAATCGTATAATTCTAAATCCTTGTGGAAAAAAACAAGTAGTATAGTGATAATACTCTTTCGTTGTTGTATCAACCATTTTGCCAACATTGTAGATAATTGATAAGCAAAACCCTATAAAAAATACACACATTTATTGAATTTTGTGGAATATGAACATTTATTTATATGTACAATATGTTGTGTTTTGATTGATTAACTTATACATACGTGGTAATTATTGTGATGAACCTTTTTTCTTATAACAGTTTATTTCACTTTACTATGGTGATGAGTTAGTTTATTTATATTTATTAAACTTTTGCGCCAATTAGTAGTTATGTTAATATATTACTCTAAGTATTTTTTTTAACATTAGATTAATATAGATTATATAGATTAATTAGTTGGAATTTCTCCTCGGCTATGCAAATTAATTAGAATTTCTTCACGATTCTGTTAAGTCCTTTGTTCTGCTCTATACTTTGAAATCTTAAATTGAAACTTTTTTATTATAATGAAATCTTTTTATTCGTGTATGTATCAATAATTGTGAACAAATCTGTTAAAATAAATTATAAAGAATTATTTATTATTTCGCTCTCTCTCTACTCATATTGTACTTATCATTATCAGTAAAATGAGTACTTTTTTGTATTTGTTTACATATATTGCTATTTTTAAGTTTCAAAATACATATTGTTATTATTCTTGATACTTAAAAATAAGAGGAATTTCGTTATGAATGAGCAATATTTTCGCTAATTTTTAAATGGAATTCCAATTGATGACCTTAACAGTTTTCAAATAAATGAGCTTTACTTTTCATTCATTAAAAAAACTGCTTGCATTGTCGCTATGAATTTTTGTTTTTCTCGTTGCTCACTGATGTGATAGTACTCTTTTCATTTATCTGTTAAAATTGTTTATTATTTTTTATAGAAAATAATTCCTAGTACTACTAAAAGTGGTTTTTCATAAGGAAATTCCACTTTCGATTGGGAAAAATTAAGCTTTTACCCAATTTGTATTTACACGTGTAAAAGTAAATTCGATAGTTCAGAGAATTTTTGTGGTCGCAAATTATGTGTTATGTTAATTTGATATGTACATGACCACACATTTTTTTTTTTGCTTATGTACTTATCAATTTTAAGTTGCGGCGTTTATTTCAACCATCATCAGATTTTTAAAAACTTTTTTACGATTTTGTTTTATTCTTGAGAAAGATTTTTTCTCTATAAATTCTTGCGGTTTGCACATTGTTGCACTGAATTTTACTAAAGATATTAGTGGTATTCACACCGGATTCGTTATTTCTTTAGTCGTTATTCGATACTTTTTTATGTGAATTTTGTTTTTGTAAAATTATCGAACTAAAGAACTAACGAGTAACGAAGTAACTAGGTGGCATGTCTGATATTTTTCTGTTAGTTTATTGTACAAAAAAAAGTTGAGCAAATATAAAAAAATCGAAAAAATTCAATTTATTTTTGAGGTTAAAACCGAAAGAAAACAAAAATGATGTCTTCACAGTTAAAAGTTTTACCGAATTACCAACTAACGATTTATCAAACTAACGAGGCCGGTGTGAATACCACTATAAATTCTAATAATATTTCGTTAGTTACGATTCTTGCTCTTTTTTTTTTTTTGAGTAGTAGGCGTGCCTTGTAGAATCTCAATATATGTTTTCTTCACATTTTTGCCAAGAACTAATGATATAGATATATTCTACTGCGCTTTTTAAGCTATGCAGTTAACAATATAAATGTAGTTAGCAAGGTCATGAATTATACATCTTTATAACCTAACCGTATATAATATTTTTTTATTTATTAAACTTTTCCGCAGTAATTTTGTAATTAGGATTTCCCATATTTCAAGATCAAATTGCATGCATTTTATTAAGTCATTTACGAACAGACATTCATATTATTTTCCATATTGCAACCGGTTTTAAGCGGGACAAATTAATTTTTTATATATATCTCTACTTGACGACGTTTTTGTCATATAAACTATTAATCCTAATTATTTAGCTAGTTAATTTAATTTTGTACGTTTCTTTGATATAAGTTATATTTAATAATATGAGCAGTAATTTAATTATTTCAAAAAGACTTAAGCAACAAACTTAATTGCTTTTATGTTATTTATTTTGGGTCAGTTTTTAAATTATTGAAAAAAAGTAGGTTTTTGGACCAGTGATTTTACTGAACTTAAATTTAGTTCCTTTAATGTATTGTCAGGCATATATGACTGACAATATATTTATTAAAAATTATAAATGTTTTTCGAAAAAAAAAAAAACAAATACAAAGGTCACATCAGTCACATACACACGTGACATCAACAATGTAATTTTTTAACTTAAACCATGTTACATTATCCATAACACAATAGTAGCACTATAAATTTCACTTAACAATATTGCGCTGACGAAACAAATATTCCTATATTTTGCAATATTATTGCCTTGAAGTGTAAAGCAACTCATTGAAATTGTTTATCACAACTTTATAATGACAATGACACATTAGTAGTTATCGTTTTAGATAATGTTGCTGTTGCTGTTGGTGTGACATAAGGTGGGTTTTTCGTACAACAATGCCAAAATGATCAAGTAAGCATTTTAAATGTACGACTCATTTGGGGAAAATCCTGCGCACCCGTAACCTAAATAACTATCTTTCATACAAAATATATACAATTGTATAACGAACTTTTGTATTAAAAACGGATGAACCGCCGCATGCGTTTAGCTGCGGTTGATCTTAACAATAAAAGAGCAACATTTGTGCATAGGAGAGTATTGTCTTTTGTTTTTTTGGAAATTCCATATAAACATCTCATCGTATGCGTCACATTAATTTCTTTGTTTTTTTTATGCAAGTCCCTGATTGAACTTTCTTTTCTCGCAAAAAGGTAAAAAAATTTTATGATTAATTTCTATATAAAAAACAATATGTTAAATGTTTTTTTTTTTTTTTTTGTTTAGTCATTGTTTTAATTTTTTTCTGGTACAACTTTTCTTAGAAATTCTAATGCTGTTAACGCGCATGTTTATTATATAATTTTTGATTTCTTTATAATTTTTGATTTCTTTATAATTTTTGATAACTTGTTTTCGATGCGGTTCTTTTTCTTTGCAAAATTTTATATGATGTGCTTATTTTGCAAAAAATCTTCAAATTGGTTTTTTTAAACTAATTATATTTATCTTATGGATATGATGTAGCTGAATATGAATCCAATGCCCTATGACTTAAGGCCTTATAAAATCTGAATAAAAAACGTTTAAGATCAGAAAAAAGACATGAAACCAACACCGGATTTTAGATATACCAATCCAAAACCTATGGAGAGAAAAAAAATTGTAGGTGATAGTTAAAAATCAAGCTAGATTTTGCTCGATATTCTGACCCTGGATTCGTATTATACGCTTTAAAATACGTGAGGTTGTATTACTTGACAAAAAACATTTTTGAAAGAACTATCAATTGACTTGTGCTTTTATGGATTAACAATTAAGCAGTGATTTTTCAAAGGGGCTTATTTCCATGTTATACAAAATTTCTGTAATGAGTAAAAACTTTGAGAGCTGTTTACAGTAACTTTTTTTTTTCTTAATATCTGTAGTGTTATAGTGTGTAGATCTAATATTATATATTGTAATATCTAACCCGCTTAAAGCTTTTATTCTAACATATTTGTTTTTATTGGAAAAAAATTAAAAATATTTGGAAATGGTGCACTTTTGGTGTAATATTTTATTATTATATCACAGATTTTGTACTCTTAAAACACCACAGTCAAGTTCGTTATAATCGTAATCATCGATATAGCATATAAACAATAATAAAGGTTTCTCAGCGACTATAGGAAATGCATCTTTTTGTACAGACAAAAATTAAATGGAAATGTGTCGTTTTGTATGCAACTGCGATTTTTAATTACGAGTTTCCCTTGGAAATATGCCTTCTTTGTAATAGATTTTAAACCTGGGGATACATTTTAGCGTGATAACGGCGATAGCACTCTTAGATTTGTTCAAATTCATAAGTGGAAATATGCCCTTTTGAAAAATCACTCCTCGATTGACGTTGTCTAAAATGTGTTATACATTGTAGGCATTAAATAAAGTCAATACAATACAAAAATGATTAAACATTTTAGTGATATAACATTTTACAGAAACTTCAATTCAAAATCAAAACTATTAATTTGAGAAAATACCGATATTTATTACTTTCTTCTGAAAAAATTACGAAACCCGTGTTTGTTGCTCCCATGTTTGTTGACGTTATTGCTCCCATGAAGCGAAAAAAAACCCAATTCAAATGTTTAAACATGTTTCATTTGTTGGTCTGTTGATTTTGTTTGCATGCGTTTTTTTTAACCGCTTTCATTGCCAGCGATGCGTTGTTACACATAGTCGACCCGATCGCTTATAAACGCTAACAAGTGTTGGGAATTTCGCATTTTTATCCGTCTGTCCGTTTGTTTGCTTATCTACCATATGAACGAACGATTTGCCTTTATCTGGATTTTATAATCTTGTTGGCATTTTTGCCAATTTTTTATATTTTTTTTTTTAAATATCTTGCGTTAATATCTTTGTGACTGTTTTTTTTAGTGCTGTGGGATATCCCCATGCAATTGAACTCATTTTTTTTCTGTATTTTACCTTAATGCGCCGAAACCCAAGAGGCGCTTGAGATTGTGTTTTTTATGTTGTAAGTGCAACATTTTTTGTTGAGTATTTTACATTTAAATGATTTAGCAGAAAATAATGTTAAAAATTACGCTTGTGTAATTTGCGAAATATTTATATAAATCATATCTAAATAATATAGTACAAGTGATTTCAGTTGTTTGTGTACCCGCTTCACTGCAACTGCCCAAATTATTCCCACTTCAGATTCACAGCAATAAAACATTAAATAACAAAATATCAAAATTTGCATAATTTTACCAGTTTGTTATAAGAAAAGGTCAATAATTTTGCCGCTGCCATAAACAGTAAAAGACATATAAAATTTATAGAGGCATCGAATTCAAGGTACAATTTTTATATTAAATTAATCTTTAAATCGCTTACTTTCTTTGAAACATTTTTTATAGCTTTAAATTTAGTTTAGCCGCCGTTTTTTTGTCTTACCTTTCCAAATTAATATATTTAGCGCATTTGGATAAAATAAACGTTTTTATAAGCTTTGTCATTATATGTATGAAATTTCTATTTTTATACCTTGTCTCTACTTCATTAAGTTTTCTTTATGTGTTTGCATTAATTTACATATTAATAGTATTAAAAATAAAACATTCAGTTTATTTCGTAAAATCATGGAATCTTCGTCTACGATTTTGTGGATGCTTCTGGTGATTTTATACTCTTGTCGTATACCCAGCGAGAAAGTGGGATATGCATTTTTTTTTAAAAATATAATTCATACTTGTCTTAAGAATTAACTCGGTTAAAACATATCGTACAGAGTTTTTTGTTTCTGATATGTTATTAGAATTAATGTCCAAAAATGTTCTTTTGATCTCTCCAAGAGACCATTAATGAAAATTGCAAGCAGGTACCATTTCACCACTTTGGGGTTTTGTCCTTGGATATAATTCAAAAATGTTCACTAAGTATCATCGTTGAACTAAATACATACATATCGGCGCTCTCGGATAGAAAGGCTTTAACTCTTTTTTTTTCGAAATTTACTTTTTTATCGATCCTAAAAGATAACCCTCAAATACACGTCCACTCAAAATTTTGACGTGATATTTCAAAACATAGCGGACTTACACCCAATTGAAAAAAGAACCTAATATGAGATTTTGAAGTTCTTATGCAGTTTTTTCGTTTTCCTGTAAAATTGCAAAAACACGATATATAACTATTCCACCTGAAAACCTTAAAATCACGTGATTCCCAGTCAGTTTTAACATAGATAACTTTTATTGAATGATTTTAAATTTCAATAGTGTAAATTAAAATATATTTTATTTTTTGAATTTAGTGAAAATTATGTGTGCAATAATGACACTTTGAAAAATATGAAATTTTGGCAAACAAAATCTTTTCTCTATTTTAAATTCTTATAATTTTTTGAGTATAACTTTCTTGATTTTTCGATTTCTTGAGTATATTTGACTACTATAACAATTATTTACAATAAAGTTTTAAAACAAAACTTAAAAATATGTACGCTTTTTTTAGTCTCTGCAAGTCTTTAGGGTTTTTTTTTTATCTCAAAAACTAAAGTTGACTGAGAAAAATTGTGGTCATTCTCGCTTTTTCTTGTCATTTCATTAAAATCAAAAAGTATGGTTATTTTTGTTGAGGCAAAATATCACGTAGACAAAGCATAGTCAACCGAGTTTCTTAGATCGGGTTGATCGCGTCAGCTGCTCCAGTTGAAAATTTAAGTAATATTATACAAGTTATATAAGTATTAAGCACGTGATGTGTAGCACAATTTCTAGAATAAAAAGAAGAGTTAGCTGAAAGTTTAGCGGGATTTACACAATATTGCTGTATTTCGGCAAAAAGTTTATTTATGCAACTTAAGCTAAGCAACCAATACATAAATAATTTTCTTATGGTTGAATGGACAGTATCGGCTTTCAGTTAAAATTAATAAAAATTTATAGGTATTTGTCTAAGACTAATTGGTTTAATAAAACAACAAAACAAGTTTGTCTAACATTATCACTATACTGCTAGTTTATTATGACAAGGAATATTTTTTTTAAATAAACAAAATTTAATAAATGCAAATCAATACAGAATTGAAGAAAATAAAATAACATTCTTGTGAGCATTTGAAACGACATTTTTGTAACTAGTCAAAGTATAAGATAATGAAAAATTCATTAACCTTTTGCGTATGCTTAACAACGTTATCGCTCGCTGTATCTTTTTCTTATCGCATTACAAAAATATCTTGCTTGTACCAGTCTCGAACAGAAAAAAAAAATACATTAAAAGAGAAAATCTGATGTGGCTAAGAAGCCACTGTGTCTTACCGGAGATACTAACAAAAATTGTGTCACAAGAGTTAAATATAACGATGACAACATTGAGCAATCAACCAACATTTCATTCATCTCTTTCTGTATATTTAACAACAACAACAGCAACAAAAGCTACAGTTACAACAACAATAATGCAAAAACAAACAAATCAAATAAAAAGCTTTAAACAAAAGTCAATGAATTTCTAAGCCAATAAAAAATTAATACCATGTTAAAAAAGTTAAAAAAAATTGCGCATAAATCTTAATTTAAAAGAAAATAAATTGTTGAAAAAAAAAAAATTTTCGAATAAGTTAATAATTATACAGAGCATTTAATGTTTTAATTCAAAAAAAGTATATCGAAATCATTTAAAATTAAAAAAAATGGCTTAGCTGCAGACGATATTATCGATAAATAAACAGACAGCTTGGCTAACCAGACAATTTAGATTTGATTTTTTCTCGAATGTATAAAACATGGCTTTAACTTTAGAGCCGGTTTAATGCGAGCAAAATTCAAATGCTACAATAATTTTAATTTTATTGTTTATTCTTTAAACGGATCTATATATTGTTACCGCTTGTTGTTATTTTAAATTTAAAATATATAACCGGTTTGTTAGTTAAATTATAACGAATTTCTTTAAAATTGAATTGTGCTATATATTCAAAGATTAATCATGTATATTTCTTTTTTTTTAATTACTTGACGTTAGTCGTAAACTCTTAACAAATTATTACACTTATTTCGAATATCTTTAACAATAACAAAACGCTTTGGAAATAGTTTATGTGCAATATAATAATATTAGTTTAGCTATTACAGCAATTAGTCCTCTTAGCTATTTAGTCTTAAGTTATGCATAAAGCTTATTTTTATGTGTGATGCATAGAAAAAGATGACCTTTTTTAATATAATATATAAAATAAAAAATAATAATATATAAAATAAATAATAATAATATGTAAAATGTAAAATAATAATATATTAAATAAAATATAACAATATACAAAATAATAATACATAAAATATATAATAGTAATATATAAAATAAAAATATATAAAATAATAATATATAAAATAAAAATATATAAAATAATAATATATAAAATAAAAAATATTAATTCATAAAATAAATATCTATGTAATGTGCCTTATTAGAAAGGGCAACAACTTTTGTTCAGGCTTCATGTTTACATATTGTACTTGGCAGGCTCCAAAGGTCGAAATCTGATAGAGTGTAGTTTTATGTTACGCTGCAGTTTCTTCGGCCTCTGTAGTGTCCCATGTACAACTTTTTACAATGACTGTATCAACGTCAATTTGGTTGCATATGCGTCACTAAAATAATAATCTTCAGATTTCAGTATGCAAGTCGTCTTTAAAAAATGTCTGACTTCATAAAAATTATATAAAAAAAGTTTCAAATATATATTACGCAAAAATTAATTTTATAGCAAACAAACCCGTCAATTAAACACGAGAAACATTTGAATTTTCTTCGAACATTTTTGCGTGTTAATGAAAATTTCCCGTAGCCTCAGCAAATTAACAACTAACTATGAAACGTTAACCTCAGTTGAATCAATATGAAAAATTTTATAATCTTTTGTCAATTTTCGCTAGAACACTATTAATGGTTATAAAAAAAAAAAACATATTGTATGAATGTAGGAAATTTTAGTTAAACAATTGTGTTTAAAGAAAATAAATAATTGCGTATTTATCTGTCATTTAGACAAACAACATCTTTGAGAATTCACCCTGAATAACCCAACCAGACGGACAGTCATTCGCAATTGTAGAAACTCGTGTATACTCTGTGTTTTTTATTATTTAATGGAGCGTAACCACAGATGGTATTTAAGGAAAATCCGACCAGGTTTAACAAAAATGCTAGACTGAATAAAAAAATATATAACCAACTAACTAACTGCGTAGTAGCATTTGAAGTTAAAAAAAAAAAAATCTGAAGATTTTATTGAAAAAAAAAATCGAAACTACGATATTTCACATGAAATCAATTCAGAACAGCGTGCCATTTCCAAAGCAAGACACATCCAAATTTATTTGACATCAAAATACATGTTGATAATTTTGATGCTTGTGGTATTGCTAAAAAATATATAATTTTTTTTCTTCTAAAATGTTTGATCTCTGGTCACTGATATTGCTTTAAAGTTATTAATATTTTATACATTTTTAAGGCAAATTTAAAAATTTTAGGTATTTCCGAATGAAATATAAAAAAAAAAAATGACCAAAGATGATACTTCATTAAAAATATACTTAGAAGTTCAATGCTTTATAATTACCATAAAATTTCTTAATTGTAGTTATAATTTATTGCTAAAGTGTAATTAAAATATTTAAGAGTTAAATGCGACGTTGACTAATTTTATTAAAAAAAAACATACAGACACAAAAAATCACCATCTTTTGAATATTTTTTAATGTTTCTTAATTTAAAATGCGGCTTTTATACAAATATTCATAGTAGGTTCTATTTTCAGCTAGTGATATAGACTTATAAAGTCATGGTTTATAGAGAATTTTGTATATACAATATTCTTACACACAGTATTCGAAATATTTAAAATGTTAAAAAATATGACTTTCATCTCTTTGGCGTAACTTTTTAGATTTCCAAAAAATGCCTTTATGGTTTGTAAACTTAAATATATAAGAGATTATAATTTCATTCCAGCCACATTGTGGAACTCAAAATGTAGTATGTACTAATCGCGTTTTGTACATGTGACCGTTTGCACACCATTGATTAACATACCTGTTTTTAGCAAACATTTAGCTAATTAATCTTAATTATTATTACAGACGAAATTCATAAAGATGCCAGTAGGGAAAAGCTATGCCAAAGAAATTGTTTTTTTGGTAGAAATATTTAAATTTATTTGCATTATTTGGCACATTTTGAGTGAATACGTATCAAACATGATGTATAAATTTTTCACGGATGTATTTGTCAATTCTTGTGGAGTTTCGTTTCTATTTTTGCGAACTATGCCTATAATAGTCATGCGAATTTTATGCAATTCTTCAGCGAATGCACACGAAGTAAAAATTTGCCACACGCAACGTTTCTATCAGAAAGTGCTTCAACTTAGACTTCTGTGTTTGCATCAGAACGCAACGATTCACTTAAATATCACATTTTTATTTCATATATGGCTGGCTTAGATGGAACAACAAAGACAAATGTTTGTGCATGTAATTACATGCACAGCACAAATAATTTCTTAACATTCGTGACATTCTTTGGCGTTAAATTATTATTTTTCAAGTTCATTAACATAACTTTTTCTAAATTAAAATTGATTTTAAAAAATGCATGTGGTCACATGCATATATTTGATGAAGGTTAGCACAAGTTTCTCACAAATAATATTCTTTTTTTTTTTTGTAACATGATTTCATCAACTTCGCTTACGTTAACAAATTTATCATTGCGTCATTTTCTTTTTGGGTTATTCTTAAAAATCATGCCGCACTAATTTCCAACAGAGCGATCATTGCACTTAGCGGAAGTCCTAAAAATTTATCTTTAAAATCTAAAATCAATTACGACTCAACTTAGAATTATTAGGGAAACCCCAACCTTTTAAACCTATTAACTTAACCGCATAATAAGCGCAAGAAATATAGAGAAAAAAAAATTAAGAAGACCGCAAAATATTTTTAAGTGTGTCTGGAGGCACGTTTTTGAACTCTTGAGTCATATTAGTAAAAACTGCGTCATGTTGGCAAAAATCATAAAGGAAAAACCGCAAAATTTCTTAGAATGCTGAAAGGAATAATAAATCTTTTGCAAGTTCACACAAACAGAGACGGCACCACCGGATTGAGGTTATCAGCCAGCGACCATTTATTTGAGGAAAACACTTAAAGTCATAGCTTGGGTTTTCTACCGCTAAACATTTTGCTAGTACAGCTGAAAAATTCAATTAAAAAGTTAAACAAACGTCACAAAGTTTCTTTAATTTTAAGCTGAATAAACACGCAAATAAAAAGCAAAGTTTTGGCGCTTGCTAGAGCATGTGGCTTTTTATTAAAAATTTTTTCCTTTATGATCTTTTGTACTACCTACATACTGAAATTTGTTTATTTTTGGTTATACTTTGAAAAAAGCTGTTTCAGAGTTCTATATGGCAGCAGCCACACTTGTTTAAGTTGAGTTGTAATTTTAGAATGAAGTCTGTACATTCATACTAAATGAGGAAGTTGTTTTAAGTTTTGTAAAAACAGTGGAGCCACTGGTTGGTTGTCTGTTAATTGTTATAACATCTGTGCTAAAATAAGCTGAGTTATTTATAAACAATTCATTTTCATTGAAAAAAATATTTGTTAATGTAACGTTAACTTATTTTTAATTACAAATCTAATGTATGGTAAATACATAAATGTCATTTCGTTCCTATGATAAAGGATATCCATCAAATGTGATTTCTTTTTTCAAAATTCAATTGATGTCTGTTATAAATATTTGTCTCTGATTAAATCCCATTTCATGTACAAACACAAATCAGTCGACTACTGGAGACTTTTTACATTATTCCATAATCAGATCTAATCTATACATTAAATATTTCTTCAAATATATATTTACCAAAGAACAATGTATACTTCCGTGAAAACTGAAGTCGCATTGATATCGATGTACCATATCAAATACATATTGTAAATTTAAGAAAATATTTATAAAGAAAAATACAACTGTGAACTCAAGTTCATGAGATACAGTATAAGTATAATAATTAAGAATATGAAATGAAATTTTTGTTCTAGAAAAATTTGATAATATTAAGAAAATTGCCTTTAATTATAAATAATTAAATAAAAAGCTGATTATTAAATTATCATCTTAGTAATAAATCTTAAATCGTAAATACAAATGCGTCACGAAAAACAGCATTAAATGACGCAATAAGCTTTTCCTTAAGTAAGAAGTAAAATATGTACAAAAACACATAGTACCTGACAATTAATCAAATTTGCAATAGCATGTTTTCGTTTGTTTACAATAAAAACTCGGAAAATTCTAAAAAAAACAACACGTGTATGCGAATTTATGACTAAAATAATTAATAGCGCAGCATTTTTTACTATAAAAGTACAAAGGTTTATTAACATGGGCAAAAGATAACTACTGTGCAAGTACAATTTAAAATGCAACTTTTCTAACAACAAGCAGTTTAGTGTTCAGCTTTGCTGCTCTTCCACTCTTTAATTTTTATCAAGTATGTACTATAACCAACCAACGCCATATAGACAATCCAATAAATATTAGTAAAAATGACGTTTAAAAACTTTATTTCATATTTGCCAATACAATAACTTGGCAAATTTCAACTTGTTGCCGCTGTGTGTTCATATCATTACGACTGTTTTGTTACGATTGTTGTTGTTACTGTTGCTGTTTAAATATTTTGTTTTATTGTGGGAATTTCTCGGGTTTTTCTGCACACATACATGGACATCACGCGCAACGCGCATTCTCTGTACAGGTTTTTTAATCAAAAATACAAGATAAAAATAAAGCTCGATTGTTAACAATACCATCAAAGTGTTGTTAACGCGTACATTTGTAGTCTCCGTGAAAACTAAAAAAAAACAACACACATTACGGGGCAACAACAAAAAGTCATAACATTTGTATAGAGGAGAGAACACACACACACACAAAAAAATTCCAAACTGCCCCAACGTGCCTGCAGTCAATGATGATGTAGTATACGAGATAGCACCACAGACTTGTCTACCGTAATCGCATTAAAAGCTTTTATTTCAAATTTTTCTCTAATGTTCACGTTTCTCGCTCTCCTCTCTGTGAACACAGCACTTGTTAATGCTGTAAATATGCATTTCCCTATATACATATATACTGAATGAATATATTCATTCAGTAAAATTTTAAGCTTGTTACGCCTTAATTTGAGCTTGAATTATAGATTGACATATAAAAATATTTCAATATATTACATTAGAAAATACTAAGCCATTAATTTAAAAGTGTTACCCTATTAAGAATATATATTTAAATTTATTGAAAACTGAGTTCAATTTTTTGTACTACACATCATTTTTTAAACTTTTTATACCAAAATTTGTCCATAACTTTACTTGTATAATGAACTATCTAGTAAGTCTTTATGATGCCAAAAAAGTCGTCAGCGATGTTTTTTGTTATTGTGTCGGCTATCGAGAAAACCAGTTTTTTGGCCGATATTAGCGTCACTATCCTGAAAAAATTTTGCAATTTATATAAATATTTGTCACACAATAGATATATCTATGTGATGTTTATTTTTTATGCAAATTCTTCATTGGCCTGGCGCCATTGTTCTACTACGCAATTTAAAAACAGAGTCTTAACAGCTGTTTCCACTCTTACATATCTTTTGACTCAAAAATAAATATCCGTGCAGCTCAAAAATACAACTTAAATTTAGTATAAAAAGGTCATTAAATAAATATCAAAAAAAAAAAATATCTGTGAACATTTGATGCACGCACGGTAATAACTCAATATAGCGTATGTCTTACGTTGAAGCAAAGAGCTTATGGTGTATTGAGTAAATAGCGTAGAAAAAATGCCCACAGATATGAAAACTCGAAAACATAGATTTCTTAAAGAAAATTTAGCGTGCTAAAAATTTTTCATTACCTTGCTACGGAAAAATGCAAATACAGTGAAAGCTCCCGTCGCGGACAGCTCCCGCAGGCGGACATCTCTCGTAGCAGGACGAATTTCTTGGTCCCACGCTTTTCGTTATGTTTTTAGAACAAAATACATTCCGGTGGGCAGACGCTCCCTTGGCCGGACGCGGACACTACATTTATACACATTTCATACAATTCATCTCTGCTGGCGGACAAAAAAGACATTCTAACGACAAAACTCTTTCTCAACTTTTTCTTTGCTTTGCTGTCATTATGGGTCAAAAACGGGAAGCATGGCCTGGGGACACATTTTCGGGTCAAAAACGTTTGATTCCAGGGTCCCGAGCTTTCTTTAGTGATGTCCAAAAATATTTTTGAGCTATCTTTCGTTTAAAAAAAAAATGTTCCCCCGAAAATTAGTCAAAAACGGGTAGCATGGCCCGGTGACACATTTTCGGGTCAAAAAAGTGTAAAACAACTGTAACGCTGATCGTGCGCATGCATTTCTGCGTGATAGAGATCATTTTCTTTACGCGCACGTTTTTGACCGACAGAAAATTTGTTCTTGCACAATCGCATATCGCGCTTTCTCACATAGTTCATATTCATTTATGATCGGTGAAAAATTGTTGGCTTGAATTCATTCTCTTATTCATTCGTTGTTGAAAACGGATACTCACATACGAATGCGGTGCAATAAAGAGCGATTTTCAATCTTGCAAAAAAATTTAAGAACATTCATGAATAAAATGCGACATTTTGAGTGCACATACAGGAATATTTTCGAACTCTGTCATACTTGTATTAAAAGGTTATTCCCTTCACTACAAACATTTTGCTTGAAATAGAAAAAACGACAAATGAATTTATCATTTGAATACTCCTCACTTTTCACATAATCTCAAAATGAGTTTATCATTTGATAAACTCGAAAGTGATGAAAATGAAACGATACGCATCAATACAATGTTCGCTCGTTTATTATTTATCAGTGAGGAAAAAAACGAGTGATGAAAACAAACGACGAGTTATAATAGAGTGAATACTGATTTGCTTGCGCTCTAGAGTTTTAAAAATAAAAAGATAAGTATAGAAAGATAAATAAAAAAGAGCAATTGTGTATTTTGAGTGCTCTACGCACTCTACCTACAAACCATCCGATAATAAAATTTTAATTTTTTTGAATTGTAAAAATGTACTTTTTTCGACAGCTCCCGCAAGCGGACATCTCCCGTAGGCGGACGATTTTGTTGGAACCGTCGGTGTCCGCCTACGGGAGCTTTCACTGTAATAGGTTCTGTCCAGTTGACAAAACATTAAAAATTTACACCACTGGATAGACTTGGTTTGCACTTCGTAAACAATCGAAAAAGAGCAACATTGTTCGTCCAAGTTTCTTTTTAATATGGCCGCGAGTGATTCTATGAATTTTAGAATCAATTTAACAACCACCTGAATGACACCGCGTATATCCTTCAATCGTCGTAAATTATTAAATAAAATTAATTTTATAACGCTTAAAAAAAAGTTCAAGTGTTTTATTTTTTCATTTCCAAACAAACATTTTTGGTCCTCCGAGCCAGATCAATGTCCGATTGCATATAATCGACGGCATAACATTGAGGTAGTTGTCACCTGGACAGGTCCGTTTTTTATCGTTTTGGAATAAATCCAGTAAAACTGTCAAGCACGATAAAGTATGAAGATTGTCAAAATAAGCTTAATGTTTACAATTCAGCTTGCACAACACAGAACAGCTGATAATTTTGACACTTTTCATAATTTTACGAGCAAAAATTCTTCTGTAACTTTTAACAAAGAGAGATGCTTAATTGCTCTCTCAAATTCGCTTTCTATACAACCTAAATAAAAAACCTTCTTTTTTATAATACGAATCAGTTTTCATGTTCATTTACTACACTTTATGTATAACTATCTAGGTAGGACTATATATTTTTTTTTAATATTTTTAGTCTTGATTTGTAGTAAAAATTTAAGCTACTGTATCCGAACTCCGTATCTGTTTTGCTCTGCCACGTTAACTTTGTTTTAAAATTAACTGAAGCATGCAAAAATCTGAATTTTTTCAATAAAAGAACTTACAAAATAACTTCTACTTCTAACCTTTAAGCTCAGCTGCCCAAAACCTTTAATATCACATAAGCGAAGTAGCTATGTCAGGAGGAGTGGGCGGTCGAAACGAAAAATTTTCATTTTCCAATTATTTTTGATGAATTAAGGCATATTTCCAAAATTTTCAAAATGCAATAATTTTATATCTACGAGTATAATCGAAATATTAATACTTTGTTCCAGTAAAATGACACGTTTCCACACACAGTGCAATTGATAAAAATAAAAAAAATTCAAAAGTTCGGTTACCTGCCTTGGTCACGTTTGAAATTCATTTTTCACCATGCTCAAAATCAAATTTCGACCAAGCTGGAGCAAATTTTTTTTATGAGTTAAAGAAAAAAACTGACCATTCCGGCAATGTTCGTTCGGTTCATCAACTTTAATTTTATGAAAAAATTAAAATTTTATTATAAAAGAATTAAAAACTAACCAACTATTTAGTTCTTATCTTCTTCTGTAAAAAGTGAAAAAGATCCCTTTTGATCGTTCACTTCTAACATGTCATTATAATCGTGGTAATGTACCTGATTGATTCAATACGAATTGCACTTAGTAGGTATAGTAGTTCGATTGTTTTATTAATATTTTTTCCAAATTTCTATAACTGTTTAGGTAGCAATTAATATCAATATTTCGAAAAAATATATATTTAAAACTTTTAATCATTAAGTACTAGTAAGAATTTATAGTGAACATTTATTAAATCTATTATTTCTTTTTCTTTTAGGTGAGCGATGTGTTCATTTGGCAGCTCAAGCTGGTCACATTGATGTCTTACGTATTTTAATTCTCTATGGAGCAGACATTAATGCAAGGGTAAGAGTTAAATTTGCCACTTAGCTTAAATTATTAAATAATTTTAATATTTTATTTGCATTTTCTTTATAGGAAGGGAAATCTGGACGCACGCCACTGCATATTGCCATCGAATGTTGTAATGAGGACTTAGCAAATTTGCTATTGGACGAATTCTTAGTGAAAATAAATCTAGAAACAGCCACTTATGCTGGTCTTACTGCTTATCAAGTAGCCTGCGTTCTAAATAAATCACAAATGCAAAATATGCTTAAAAAACATGGCGCCGAACCGTTGACACCGCCTGAGAGTGATTATGATAGCGACATTGAAACAGATCTAGATGATTCGAAGGTGAGCCAAACCGTATAAATCAAAACAATCAAAAAAACCCAAAATAAGAAAGATTAAATAGAACTTGAACATTTTCTGAACTGAACTTCAGTAAGAAACGCTGCTATACATATGTTTTTGACGTACACATGGAAATATAAATTTTATTTATATAAAAGAAAAAATCAGAAAGTAATTTTTCTAACAAAATTAATTAAAATAATTAATAGAAGAATGCTCATAGTAATTATATCCAAACAAATTGAATTAGTTCTATGTTTTAGTAGAGCTTCAAATGACGAAAATTTGAAAAAATTGTGTAAACTAGAAAAATTGGAATTTTGCTAACGTCTTCAAGTTTTTGGTTTAAAACTTTAAAAATTTACACTAAATTTTTTCAATAATCGTAGTATGAGTAAATAAACATAAAAAAAACAGCCAAGCCACCAACCAATTAATATTAATAAAAGCAAGAACAACTTACAAAAAATTAAGAAATGTTTAAAAAATTATGATTAATTTCAATGTCGTTGTGTTTAATTGTCATTTACTAATCGCAATCATGCTTCTTTTCGGTGTACTTATTACATTGTTTGTTTCATTTTACGATAATTCTATAGTATTTTTTCTCTGTTTTAATAATACCGAAAATAGTTTAGTTTGAACTTTCAAAAAAGTAGTTCTTAAGCTAGCATTATTATTGTAGCATTTTAGCTTTCAATTAAAAAACTATCTAGTTAAATAGTTCTAACAAATTAGCTTAATTTTAGAAAATACTTATAGTATATATGTATATTTTAATTAACATCAATGTTCAATTTCATGAAAAATTATTCATCTTATTAAATTCTATTATATTTTACTGTACTCTTTTTAATGTTACTATATAGTTGTTATACATATTATCTATTATTTTTTGCTTAATTCGACTGACATTAAAAATATCAAAAAATGTATAAGAAAATTAATCAATAAAAATGTTTATAAAATTATACCCCCTTGTGTGTAGTTTTTCTTTGCTCTAAATTGATTGTGAATTTGGATTTCATCTAGTGTATTCTAATGTTTTTTTTTTTTTTTTGTAAGCGTACATACTCTTATTATTGTTGTGGTTGTTTGGCCTTGGTTGTTTTTTTGCTTTTTTTTTGTTTTGTTTTAGGTTTCCTTTAGTGAGGCCAGTAATATTTTGTTTTATAATCAGTGTTAGATTATATACATTTTATTCTGAATTAGAATTTACTGAAGAATAATTTTTGTTTAAGAAATGCTATCAATATCAAAGTTACTTACAAATTTAAGAAAGTACACTCATTTAGCAAGAATAGTATAGAATAGTATAGAAGTATATAGACCAAAGTTTGCTAGGACAAGTAAACATTCATCGGTATCATAATATAATTCTTATGGATTTTTTTGTGTGTATTTAATAAAGGGCAAAATACTACGAACATAATTACACGGTTATATCTCCAATTTATGTGGTTAAATCCATGATAGTAGCTTTTTTTGTTTTTGATTTTCAAATCTGTTCCATTTAATCCGCCAAGTACGGTATATGGATACAGTAGAGAGATCATTATTTTGCTTATCACATCATTAGGTGCCATTTTTAATCCATGGGCCCCACAAGCCTCTAGTTCCTCTGCTTTTCTCGTAAAATATATGTTCCTATGTCACTGTACCCACATCAGGCGAATGTTGCAGTATTGGGCTATTTCGTTAAGAAACAACAGACTTGAATGCAGCCTAGCTATTGGAATTATATGTACATATGTTGATGCTCTGATTTTAAATCATGTTGGTTTTTAACCATCACATTAAGATTGAAATACTTGGTCTAATAGTCTAGTCTAGATTATGTTAGTTTTAACAAATATGTCATATTTTGATCTCTGGGGCCTCTCACACGCAATATATTCCATTTATTACTGAGTAAAATTATAGTTCTAGAAGCATTTTCTGCACAAAGCAAAAATGGTTTTATAAGGAATCGAAATGACCCTCATTTGCTTCAAGGTTTAATAATAATCCTAACATACTCGTACTGTGGAAAACTCAAATAACATTTTAAAATTAAATTCTTTTGAATGTAGTCTTAAAAATAAAAGTTCCCCTTAGTAAAACATTTAACTAGAATCTATCAAAATTTCGGACGTCATAAGCAATTCCAAGAACTGATAGGACATTAAAATAAATTTAAAGAATGAAACATGAGCCAATTAAACGTTATCGGTGAAATAAAGTTGCTTATTAATGATTTTTCTTGTCTTTTTTGCAGATGTACGATCGTTTTGGTGATCCCGGTTACTTTAATAATTATAACGGATGCAATCCCATGACAGTCGCTTAAATTATGGGGCAACAATTTATTTAAATTGATTTGATAAAAATGAATAAAATGCTCCGATTGAAAAGCAGCAATTGAAAAATAAAAAAAGCGAGACGCAAATTCTACACACGCTCAATAAAAATTAGAACTAAAATTTATAAATGATGCAGAAAAGCAAATGAAATCCATCAGAACAAATTTTAAACCTTCGACATCATTCTGTAAGCTGTAAATTGTAAACGAAATGATAACTATTTTTTATTCGATGAAATCAATGTATATTTTAAGGAAAGTTTATAAAAATTATATTTTTTGCTAAATCTTAAAAATCAGTATTTTGAAAAAAACTTCAAAAAAACTATCTGAAAACTTGTAACAGGCAGAATGATGATATAATTTACCACTTATTTATTTTAACAATAAACAAAATGTTTGTCATATTATTTATTAAAAAGATTTACTCAATTTTTATGCAGTGTTTTGTAAGAACTGATAACCTTATAATTCTATCTTTATCTTTTTTTTAAATGATGTAGATGTTTGTCTTGTGTTTTGTTATATTAAAACTAAACTATTAATGTATGTATGTATGTGAATCGAATACATTTGTTTATTATTCTCTTATATATCATTGTAAAATAGTAATAAAATGTCAAAACATTTTTATATTTACATGAACGAAATACATACCATTTATATAAATTTTAAAGTTGTAAAAAACAAATTCATACGTTTTCATTTTCCTAAAAATTTCGCTGTGAAAGTATGCTTTAGTTTTGACAAATTGATTGCCGAAAGTTGCCGTTTATGGTAAGTGTAAACGTAACGAATATAGTCCCATTTCTTTTTTGCATGGTTCTATGAATGAGATTTTTGAATTGATAATAATTTGATGAAATTTATGTTGCCGCAGTGGGAAATGCTATGCTGTATTTATTAAATTTCACGGAAACGACTGAACTTACGAAAAAAGTATAGCATTATTTTTTTGTGAATTAGGAATAATTGTTAATGAGATAGATCATAAACATTTCATTAACAAAGCTCTGCAAATATAGATTTAACAGAAAAATGTTTTATTGGAAAAAAGGTATGCTCTACAAAATAGAACTTATGCATTTTCAGTGTGCTGTTTTATTTGAAATTTTAATTTTATTGTAGATAATTTTGAATGCTAATTTTACTCAAAGAGATTTTTTAATTTTTAAAAATCTTGAAGTTTTTAGCATAAAGTTTTGTGATTATTTTTTATTCACTCTCAGTAAGTCATCGATGACTGAGCCGCCCAATTGACTGCCAAATTGATTAACTCCATAAAATAAAAAGATGAGCTGACAACACATTAAAGATTCTACATTGCGTATGGCGAACGAAAAATAAATTTTCGAAATTTCAAACTTTCTAACAAATGCGAATAGTAGGGTAAATTGCTGTGGTGCATGAATATGAAATTTTTTTTTCTGTTAAATATTAAAATAGTAATACAATTGCAAAAGGGATAATGACTAGCAACAAACAACAAAGGCCTTCGACAGTGGAGCTAATCGATTATACGCCTAAGAAATTATCGAAAGCGTCGAATTTTTTATTTTATATAAAATATGCTGAATCTTTTCGTCTTATGCGTTTTATTTCTGATTTCACGTTGAAAAGACCAAAAGTAAACCGATATCGGTAATTTCCTTGGAAATTTTTACAAACTACAGGAGTCATATTATTCGAAAATACTTTATTTTTGAGTAATGATATGATGCTCGGAAGAAACAGCTTCAACTAATATTCTTTAGGCATTTGGGATATCGTCATCACTCTGCCTCATCGCTGCTTTTATAGTCAACATAATTGTAAAATTTCACAAGGAGTCAATATGTCGTATTACTTTAAAATAGTTGGAACTCAATTGATTCTAAATTGATTGTATTTTTTTAAGTGTCTTTCTAGGTAAAGAATTAAAAGTTATTAGGGTGTTATCTTGGGCCTCGCCAAAGATTATTTGTTCAGTACCGAATTAACAGTAAATTAACCTAAGAATTTTATTAGAATGGTATTTTAATACTACGCCAGAAGCTGGCTGGTCGCACCAAACTTTCCCTTATTAAATTTGGCAAAGGGTTGCCGAGTGGCTGCTTTTGAGCCAGTCAAGCCTGGAATTGCATATCAAAGTCGGGAGCCTTGTAGGAATTGAAAGTGTTCGGTAAAAGCCGGTTATTGGATGATTTTTGTAACATGTACTTCATTTGTTTTAACAATTTTATTGAGCAAAAATACATTTAATATTTTATAGAATTTTTTATTTTGGGAAAGCCAGGAATATCTTCTTTTCAACTGGGCAACCTTGATTTAACATCATTTATAAAGTCCTTAGTACGATTTCTAGCTTCTACTCATATCTATGGTTTATAATCTGCATACTTTGTCACTAGTGCTAACGATTGAGTTCAATTTGGTTGCATTACATTAAAAAATGCTTTTTGTTGTTTGGACTTTGACCGTAGTAACATAAAAAACCAATTTATTTTTGTTTAAGTTTTTTATTTCTATATTCCCATATTTCAGTTGGATTTTCCAATCAGGGGCTAAAAAAAATCTATGTATAAAATAATTTCTTCACCAATTATTTAATTGGAAATTGGCATACGTCTTATTGTTGTGTCGTACTCTCGAACTGTTTTTCGTTTTATCGAATGCTTATAAATGTGCGCACAGTTGCCGGAGTCGGTCTTGTAGTTCAGTATGTTTTTTGTAGGTATATTGATGTTCAACATTTCTATTGTGTAGCGTCTCGCATGGTATTCTTGAAGCTGTATTTTTGTGTTGCTGAAATTCGGAACATCGCTCTTTCTCACGCAGTGAGCCGCCAGCGCAGTTTCGTTATCATTTTTTGACTTCAAATCCGATCCGTAAGCTGCTAATCTTGTTGTTCTCCTTGTCCACATATATTTATTACGTCTCAATGGACTTTTCCATGTTCTCCAATTTTGTTTTAGTATTTGTGTAGAGGTTTCTAATTGTGTTGTACGATTTTGGAGCCAGTAGAATACGACCCCGTGCCGTGCCTTATCCAGCACGGCTACAGAATGTTGATGTTTTAGTAAACAGTTATAATTAAATCGAAAAATAGATGGCAATATAAATAGATCGCATCGATGAAACGCACTACCCAACCAAGTTGTTTTTCTTATTGAAATTTCGATGCACTCTGCCACTGTGTTGCTAGACAAAGTCAAGGTTTACACGAGGAAATTCGATGAAACAAATTCTTGTTCATTCCCTTTTGTGAATTTGTTTTGCGTTTACACACGAAAGCTAGAATTTCTTTCTGCTTGCGAATATCAAAGCAGTTACTGCGTTGATCCACCACAACAAACGTAGAGTCAAAGCATAATATAAGCTAACGAACAGAACGAAAGATAATTTGCGGGTACGGAAAATTCTGTACACCACCATTTCGTTTTTCCCTTCTTGCCAACAAACAAAGAAAATTTGCGGCAAGAGTTTCCTCGTGTAAACGTTGACATAGTAAAAGTCATCAAGTTTACATTTTCGAAGTCAGCTGTACGTGTGATGTCAGAGATGTTATATTTAAGTATCTCTGGTGAAGTAATATTAGTTCGAAAACGAGCTGCCAGCCTATTTTAACAAAAAAGTTTTTAACTTTAGTGCTATTTTTAGTAAACATGTGTTGAAAATCGAAAAAAAAATAAAATTATAAATACGGTGCAACAATAATATGTATGTATCGATTACAAGATGCACCTGAAATGCATTTTATGCGAAATTAGATAGTTTTTCAAGTAAAGTGGCATCTTAATTGATATTAAACTGCATTGTTATTCAAAGTTAAAAAGGCGCAAATGATCAGCTGATTCAATATAAAAACTTTTCGCTTTTATGTTAAAATCTAAACTATAAAAAAAATGCTATTCCATGAAATTATTTCGCTTGGTTTTGGAGTAATCTTGATAGACGGACATAGCTAAATTTACTTAAGAGGTCCCGATGATCTTGCTTTTCTATACGTTACATGCCCCTTTCCATGCGGACACCTCTCCGATGTACTTGAAATTTTAGTATGTTATAGAGTTCAACATACCGATCAAGAATATATATTGGGAACATCCACCAATATCTCCAACAGCGGCTTCGCGGCGGCTCAGTCAGTATGTCCAAAACTTGTGCTAGCGTATAAAGTTTGCACAAATTCCGGCTTAACTAATTTAAAAAAGTGCCACAAGCTATAGATGTAGCCTCTTATCTGCCATAAAAATCAATTTGTTTCAATTGCACAATTTGAGACATTCTATCAAATTATATCTGCCAAAATGAGTATAGAATTTAGACCTATCTTTCTGAAACAAGTTTGTCTTTATTGAAACTTTTTTGAAAAATAATATTAACATCCAAATATGTTTTAAAATTCCTCTGAATATGATTTAATTTTTTTTTTTTTGTTTGGTGAAAACATATGAGCCAAAATAATAGTAAGCCATATAATGGCTCATCTTCATATTTTTATAATAAAGAAAACTTTAATTAAAACAATTTTTATTTAGGATCAACATATTGCGAATTTTATTTTTAACATTATTATTTGCCTAGATTAATTGAAAATATTTAATGTTTTTTTACTTCATAATTCTACATAAATAATATTAATTTGGTTTTTCATTTTTTATCTATGCCTGAGTTGTTTGCTCTGTTGCTGATTCACATTTGTTCAATAAAAGACCTTATTTTTTTTAAATAAGTTTCCACTTAGTATTTGCAATAATATTTGTGTATTTGCATTGTTATTAAATTTTATACTGTAAGGCAATCGAATTTGCTTGTAGCAGTTTCATCTTCATCTTCGAGTGCTTGATTATCATATTAAAATAATTTTTGTCCTGTTATTTTTTTTTTAAATTTTAGTAATTATTTTATTTAAATAAAATATAACAATAATTGTATAATAATATAAAATAAAACATCATCATTTGCTTCTATCGTTATTTCTATCTTTTCAAGATTTCTATTTCCAGTCATACAGGGTATAATGAAAACTTAAAAGTTTAAGCCAAATTATTTAAATAATATAAAAAAAAATAGTTTAATTTGCTGGTGTATCTTCTGGAGCTGGTAGTTTTTCCCAGGAGGGTTCAACGCCCCAGATTTCCCTGGCATATTCAGCAATTGTGCGATCAGATGAGAATTTACCGCTGGATGCGATGTTGTTAATGGACATTTCGAGCCATTTGGCTTGGTTCTGTTAAAATAAGAATTAAAGGGAGATTTGTTAATAAGATTTTATAAGAAAATGTAGGAATCAAAACCGTTCAAAATGATTATAAAATCCTACACGAACTTCTTCTTTTTTTTTTTTTTTTGTAAACCACTAAATGACAAATACATCTTACCTGATAGGTCTTGGAAACCGCATCTTGTGCTTTGATGTAGGCTTCATAATCAGCCAACAAATAATAGTGATCGTATTTCAACAGAATATCTGCAATATTCTTGAATTCATTAGGATTGCCGGGACTAAAGAAGCCACCCTGAATTTGATCGATGCATTGTTTGATTTCGGGGTTCGAGTTGTAATAATCGTAGGCATTGTAACCGCGTTTTTTCAAAGCTTCAACTTCAACTACAGTCATACCGAAGATGAATATATTCTCATCACCCATTTCTTCGGCCATCTCAACATTAGCGCCGTCCAATGTGCCAATAGTCAAAGCTCCGTTCAACTGGAATTTCATGTTTCCAGTACCTGATGCCTCAGTGCCAGCAGTAGAAATTTGCTCCGACAAATCGGCAGCCGGCATAATTTTTTCAGCCAAGGTAACACGGTAATTCTCCAAAAAGATTACCTTTAATCTGTCACCTACAATAGGGTCGTTGTTGACAACATTGCCAACGGCGCAGATCAGCTTAATAATTTGCTTAGCTACATAGTAACCAGGTGCAGCTTTACCACCAATCATGATGGTACGTGATGCAAAATTGGCGGTGGGATCCTTCTTGATGCGATTGTACAGTGTAATTATGTGTAGGCAGTTCAACAATTGACGTTTGTACTCGTGAATACGTTTAACCTGAATGTCGAACATCGAAGCTGGATTCACTTTAATGCCATAGTCCTTTTCTAAAATTTCAGCAAGCTTGAGTTTGTTCTCTTGCTTAACACGTGCCACATTGCGTTGGAAGTTGGGATCTTTGGCCCATTTTTTCAATGCTACCAATTGATCCAAATGCACTGGCCATTCATCGCCAATCTTCTCAGCGATTAAGTCAGATAAGCCCGGATTGCAAAGTAAGAGCCAACGACGTGGTGTAATACCGTTTGTCTTATTCTGGAACTTCTCTGGATTCATTTCATAAAAGTCATGGAAGAGAGCATCCTTTAGAATTTGCGAGTGAATGGCGGCAACACCGTTCACGGCATGTGAACCAATAATTGACAAATGAGCCATGTTAATACGTTTGTCACCATCTTCCTCAACGCATGACATACGACGCAAACGATCCATGTCTCCCTTAAAATGTTTCTTGACAGCTTCCATGTGCAAGAAATTGATGTGGTAAATGATTTGTAAGTGGCGTGGCAAAATCGATTCCAACATTGAAACGGGCCAGCGTTCCAAAGCCTCTGGAAGTACAGTATGATTGGTGTAGGCACAAGTACGTACCACGATATCCCATGCTTTATCCCAGTCCAAGTGTTCTTCATCGATCAAGATGCGCATTAGCTCTGGAATTGCTAACGAAGGGTGGGTATCGTTCAATTGAATGGCAACCTTATCTGGGAAGTGTTCAAACTGAGTGCGTACAGCTTCACGTGAACCAAACTTGGAAGCCTTGTAACGGCGTATGATGTCCTGTAGTGTGGCAGCGACCATGAAGTATTCTTGCTTAAGACGCAATTCCTTACCCTCGAAGAAGTTATCGTTGGGGTACAATACACGTGAGATGTTCTCAGCCAAATTCCGATCAAGCACTGCCTGAATATAGTCACCATCGTTGACTGTCGAGACAAAAAGAAAATAGTTAATTAAACTAGCAATAAATAGAATAAATAATGTTTTTCTTACAGAACTTCAGATTGAAGTCAATTGGACTCTTGGCAGACCACAAACGCAAGGTGTTAACAACATTGTTACCATAACCAGGGATGGGATTATCATAGGGCATGGCGAACACTTTTTGTGTATCAACCCATTTCTTGCCCTCAGGTGTATCGGCAACACGCCCATAAAAGTGAATGGGTAACATAAATTCGGGACGTGCTTTCTCCCATGGATTTCCAAAACGCAACCAATCATCGGGTTCTTCAATTTGTTCGCCATTCTTTATCTTTTGGGCAAAAATACCATATTCATAGCGAATACCATAACCGTATGCAGCCAAGCCAAGTGTAGCCATTGAATCAAGGAAACAGGCAGCCAAACGACCTAAGCCACCATTACCCAAACCGGCGTCTTCCTCCATCTCTTCGAGATTCTCAATATCCAAACCAAGTTGATACATAGCCTCTTCACATTCAGATTGAATGCCCAAGTTGATCATGGTATTTTGAAGGGAACGACCCATGTAGTACTCTAAGGAGAGATAGTAGACGCGCTAGAAATAAAAAAAAAACCAAATATTAAGTAAATATTTTGTTAATTTGGTAAGTTTTTTTTTCAAGATAATTTTTTAAATAAGAAGTCAACGAACATAATCAAAGCCCTTTTGTCTTAGGGATATACATTTTTAAAAGGTGCGAGCGAAATTGGTCGAATTTTGACAAAAGAGCATATTAATTCCAATAGAATCATCTACCTAAAAGTAGTATGCTGGGAGAGCTGTTGAAGTAAAAGCAATTAAACTTGACTTATGAGAATAGATTAGCAATTCCTAATCCAGAAAAAACTTTAAAATTCTATACAGCGAGAACAATTTTAGTATATACAACAGAGCTCAATATGGTAACACTTTTTGCCCAATACATTGTTTTGGTCAGTTCTTACGATGCGGCATTGTTAAATTTTGTCTGGTATTAGAGATGCCACGCGCACTTACCTAAGCCCACCCACTATCAATTTGATACATTGTTTACATCACTTTTTTTACATTGAACATAGTTTTTAAGTTTTGCTTACGTTAGATTTACCACAGTTACGCCCCATTTTTGAAATCCCCCCATTTTTTCCTAACTTCCTGCTTACATTTTTAAATCGTTTCTTACCAAGTCTTAAAAGGTTTATTCAATTTTTCCAGCAAACTTTCCACCTTTGAGAAAAACTACGCCATCTTTGAAGTCAAAGTGGTAATCTTAAGCCAGCAACCTTCCTTTCTAATAGATCTTAAGATTAATAATACTTGTGCATTGAACATTTTACTCTTCAAATTTCGAGTTCTTGGATTTTAAAGATCTCGTTTTAAAACAAACATAACAAATAAAATAAAAGTAAACAAATATGAAGTAAATAGCATGTAATAATCCAATATTTAAGTGCATTTGATGAATATCAATCCCAAATAAGTTTGAAAAACTAATACAAGGTCGTTAACTTTTACGTCAGCCAAGTTGAAAATAAATTGCAACTACAGTGCGTGCAAAAAGAAAACAACTCTAAAAACTACCTGTAAACAAAGTTTTCTGATCACGTGTGCACCATGGAGAACGCAAATTTTTTTTGTTGATAGCGACAAAAAATGTGATTCAAAAAAAAAAGCAGCTAAAAGTCTACCAATGAATCTACCAATGTAGATGTACTAAGTATCAATCCAAACAGATGTTTAAACCAGTTGTACAAGCACCTTCGCTATATATTCTCTTTAACATAAAACTTACGACTCTTAAAATGATCGCACAAATATTAGGATGGTAAGAGAATATAATTGATCGTGATATACATATTGCAAATATTTTCAGTTTACTGAAGTGTAGACAGCGAGCGCATTCATGGCTCTCAATTTGTCTTAAACAGAAAAAATAATATTGACCACAATGCAGCATAATTGTAGAGGTATATTGGATTGTTGCTTACGATGTGGTTGATCTTCCCAAACCTGTTCGATATTTAGATTCTGATAGACGACACTTGTCTTTTTGCAAGTGAATTAGTTCAATTAAATTCGCTATTAATCGGTTTGGTTAAATTCACTGGATATTATTAATTTTTTATTAATATGTATGTATAAGTATATATAGGAACTTATATCGCCTTAAATGATATACATAGTCTTAAAACAAATTTTAGTCAAATGCAGCAATTAGTCTATGCGTACTATACATACAGACAGACATACCTACATATGTATGTATGTGGGCTACATAAGACCAATTTGCCAGACTTTATTATACAGCTTATCGGAATTCTAAGATATGATTACTTTAAGCGTGAGTATGCTATTTCAAAGGGCATTTCAAGTTGTGCCTCATTCATTTAGCTCATTTTCGTCTATTGCATTGAATAGCTCTAGACTAACATGAACCAAATATTTTTCGGTCTATCAAATTTGCGTCAAAATTCTAAAACATTTTGGAAAAAGTTGTTGACTTTTTTTTTGTTGGTCGTTACTTTTTAGTATATTTAAATATTTACTAAAACAAAAAGTCCTCACTTTCATATTGCGAAACACCTAACGAAATGAGTTATATTTCATAAAATAAAAAAGCGGAACGTAAAATCGAAAACGCGTACATGTCTCGCGAAACGCGGATCACATGATTACATTACTCTAGATGGTGTTCAGATATAGGACTTAAATGAAAGAATTAGGAATATCTTTTTTTCTTTTAGAAAACGTTAGAAATAATCCAGACCAGTAATATTCGAAATCCTATCACTGGAGTTTAAACAAAAAAAAAATGTTTTCTTAAAAACACGAGTTTGCTTGAAACATTCACTGAAAAATTTTTTTTTTTTCATATTTGTAACGTAAAAATTTCATCAAAAATTTTGCACAGTATTGAAAAAAATCCAGCAGAAAGAGCCAAATAAATGCAAGAACAGGAATAATTCCGATGGCTCAGATTGGTGGTCTCAATCGATCATGCTTAAAATTTTATACGGCATCAAAGTTCACAAAAAGATGTTTATTGCAAATTTATCTTTAGTAATAAGCACATACAAGAGTGTCTTAAAAAAAAAACGTCGAGAGAAAGCAAGAAAGTTTTAGTACGCCAAGTACTATCCAAATCACACCCATATACATTCAAAAATTCAACAGACGTTGATTTTCAAAAGGTACTATATCCATTTTGTGAAATACTAAAGGATTCGAGGAATACTAACCTTAATTTGCTATTTGGATAAAATCTTACGATAGATTGGAATGCAATCAACACTCTAGAATGCAAAGGATTGAAAATGGCGAATTCGCAGAAACAGTACATTAGTCAAGCGCCTGGCAATTGACCCGGACAAGCACGAAATTTCATGTTAAATCCGGGGCTCGGTAGGAATTGAAAAATTTCTGATATTGCTTAAATGTGCTTAAATTATTTTTAAGCACGCACATAAAAACAAAAAAAAATCATCAAATTTTTCCACAAAATATTTTACTTTTTAACATATCAGGGATTTTTTATTTGAGAGGCCCGGGAATCGCTTCTTTATGACATTTCAACCTTGTTTACAAACGACATAGTACAGTGCTGAAAACATGTTTCGATACATTCCTTTGCAGATGACTCACAAGTTTATCTTTCCAGATGCATTGGCCTCGATGAAGACTTTATATAAAGAATAAATGAAGAATTAAGTAGAATCGAGCGGTGCAACCTCATACAATAATTGTGATACTGGATTGCTGCTCTCTGTAATTGCAGATGGGCTGTTAATAAAGTATGTAAGAGTGAAGTATTTTAACATTCACTGTTCTAAAATGTTTTTCCGCTGGGTCTTGCAGACATCATTGAGAACATCATTCCAACTGGGATATTTTACTCAAAAATATTTTCACCCACACAAACTTAAAATAATTTAATTTTTTTTCTTTGTAAACGAAATTTCCTCTCAAAAAAAAATATATACAAATATTTAATTAAGATACCCATGTACATAGCATATATTTAAAAATTTCCCAAGCATAAATTATTGAACGAACATAAGGTAGTTAATTGCTTTTAGCTCAATATACCCGTACCTTATTTGAAATCAAAAGAAATTTCTGAATGGAAAGACAATTTGGATGTTGTTGTAAGTGTACATATCTTGATGGCAGGCGCTGTCGGCCGTGCCGAAATGTTCTTCCACAGCTCCAAAAATAACGCAACAAAGTGTGGCAGCGAAAGCACAATAATTGTCAATAACCTTTCAATGACCTTGACAATTTAATACTCTGAAAATCTATTTCATTTCATCTATTTATTTATGTTTTGTCCTAAGCGTTAGAAGTTTTTGTTGAAAATTGAATGCTCTGTTTGTGGTTCACGGTAGATGGCAGAATGTGGGATATCAAAATATTTGACAATATCGTACTTTTTGCTCTCTTTATAATAAATGTTTGCATTTTTTCTTTTATTCTTAGAATTTGTTATATTATTTGTTGTTATGTAAAAAAAAACCAAAAAGTATTAGCGTTTGTCTTCATAAAAATTAATTCATAAAAGTAAATTTGTTTCTTTTTTTCGCCATGTGCAACAAATCTAGAATATAATTTAAATTACTCTTTATCAAAAATGAAAAGTTTGCAGATATTATGACATTCGCTAAGGACAAATTCATGTACGAGTCTTATTCTAATTACTGAAATAATTTGCAGAAAGTTATATATGCTACGAACAAAAATTATTAACTTCAAATTGATTGGTTCCATTTCATGCTGAAAATAACACTGTCCAACAGTGCCTTTATTAAAAAAAAAATCTTCAAGTTTTTGAGTGCTACATCAAGCTAACATACATACATGTGTACATATTAGGGTAACCAAAAAAAAAGACATTTCGAACCTTGTTTTTTAGCTACATAACCTCAAATATTTCAGAATTCTGATATGATGGGCTGATTTTGAGGCCAAATTCGAGCTCAGCGCAAAAAATTACTTCGGAAAACGACTTTTAAAAAATTTACTTCATTAAAGCTTGAATTTTGGCCTGTTTCCGAGGGTTCTTCATTTTCCTATTACTCTGGTCTTTTGATAAAAAAAATACTGGAACATCGTGACTGGCCAGAATTTCTAACTTAAACCCAAATTTTCACTGTTTTTTCGCTGTTTTCTGGTATTTTTTCGATGTTACAAAGAAACACAGCCACTGTATAGCAAAATAACCATCACCATCGTGTTCAGCAGACTCGAAAATATAAAATTCAATGCCAACTGCCCGTACCTCATACGGTGTTGTCTTTTGGAAACAGAGTTTTAATCACACGCAAATAAAAAGATTAATATTAATATTTTTTAATAAAATTATAAGGGCTTCATTTTTTTCCCTTTCACTTAGGAACATTGAAATCGAAATGTATTTTTTTTGTCACCCTAAAGCCCAATTTCCATGTGATCTTATCTTATCCCATATCAGGGATATCAAATCAAATTTTTGTAAGAAAGAAAAAGCATGCGAACAGAACCTAATGCGCTTGGAGAATGCGAGAGTGAATAGCATACATTTGCCATCTTAACAGCATGTGATGTCCTCCCTGATATTTGATAAAATAAGATAAGATAAGATCACATGGAAATTGGGCTTAATGCATATGTTATGAGTTTTGTTGCTCTGAGTGCTGCCACCATGGGTGCTGTGCACCCCGTGCACCATAGGTATAGCTGGCTCTGTCTACATATAGTAGAAATGCGTCCCTTACTCGATTCTCTCGAAATTCTAAATTAAATCTTATTATTTAATATTGCTTATTAAGCTTATTCCAATAAACTAATTTATACCGGAAAATTGAAAACATACAGTTTTTTTAAGAAATTTTTAGAGTTAAGACTTCTGCGATTTTTTAATGTAGAATACTTTTTTCCGAGGCATTTTAAAGTTTTTCTTATTTCTTTATTATACATGGACGTTTTTTTAAAAATTCATAAAAATTACAAAAATTGTAGTAAGAAGAGGCATTAATTTAAAAACAAAAAGCATCAACGTTCAGAGTTCTGATTTGATGCGAAAATGTTTAGCACATAAAATTTTTCCGCACCTTCCTAGTCTGCCCTTAGGAGTGGAAATCGTGTATCTCAAAAAATTCATATTTCTGATTTTTATGGCATCGGATAGCTTAAGAAATTACGCGACTAATGAACTACTCCAAATGCTGGTATATTAGTCCAAACATAAAATATCTCCGAAGAGAATATTCTCTGTCTCCATTTTACAGGTATTTCAACAAATTGACATTAACAAAACATCAATGGTCTCGAAACTCACTTCCACTGAGATACGCCCTACGTATGATTTCCAAACCAGAAGCTTAGAAGTAAAAGTCATACAGACGTATTACATTTTATCTTATCTCATGCAGTTTGGGTACCTCATACATATGTATGTATGTCATTTAAAAGTATTTTTAAGAATTTCAATATGTATCATATTTACAAAGATACCAATGACTGTTTTCTACAAAATGTATCACGTTCGTAACATCCCTCATAGTATTAGAAATTTTCAAAACATTCTTTATTATATAAGAAAATATTTTACCTATATTCAGAAAAGCTTACAAAATTGATTAACATACATATTATTGAAGCACCGTGGTTTAATTTTGTTTGCCGTGTGGTGGACACAGTACCGAGAATATTATTCAACAAGTGTATTTAAAACGGTAGCGTAATCAATTTCACGTGATTTTTGTTAAATCGAAAATTTGTTATATGATGCATTCATAAGATAAAAAAATAAGTATTTTTTCAAGCTTTAATGACCACATCAAGCATGCCCACGGGATCAAACTGAAATAGCCTGCGCCTGCTGAAATTGTTTACGAAAATTACAAAACAGCTGACGAACAAATAAGTTTAATCTATGTAAATAATGCAGAGATTAAAAAAAAATCTCAATAATTTGGGAGTTTCTAGATCGAATTTAAATGTACTTATATGCGTTTATGTCAAAGAAAAATTGTACACCTTGGAAACGCGAAAACCTTCAATTACAAATCAACTAATTCAAGGACCTATACAAAAGTATTAGGTTTACCAATGAGTGAGATGAGGATATTGGTAAGTATTTTTATGTGGCACGTAGGCTAGATACGTGTTTTCACAAACGTAAACTTCGTGTTCAATTTAAAAAAAAAAAAATCATAAAAAGAGTACATCCGAAGAAATTTTAGTGACCACTGCACATTGAAATAATTAAAAAAAAAAACAAAAATAAAATTAAACACGTTGTTTTGTTTTTGTTCAAAATGGACGATGGTTTTGAGAATCACCCTATACTGCATGTGATAGCTAGAAAATACATATGTATTGTACATATGTTCATGTAAGTATTGTGCTTTGGAATAGATATTTGCTCACTATACTCTAAGCCACGCTCTAGCACATCATTATCATTTTGTAAAAGAAGGCATACAATTTCAAAGATATAACGCTCTTACTACTTGCCGGCATTTGTATATGACTCAATTTTTGATATAACCATTTTAAAAAAAAAATAAAAAATTATACATAAATTAAGTAAATAGTAATAAAATAAAACAAAGAAAAGCACACCCGTCATTAACACTTGTTTAAAACGTGCCCGGCCAATTGCTTCTAGCATATTTAAGATAAGATTTCATGCGAATACTTTTTCGTTTACATTCTCAAATCAATAGAAAAAATGATTAAATGACGTTTTGATTATATTTAAGGGAGGTCACAATGATTTTGCATTGATACTGGTCATAAAAGAGGCTTATCAATGTTTATATATGTATGTATGGTATATACTGTGACTTATACAGTGAGGAAAAAACTAAATTAATTTCTTTTTTTTAATCAAGCGGCTGGTTAATTATTCCAATTAGTTTTTCGCATTTTGAAGTTGAAAGTGGTAGTAAGCTACTGTGGCGCATGAATTCGCTTGCAATTTGAATATCAATTCGATCGATTATGATCACACATAACTGTTGAGTTGAAACATTGATTAAAAAAAAAGCAAAAAATAATCATTTTGTGTACTAGATAGACCTGATAAACAACCCTTTTGCACGGTGACGGGTAAGGGTTGATAGTGTAACTAGCAAATCAAAATCGTCATCGCCATTCCCAGGAAAAAAAAGACAAAAACCCATTTGATTACCTCCCATCACGCCTACTCATAAGACTATTCAAAAAAACAAAAACCTGATCATTTATTCTCGAAAAGTCACCGAAACGGCTTTTTTTTGTTGTTGCCCAATTACAGGTGGTTATCCTCCAGTATGGGTAAAACGAAGGATCCCATCGTAGGTTACACAGTCCTACAACAAATTCCCTTTTTAAAGTTCGAGTAGTGTTTTCATTAGATTTTTGTGTGCTGATTACGGGATAAATTGTCAAAAAATTCCATCACGTAAGGTAAGGAGATGTTCTATTCTAAAAGTACAAGAAACACTTTTTTTGACATATTTGCGGTTATGAAGCACCGTGTTTTTTTTTTTTAAAAACTGTGTTTAGTTTCTTAAAGTACAATTATTTTTCTTTCAAATGATGTTGAATTTTCTGAAATATATTTTTTTCCGCCGAGTTATCGCATTCTCAAATTGTCATGTTTGTGATTTCCCTATACCTGAAAACTCATAGGGACATTTGTATATGAAAGGATTTCAAAATGAACGATAGCTTTTTTTGGAAAAAAAATTCACAGAGCTACATAGCCTCAAATATGTCAAACAACAGTTTTTTTGAACTTTTAGGTTAGAATATCTCAAAATCTTACGTGATGGAGCAATTCTGAGCCCGGATTCGGTGGTTATGGTTTAATTATGGACATTATGATTTCATTTCCCAGCTTCTTATTAATTTTTTTTTCTCAGTGTACACATGAAATACTATCGTATACAGGGAATATTGTTTTATTACCGGCATATTGTGTTGCCAAATGCGAAAGTTTTACAATATAGAAATTTTTTTTGCTGATTTAGTACTTCAAACGGCGCCATTATCGCTAATCGGTTATTATTTGTCTAGAATGCAACATATTTTTCTATAGATAGAATTATTATTTTTTTTTTTTTAAAAACGCATCTTTGCACTTGGTTTGCGGTTTAATTAGCGAATCAATGCTGAGTGCTTAATGCTATGCGCGTGCTTTGCTTGTAAGAACTTTCCTAATCAAAAGTACTTACATTTGTTATTGCATTGAAGACTGTAAGTTATCAGTTGTTTGCGACTTTGTTTAATCATTTCACATACAAAATAGAACATTTATTTGATCCCAAACAGTTCATTACATGAAATTAAAGTTTTGATATAGTTTATTTCCATGTAAAAAAAAGTCTGTGCTAACTTACATATATATGTGCATATCTACATCAACTTAGCCATTGTAGCACATAAAAACAACAAATAACCTGAAGGTTAGGTTCAGTAAAGATCACAAACATATTGATATCGTCGTCTTAGGTCTTATTGTTTATACTTATAAACTTGAAGTTGAGTGAGATTTTTCGTAAAAGAAATATTCTGAAGTAGCGTTGTCACGGGCGTATAGAGTAGTGAAATCCGAGCAATAAATTTCAAAATCCAGCCAAAACTGAATGTATCAGGAAAGATTATCGTCCCATTTGAATCTTTTTCTGAAGTTCCTTCTCAAGCCACTCAGTGTCAATACTCATTACTTACATTGTCTTCATATGTCAAAATCACCGTTATGTTATTGTTTTCTCGATTTGTTTTGCTTTTGTCTTATCGGCTGTTCTGTTTTCAGTAAGCTAGAAACAGGGGATACATAGGACGTTGAAATTGTTATCAGTTAACCTTGTGGTCATATTAATAAAAGTATGAGCTCAAATATTTTTAAGTCCTCCCACTTTCATTCGGTCCTGAAAGGGTTAAACAAATATTACTCTTTAGTTTTTCTGATGCTAATAATGTCGTAAGCACCAATTTATAGGATAAAGGTAGAAAGTTCCACCTCTTCACTTTCCAAGGTAATATACATCGAGGTTATTCCTGTTAGGAAATAATTTCATAGTTATTTTCATAAGCGTGCAGAAAACAGATCAGACTGAAGAGGGTATAAACTACGATAGTTGATAGAAAATGCATACGACAGCTTACTGTACTTGGTAAGGGGCCGTCCATTAATTACGTGAGATGTTTTTTGAAAATATGGACCCCCCTCCTCTTGGTGAGATTTGGTGAATTCTGGCGGGACCCCCTTCCCTTCCGTGAGACTATAACAAAGTATACTCTCTGCATTATAACGTTGAAGTGAGATTTTCATTGACTCCCTCCCCCTCTTGGTGAGATTTTGCCGGACCCCCACCCCCTTATTTTGACTTACGCAGTTAATGGATGACCACTAATGACATTTTAAGATGCTATAACAATATAACAATTCGTAAAAAATTTTGTTGCTAAAAAAAAATTCGGCAGTCATTTAGTATCAAAATTTGGATGATGCCTTCGCATTATACGTATACTTCGTATATTTTAGATATGATAATTCATTTTAAACAAAAAGTTATGGAAAAAGAGTATAGCAGAGCAAAATAAGCAGATTAAAGTAGAACATTTGGATAACCGGAGCATAACCATTGAAGAAAGCATGACATAAATATAGCTCATTAACGTAGAGCTTGGAATAAAGCAGAGGAAGAGGCTGACCAAAATACTCTTGGTGACGAATAATGTTAGCGAAAATTGGTGTCTTTAACGTTGCTTTACTTTACACTGTCTACAATGGAAATAAGCTTAAAATCTTTAAGATTTTTTTTAATATCCTCTCTAAGCATATGTATGTACGTAATGTGCTTTTAGTTCGGGAGTTGATAAAACAAAATTAGCGTACAAAATGCCTAACCAGCAGAGACCTTTGTCATCAACAGATGAATCATAGCTAAGATCAAAACTGCGATCAGCTGATGAGTTGTTGGCGGTGAATAATTGCAAGAATGGTGAAAAATTTAATCCAAAAGAGTAGGTGCTAAAGTGGGATATGCGCAAAGATCCTCAATATACATCTTAATATTTTTCCATTAATTGAAGCATAAAATATGCAAGAATCAGTGCAAGTATACCAGTCTTGAGACAGTTAACAAAGTGAAGAACCCGTTGATTTTTGAATATTATGTACAGTATGATGGGCTCTTCAATTCATAAGGTACTAAGGAAATGACATACACATGTATAGTATAGTATAGAAGGAGTTACATATACATATGTAATTTAAGGAAGATATGAGTAAAAAATATACTAATATCTCGAGAACAATTTTGATTAATAATAACCAATGGTGGGCACTAACATGCATGCGCATTTTGTTTCCATGTAGTGGTACAACAACCATATGAAGTTCTACTCCGCTGAAGTAGAATTGAATCGTTGTTGTGCGCTCACATTTGTATACGTATACACAAATGCTCTCCCGTTACTCTCAATTACGCTCTCGTTAGAACTTGCAGAAGAACTTGTGCCCACCTATGATAATAACTGACATGTTAGAATCAAGATCTTTACAAAGTTTTAAAGAATGACTCAATTAGGCGTTATATTCAATCGATAGCTTCAAGAATAGTACATACATATTTACAAAATAAATTAAATATTTTTTTGAAATCATTCCTTCCTATAGTTGAATTAGTGCTATATTACATGATCAAATAAAGTGCACCCGATCAGTACTTTGTATTAAAAAATTTTTAAAAATTCTCTGCCTAAGCGAAAGTGCATTTTTCTCTTCTGCCAAAATATGAGCATATATATTGTGTATATATTGTTTTTGTTTTGGTAGTGCCATATTCATGTTTGTAGGTCTCTAGTTTATTGGCATTGCTCCACTTTCATTAGATAAAAAAAAAAAAAACATTTCTATTGCATCTTCAAAGGAGGTGTGCGAAAATGATGCAGCTGTAGTTGCATTTTGTAGTTTTTGCCACTTGCTGTTTGTTGCAATTGATATAAAGAAAATAGAAATAAAAACAATAAATAAAGAAAACATTTACTTTTGAGTAATTAATTTACTGTTGTTGTTGTAAACAGTAGTTTTTTAAAAAAATTAGTTGAATGCTCTTATTCGCTATACAATCAAAAATCTGTTAAAGAAACAAAAGAAAAACGAAATAAATTGAAAATTAAAGCAAAACTACACAAATGTCGTAATCGCCGAAAAAAAAAATTATAGAATATTTTTTCTGGTATGGGGAGATCAAATAAGTAAGGTTATTAGATTATTGAATAATATTTTTTTTTTTGATAAATTATGGCAGATTACATCTAAGAATTATATGGCAAGCCTCACGGAAGTCCCACCAGAACTCACCAAATCTCACGAAGGGGACGGGGGGGATTCCGAATTTCCAAAAAAGCACATGACGCAATTTATGGACGTCTCCTAAAGTACCTTACCCAGATCGCATCACTTATGCCTCCTGACTCACTGATTATCAAAAATGAGCAATACCATCAAAACGGATGCGGGGTCAGAATATCTTAAGATCACTTAACATATAAAAACATTGGCGGTCACAATCTACAGACGGCAAATAATTTCAAATATTTTGATAAAAATGTTACTGTATGCGGTGGTACCACAATTTATATCGTATATCGGATAAGATAATAAGCTAGAGCTGTTTCTGACATGATGTATGTACACAATGAAGCGCAACAACAAAATGAGCTTAAAAATCAAAAACATAAATACTATTGTCCAACCTGTCAGGGCTGCACCGTAAGCGTGTTGAATTTGTGGGAATAAAGACATTTTCAATTTTATTTTTACAAATATTTTTTTTGGGAGGGTCTATTTCCTTTTAATATCTAATTAATAAATATATTAATAGTGGAGGCTCTCAAGAAATCAGAAATATTGCAGTAAGGACAATGGAGTAAAATCATTTACTAGAGAGGGAAGGGGGTGGCTGCCCCGGGCGCAACCATTTGAGTGAAGGAAAATGGTTCTTGGTTTTTCTCATACTTTCTCATTTCTAAGGAATTTTAATTACCCATAAAAAAGATAAAATTAATAAAATAAAATAAAAAAAAAAATCACACTTATTGGACACTTTTTCAGTTTCGCTTAAATTAATTATATTATGGTATATTGAGTTACATAATGGGTTTACAAAGCGTAACCAACCATATTAAAGCAAATATAAGTACCAACCGAACTCAAAAGAAATACAAAAAAATTATCGGATATTTTACCTAAAGAAACTATTCATAACCAAAAAAACCTCCAAAAGCTTAGATTTTGATGACCAAAATAAGGTCATTCATAACCAAAAAAACCTCCAAAAGCTTAGATTTTGATGACCAAAATAAGGTCATTCATATTGATTGTTTTTCTAAAAATTATTTTTTAAGTAGTAAAAAGAAGTACAAAAAAGTACCAAGGAGTGCATTTGCCTGTATTTCGAAGAACGCAGTACAACGGCTCAAAAAAATGTAATGTACTCCCAAAAGAAGTACGGTTGGTCACTTGAGGTGCATATTGATAGGAGTGTAGGCTTACCCATATAGAATTTGACTAGCTGAAACCAAATTCGGCATTAGAAACAGACCTGGAAAACTTAAGAGTCCGTTAATCACTTGAACAGACTTTAAAATGGGTTTTCAAAACATGTATGTATGTAAACAATTTTAAAAGCATTACCTTTTTGGTAAAAACAGCTTCTAGAATCCGTTTTAAGAACCCATATGACCCACTTTTTTTTTGACAAACTTTTTACTTGCTTTAAGGCTTCAATCTAAACAGCTAAAAAGACTATTAGCTATAGTAGCTATATAGTATACTATTATTAGGGGGGAAAGAAAGAAGTAAGCAAAAAAGTTGATCAAAAATTTTTCTTTAAACTTTTTTCCGATTCAGACGAGGTGTCCGTTTTTTTTCAATTCTTTCAATACAAATTTTTAAACTGTTTTGTGTGGCTTACCGATTTTCTGGGGCTCCAAACTAATTTCTTACCTCGAATTCGTAATTATTTTTTCAGACTTTAAACACCATGGAATCGTTGCGTGTAATTTCATTGTTTTTTTCATCGACTTATTTTTTGAAACAATTTTTTTTTTTAATTTTTGGTGGATTTTGCCTACCTACACACATTTTCTTTAAAAAAATAAAAAAGTGCCAACACTGTTAGGCACTAACAATAACTCAACCTGAAGCGTTCTATGATGTATCTAACCTTTGATTGTCAACCACCCCCACCTGAGTTATCTTGTTGCGAGGTTTGTGTTAATAAACGCTTATCATTGCCTAATTTCGGGTGTAGATTCTTGTGACCTTGAAAACTGAATAAGAGTTCGCAAAAACAATTTTTTTTCCACTCACCTTTGGATCCTTCTCGTAGTAATGCTGCTGTGTGCGAATCCAACGACCAACCATATTATCCTTGACAGTATTGGCCAGCGCAAAATAGTAATCGCGTAAGGTAGCCACATTGCGATCCTTGACCAGGGTATAGTGGAGATGACGATTGAAATTCTTCTTCACCTCTGTGACATTGCCTACTTCAGCGATACCACGTACACTAATTTGCTTACGACGATCCGCATCCGATTGGGGTTTCGACATTTTTATGAATTTTTTCCTGGATTTGCTTAAATCCGAAAAAATTGGCACTTTTTCTTTTAAGGAAAAAAAAATTTAAATTATTGCTTTTCTGTTTCAAAACCCAAAAATGCACCACCGACGAGTTAGCGAAGCGACAACAACGACAGCGAAATGACTACAACCGTTTGATACGAACTCTGGAGCACTTCTCAGTTGTTTCGAGCGCGTTGTACACTGTATAAAGTATGGCGAGCCAAAAAGAAATCCCAATCATTCGTTGGGGAAGAAATTCTCACGCTCCAACACACTCACTTTGCTCCAAAACTTCTCTTAATTCGCGCTCTCCCTCTTATTAATTTCTGCAGTTGTTGTTTAATACACACGATGCGAGAGTTAAGCAGCACATACACACACACATAGGTCTCATATACACTACGTTTTCTGATGTCTTTTCTTTTATCACTTGCTATTTGCAGAGTTTCTTTAAATTAATTTTAATTTAAAAGTTTAATTCGCCGTCGTTTTTATCAGTTTCACTTCAACTTCTGGCCTTAGCACCGGTGCCTTCACTATGGCGCACGTTGGAATCAATTGAACACTTTTTCAGCAGTTTGGTTCTCCCGTTGAAGTTCTCTTCAAAAGTCGGTCACCTTGTCCGAAGGTCATACATGCGTATACAGAAGAGCTATAGCAAAAGAAATTGTGATTTCATACTTTGTTTTGTTTTGAGGGGGTGTGGGGTGGCAGCTATGGTGCTGCCATCTACTGTTGATTAGCCATTAGTCAGCTGTCATTTGCTATTCGTACCATCAGTTTCATTTTACTTTCACAGAGGGCGCTTTTGAACAAAAAAAAAAATATAGGGTAAAGTCACTTTAAATTGTTAAAGGTCTTAGCAATGCGTTTTGAGTTCGGAAAAAAATTATTATTTTTAATTTTTTCATTGAACAAAAATTCACTAAAATTTTTGATTAATATTTTGTTCAAAGGCAATGAAATCAAATCAAACTCTGTTGCCTATTGAATAATTGGCAATCAATCAGCGTTGGCAAGTTGAAAATATGGAATTCCTGGCCTTACCAAAATAAAAAATGGCGAAGAAATTTGAAGACCTTCGGTTTTTTTAGTCACATTAAATGTTTTTGTGGGGATCCCTTTTTTGTTTTCGCTAAATAAAACATAAATAATACAATATCTAGCTTTTTCAGCAGTTTTAGAATACCTACAGAGCCTGCGACTTTGACATGCAATTTCGTCCCTGGAGTGGTCAAAACCGGGCCACTTAACAACCTTGCGATCAAAGAAATATTCGGTGGTCAATTGAATAGCGACTAGAATAATTTGGCGTTTTTCTGTAATTCTAAATAATACTCAAAAAATTAATAATTTTGAAAAAGGAAGATGTAATAATAACGTCCAAGTGCAACAGCCCAAAAAGTTTCTTGGCCTAGCTTATTTCTAACCGATAACCCGTAGTGTTCATTTCGGTTACACAAAACGGCGAGAACAGTACGGCGATAATTGAGAAAGCAAATTATACATTTGAGGCATTGCCAGAAGTTTGTCCGACCTCAAGTATTGAGTACCCGGGTACTTAAGAACTTAATTGATTTTTGATTAATTTCATAGCTACGTTTTGTTTGAGTTAAGTATTTAAAAAACTAGTGGTAATAATGTGCTCAGTCTTAAAATTTTTATAATATAAGATCGTGGATTTTAATTCATTCGTCCAGTTTGAATTTGCAATTGTCATTATACATATAAGGTTATCACTTTTTCCCAAAAAAAAACTGTTTACTTTTACCATTTTATGGAAAAATAATTTTATATTTGGAAGGCTGTTAATTCCTTATTTTCAACTTGGCAGCTGAAAACCTAACGCTAAACTCTTTCGCTAACTAGTTGATTTGCATGCCTGAAAGTATGCAATTTAACTTTAATGCAAAAGCACTGTGGATAGCGAAGCCGGTACAATTATACTCCTAGACGAATTAGGTGATATTAAAATTCTTCAAAATCTCACCAAAGAGATATAACGCACACAATAACATGACTTTATTTATATATTTTTTTTTTAAATTTTATTGAATTAATTTTTAATACAATATAAGAATCCATCTGTTTTATAGATGCACTTCTAGACATTTCTCTATTTACGAATTTCTTACTGGATAAAATTTGCATACGATTATCATGCTACTCCATCAATTTGATATCCTGTAAATACATATTTAAGAAATTTTTTATTGAATTTTAAACAAGTATTTATTTGCGTTTCTATAGAAAAATTTGAATTGGTTTTTTTTTATTAAAAAAATGTGATTTTTTTAGTAATTTTATACCACTGTTATTTACGCACTAACAAATATACTTTTAATTTGGTTTTATTTTTTTTTTTCAGTAACAACACTTTATTGTTGTTATGTGAAGTACACTGCATGCATATGCTAATTATGTAGGTTTTTTTTTTTTATATATTAATATGTAAATGCTTAATTTAAGATGATCTTGATTTTGTGTAAATTCTTAAATTGTATGTGAATAAAGCTTTTCAAAAATAAAGGTGAAATAATCTAATTAAGAAGCATTAACTTTCTTTTTACTTTTAAAGTTATATTTTCCTTCTTTTTTTTATTTTCTGTTTGATTAATTACTAAGTATAATAAACAATGTATGCAAAAATCTATAAAATTTTTTTTATGAATATTTAGTTTAATTTTGTTTTTCATTTGCAAAACAAAAACAATTAAACAACAAACAAGTTGAAAAGGCATTTTAAGGTAAATAAAGCTTAAATAGCGTATTACACTTAGTTATTGTAATTTAGTATTACGCCGCAAAAATTAAATTTTTTTATGTATTAAATATTTTTCATTTAAAATAAATAGCGTTTCTATGAAAACTTATTTTCCAGACGTTCAAAAGGACGAAAAGCTGTTGCCATCTCAATTTGTATTTTTAATAATAAAATTTGTAAATTTAAAATATTGTGATTTAAATATATTAAGCAGAGTTTTACAAATATGTTATATGCAATTTAAAAGTTTCCTTTAAGCAATTAGATTTTATGATGTACCATATTTTTTTTTATTTCAATGTATGATATTTATTCTGAAATAATGTGATCAAGTTTTATTTTTTGTAGATCTTGTTTATGTACTATATAAGTTGATTTTTTTTTAAATTATTTTATTTAAAAGATTTTTTTTTTTTTTTTGCTGTTAAAGGTAAGAGCTTATATTGGTATGCATTTTAATTTGGGTAAGCTTAGATTTCACTTTTGTTTCAATCGTAGGCCCTATAAAATGTCGATACCAATGCAAAGATATTTTCATCACACTGCCATATATAAGTACATATGTGTATAGTATTAAATATGAGAAAATCAAAAGCATATATGTGTAAAATTAAAAGTTAAATTTTAAGATTTGTATGCCTGTGTTCCATCGTTACCAACGTCTCTACTTTTTGTTATTCTTGAAATCAACAAATCAACAGGACTGTTGTTATGCAGGCGATCACGGTCACAATTTATTGTTGCTTTCAGTGTAGTTTAGAAAAATGTGTTTTTTCTTAACAACGGTGATCACCTGCGTAACAATAGTCTTCCGGAACTTTTTTTTCTGCGAAGAAAATATAAGAAAACACTGCATTTAATTTCCTTAAGAACTTAATGTTTTTGGGGGTTCAATATAAAATAGGAGCAGAACCGCCTACAAAAAAAATAACAATTTGTGTGCCTAGTTTTGTAAACATCGATCCATTACAACCCTTGAACACTTTTGCGTCGAATTTTTCTTCTTTGTCCCTCTGCATGATGTTCCGCATAGAATGCAGTCTTAAATTTTTTGGAAATTGTCGATAGTTTCAAAAGTACCTAAGGAATAGTGACGCACGGTCGTTTCCTTTTATTCAAGGAAAAATGAATAGAAAAGTCTTTCATAATAAGCAATATATTATAGCTACAAATATATAACATCTTACTATCAAAAGACGCAAAGCGCGTTGTTTTTCCAGAAAAATAATCGAGCTTAAGGAGGCTTACGGCAAGACAGTCTCACTTATAGAGAAGAGCAAATGAGAAAAACTTCTCCACGTTCTTGCTTATAGAGGATTTTGGGGGGTGGAAATGAGGGAACATGGATCACTTCTCACCTTAGATTATATTTTATGAATTTAAGCCTTCCAGCACATCAGTAGGTATTCCCTGATGGCTGATTTCGAACGTTAGCGGATGCATTTTGATTCAGTGTTAGTTTTGGTGTTAAACATATTCCAATACACCTCGCTTATGGCTTGTCGCTTAAAGCTGTAGTTTTGATTCAATGTTTGCGACTTTGCAACAGTATCTTGATAACGAAACATATGCATTGAAATTTAATTCATAAGAAATTTTCATGATATTGAAATTTTCAATGATAATGAAACTTAACTTTAGTTTAAGAATTCTAATTTTACAAAAACAAATCAGCATGAGTTATGAACTTTTAATCAAAATTAAATAAGCATTAGCGCTTAAGCCATCAAGTATGCATAGCTAAGTTTAATTTGCATTGACATTGAAATTTTCCATGGTAATGAAACCTTTCAATGATTAATAAAGTAAACTAGCATTATGTTAGAAGACTTTAATTATTATAATAGTAAGCCTACATGAGTTTTAAATTTTTAATTTTAATGAAATTGAGCAAACATTAGCAATCAGATTATTAAATATTACGAAGTTAATTTGCATTGGCATTGAAATGATCATTTATAAAATTAAATTTGCAGTGTCGTTGAGATTTTAAATGAAATGCAAAGAAGGTTCGATCATCGTTTACCGTGAAATGATTTTGCATTTTATATAAAGAACTTTGAATTATTCTATTTAGCTGACATTATCATTGGAATTGAACTTGCATTACCATTGAAATTTCCAATGATAACATTGAACTTGTATTTTTTTCGCCCTAATTTATAATGGCCAATAAAATGAAATTGCATTAGCAGCGTATTTTTATTAAGCATTAGTATTGAAATTACAAATTATAATGAAATCTTAGGCATAGGCATTCCAGTGTTGTTAATGAAATTCTTTAAGAAACAATATAGAAACAATAGAATATACATTTAATTTTCATTAAATTTTTCATTTGCTTGTTAAGAACCAAAGCTAATGTTGCTGTTGAACCTTTATCTGAAAATAAACATATGTATTTTAAATAAATATAATACAGAAGAAAAAAAAAAACATAAATTATTTTTCTAAGTTTTGTTCACATTTATAATTTTAATTCTTTATTAATTTTAATTTAATAACTAACATTAAACGCTTTTACAAATTTCACACATTTTAAGAAAAAATGTTTCATAACTCTTGAAACTATGCAGTTACATAAAAATTATGGTTTTACTCTTGAAATTCTTGTTACTGCTATACTTTTCTTTGTTGTTGTATAAGAATGAGAACAACTTGTGTTTGTTCTTGTTATTAATAAAAAAAAATTTAAAAAATTACTTGCATACAAATCTAGGAATCATAAATAAAAATCATAAAAATTGTCAACAAATTAAACTTAAAAGAAACAATAAAAACTTTTTTTCATGTTGTTTTGTAAAAAATATTTAGTTTTACTTTTATTAAGTTTATTCAGTTTACAAAAAAAAAAAACAGTATTTTCGTTTGAAAGTTTTGCTGCTTTGCCTTTCTTTTGTTTAAGAATTCAAAAAATCGTTCGTTTCTCTATTTTTTTTTCAGTTAATTTCAATGTAAAACAAACAGTTTATTTTGTTTAAAATAATAAAAAATTAAAATACAATTTTTAAAAGAATATCAAATTTTAGTAAAATAAAAGTTCGCGCAATAAAAATTTGCATTTTTTCTTTAGTTAATTTATTTTATGAAATAAATTTTTTTAAAATATATTATACATATTATATCAGAAGAAAAAGAAGCAGCAGCATACAAAGCAGATAAAGCGCGAGCAGTTTCATAACTACAAAATAGGTATGTTTTTGATTATTAACAAAGATTTTAAAAGTAAAAATAATTACCAATAATTAGTATAGTAGTAAAACTCAATCAAGTTACTAAAATAAACACAAGAATTTTTTCGTTTTTAGTATTTTGCATTAATTATTTTCTTGTTCATTTATTTATAATGTAGAAATAATAAATTTATTTTTATCGAAAATAATAATTGGCTGCTCTGCAATAGCTTTTTTTTAATGTTCTTCTATGCTGTTGTTGTTGTTGGTATTGTTTTTATTTTCATATATTGGTATGTTAAAATTTTTGCTTTGTGTGTTTTTATTTTTGTATTGAATTGTTGCTTTTAATCTGCTTTCTTGCTCATATTTTAAATGTTATTATGATTTTCTTTATTTAATTATATATATTACTCGTAAATTGTTAAGTTGGATTTTTCTTATTGCAATAATAAAGTGTTGTTAAAGTTGTAGAGTCCTTACTGCAATTACTTATCCTTGTCTGTCTCTGCAGCAATGGGTTTCTTGTTGCCAATAGGTATGGCAACCTTAATTCTGCAAGAAAAACAAAAGACAATTCTCTTTATTGAAGAAACATTTATAAATTGTTTGTGTTACTTACTTGTCAGTAATTTCTGTCAATTTGCTTCGTACTAAATCCAAATAAGTATCGATCGACTGTTTGTTATTCTCATATACCTTTGGTAAGGTGAACAACGAGACGAAAGCTATGGAATTAAGAAAAAGAAAAAAATAGTTACACTCATTGTTCATTTAATGTTATTGGTACAAAAAAAAAAAAAATAGCCAAAATTTTCTACATAGATAAATAAGATTTTTTTTCTTGAGTTAAAGTGCCAATTGTTTTTTGGTCTATTCTATAAATAACAAAAACTAGTTTTAGATTTATAATTTTTTTAAATTTCTTTCGAGCGAGTGACGCTTATAAATAACACAGTCCTATAAATTAGAACTTTTTTCCCCATTTTTCGACTTTAGTGCTGATTTATTGTGGTTTGGGATACCCTGAAACCGAATCCAGGCTCTGAATTGCTCTATCACATAAGGTTTTTAAGATATATATGGAATCTTCTAGTGCAAGTCTTTCTCTTTTAAATGCTGTTGAGTTTTCTGAAATCCTTTCATATACAAATGATTCTAATGAGTTTTCAGGTATAGGGAAAATCACAAAATGAAAATTTCAAAATGCGATAACTCGATGATTTTAGAAAACTTAACGATAACCCCAATTCAGAAAACCCCAAATATAAAATGGAATAGTCTTGCTATGATTTAAAAAACATATGACCGGTTTTGACAATGTTTTTGTACTGCTTATCTGGTCAATATTAAAGCCCTCAATAAAATAACAAAAAATATTAATTTCGACCATAAGTCAAACTATTCTGTTTTCAAAAACCACTGCTACTTTAGATCTTGAAAATCCTAACAACAAATAACAATGAATTTACTATGTTGCTAATTCTTACAAAAGAATCCCGTAATGCAGTCGTGTACCAACCTAAACAGCTTGTTTTGAAAGCTCTATTTTCTTTTTGCTCGTATATGCAAGAAATAGAAGACATTCTAAATGAAAATGGCTACTCATCATTATGTAGAATCTAACTTAATCTTTGAATTTTGTGAATATATTGTTGCAATTGAATTAACTTACCCAAAAGAACCAGCGTCATGCCATTAAACCATGCGCCAATGTATGTCAACACCCACAGAATGACACCAAATTTAATTGAATCAACTAAATCTTCAACAAGGAATAATCGTCTCAATTCAGCGGTGAATCCATTTACATGTGCAACAGCAACACCAGCAACATTTTGTATTTTCTCTTGTGAAAGCGTTAGATCAACATCAAGATATTCTCTGTAAGGCACAAGTAATTTGTATTGTTTTAATAAAGAATATTATAAACTTAAATTTGATTGCTCCACACTTACTTGAAGGGATGTCCATCATTTGTCTTTTGTATGGCTTGCATAACAGTCTTGTAAATTCTGAATGCGATTGTGCCAGACAATAACAATAGCGACAAGTAGGCGAATACAATAATTACAGAGTAGCAGGATATTGCCAAAAGGGTTACTAGGCCAGCACCAAAGACAATACCGGATTTTTTCACATCACGCCAGTAGATGAGGGACTCAACTAAAAAGAGATGAAAAATAAATAAATTTTTATTAGAAATTTGTTCGAGTTGATATTTATAAAGGGCATATTTGAATGCTTCATTATCATGTATTGTAATAATATTATTCGGCTACCGTGTTGTAAGTCTGTTGCGTTGTAAAAACTATTACATTCGATACGTTTACAAAATATTGAGATAAGGTGAGTATTTTTTCTTAAATATCGGGTATTTACAATAATATTTTAAGTCATTATATGTTTAATTTTTTAAGTCCTTTAATTTGGTAAGTATTACCGCCGATTCACGATTCGTCTTTAATTTTCAAGCCTGAAAATATGCTATTATAATTTAAATTAAAACAAAAACATCTAGCCTGTTTTTAATGAATAATTAATCACATGTATAAGAATCGTAGAAGAAGAGAAGAATTTGAGTCGAATCGAGATACATAAAGTATCCCTCCCTTAAAGTATTTTTGCAAAAAATTATATTAGCTTGACCACTTGAACCACTTGAAGAAAGTTTATAAGAAACTTTTGACTTTGCAATTTTATAAAATCAGAACAGCAGTCTAGTTGTGGGACATACATATAAGAATTCGAAAATTATGAACCAATGTTTCTTACAAATAAATTTTGATCAGCTAAAATTTCTATATTTACAAGTTGTTACAAGCGTCAATTACTCGCATTCACTTGTGTAAATAAAAGACAGTTATTTCAAAATGAATGACGTTTATTAACGTGATTATATGCATATTTCACAGCAATAAATAACACAGGTTTGAAAATGTACATACATATGTATTCAATATGTCATCGCTTTTTATAGTGAACTAATTCCGTCACGTAAGAAATTTGTGAGATATTTTCGCTTAAAAGTGTGGGAAATTTTGTTTTCAGACACATTTGAAGTTACCTCACGCTTACAGGAAGTTGTTTCCTAGTGCAATAAAACGACAAGAAAATTTTACTGGAATTTTTCGCTTTTGACCTTTTCAGTAGAATGCTCCCTTACCGCGATATTGTGTTCAAATTTGAGGTATCTTTTTAAATTTTAAATAAAAGACATAAATTGTGTGAAATTTGTAACTATTTTCATTGGAAATTAAAGTACATTGGTTCCGGTCCAAGTGAATTTCTCTGCTAGCTCGACAGGCAGTCAATCTTTTACCAAAATTTTGATTAACTTTTTCGCATTATGATGGTTCAATTAGTGATATTTGCTCGATGATGTTGAAAAGTTTATAAACTTTACTCTTCAAGAAACCTCATAAGAAGAAATCCGATGGTGTTAAATCGCATGATCTTGGTGGCCAATTCCAATAATTTTCTTGGAAAAGTTCTCATTTTCATATTGTTTTTCTTGAACGGCGACGAACTGATATCCTTGGCTTTTCAGCAATACTGTGCTCTAACAGCAAACAGTATGTATTTCTGTGGCAACAAGGAATAACAGCTAAAGTTGATCTGTGATAACAAAGCAAAGTAGTATAAGTTACATGATTATACGTAGAGTTTATGTTGCCTTGTGATCACAGATCGACTTTAGCTGTTATTCCTTATGGCCACAGATATTAGACCGAAATTAGGGAACTTTTATCACTTTTGGGCTGGAACACCAAAAACTACTTTGAAACTGCTAAATCGAGTTCAGCATCGCACGATGAAACTATTAGGGGTTGAGAATGCCATATCAACTATTGGTTTCCTTGCGCACCGACACACCTACGAACGTTTTCACTAACAGCTGTGACATCGATAAATTCAAGGAAAATGTTTACCGATACTAACTCATTTACTTATGCACCCCTCTCCCCTTTCCAAATCAAAAATTAAATTAAATATATATATTTATCTATCTGAAAATTATGCTGCAGCAGAAAACCGCCGCAACTTTTGATTGATTTTTCGCTCATAACTCTATTTGCTAAATCGATGTTTAAGCATAGAAAACAGGACATATGTGAAGAAAAAATTTTGAAAAGTTTCTCTCAAGTTTTGATCAATGTAATTAAAGAAGAAAACTTAAATTTTTTCATACCACATTTTTAATAAAAAGTGGATTTGAAAAAAAAAAATTAAAATAGAAATATCCAAATTTTAAGAACCCAACAACAAAAATATCATATGCAGATCACGAATGCTTGATATACGAGCATATAAGTAAGTAGTTTTGTCTCATAATTTAAATCATTTGTAGGAGTAGCTGTAGAAGGTGGGCCGCAAAAAATATAAAATAAATAAAACATATACAATAGAATATATGGGGAGGAACAAAATGAAATTTGAATTGAAAAAATAAATTCTCAAAATATATGTATTTATGTACGTGTCTAAATTTTAAGAAAGAATATTGCAAATATCAGCTAAGAGGGTTACAGTTGTTGTAGTTTTCTTAAGACAATTATGCAACACGACGACATCCTCAGCTGGCATAGCGAAAAACTTTTCAAATAAAAGAAATTGAGTTGAACAGGAACCACTACTTATGAGGTGGCAGCAAATTTTATGTGACACACAATTTATAATATATATATTTTTTTTTAATAATTATATATTTTTCGTTTTCAAATTAATTAATTTAAAATTTTAATTCATAATGTATATACAATGTAAATTGCTTTAATTACTTGTTTTTTCTGTCATTTTGCTCACTGTCAAACTTTTAGACTTTTAAAATATGAAATAAATATGAAAAAACACAATTCGATTTTCATACGTTTCTTTTTTTCTTTTTTATATCACAGACTTTAAATAAAATTTAAAGAAAAAAATTTTCTTTATTGAACTGCACCGCGCCAGAAACCAAAATAAATGCGTGTGGGAACGCGGCAGAAAACCGTACGGAAATGAATTTTCTTTTTTACGGGTGCTTCTTTACTCAGCGGTTGGCTTTATATATAAAATTTTATTTTTTTTTCCTGTCCATTTCTTAAATGTATATAATTAAAAATACTACTTTATTATTATAAAAGAGCGCACAAAAGAGCACAAAATTATTTAAGTTGTTTTTTTTTTTGTTCTGCGTGAAAAGTTAATTTTTATGGTTCAACGCTACTTTTCGAGATTTTTTTCATTTTCTTTTTGGAATTTTATTGTTGAAAATTATTGTTTAATTAGTTATCCAAATAAGGACCAAGTACTATAAAATAATTAAGAAAAAATAAGTGAAATAAAGTCATAAAAATTTGTATTTTTAAATAAAAGTTTCAAACAAATTTACATTATAAAGGCACAAATCAAATCCAATAGCTTTGATATTGCCTTAGAAAAATTATTTTGTTGAGTGGGCGTGATTGAAAACTAATTTTGCTTTTCTACACTCATTATATTAAAGTCATAAATTGGTGTTACGTGCTCTAGCTCTCTAGTAAGAGAAAGGAGCGAACAGTGAGACACTGCATGTTTTGTTTGTTTTCCATACCTTATAATTCAGTTTTTCGCACTCGAATATATCTGCTCTAGGGAGAGTCAACATTGGAGAAAGAGAGCGCCAGTATTTTATGAATTGATTTATATATTTATTTAAATAGTGGAAATATTCAGATGAGTAAATCAGTTTTTTTCCTAATATATTTTTATTATCTGCTCTTTACAGTTCAGTAAAGATATGCAGCAAAAATCTTGAGTTTTTTGTGTAATACGATTTTTTTACAAAAAACACAAAGTGCAGAAAAATTAAACATTTTAAAAAGACAAACAGTAAAATACTGAGCAGTGCTAAAATATAAGTCACACTGTCAGATATATATCAGATTTTCCAAGGACCATATTCCTAACAAATTTTGATAGCTGTTTTGCGCCTACATTTTGTATTTTCCTTATAAAATCTAAATCAGTTGACGATGAGATGATTTTCAAGATTCTTCAGAAGATGATTCCATCTAATGAAAGCACTCCAAATAGAATATATAAGGTTACATTGTTGAATCCTGTTGCAAACATGGGTGGCCAACGGTTTTTTGAGTCAATATTTGTTAATAAAGATTACAGCTTGACATGTAAGCTAAATGATAGAGCTTGAAGTGCTTAAATTGAATATATAAAAAAAGTTTGCCCATGGGTGGAACCCATGTTTGGGACAGGATTCGACCAGACAACCCTATATATTCTATTTCGTAGACACATATATTTTTGTCAGTATGGGAGGTACCACGCAAATTTATTATATCGAGGTAAAGTACAGCTATAGTTTACCTCAGTTATAAACGCTGCCTAACAGTATAAGACTTTCGAAATTTAACATATGGAGAAGATCTAGAATTAGATTTTGTTTGTATGTATGTTATAGAAGGTATTATTAAATAAATGTATCCACAACGTAACGTATAGGAATTAAGAAGCTTTTTAAAAGTGAAGACTTACATAAATAACCTACTTTATTAAATTTTGTAAGAAACTCGCTTAAACAGCCAAGTCATAAAATATAAATGAAATTACTTATTAGTCATATTGTTCCGTCTTTATTTCTTGTAATAAATAAATAAAAAAAATTCATGTCTAAACCTGTTTGAAAGTCCATATTCAGAACAGACATTTATTTGCCTTTTAGCTCTTCCCCAAATGATAATCAACATTCTTTGCTGACTGCGCAACCAAAAGCTACAGAATATCGATATCGCATTAATAAAATTAAATGACAGGTAATATATTCAAGTTAAAAAGACATAAACGAGTCAAGAGAGACATAATCGAATTTGTAGTTTGAAGTACATACATACGTAATATCGATTGCACTCAGTGACTAGACAAATTGTGGATTTTGTGTAGAAATGGGTAACTATTGAAAAATTGGTTTACATAGGAAAGCTAAAGAAAAATCTTTGAAGTTACACTGATTAAAAAAATAAAATGTGTAGTTCAGCTTTGTGTGACAATGTGGGTCACCCAAGCCGATATAGAAACTTATTTTTTTAGAGACTTTGCATGTTTCTATGTATGTGTTACAGGACAAACTAGTTTTTTAGGATAAATTAGTTTTTCCTATGCCAAACACGTTTATTTTCATGCCTCAAAGTATGCAATTTAATTTTAATGCAAAAGCACTGTGGATAGTGAAGCCTATGTTGAACATGTTATACAATGAAACGTGACCGAAGGCCTCCGCGAAGCCGATATTGGAAACATTGAAAAATGTAAATTCTGAGCCACGGCCGAAGGTCCCCCACTTACCACTTAATAAGAATACATGAAAATGATAGTTTTATTGTTTTACATTGCTACTATCTTAGTCTTCACTAGCTAGCTAGATTTGATTGCATTTCTTCAGACTTAACGGCAACTAGTTTGGCCTAAAACTACCATGGCCGGTAACATATGGATAAGCTACTTCTCCTTAGCATACCCTAAGGGTAGGCAATGAAATTTTAATGCAGAATTACTGTGGTAAGCCGAGTCACATAGCCACATAGCATTAAAAACTTTTCGATTTTTTTGATTATTTTAAATAAATAAATAAATAAACGAATAAAAAGCTAAAAAATTTCAAACGTTGAAAAATGTGAGTTTTTTTATTTTTAATTCTGTATGCAATCAAATACTATCTTAGGAATACAAAGCTAGACAGTTAAGAAAATTTTAACCTAAGATTCGTTGAAATTTTTATTAGTTTTAGCAGATTTTTTCTATTCTGAGTGCATGTACTGTCCGTAATTATGAGCTGATAACCTAATCTTTCTAATTTTACTATATATTTTCGAAAGTGAGTGATAGTATATGGGTAGAGACAACTAAAGTAACGATGTGATAACCTTGGAATAATTCACATATTCATACTGATGAAACTTATCAGCGTAGTGCAAACAAGAATAACCAGCAAAGTCTGCAAAATATTGCATAAAAATCCTTATCAATAAATTCAACACTCGCACATAATTTTTGAAAGAAAAAAAAAGCAAAAAAAAAACAAACAAAAAATGGGGAAAAAAACTTCCAATTTGTTTCAAAGTTAAATGCAAATGCATGCGTGGCAGCGGAAACAACAAAAGAAAACGATGTTGCTATATGGCCTGAAATCATTTGGGCTATGTGGAAATGTACTGAATCGAGACTTGAAATGTACATTTATGAGGGCGAATGTACTTTTCATGTACTTCTTTACCCTTTTTTTATCATCTAAAACCATTTACTTTTTGTAGATTTTTCAATGATAAAATTAGATTCGGCCGCAAAATTGCTTTACCCTGTCAAGATTTTGAGATATTATGGATTTGGAGATATTCGAATTCCTTTCCCAATCTTTTATTTTGTTTGTATTGAAACTGTCTATTGAAACGAAGCGAAATAAAGGAAAATTAACGATAAATGTCAAGATAGGTAGCAAGACAGGCTTACGCTTGAGAGATAACGTAAGGTTATTAAATCACCTTTATTATCTCACCTTGATTTGGTAATCACAGAAAATTAATTTCTTTTATTTGAAAAATTGCTTAAAATATTGAGGTTTTGATATAATTTTTTTGATATAATTAGTAAGCATTTAGCTGAAGTAATTTTTACTGCAAAAGTATTCAGAATTTTAAGATATTCTTATCTTACACGGCGTGTGTCATTTGATAGTTCTTCAAAGTAGAATTCATGTATTTATATGAATCAAAGGCCAATGATCGCGTAGCAACTTATGTAAAGAAGACATGCTTTCGCAGTTGCGCACAGCTGTCTTTCCACTATGTATTATTGTTAAAAAAAAAAAAAAAAAACATTACAGAGTTCATAATTTCAAACGAGCATATCTTAGCAAAAAAAAAAAAAACCGCCTCAAATCGATCAGAAACGTATGTTAAAGCGAGAGAATGGAACCATATTTTCAATTTCAAAAATAATAAAAAACATGTGTACTTATGTACATAGTATATTTCTACAAACCCTTAGGTTAAGAAAAATCCGAAATCAAAATATACCGAGTACTTAACTTACCGCAAATATCTTGAAAACCTTACTGATGTATCAATTATGTAATTGGATTCATTTACAATGTTGTATAACTTCGCTTAGTTCTCATCATCAAATTCAAAATATGATGCGAATTGTAATTTCTGCATGTGATCACATGCACAAATTGATTAATCGAAATTTTTGTTTAAGCGCTTTTGATTCTTTGTGGCGATTTTTATTCAGTTCAGCACTCATCATCAAATATAATTCGAACTGTAATTTCTGCATGTGATCACATGCACAAATTGATTCATCAACATTTTTGTTTTAGCGCTTCTAGGTCTTTATGACACTATGATGCTCAAATTTAAAAAACACAATTGTGACTGGTCAAAAACGTATTTCAAGGGGAAAAATGTGCATGATAAAAAAAGTTTACTCATGCTGTCATAAAAAGCACCATTTGCGAAACTAAAATATTTTGAAAAACTGCCGTAATGGTACAATTCTGAGATCACATCAATGATAAGCATCGTAAGAAAGATCTTCTATAAAAAATGGGACTTAGATTTTAACGTAAAAAAAAGATTCGTATAATGAAGTTTTCCCAACAGTCCTACAATTTTTCAAAATCTCCCAACATCAAGCCTATGAAATTAAACTAAAGTGAAGTAATGAGTTTAAACTTATACTATATCACTGGCATCAAGCAACTTTTAAAAAACTTTGAATACCCTTAATATTGAATATTGCAAAAAATAGAATGTATGTGCCAAATAAAAAAAAAAGAAGGTACAATTTAAGCATGACGTAAAGAAACTTAAAAGAAATATTAAATAATTGCTTACACCAGCACTGCCACGTATACGCCACATTACTTTTATAAAAGAAATCCGATTCAAAGATAATAAAATCAGTCAAGTGGTTTATGGTAACAAATTAAAAATTGGCTATAAAATAGATTAAGAATCTTGCGGAATTCCGGTAATGACATTAGATAAGAGTACGCACTAAAAACAAGTAACCCATAACTAATTGAAAAGCAAAGTTTTCATCGAAAGTGTCAACGTCACTAGTAAAGGTGGTTAATCCAGTTTTATTATGAAACCGATACCATGCATATGTAGTAGTAGTTTTTATGTTTTTTTTTTTACCTGGGCCACGTTCGGGCAACTTTACAGTACTGCCGTTGCGTGAAAATCTTTTAACTCCACCAGCCATTGTTCTCGTTGTATCGGGTATTTTAGTATTTAATAAGAATCACTGAATGCAAAAAAAAGGACACTTATTTTTTCATAAAAAACTTGCGTGTTTTATATAAAAATCTTGCGTGTTTATATGAAATTAAACTTTTTTTCTTAGTTTTATTTTAAAAAACAAATGCAAGGTGTATTTAGTGAAAAATAGTAACTTTTTTTAATCAAAGCTTTGATGTATAAAAAACAAAAAAAAAAGAATTCAGTCTTAATAAAAATACCAACAATTTGAAATCAAAAAAATTAATTTTTTTTTTTTGCTTTTAAGAAATCGCAGCGATACTGCAGACCGCCAACGATATGGAACGCGTAAGCTTAAAGACTGAACGTACGGAAATTTTTTAGATTCAATGAAATCGAGTTGGAGAAGAGTATTTTGTTGCTGCCGTTTCTTTTGGAGTCACTACTTGGCTAGCTGGCTGGCTTTGTGAATGTAAAGCACGTTGTTGCTGACGAAGAGATAGTCTTTTTTTCTTTTTGTTTAAGTTGTTGTATTTGCGCGCTTCATTCTCTACACTTTAGAATGGTTGGTTTTGTCTTCGTTGGATTTTGTCTTATCGAACATTTGGTTTCAGGTTTCAAGCTTCAGCTGTTTAGCCTCCCACTGATTTGCTGAGAGTTAGTAACTAAGTTAGTGTAGATTTAGTCAGAAATTCAGAGAGAGAGAGAGTGGATTTTTATGAACAATACAGGGTTAGAAACACCAATAGAAAAAGTTTAATACGAAAATAAATAAAATATTTTTTTAAATTTTATACATTCTCGGTAGACCCTCGAGAAAGTAGTTCAGTTTTACGTCAAACTTTTTGATATCTAGCTTGGCTTATGAAATATTTGCAGTAAGCTTTTCAGTTTTGTTGTAAAAAGTGAAAATATTCCATCATGCAAAGTAAGGGAATTATTTTAGTTTCCGGTACGCTAACTTTTGAGTCTTGATTCTTGAATGTAAAATAATATTTTTGGTTTCAGAGACATTCGATGTTAAACTTTGAAAGCTTCTAGTACATCAAAACAAATATGTTACTTTCAAATTAATGTGTTTTTATTAAGAGAATATATTTATTAACAATGAACAGATCTTTGGTGACTGACAAGGAATAACAGCTAAAGTCGGTCTGAGATCACAATGCACAACAACATGGGTTCTGTGTATAAGCATGCAACTTAGACTGTTTCGCTTTGTCATCAAAGATCGACTTTAGCTGTCATTCCTTGTGGCCACAGAAATATTAGTAGATATTACTATGCATTAAGCTGAATGTTAAGGTGTTCTTAACACAATATTGATTTGGAAGATATTTAGTTGGGTCAAATAAATATTTAGTAATCTTGTACTTATTCGATTTCACTTCATACAAATTTAAATATTATCTAACTCTCAACATATTTAAGTAAAACACATCTCAGGTACCATTAATTATTATGTATTTATGATGATGTAAATCCCAACGACATTCAGTCAGAGAATGTAACGATATTGAAAAATGTCGACACATTAATATATTGATATTTTTAAATATGTGTCTCGAAAACCAACCCAGATACCAAAAAAATCAGTTATATATCGATTGCTTGTCTTTTCAAGTTCTATAAGAATCAAGAAGCAAAACTTAGTCCCCCGCAAACTTAAGTTATTAAGGGTATTATTTTTAAATAAAAAAATCAAAAATTGACCCTGACAAATTTAGTGTGTTTTTGTCGAGAACTTAGTAAATACATCACTTATTAATAAGTAAAAAAATTTAAGAAATAAATGCATTTTCGGATTATTTGAAAAAGAAAATATCGAATAAGCAGAATCCATATGCAAACAAAAGTACATATCAGTAAATCAGAAAAATAGCCCAAAATTTTTAGTGATTATTCTTATTATTATTATATTTACGAGCTATTTTTCCATTTGGGACTACACTCAAAGCAGCCTTAAGCTATAAATAAAAAATTGTAAAAACAGATTTTCTTTATCAAATTTTGAAAACTAGGGATATACTATAAATTTCGAAATCCGAGCATCTATATATATTTTTCTAAATTTTTTTAGGCGATACTCAATTTTGCCCACTGTACTCGTCACCTACTAATAAAATGTACCTAAAGTAGAGGTCTGCACGGATACCAAAAATTTACTCGTTTCAGTACTCGTTCACTTTTCTGTTCCTCCAATTACAAGTACACATTTCCTTTGAGTACCATAGCGTAAAGTAAAAAAAGTTGAATAAGCTTCGTGTATGTGTACGCACAACAAAACTGAAGGTAATGAATCGAACTGAATGACGTGCTTTATTGTTTTATTTATTCGATGAAAGTGAGGAAGAGAGAATTCATTTATGCACCAAGGCGTTGCCAGAAGATTTAAATGCGCAACTTTTTTATTTATTTATCTGAAAACTAAAATAAAACGAATGTCCGGCACTATATTAATTTTTTAACATCATTGTGGATCTGTTTAAAATACTTTTTGGTAGTTTTATCTTTAGAATGATGCTAGAAAAATGACACTTTTCTAACTTATTGATAAATATTTTTGGACCAAAATTTCAGACATAAGTCTTGAATAGTTATACTTTAATAATGTAAAAAAAATTTGGTCTAAGATGAAATGCAGCTTCAAAAAAAATTTAAAAAAATTTTTTTTTATTTTTCGAAAAACTCCCGAATGCCCTTAACAAATATTAAACAAAGATTTATATAGATTTTTGATATGCATACATATGTAAGTATATGCAAAAAGCTCAAGCTTCACAAAGAAACACTTTATGAATAAATTTATAAATCACTTTTAAAGTCTAACTCCACTGTACTTATCACATTTTAAAAATATTTACCAATGCTAGACCAAATTAAAAAAAAAAATAATAAATAAATTAACAAAGTAACAAAGTGGCAACTTTGCCAACAATATCAAACGTTATAATAAAGGAGAAGCAAATAAAACATGTTCACTTTAATATAATATTTCACTTTGTGTACATATGTATAATCTTACATGGCTCATATTTGTTTTCGAAAACTGTTTTTATAATATAACATAAATTTATTTAGAAAACAAAGACCTCACTCGCCTGCACACATCAAATTTTCACTGATCCTCACTAAACATTCTTACGCATGTTAAAGTGCATTACTGCGTAGTACAAAATATCAAATGCGTAGTAATCGCGCAACTTGTTGTACTCGCAGCATACATGCATATTATCCGTACACATGACGCATTCATCTACGTACAGTTGGTTACGAGTAAGAAGAGAAATTTATAATGATGGTAACAGTAACACAAGCAAACGCTATGTATACGCATTCAAATCAATAAAATTGACTTCGGTAACAGTTTCGTAAGTTAACGATTATACTTATGCAGACCTCTAACCTAAAGTAATATAGAATCAGTGTTCACAAGCATAAAATCTCGCTGACGTCATCAAAAACTGGAAGCAAAAAAAAAAAAAAAAGCTTGACAAAAATCATGGTTATTCAATAGCGGCTCAAAAGCTCCACAAGAGCGAGCGGAAGAAAGTATAACTTTAAATTGGGGATTTACAACACCCGAAGCAGTAAAGATCCACGCTAACCAAAGTGAGTAAAATCTGTTATGCATTCTGTCGCCAAAACAATATGAGCCAGTATCTTCTCTAATATATCACACTCTTTCTCTCTGCCATACCTAAAGCTAAAGTCCCATTAGTAAATTACAACAAAAAAAAAACGAAACATATGAACGAAGCAAAATTTGTCAGCGCAACGTGTCAAACGTTGCTTCGGGTAGTGTTCGCGTTTTGTAGGCGCTTTGCGGAGACTTTACAAATAGTAGCAGCGCGACTACGTGAAATGTCTACAAAACAATGAATCGTGAACATTATAGAGAGTTTTGAAAAAGGTGGGGGGTTATTCTAAATCAGCGTGAATTATTGGAGCAGCAGAGCAAGAAAGAAATAATAAACGAAAAAAGAGTTGAAAAAAATTGCCAACAGGTCTTCCGTATGTCGTGACGCAGTAAGATATGCGGGTTGTGATTAACAAACTCTATAGCCACCGACGCCGATCATGGTTGCTTGGCTGCTCGCAGACAATAATACAAAAGAAAAAAAAAACTTTAAAATATACATAAATAAAGTGAGATATTTACAGTCGGTCAATAATGTACGAGCATGCATGAGGGGCAGCATAATTTTTAAAATCAACTGGAAAAAATGACTAACCCTACGAAAAAAAAACATTTGTTTTATTTGTACATAAAAACATCTCGACCAAATGAGATTTTTTGATTAGCAAACAATTTATTGGAACATGAATTTTTGGTAACATTTTTTAAAAAAAAAGACTCATAGCCTTAAACGAATCAGCCGATATGAAAATATAGTCCGGGAGGAAGAGTTGCATTTTCATAGTCATTTCCTCCCACTTAATTTTTTTGCAATTGATAGTTTAATTATGGCTGTTAATCGAAATAAGCGTCAGTCCCCAGTATCCAGGTGGAGCTGGTTTTGAGAGGCCGACAAAAAAAAATATCGCTCAATAATTCGGAAAGTGAGCCACAAGTAGAAAAATATGTTGAGACCAATGTTGTAGAAGAGATAAAAGCACATCGATTTCATGCCCGAAACCCACTTTTCAAAGATTTGTTTAACTTCAAATGAATGTCGGTGTCTGCTAATGACTGTAAAGTTCGATCAAATAATGTTCAATTAAATAAATTTATTTGAAGAAATCATTTTCTTTTCTCAGTGCATGCGTTAAAGCCCTAATGAATCCGAGTCCGTTGAGAAAAGTAAAATAATGCTGCACGACGTGGGAGTTGTATAGTTATGTTTGTATGTACAATATTGAAATCAAATATTGTAGGCGTATGATTTTTGAAAGCTCAAGTGTTGTTCTATAGGAGAAAAGTAAACCTATAAAAACAATAACATTTGACCTTGAGAATAAGGTCAGGTCAAGTCTACTCGCAATTTTCACAGTTTTCGTATTTCAGATAACAAATCGAAGAACAGCTCGAAAAATTCCTTACTAAGTAAATGGTTCTTGAGAAAAATGCTATCACACTGAAAAACTAAGTGGTTTTTTCGAAAACTTACCCACTAACATATTTTATAGACCGTTTTCGAGTCGATTTAGAAACGATATCTCCATGCCGGGTTTCATACTAACAATAAGCCAAATATGGACAGATATAAAAATTATATTTGTTGTGACTGAGTAATATATAGTCTGCTTAATGCGGTGTTACCAACTTTTAGTCGACGCTGGACTACCCTGATAATATAACTGATTATAGCCGACTGTAGAGCATACAAAAGGGCTATAGAAAATAACAGCACAGAGACGAAAGTAAATTGCTGAGATAACAATTTAATAAGAACGCAAGAAACTACGTCTGAAGAGTGTGTACACAAAGAAAACAAAAACGACGGAGGCACGAAATTAGAGAAACCTTTAAAATGCTTTAAACTAGTTTTCTGGAATAAAAACAGTAGAATAAAATAACAGAGCTTACTTAACACGACGATTTAACAAAGGCGCAATAAAGTTAAAAGGCGGCTTTTTTAAAGAGTTAACGCAGAGAGAGGGTCGAAACTAAATAAAAGTAATGCTGCTTTTTAATTGAAACTGAACGGCTACAATTGTGATAAAAAATCACTACATTTATTTAAATTTCGAGCAACTTTCTTGAAATGTTATGATATTATTTTTTTCTTTCTTTTTGACCTTCAGACTTACATCCCAGCGGCAAATATGTTATGAACAACATCGATGAAAAGATATACTAACTGTAGGCAGTAATGCTCACAACTTCAGCAACAACTGTAAATTCTTTTTACAAAGGGATGGCCGCTTTGTAGGCAGCTTGTCTACATCTCTATATACAATGTATAACAAACGAAAGGTAGATTGCCTTAAAACATCGCTTACTAAGTGCCTGTATAGTTTAGCGAGTTGCCTACATCTCCACATACAAAGCATGCAGCCAACAGGCAAGACCCCTTACATCTCCGTATACAAAGCAAGCAGACTGCCTACAGCTCCATACACAAAGCAAGCAGCCAAAAAGCAAATAAACAAAATATCTCAGTAACAATTTCATTTGTGAAACATACAAAACAAAGGGTCTATACCATACATGAAAAATCAGAGTACTTCTTCGATTTGCCGCTGGGATACATATGTACATATATTTGAGTTTTGCAAAGAAATTAAAAATGTTCTTGTTGTGCCTATGTGATAAAGTATCCTTTCTGTAACATTTCATCTTGGGGGACGTCCATAAATTATGTGAGTCAAAAAAGGGGAGGAAGGGCTCGAAAAAATCTCACCAAGAGGGTGGGGGAGCCTATAAAAATCTCACGTCAACTTTAAAATGCAGAGACTATACATTATTATAGCAGATTACGAGTACATTAAAAAATTATAAGGCAAGTCGCACGGAAGGGAGGTTGGGGGAGGTCCCGTCAGAACCTACCAAATCTCACCAAACACTTCACGTAATTAATAGATGGCCACTTGGTACGTTCACAAATTGAGCTCAAAAACTGACAACAGAATGATGAAAATGAGAGCAATCGGTGGGATGCAATGTGACGGTTCGATTAAACCATGGCAGACATTCGATCAAGTATTTATGTACATATCGTTTGAAAATAATTTGTTGACACATATAATATTAAATGATGTTTGAAGAGAATCAATTGTTAATGGAAATTTCATTCAGATAAGCTCTTTAAATATTGTCTTGTATTCAATAATAAAGAATAAAATTTCTCATTAAACGTAAAAACCGAATATATTAAGTAATTGCATTAACTGTAGTCAGTCCGAAATTAGTGCTTCATTTATTTTTTTTTTAATTTTAACAATGCTTTTAAAAATTACAAGCTGATCCTTTGTGATGATGAACAAAGTTCACAACGTATCGTTCTTCCGTAAATTTTATTTAAAGACGAGCAAATCCGATAAGCTTTATGAAAATGCACATTTTGTTTTGTCATCGTGCAAGTAAATCTATTTAAAATTTGTAATTAAATAATAAAAAGCAAGAGCGATAAAGAAAAAGCACGCAAAGTAATTGAAACAAAGCGCTCAGGCACAGGCACAATGAAGTATGAGGAGGCACAGAATCAGAGCGATACGTGGACGTTGTGAACGCCATCATTAGGCCGATGTACGCACGTCAGTTGCGGTCAACGCACTCAAAGTAAAAAATGCATTACTGCGTCGTAGCAGACAAACTGATCACTGTCAGATTCCAACAGAGTGATAAAACTGTAGATACAAAAAGGAAAACAATTTGCACACAGTACATGGACGGATGAATGCCCAATTGTATTGACAGATGGATGAATAGATGGATTGTAACATCGTATTTGAATAGCTTAGCAGTAAAAGGTCGTTGGTACTCTAAAACAGAATGCCAGAGAGTGATAGTTTTTCTCAAACGAACTTAAATTGAAGTTCAAGAACAATTTTATCACAGCGCTATAGTTGTGACAAACAATAATAATAAATAAAAGTTTACTTTGGTAGGAATGTAAGAATGACAAGTAGAATAGAAAACAAAAAGAAAATATTTTCGCTTATTTTAATTAAGATTTTTAAATAATTTGCTACTGCCACACCCAATCCCAAAAATTGCTATTCAAAGTCGCATATCCATAAACGAATTTTCAAAGCTGTTTAGCTTGCTGATCTAATGTTTTGAGCGTGCGTTGCTTTTGTACCTCAAATGTCTTAGATTTTTTAACGTATTACTATGTTTTATGGCCGAAAGTCAAAACAGCATAAGTCTATATTTGAACACAAGCGAAAACAGTATAAGTACTATGCTTATATGCATATACAGAGGATTAATGCTGTTTAGGCTTGTAATCATACTTAGACTGTCTGTCATACTTATGCGACTTTGCCTTGTGGCCACAGGCATATATTCTGGCGTAATGGCAGATAATGCAAGTTTAGCAGGAATTTAGTATTAAATTAATTATTTTACAATTTATATACAAAATTGCTTAACATATTCTAAATACGGATAAGATATATGATTAAAATTATGGTCTACTTTTAATGTACATTTTTTTGAGGATTATTTTCGCAAAACGTTACTGCGAAAGTTTTTAGATACGAAGGAAAACTTATTAAGCGGATCAGAATTTTCCCTAAGATTGAGTGGATCTGAAATAAATCCGAGTGATTTTCTCTATTTTGTGGCCAAAAAAGTTTAAGAAATCTATACAAAAAAAAAAAATCTATATAAATAAAATGATAGTCGTTTTCGATGTTCGCGCATCACGGAAAAATTACTGAATCAATTTTAATTAAATTTGTTCAGTTTTATTCTTTAGACGCTTGGTCTCAATCTTCAATTAGAATTATTACGATATTCCTCTCAAATATCAAAATATTAAAGTTTTAAAATTGCAAACAATTCCAAATCAATCTGGTCGTTGGAAACTCCTGACGCAAAAGGTCTATTATTTTATTATATGTTTTTTTTTTAGTTCTAAGCAATTTTTTTTATACATTGCTTATATGGCTGAAGAGCACTGTGCGGCAATGTTGAGAAAACTCTACATGTGACTTGCACAGCTAGATTAAATTAACAATATGAGGTTTAGTTTTTACTAAAAAATTTAAGATTTAGTATACGCTTTGGGTTGTCCTGTCAGAATGGCAAATTTCTTAACTATGCCATGACTGTGTATCGACGTAATTTCTAACAAGCACACACACTGTGATGACATCATCGTCAAATGTTGTTGCTACTGTTTTTGTTGTTATGGCTGCTGCTTTCGTTACAATTTTTTGCACAAATCCATAAACAACCCACAAACACTCCACCACCACCAACTGCGATTTAACCCCCAAACTTGCCAATAATTTTAACTCTTAAGAGGTTGCTATGTTGGATATTTTACTGAAATCACTCGATTGGTGCGTTATTTATGGTAGCGTGCAGCAGATACTGTAATGATATCATCATATCATTGTTTTGAAAGTGTGTAGAGTTAGTAGAAAAGTAAAGGCCTTCACTTGAGTGACACTTTTTTTTTTGGCAAAATAAATGCAATCAATAACTCACCTGTGTTCAATTGTGACAATTGTACACTCACAGGATAAAATTGTTATTAATTATAATATTTACAACGCACAAACTAATTGGGCTTAATAAAAATTACTGCTACCTACATACCACTTCTTTTCTATTTTATTTTGTTCCACAATACTGCAACAGTGTTTCGCTTATGTCTGATATAATTTAGCAGCTGATATCATCACATTTGAACATTATGTAATATATATTTACGTGCACATTTATGCAACTAAAAACATAATGAAAAGAAAGCGAATAGAAAATTGAAAGGTAATAAAGAATTGTAGCTAATGGATACAATGTACCCCAGCAAAACTTGTTTTTGCTATCCTTTTTTGGCTTTTGCTTCTTCATGGGATTTCATAGCAATGAGTTAGGTTAGGTTATTGTGGTGGCTAAGCAAACGACTTGAAGCCATAAGTAGCACTGATTGTGCCGTTTACCACATTTACGTGACCCGGCGAATCGATGAATGTTAAAGAAAAAGCTATATCTAGTTAGCTTTATTAAGAAAGTGGAGCAAAGATCCGATATCAACATCAGCAAATTCGCTGAGGTCGTTGAAGAAAGATTTACCAAGACATTTTAGCCTGGTTCTTGCTAAGACTGGACAGTTGCAAAGAAAGTGTTCGAGTGATTCATTCTCGCTTGCATTCAAGCAACTGCGGCAGGAAGAATTGAAAGGGATACCTAATCTTTCATCGTGCCTGCCGATTGCCCAGTGTCCAGGTCGCTGTGATTCTCGCGATGTCAATCCGGCTCTTGGACAGTTAGGAGGTGGTTCTCAGTTTAACAGGTTTGTAAAGATTTCCAGTGGTTTTCTGCTACAGATAGAAAATGCGAAAAAATTCTCTTCTTAACCAAACCGAGAGGAGTGAAAACACGTTCCGGTGCGGTTTCATTAAGAGAGGAACCACGCCTTGCTAGTTCATCAGCCTTTTGATTTCCCTCAATGTTCCTATGGCCTGGAACCCATATGAGAGTAATGTCAAATTGATGTCCTAGCCTGACAAGTTCTTTTATGCATTGTTCTACTAACTTCGATTTTATATATGCCGAGCTCAAGGCTTTGATTGCGGCTTGGCTATCAGAGAGAATTGCTATCTTCTTCTCTGAATTAATACAGCACACTAATCTGCATGCTACAAGAATGGCAAAAACTTCAGCCTGAAAAACGCTAACTGAATCAGGTAAATGAAAAGCTTGAGAGATCTCTGGGTCTTTTGAGTTGACTCCTGCGCCCACTCCACAGTCTATCTTAGACCCATCGGTGAAAATAGTGGTTTCAAAATTTAAGTTGACGGTGCCCTCTTCCCACTGAACTCGCTCCGAAAACTTCAGCTGAAAATTTTTTTCAAAGCTGAGTGTAGGACAGATGTAGTCGGTTGGGAAACCTGAAAGTTCGAACCTATAAATAATACCTATAATACGTATAACTTTTAATGTAACTTAATATGTATTTTTACTTTAATAGCAATTTTCACTATGTCTTTTAATTTTCACTATGAATTTTAATTGTTTTGCCTTGAATATTAATTTAATATAGCCTTAACTTCCAGAAAATTCATGGTTGAAAAGTGTACTCCAAAAAAAATCAAGACCAGGGCCGGCTAAAATCACAATTTCTCTCGAAATGCACATATAGCATTACAGCCAAAGTTTACTTGACTCAGTCCAAATAAGCTCCAAAGGAAGAAGTCAAGGGTTGAAAACCTAAAGAAATTACTAATAACAAACATTACACGGTAACACCCTGTAAATAAATTAATCTGATCAATGTGGTAATAAAATTTTATCTCATTTCTAGTTTATTTAAACATACATACACATGTTACTATTTTTCTTTTATGAAATTCTTTTTGTATTTTTAATTTTCCGTTTTTTTTCTTTTCATCAAAATAGGTGCTTTTTAATTCAAACTTTGCTCATGAGAAAGCAAACAATTGGTAGATTTAATTATTTCATTAAAATGTGAACATAAAAATTTAGTGAAATTTCTATAGAAAAAATGATACATCAAACTAACAATCGGTTTGGTGCAACGTGTTGTAACGAATTTACTTATATACAATATAAGTTTTTCGCAATCAATTCACGCCCGAGGCGGCTATATAGGTAAGTTTTTAATTTTTTTGGGGGGAGGGGTTGACTCAACTCTCCCGATGGTTCGATAATAATCTTAAAACCGACGCATACCTTGCTTTCCACTTCCGTAAAGACAAAAAGAACAAATTGAAATGAGCCCTCCTTTTTATATATAATAACTGTCATAATTTGAATAATGGAATCTATATGAAAATAGGCAGTTGCAAAAGGGTTCCATGTTTCTTTTTTCCTCAGAAAATATATATGTTATAGTGGGCGGTACCACACCCTTAACTGGATACTACGTTATCACTGCTAAATAATGAACCGATTTTGATGAAATTTAGTACAGAAACAGATTGAACCCTGAAAAATATATTTATTTTTTAGTGGGCGGTATTTCGCTCCTAACCAGAAAACAGCTAAATTAATTAATGATTTTGATAAAATTTGGTATGGAGATAGATTAAACCATAAGAATGAGATAGATATTGGGCAACATGATGCCAAGATTTTTATTTTTGGATGCGATGACAATTAGGTAAAATTTTACTGAGCAGTTTTGTTGAATTTCAACCAGTGGGGGAACTTTAGAGCATAGAATTCAATAGACAGAAAACATATTGAAAGAAACTATTTTTCGAATGTATTTTATTCAAAACGAAGATGTGATAGAAAAATTCTCTGAATGCAGATTTTATGTACGATATAGATGCAAGATACATTTTTTTAAAATATTTTACACTGCCAGTGTAATTTTTGTCGTAGCAAGATTTAATTACGAAAAACTGATTTTTTGTATTCTAGTTAAGTTATTTCGAAATTTCCATTCCCAATACTTTGCTTGGACTAGGAACTGAATGGAAGCCATTCCAATAGGGCTTAACCATTACAAAAAGGGGTGGCCATTCCACGAGGGCATTGGTTTTGCATTTAAGAAATGTAATGGTCATTCGGCAACAGAATCAAAAATAAATTGGTATTTCTTTTGCATTCCAAATAGATTGTTATTTTTGTTTTGAAAAATAAATATTTTTAAATCAATTGTTTATCATGGTATTTTATCATTTCAGAAAGAATATAAAAAGTAGTAAGTTAAAAAAAATTGCATATAGAAAAACAGTAAAAATTTCACAAGAAATCGTTCTTAAAAAGAAATTGTCCAAGATACTGTCTCTTCGGAACAATTACCTATCATGCGTCTGAAAAGAGTCTCACAACAGCAGTAGTAGGAATTCTCATTACTTTTTGGAATACCCATGTCATTTTGAAATGTTCATTTCATTTTTGAATACCCAATACATTTTGGAACACACGTTTCATTTTGAAATGCTCATTAATTCTTGGAATTTCTCAGAAAAAAGTTAATTTATTCAAGAAATATAAATGAAAACAAAAATTATTTTAAAAAACATAGTTGAAACGTTGAGTTCCAAAAGGTCTATTTTTTTCCTAAGACTTCGTCCAAAAACGATAGAAATTCATTAAAATCACACTTAAAAAATTTCAAAAAATGGATATAGCACGTTTTGAAAGTCAATGTGTGAATACTTAATCGTAATATTTCATACAAAAAATTTGAATTCCAACATTTGGTTAATGTCTGTGGTATTTTTGTTTCAATTTTAATTTGCAGAATATTTTTGCATACTTACGAGCTTCCTTATTAAATTGAATGTTTTTTAGCTCGGACAGCGTTGCCAAAACGTCTTTCAATACAGCGAAAGCAGCATCCATTTTATTATGTTTTTAATAAAGTATTTTGTGCGTTGATTTTATAATTTTCAAAAAAATTTATTTATAATTTTCTTTTTGTTTTTTTAGTTCGAACTGCAGTTTTATCACAGGGCGCAAGAAGAAAACGATGCGAGAAAAAGAAAAAGAAAATTAAAACACAAAATTCAAATTCCAAGCATAAATTCACGAAATGCAACTGCAGGCATCGAATGAATTTACAAACTGAAATCGAATGAATAATCGACTAAATTTGGTAAAACACGAAAAAAAAGTAAATTATTTTGTTATCATAAGAGCACAAAAAATTTAAGTTAAAAGAAAAAGATAAGCGCACAAAGGAGAAATCAAAACAAAAACAAAAACAAAGAAAAAAGTTCAATTTATCACTATCATTTTTTCCAGTGTTATCGCTAAGGGGAAAATTGAATTAAAGCATTTTTTTTTCTAATTTTCTTTTAAAGTAGTTAGTGTTGTTGCTTGCACTTTTTTTATTATTTATTAGAATTGTTACATAATTTGTCGCGACGTGTTAAAAGTTTTATAAATTGATAATTTGCTTTGTTATATATAGTACACTGCGAAAAATTTTAAATTAAAATATTTCTATTTAGTTAAAAAAAATGTTCACTTTATTCACTCGATGAACACAAAAATTTTTAGTTTTTAAATTTTTATGACAATAAAATTAACGTTGTTACAAAATTATTTATGTTGTGCCCGGGTCAAAAGATGCAGCAGCGTCAGCACGCGACAAAAAGAAAAAAACAAACGCCGTTCGTGCAATGCTCTTCCAAGTGTAGTGTAACTACGTCCAAAATAACACGTCGAGCTCTCGAAGCCGTGTGCGCTCACTTTGGCAGTCGACAAACTGAAGGGAAAATTTTTTCTACGAAAGTTTCTTTTCACGCATTAGCAACGGAAAAAAAATGCTCTTACAAAATCCAAGGCACACAAGCTACGTGAAGAAAAAAAAAACACAACTATTTGCATGATCTTTTAAGATTCTGCGTCGCACAATGTCGCGTTGATGCAATAAAAGTAACAAAAAATTCAAGATAAACTAATTAGAGTGATATCTTTGGCCAGAGTACACTAAATACAGGCAAACACTTTCTTCAATGTAACAAACACAATTTTAATTTTATGGGCAGGGGCGTGGCAGTTAGCATAGTTTTACCTATTCGCGAAAACATTAAACCTATTTAAAATTTACCTTAAAAAATGTATCATTTTTGGGGAACGACCCTATCTATTCGGTAATTGCATTTTAAGGATTGTATGTGTGACCGTCCATAGTAAAGGAAACCTTTTCTTCTATTTTCTCGAAACTGAATTATTTATATATTCTTATAGAAGAATAGCGGTTTACTTTAGTATTGCCGACAATAGGTCTGTTAGCCAACCCCAAAAAGAAAATCGAGAATGAGGCCGTTAAAGTAAATAATTACCCTAGATCATCATATGAACTGATTCATACTGTAAAGAATTATCACACGATAATTTAGTTGGAATAAAACCGTGTGAAAATTCTTTATACAACCTGCAACGCGGCATTGCCCTAAAATTTTTGTTAGTCTTTATATAAAAAAATTTTTTTTTGACTGATAACCAACTGATTCATACTGGTTTATCCTAAAAACTAGTCTGGCCCGTAATATATGTACACTAGGGCGATTCAAACAGGCTTAATAGTACATCAGAGAAATATTCTTTTGCATGGAGAGCTCATAATATTAATAATAACTTATGAATCTTCGAGGTTTTTAGTTTTCCATACCATTTATATATGACAGAATGCTTCATAAGACAGTTTTGTCTATATCAAACCATTGGATATAACATACAATTTTCCATTGAAAAGTATTGAATCAATTTTTTCGTGAAGATAATATTTCGTCAACTTATCAACTTTCAGAGTACAGGGATATTTCGAAAATTGAGAAAATATATATTTTTTTTAAGTCTTATGCTCTTTCCGATGAACTTGGTTTTGTTCATATAAGTTTGTTTTTTTTTTTCACGAGATATAGACGAAGTTGTGTAATGAGTTTTTCTCTGATGTACCTGCAAAAATAGATTAACACTGATTTGTACCTGTCACGTCTGCCTAGGGAACCATGATACAATAATATAGATAAATGCATTTGACAAAAGTTATTAATGCAACACTGGGAGCACAAAACACAACGATCCTAGCTCTGCCTACTCACGAACTAAATACATTGCGTTGCTATTGTGGTTGCTTCGCAGAAGTTTGATTTTTTTTTTTCAATCCTTCGAATAATCAATGACAAACTGCAATTCGAGCTCTGACTCTTTTAGTTAGTTCCCGTGGGCACGTCTGGTGTAGACTGTAAAAATGCAATTTAAAGCGTTTACACGGTAATTAAATTTATATATGGTAGTGGTTTTGTGCTATAAGTTGCTGCTCTTTAAGATGTCTGTGAGTATGGCCGAACTACTGAAAAGGCCTGTAATTTTTCAGTGATGTCCTAATTGCAACTCGGAGTCTATCGATTTTTAAAAAATATAAACTTCAAGTGACAGGAGAACCAATAGGGAATCTACTTACATTTTTATTTTATCACAAATACAGAGAAATAATTAATAAACTAAAGTTCTTATTTGTGCCTTACGCGTACGAGAGAGTCCTAATAGGCTTAGAATTGTGTTTCAGAGTATGTACAGGGTTCTTGACACGTTTGTCTTTTTCTGCCTTTTGCCTTGAAACTTCTTATATTTAGATTTGTGAATATTATTGAAAGAACGGTGCCAACACTTTTTCTTTTCGGAAGGTATTTACGTAATAGTAGGTTTTATCTTGAACACTTCTCGAACGAAACTGCAAGTTCTAAAGCTTAACATTTAAGACAAGGTATCGCAACAAATGATAATGTTCACACTGTTTAAGCGAAACGTTACATATTAACAGAATAGAGTTAAAATGCAGTAATCAGAACATTTCCATTATTTCCATACAGATAAAAATTAATAAAATAGGCGTATCAAGTTTCAGTTATATCATCGTATGAATATAACCAAACACGAATGCTAGCAAGAAAATGCAGGTCTAAAGAGTTCCCATAATAAGCTCCTATATCTAGTGATATGTGCAACATTTGGAAGTTACTTTTAAATAATATTTAGTATCAATCTAATGTTTTCGATAACATAATTGTTTCTTTATCCTAACAGCCTGCCTTAATGTTTTGTCCTTTAGCTCAGGAATTAATGCTGACACAGTGAAATTGCACCATCTTGGTGGTCGATCATGCTGACCAAAAATATCACCCATCTTGATAATAGGTTACTATTACTTTCACGCTTTAATACAATATCTATTCATGACTAAAATTGCTTGCGACTAAAAATGACAAATTTCAAAAAGAATGACAAACAAAATGTCCAAAATTGTTTCATTCACAAGCAAAATGTCACAATTAACATCTAAACATCTTAGAGAAACAGCCTTTGGTAGCTAAATTTTTGATGACTTCATAAAATTTAAAAATTTATCATCACACTTTTTATATTAAAAAAAAAACGATTAACCGATTTTTGATTTCTTTTTCAAGTTTTTTAAAAAAAAAGTTTAATTTCTTGGGCTTATAATATTAAAACGCAACACTGTGCCACCGCGTCGTCGTTAGGCATCTTAAGGTTTATCCAACACTTAAAGCGCATAGATACACGAATCTACGATGAAAATGACAGCAGTTTTTCTTAGCTTTGCTGCTGCGAGTGACGAGGTCAGCCAACAAAAACAAAAACAACAAATTTAGGAAAAACTCGCAAATTGCTAACACAAAATTAAATTTACACCGAATGAACCAAAAATTAAAAAAAAAACAATTCAGAAAATTTTTTAAAAATAAATCAAATTATCTAAATATCTACTAAGTACCACACAGCTGACGACACTTTGAACGACTGACTAACTGTCGATCGTCCATACGGCAAGACGACAGGCAACGCCATGCCGCAGCAACGTAGAAGGAACGCAATTACAATATGGTTTGTTCCTAACAAGTTAATCATTCATTTAACTACGCATATTGAGAGTAAAGTAGCAAATACTGTACCTGCACTCTCTTTTTGGGAGAAATAGTAAAGTTAGAATAATAATACAGTAGAGCCCACATAATTGACTTGAAAAAAAATGCAAACAATTTGATTCAGCTAAACCAGAATTTATTTCACCGGGCCTCGCTTAGTTCAACCAATGGGTCAATTTAAAAAAAAACCCGGTTTATTGCATGGGCCATTCAGTAAAGAGGACTTTTTATATATGTATATTATTAGTTTTAGTGGAATGGATTTGAATTATATACACAAATTTGGTTACATATTTTAGTTTTCCGTCTCAATTGTTGAAATACCACTGGTAAACTTTTTAGTATTTTCAAAGGCTTTTTTAATAAAATTCAGCCACTTTCAAAATAAAAAAAATTGTCATTTATATTTATATAAAATTGCTGATATGGAAATGGTTTGTAACGCTTTGGCGCAAAATATACTGAACCGACTTTAGTAATTTATTTTTTAAAACAATATATTTATGCTAAGGAAGGTTATTGCATACTTATATTTTATTTTTTTTTAAGTAAATATTCATTTCATAGAATTAAGTTTTTGAAAAACCTCACACACAAATTTGTGTTTAATTTTCCGTTGCTTATGCTGCTTATTCAATTCAGTGTTTTTATTGTTGTTTTAAGCGAGGAAATCAATAACGCGAAATTTAGTTAAGTTTCAGTAGAATTTTTTTTTTGTTAAAATGCAAGAGAGCCAATTAAGCGGGATCTACTGTAATACTTGATTGAAATAAATTTTACTTGGACTTTATCTTGTTTTCTTTCAATGTTTAACTTATATGTAATGACCTATACTACAAATTACAACAAACTGATATAGACGGCGGCAATGTCCGAAAAAATAAACAACAAAAACAACACTAAGAACAAATAAAAGTGCTATGCGTTCAGTCAGTTTTCAATTAGTTAGAGGGAGCAACAGTTAAAGTTAAGACGCGCGTCGCATTTCGAAACCTATGCAATGCACCAGCGTTCTATGATCTGTAGAAATAAAAACACAACAACAACAACAACAACCAAAACACCAACAAGATCAGACTCAGATAGAGAAAAACATCATAGGTACACGGAGTCATTCAAAGTAGGTACTCATCAATTCAGGCAGTATATGTAGTCGTAGATTGTATAAAAACAAGAACAACAAATAATTGTTAATACAAATAAATGAATTTTTAAATAGAAATTAAAAATCACTGCAATTGTAGTTAGGTAGTCAGCGTGAAAAATTTTCAAAAAAAAAGCAAATATGTATGTAAGTCTACATTTGTTGCAGTGTTGCCAACTAACAATAAGTATATTTTGGTAAATTATTTTTTCATGTGAACATTTATGTAACATCCGAAGAAATAGGAAAAACTGCCCATAAAAATTAGGTCATAAATTTAAAAAAAATAACATAAAAAAGAGCACGGGCAATCATGTCCAAAATAAATGAAACTTTTCTGAAAAAACACTGTAAAATGTAAAAAAAACACGTTTCAGAAAAAGTTCACTCAATTATAAAATGGCCTTGGCACAATACAAGCAAAAAGTTAAACACGTTACATTTTGAGATATAAATAAGTATTTTACTAATATTATAAATGTGAAAATATAAATGTTCCTTCTTCAATCACGTCTTAACGTGAGCATATCAACTGGATTAGAACATAGGCTACTTACTATCCAAAAAAAAAAAATACACAATTTTTTAAGGTACAAATCGCCTCAAATTGCTTGCGCAAATAGAATCAAACATATTGAAATTTTAACTTGAGCGATTTTTTGCTTGCCTAATTGTTTTGGACGAAAAGTTAAACAAAAATAAACTTAACAGATTACTAAATTACATTTCCACGACTATTGAAATTTTTGACAATTTTTTTTTGGAAAGATATAAATATCAATATGCTGGCAACTCTATTGCATTTAATGTGATTACATGCTGGCGATAACTACGCTTTTAGGGTGAATTTTAACTACTATACACTTGATGATTTTTACATTACAAATTTGTTAGTTGAGAGAATAAGAGAGAATGCGATTAAAAAATCAGAATAACGACCTAACACCTCAAGTTCATAATACTGTGATAATTGAGTTACAACGCAATAATAAATTTGTTAAATTTTTTACAGAATGTTTTTAATGGAATAGGTATGTTATATTAATGTGAATAATTTGTAACTCAATTTCAATATTTGTATGTATGTTTATAGTAAAAAATAAAAAACTTAACATCCAAAAATGTAGCAAACTTCCATATTCAATTACTTCGCAATAGCCAGTATTAAAAATGATGCAATGAATCTTTTACCATTGAAATATTTCGTTTTCTTACATACAGTCTGTCAAGTAATTGTTTGCAAAATAAATTATGAAATACAATTTTCATTTTAATATTGAATAAAAATAAGAAATGTAATATTTTTTGGAAATTTTTTTTGTACTCAATTCTCTTATTCATTCCTTAAAACAAAAAAAAAATATTTGATATAAGCAAAAACAAAAGTTTATGGAACAAAATAGCAACCGTAGTCATTTCATGGGGGCAAATAATTCTTTGCAAAATGCAAGGAACATATGAAGAAACTAATAAACTCATAAGAAAAACTTCAATACTTGATGTGTCCACCATGAATATCAATCACGGCTTATATCCTTCTTGGAATAGATGCAATAAGTTTTTGAAAATCATATTCTTCCGGCATATGTTTGTCCATTTTTCCTTAATAACTCTTATTAGAGCGTTTTTATTTTTTGGAGCCCATTTTGCAACTTTTTTTTAGGGTGCCCATTAGTTTTCGATTGGGTTTATATCGGTGCCTTGGGCCTATCACTTTACTGCAATAATACAGCATCCAGATCCTGTATAAGACCGATTTGGGCTTAGGATTATTGACCTGATACAATTTGCATCTTGGCTGCGAAGCCGAATTTCAATTCGTTTTAAAAGAGTGTTAATCCGGAACAAACCTCAAAAAAAAAAAAAAAAATAAGGGTGACACCAAATTTTAATAAAATATGAAAAATGGTGACAACTTCTAAAAACAGTTAAGATAAAAAATTGCCACATGACAACAAACATTTATTTAAAAATGGACAAGTCAATTTAGAAAGAGATTGATGAAAATTATGCTTATAAATTTTAAATAGAAACAAATCATAATATATGACAAAAATAATAAATATTTCAAAAAATGTCTGAATAGAACAAAAATTTTAATGTTGCGTGTATCGGCAAATGAGAAAAAAAAGCTGAAAAACTAAAATTAGACTGCGAGATAAACCATAAAACAAAACAGTAGATGGATGAGATGAGAAAATTTCTGAAATAATCTTAAAAATTAAAACACCAATAATTAAAAGAAATTAAAAGAACACAAAAATAAAAGAGAACTAAAAAGACAAATAAAATTTTAAAGATGAAAATTAAAAAAAAAAACTGAGCAAAAGAAAAACAATTAAAAGAGAGAAAATTTCATATTAGGAAATTCAGTACAAAATGTGGAAAAGAACCAACAAATGCGAAAGAATCAAAGAATTTATTTAAACAATTTAAAATGTGAAAAAAAAAAATAAATCAAGGTTAATTTTTGTATAAAAGCTTTGTGTTGTAAAGCTTTAGCATTCAACATGTGTTTCATGCATGCATGAACCGTTAGCATGATAAGGTTGAAACGCATAGTTGCCAGATTGTTCAATTTGAAGTAGACAGTAAGATAATGAGTCATAAAAATACAGCAAATTAAAAGCAATCGAAAAGGAAACAATTTATTATCAACAGTCATAAAAAATGACGTCAGTCCAGATAATAGCTACTCTTTGTTTTTAAAAATAAATTATTATCTCATATTTATTTGTTAGCCGGCCGGCTGGTAGCGATTTGTGCGTTAGTTACTGCTTGATAGACATTGCAGGCATTTTATTATACCGAACATATAAATAATCGCTGTTTTTGTTGATAAGCCCATAATTTAGCGAACAAAGAAAAAATAGTTGGTAAAGACGTACCTACTTGTTGCATGGTCATATTTCACTTTCATGCACAGGTTTAGATTTGAATTTCTTATCTAAAGAAAGTCTGTTTTTAATTATTATTATTGTTGTTGTCCATAAAGCCTTTATCGCCCATGACTGCACACAAGCGATAAAAATTCACAAAAACATGCAAATAAGTGCAAATAAATAAAGATCAACAAGTACAGTACGACCTCTATTATTTGATTTTGTAATGGAAACAATTTAAAGTCACAATATCAAATAAACGTTTTCCTATGGAGATAATAAGTTTATACTTAAGTTAAAGAATTTTTTTTTTTTTTCAATTTAAGTAAATTTTTCTTCAAATTTAGTAAATTTTCTTCAAAATAAGTAAATTTTTTCTCAAATAAAGTAAATTTTTGCATTCAGCATTGGTAGCTTGTCATTGAATTGAAGAAATTTTTCTTTGTTTCCAAATAGCAATATTTATTAATGTTACTAGGGAAAACAATTAACTTATAAGTCAATATATTTTTTAAATAGCGCATGGCTATTGAATGACACTTTTTTACTTAAATAAGTAAATTTATTTTTCGGTGCGCAAATATCTCGGTGTGCTACAACAAAAATTTCTGAATCACAGATGAAATATTGCAGTTTTTATAATTTTTAAGCGAAAACTATTTTTTTTCATAATTTCCAGTGAAAAAGTAGATAGACAAAAATTGCCGATATTGTTCGTCTCAGAATAATGAATAGTGTCAATTTTCGTCTAGAGATGCCAGCTTTCGTCAATAAACCTTAAAGGTAGTTTTCGTCAAAAAAATTAAAGTTTTTGCCAAAAGAAGTAAAGTTTTCGTCTTCTGTCCATCGATTTAATATAAAAATATCTTATGCCAAATGGCAAATGATAAATATTAAAACTTTGCGAAGAGATATTTTATTTAAATTTATGCGTCATTTATTTCTTATTGTAGTACTATTTATATCTACTTCATTACATTGAAGAGTCGAGTACATACTGTAATATAAATTAAACAACTGGAAGATGGGAGCAGCCGCTTAGCTCGTGTAATTTTTTTGTTTTTACAATTTAATGAAATCAGAATAAACACTTTTTGCGTTGTTCAACAAGTAAATAAATTCTATTTTTAAAATATTTGCAATTAGCAAAGTATTTGGAAGTTTGACTTTTATTGCAAATTGATTTGAAATTAAGTGAGAGTGTGAACTTAAGCTTGTACGTACATATTAATACACTTAAGATAACAACTGCCAAAAGCCATTTCAGCGGGTACTTATCTGATAAAAAATTTGATAAAATTTTCTTTTTAAATTTAATTAAGCTAAAAGTTATATGGAGTAAAATTATGCAATAACTAATCTATCATTTGAAATGCTAAAGCTTATATTGCATAAAGTTTTTTATTCCAAATATAGGTTAGGTTTGGGCGACGGCCTTTAACAGAGCCTCACATAGACCACAAGAGTCCATAGTGTTACCAAAAACTCTCTGCTACAGTCTTATTGGTAAATTCTGGTCTTTTTATTGTGATGTTCGTCCAACCTGAAGGTGCCTGTTGTTACAGCGAGTTTTTTGATTTCACTCAGGTGGATTTTAGTTTGTTCCTTCAGTGATATAAAGTATGACTGGTCGAAGTATTTTAATATATTACTTGCCAAAGCAAAGAAGATGTCCCATGGTTTCCCCTTCATCGGGTTCATGACAATTTCTACAACAGTTGTTGGATACTGTGCCCAACCTGAAAGCGCCTGGCTAGTCACAACCCTGGTCAATATAATAATAAACATTTTGTGGCCGTTTTATGAAAACGGGGCCAGAAATGTTTGGTTATATTGCTAGTTGAAGAGAAAACCCAACTCTTTTCTGCTACTGAGAGTAGTTCTCTGTATTTTAATAGATAGTAGTCTTGAAGGGATACTGAGACTTTCATGAATTATGAATCTGACTGAGCAACTTATTTTGCTAGTAAATCTGCGAAAACTGCCAAAAATTTTTAAATGCGACTAATTTTAAAATGTTATTAGATTTCGTTTGGTTGAAAAATCTTTTTTTTTTTTTCTTACAAAGTATAATATGACTCGATACGTGACATTGCGAACGTACATATTTTTCTATTATGGTTCACTTGAGCATTTTTTCATATATTTTTTGAATTTAAGATTTATAAGTAATTAAAAAAATCAAATTTAATATTAATCATTTTCGAATTAGAATAATGTGAGAGCTATTTTGAGAAAGAAAACTAAAAACATACTTTTCTTAAAAGAATATGTAATTTTTTTTTAAGCAACTAAAACATGTTTTCCTGTAAAAGGCGTGACACTGCTTGACTATAAACATATTTTTTTCGCAGGAATCAGTTTATCCCCATACTTTATTTGATCAAAAGCAATGTAGCAACTCAGCCGTGGCAGCATTTTTTCCATAACAATAATATAATATCAGATAATAACGTTTTTTGAATAACCTGTGGACCTTTCTGTGGCAATATTCATATAGACATTTCGGTTGCTTACTTTCTAGCACTGAGTCCATTGAACCATTTCTAACAATTTTCAACTTTGAATGCATTTTTCCGACCTAAAACCTTTTATTAATTAAGCTATAAAAAAGTTATTTTATTTTATTTTATTTTATTTTATTTTATTTTTTTTTTTAATTAAACCCAATGATTCATAAATAAACGGACACGCTTTATTGCAAAATAATTGAAAATGTAAGGCGTTAAATTAACTGTAACATTACCAAGTTTGGTTAGCAATTAATGCATAAAAACTTGAAGAGACTCCAACACAATCTTTAGACAACATTGTTGTATGTCTGGTACTTCAAGAAGTAACGAATAAATAAATAAACTAAAAAGAAATATTAACGGCATTAATAATTGCCGTGCAAGAGAAGGCGTTTTCTTTTGCATTTTTCTAAAAGAAATTAATTAGTTATATTTAATAGAATATTTCTTTTCTTTTATTAAAGCCACTGGCGAACACTGACCTTTTTCAGCTTTCACATTCAACGCGGTAAGACAAACGAAAGCCAAAAGAAAGAAGCTGAAGCCAAGTTTTTCAAATAATTTAATAACTTTCATAATTAGTTCAAAATATGAGCACAATCTTTATTGTTAGCAATTTCTTAAGTTGTGCAAGATTTTTAATACATAATTATTTTTATACATTTTAAACATACATCTCTTGCTTTAATACTAAAAACTGTTACTAAGTTACTGGTTCTTATTGGATTAATGCAAAATAATTTAAAATTATAATAAAATAACCACGCAAACAATTGAGCAGGAAGTTGATTTTGCATGTCACTTATTCGTTTGGCTAGGCATTTGCTTGGAAACTATTAAAGTTGTCAATTAAACTGGCAGCAATAGTATTTAGTTTGTATAAATTTCTTTCAAGTTATTTTAAAAAATTGATATTAAGTTAAAACCAGCAGAATTAATACAATAGAAGGTGAAATGAATGGCTGCCCTAAGTCACCAGTTATGTCAATTTTTTTTGCAAAATCGAGATTATATCGCTTTTACGTTTTAAAGAAAACGATTTAATCTTAGCGGATGATTTTTTTGCTATTTGTTTTTTTAGTGTAAGTTTTTCGGCACCTCACGCGTGATTTGTAACATGTGCCAACTGCAAAAATGCTCAGTAAGGTTAGCCATTTCACCATGAATAAACTAATTTACGAAAAGCGCTTGCAAATCATTGCATTTTATTATCAAAATTCGTGCTCTATGAGAAATAAGAAAATGAGAAAAGTTTTCTTCAGCATCGAATCTCATTTTTGGCTCAATGGGTACGTCAACACACAGAATTGCCGAATTTGGTCTGAATAGCAGCCAGAGGCGGCAGTTCAGGAGCTGCCAATGCACTCAGAAAAACGCCCTGTTTGGTGCGGTTTGTTGGCCGGCGGCATCATTGAACTGTAATTTTTCAAAAATAATTAAAATTGCAACGTTACGGTCAATGGAGCAATGGAGTATCGTGCGATGATTACCGATTTTTTTTTGTCCAAAATGAAAGAATTGGACTTGGTTGACATGTGGTTTCAACAAGACGGTGCCACATGCCACACGGCAACACCATCGACCTATTGAGAGGCGAGTTTGGTGAGCAATTAATCTTACGATTTGGAGCAGTCCATTGGCCGCCTAGATATCATGCGATTTTACCCCACTATACTATTTTTTGTGGGGTCTCTCGTGTACAGCGACAAACCAGCTACAATTGCAGCCCTGGAAGATAACACTACAGCTGCCATTGCTGAGATACCGGCCGAAATGCTGGAAAAAGTATGCCAAAATTGAAGCTCGCGGATGAACCATCTCTGGCGTAGCCGCGGGCAACATTTACATGAAATAATCTTTGAAAAGTAAATGGCAGGAATTGATGTATCGCTTTAAATAAATATTTTATTCACTATTGTAAACATTCTTTCTTTTTTCAATTTTCAAAAACCAAGCGCTTAAAAAATCACCCTTTATAAGTAGTTGGAGATTAATGTTTCGGCGAGCGTGAAAAGTCTCTAAAATATACTTAGGTGTATCTTTCGGTGCTTTATTTTCAATGATTTTATTTTGTTAATTTTGGTCAATATTTCATATGGGAATAGGATTTTGTCAACTTTAGGTAACAAAAGTTACCTTTAGATGAGTACAAGAACACATCTATTGTAAGCACAAGTATAGATATTTAGATGTAAGTATTTTGAGATTAAGACAATTAGCCACTATTGCGGTTGTCAATTTACAATAGATAAACACTCCTTTGCGATTAGCGATTGTTTTTGGTATTATGTTCAGCGATTAGTGAATGCTTGTTGACTGTGAATGGCAAAACAATTGCTGTGATATTTTTTACATAAAAGGAGATTAATACTTATGAATAAAAGCTAAGCATTTTGTAATAAAAATTGTTTTAATTGTAATGATTGTGCTAATTGCAGTGCAAAAGTGACCAGAAAAGTGATGGGCTTGTTCCTCAGTCAGCGTTTTTCCCAAGTCAATTCCACAAAGTCTTCGTCTTCCTCTGTGTCGTCAGAGCACCATTACTCCAAATTCATCCTTTTTATTTTAAGTTGTACAAAACGAAATTAAAAATATTGGAAATAAACAGCTGTCATAAGAAAATGTGATATTCACAATAATATTTTAAGTCACAATGACGCAATTGCTTCTATTGAGTTTCGTGATACTAAAATGCAATCTTTTCTATTAGATCGATAGTTATCGATTTTATGGCAAATAGCTAACCATGATGGGAGGTCCAGAATTTTTTACCAACTATACTTTATGGTTAATGATTCAAGTACGGTCATTTATTAAAAAAAACGGGGGTAGACACAGAAATAATGACTAGTGGTGATACAACTTCTAGATAAGTTAAGAAGTCTTCTCGAAAAACATAGAAACAAAATTATATTATACCAATGAAAAAACTTCAGCAAAGGCGTCATTGCTATTTAGAAGCTAACAAATTACACATGAAATATAAGCGTTGGCAATATATTAATTGCAAAGCGTTGTTTTCATTGAGTACAAAGTATTCTGCGCAAGTTGGCATAAAAACTCTCATTTTGTTCAGTTGTTTTGGCCAACTGCCAAACTGGAAGTAAAGAAAATGGAAAAAAGAGGTAAAATTTTTTTTTTTTCCTTTTTAAACAATACTGCAGAAGACAATTTTCTTCGACATTTTACTTGATATATGACATTTGCTTGACAGCAAGAAAGCGAAAGTTTTACCACCCGCTCTAAAAGATAGTGTAGCAATAACAATAAGGGTATTCAAACGTATAAGACATTGCAACACTGGTATGATACATTGAAGAACTTCTGTGTAGATATTGAAAACAAAAAAACAAAAAGTCTGCAACTTTTTAAATCATATTAATTTAAATATTCCTGACAAAAAAAAGAAGAAGGCCATCAACTTTTAAATTATGCCCCCTTATAAGTCCTAGGCTGCAGCCTATACGTAAATCCATCACTCATGTAAGCATTAAAGTAGTATACTCGTACTTGCCATAAAAGATTTTCTTGAGTTTTTTCAATGCTATAGTTTCCAAATCTAAATTTAAAAATTCAATGGGTAACTGCTAGATTCAAATCACTCGCCAGTCAGTTAGCAGCACTCAATGAAGTTTTTAGTTACCCGGCTAAAAGTTATATTTACAGACTGTCCAAGCTTTCACTATATTACTTTGATTTGGAGAAAGACTAAAATTGTCCACAATTTTAATTCACGTTAGCTACTTTTCCTGATATTGAGGGAGCCCCCTTTTAACAGACGCTACTATAAAAGCACTTTCCGAAAGGAGATTGGACGGTTCTGTCATTTTATTCGCAAATTTACTCACTTGTGAGAATATTAAATCGGAACAGTGGCTTACCGTGCACATTTGGCACCCGGGGTGAAAAGGTAATTTTCCGCACCTTAATTTTTTTCCCACGAAAAGTCTTTATTTATTAAAAAAAAATTTCATCAGTTTTCATATCCCTAAGCTTTAGCAAAATTAGATATATTTCAATCACATTCGATTCAAACATTTGCTTTTTGAGTTTACTAAAAAAAAACAACACATAACGAGCACCATTTTACCGACCCTCTAGCCTTTGCGTCTAAGGCATTCCCCCCCCCCCCCCCTGCCCCTTATGCTTATGCCTCAAAGTTGGGTAAACACGTTCGTAGAGGCATGTTGCGATATGGGTACTACTCATCAACTCTCTAAAACATAGCATCAACCTTGGGAGGCGTTTCGCAAAGTGATTAGAATAAGCTGGCTAGATTTTATATATGGTATAATCCCCACAAAACAGAACTTGACCGTTTCTCAGAGTTTCATAGACTGTATTATTTCGACTAATTGGTACCAGGCTAGTTCTTGTGTCAATTATTTGGTGCCTCCTAATGCGTGCCTACTGTACTTTTTTCATGAAACTATGATCGCTGCTTTGATTGCACAGGTTTACAAATAATGGTCATTTTTTATGCACGAATATATCCAAATAAATTTGAGCTACGCTTTCACAATTTTTTTTTTTTAAATATTCCAAGCCTAGAAAATATCTAATTTAGTTAAAAGTCTTGCTAAATTCCCTTAACGAAATTAGAATGTATAGAACATGTTGCCAAGTAACAGAAGCATTAAAATATACACTTCAATGAAAAAAAAAAGTGAACTACGCTAGCACACAAAAGAACAAAATGCTTTTTTACAATACAAAATAGGAAATCTTTTATATAAGACACTTAATTTTTTTTTTTGCACTTATATATCAGCAGTATATTTATATTGAAATTGTTTTTCGCCCCGATATGAAAAGTCGAAAGACGGCAAACGCAAGCGGAGAAAAATGATTTTTTTTTTATATTCGACGTTGGCCAAACTGCTAACGAAACTACCAACTAACTCTTGCCCGCCCAACCGACTAAGGAATTGTATTTGTTATGTAGTTGGAAAATGTTTTTATAACATGCAAAAAAGTGTATACAGCCAATATGCTACGTTGCTGCTCACACGGAACATGGTAGACAAAAAGGCAAAAGCAGAACTTAACGCGATACGGTGTAGAATATCCGATTTCTATTCTTCCACGTACGTAAGAGTTGAGTTTTCATGGCTTGAAAATATTTTATAAACAAGCAAATAGAAAAAAAAATCTTTTATAATGCTATAATTAAAGTTATTTTTCTTTGTTAGCTAACTAAATAATTGCGTTTTTAGTTTTTTATCCTCTAACGATATGAGCGACTTTATGTAGTTTAGATGAATTGCTAGTTTGACACAAAAGGATAAAAGTAAGCGCTTAAAAAAGAATATGATAAGGATATAAAAAATGCATGATGGCGCTTTCATGGTCGTCACGAATGGCACAAAAGCTAGCAAGGATTTTTTTTTTTTGATTACTATACCGTGATGTTTTTAATAGGGAGTGCTGTTCTAAACAAATCGAAGGAAGTTTGTTGAACCCTTTGAGAAAACTGTTGCTTTATGAATAATAGAGAATGCAATAGAATTATGCTCAATTTTAGTAAACATTTTTAAGCCCCTTTCTTAGGCGCAACGAAGCAGGCGATAATATATTTAAGGCAAAGATGGGCAATATATTTTGAATTTAGGAGCCAAACTACAAGTGCAATTGCAACAAAACAAATATGTACATACGTGCTTCAGTGAGAAGAGCACGTAAAACAATGTGGCAGTTAACAATCAAAAACAATGATACAATGGAGCAAATCAATAAAAATTTTACGTCAACTTTTTAATGCAGAGATTTTACATTATTATAGCAGATTACATTTGAAAATTTTAAGACAAGTTTAACGAAAGGGAGGGGAGGGGTCCCGTCCGAACTCACCAAATCTCACCAAGGGGAGGGGTCCGAATTTGCAAAAAAAAAAAAAAACACCTCTCGTAATTAACGGTCCCTTATTCACTTTATTTTTATTGTTATAAATTATTTGCCGATTTCGTTATAACTATTCAATTTTGTCTATTAAAACATCAAGATACTGTAGCCGAGCTAGCTAAGGAATGTGATCGCCTTCAAACTATTCTAGAAATGAAGCAGGTTCAAATCTCAATCGAATCAAATCATAAAAGTCAAACATTTATTCAAAGGTTTGAACTCATGCGCACAGCGTTCCAGTCAAACGTTCTACCTACCAACATAAAAATAAATTTTTTCCGCTATCGCTAAAATATAAACTTCGTTTCAACTTTTTTCCATTAAATTTCTTTTTTTTCTGTTGACAAAATTTTTATGAAATTTTATAGAATCTTTTTTTTTTGCTTATCTCATTTTTATGTGGATATGTACTTGTTACTAAATTTGTATATGCAGATATGAACAACTTGCTAAACTATACGGGCAATTTGTTTGTTGTAGGCAATGTTTGTTACTCATTGTATGCGTAGATGTAGGCAAAGTGCCTACTTTCGGTGATATGTGTGTAAGAATAGGCTAAAGTTGTGGCTAGAGTTGTAAGCATTACTGTCTCTGAAGTGTGAATTTATAATGCTATATGTAAACAAATGGTGAGTCAAACATTTTGAGATTATTTTTTGATTTTCAAGTGGTTCACATTGCAACTTTTTTCATACAACTTATAAATTAAAGTTTTTTTCTTTAAATAATAAACACGTTATTAGAGCCACATATATTTTTTTCACTTGATTGCAATTCAACATTTGCGATTTGTTTATAATATTTATTACTAGTTAACAAGTGGACGCAAACAATTTTTTAGCGTAGCATTTAAATTCAAAAATCAAACAAAATTAAATAAACTTTAGTTTATTGGGTTTCGCAGATGGGGGAGGGGGGGGGGGGGGGGTAAGTTTTGGCTTACTTCATAGCACCCCATAAGTAAGCCTGAGATTCTGAGGTGCGAAATTTCAAATTACATCTATTGTTGGATGGCCCTATATACGGAGATCACTGAATTGAAAATATGGCTATTTCATTCAGTAGCTCTCAGTATGTTGACCGTCCAAGTCTTGATATTTGGCAATAGAAGATTTTGTGCCAATGCTGGCTAAGATTTCTTTCTAAAAGAAAACTTTCTTTTTGTAAGAAATTAATTTTTGGAACATTTTTCCTCAATACGTAATTTCCAAAAAAAACACAGAAATAAAATAAATCAAAGCTCATTATTTGATAAAAGAAAAAGGACGATTGCAACCGCATATGACAATAATAGTGTTTCACCGAGGCTACGAGGCAGCCTCGTTTTTGACTACGAGAACGAGGCGAGACCGAGGCGAGAACGAGGCGAGATGGAAAAATAAATTTTCCTCGCTTGACCGAGGCGAGGCGAGATCACACGGCACCTCGCCTCGGCCTCGCCTCGGGCTCGCCTCGTCCTAGCCTCGTTTTGGAAACCAAGAGCGAGGCGCGTTTTGACCAAATCTGAACTCGTAAGACCCATATGCAGATTCAAAATATGAATGTAATTTTTATATTAAAATCTATATTTAACTAATATTTTAGTATTTTATTTTGAGTAAACTACTTTGTTTTATTTTTAACCCGCAAGTGCTTCTTACGAGTTCAGATTTGGTCTAAGCGCTAATGCACAGAAGTCTTTGGATCGCATCAGATTTTATGCGACTTCGCCTCGATTGATCGATTAGGGAAGCATGGGAAGCTGCCTGATTGACAGCACTGCATTGAAATTGATTTATTCTAACAGTCTTTCTAAGAACCGGTAAGGTGAAGCAAAACGCACAGGGTAATGCTAGTATATAAATAAAGATTAATATATGTATGTTCGTTGCTAAACCGTTCAACCGACCGACGAAAGATTTGACATACATATATGTTTCTTATGATTTGGGATGCTCCGTAACATAGCTAACGATAAAATACCCCCACATAAGAGAAAAACAGAATTCATCATATATTATCAACTAAGTACTTGATCCAGATTAATAAAACTTGGTAGAGGCATAACTAAGATTCAATTAATAAAATGGGCGGTACCATGCCTTCAATATAAGAAAAAAATTAACTTTATCATAACTCAATATCTATTTGACGTAGATAAATAAGATTTGGTACATACATATATTTCTTATAGTTTGTAAAAGGTTCATAGCTTAGTTTGGTTTGGAAAAATAAGCAATGCCTCTCCTTCCCATATAAGAAAAGAATTAAATTCATCATATCTCATCCAATTCACCAAAAATAAAAACAGATATTTTATTTTATTTCTTGAGGCTTGATCAGCCTGTCAGCCTGGATACATGTATAATTTTTTATTTATTTTAATAAAAACCTCGCTTTTTTACCGAGGTGCCTCGGCCGAGAACGAGGCGAGGCGAGGCGAGGCGATGCATGTGATGGCAAGATCTCGTCCGAGGCCGAGGCGAGGCGAGACTTAAATTTATAAAACGAGGCGAGACCGAGATCAACTAGAACCTCGCCTCGCCTCGGCCTCGGTGAAACACTAGACAATAACAACCAACAATGACTTTCTATTTGGACTAAAGTCTAGAGAAAACAATAAATCTAACGACGAGATTAAAAGACATGTTGTATAGCAAATTAAAAACCAATTTGTCTACACAAGACGACAGCAAGTAGCTTCTTGACCTAAACAATTGAGTTTATAGTTGGTGGTGGGTGTGTGGAGTGCTTGCTATAAAGAAAAAAATTAAATGAAGGCGGTAGTAACAACGGCGACAATTCGCACTAAGTTAAACCGCATCAAGTATCATCAACGTGAGAGGTACTTCAAAAATTGATTTTTCAAGAAATTCGCAAATGCCAAAATAAATAGAGTACAGAAAAACCTGTGGAAAAAACTCTTATACCACATACATTACGTTTCCAAAGAGAGAAATCTACTATATACGCAGGTAGCACTCTCGCAGTATAAGAGTTTAGCGAAAAAAAAAACAAAACCAAAATCAATAAGAGCTGCATAAATGACACACTTTGTTATACCACTATTCATAAAAAGTAGAAAACACAAAAATTATATATATAACAAAGTGCTATTCAACTAAGGATTAGTTCATGCACTACAATGAACTTACATAAGGAACAAAAACAATCTAATATAGCAGTAGGCTTGACATAAATTGTAATATATCTAAATGTATCGGTACCAAATAGTCAAGGGTGCATGAGGATTGCCAGAAGATGGGGATGATTATGCATGTTGTTCTACTCTCAAAAACAAATGCAGGTAAACGAAAAACAAAAACAATAACAGGTTATGTTACACTAGAGAACATGGAACTATAAGGTTTAAAATTTGGTTTATTGCTTACAATGGCAATTATGATAAGATTAAGATAGTATACATATAGCGAACGAGTTATCATCTAGTATAGGAACCTCGAATGAGGTTCATATCATTAATATCAAAAGAATTAACATTTTTAGTTAAGGTATTCATTATCTCTGAAACACGAGTTATGACATTGTCTTTCGGGTTGGAATTAATGAGCTTCAAATACGCTTTCAAACGATATATATCAATGTTATAGAACTGTTATAAGATACAAGTAGACGGAACTATTGGTCGATGGCCCTAGATTATCGACCTGTCTTAGTTTTTCATAAAAATTGAGGTACTAACAAAGACCTTTTTAAATTAGATATATATTATTCGAAACCATTACATTATTTTCATGCAACATGGTTTACAGTACAGCGCCAAGAAACAAGGCATTGGAATATATTTCGTAATTATTGAACCGTAAGCATAGAATTTATGCCATTGATAATTTTATGAGTATTTCATATAGTTATGTTATAATCTTAGTCTTATTGTCACCGTTTACCCTACGATTCGTTCCCACATAATCCAAACGCTGATGTAAGCACATCTAAGCTCCTCGTTATTAAATAGATTGCAAAATGCAAGATCAACACTTTTGATCGACGAAGCTTATGCACCTACAAGTACGTGCAATACCAGCTACTGTGAGAACGAACCGTTTGGATTTGGATGTCTTAAGTTACATTCTTAAGAATAGTATGATAAGAATCAAAAGCAAATTATGTAGCTTGTAATGAGATTTTATTGAAATAAAGAAGGAGTTGAAACAAAGCACTTACAATGTGCACAACATAATTGGCGCAGTCGGTGAAAAGAAAAAAAAATAAAATCTAAACAGTTTATTGTTTAGTATTTGCATTAAACAGTAAAAGTGTTTAATTGTGAAAAGAACAAACAAAATCTAAACAGTTAAAGAGTTTAGTATTTACATTAAACAGTAAAAGTGTTTAATTGTGAAAAGAACAAACAAAATCTAAACAGTTAAATAGTCACAGTGTTTAATTGAGAAAGAAAAAAAAAAACATCTTTAAATATCTACATTTTTAAACATCTTTGAAACATAACAAATTAAAACAAGCACAAAAAAGCTTTTCAACTGAAGGGATCCAAATCAAAAGAAGAAAGGAAAAACATACATGCTGAACAGAGGAACTTTTTATACGTAAAAGGAAGTATTGCTGCAACATAAACAACATCAACGATAACGCTAGATTACTAATATGTGAGTAAATTAAAGTAGTTTAAATTTTGTTCAATAACGTAATTCTTAAAAAAAAAAAAAAAAAAAAAAAAAAACAGAACTTTGTGATTGTGTGCCTTAGATTTCTTTATAAAAAAAAATGGATTCATTAGAAATAATCGCTAAATTCAAATTAGTGAGCAGCACTCTTAATGCTGTAACGCCGTTTGATGGTGACAACAACTCACTAATTAATTTCCTAAATAGAATTGAACTTTTGATACCCACGTTTGAGACGTTTGACGCGATGCTCAAACAAATTATAATGGGTTCTGTTAAAGATAAGATAATAGGTAGAGCAAGGGAAACGCTGTTACTTAACGGTAACCCAAACACTTGGGTAGAAATAAGGGATGCACTCATTAGAAATCATGGTGAAAAAGAATCAGTAGAAATACTTATAGACAAGTTGAGAGCTTGTCGATGTGAATCTACTATAGAAACCTTTTATAAGAAAATTAACGCTTTATTATGCAGACTAAACAATGCATTTCTTCTGGCAGGAACCAGTGACCTTGATGTAAACAGTAATCAAAGAATTGCTTTAAAAAGCTTTAGGCACGGTTTACCAGAACCAGTTAGGAGCATTATAGTAACTAGAAATCCCCAAACATTAATAGATGCCTACGACATAATAAGAGATAACAATTATTTAAATTATACCCATGATAAAAGAACAATCAGCAGCATTTATAATAATAAACGAAACTCAGGAAACTATAAAAACTCGTTTCAGAATAGGCAAAGCAATGTTAACAACAGCGAAAGAAATCTAGAATACAATTCTGGAAATTATAGGAACCATTCACAGAATAGGTCAGGAAATTTTAACAACGAAAGACATCTAGAATACAATTCTGGAAATTATAGGAACCATTCACAGAATAGGTCAGGAAATTTTAACAACGAAAGACATCTAGAATACAATTCTGGAAATTACAGGAACAATTCACAAAATAGGTCAGGAAATTTTAACAACCAACGAAATAACCAAGATCGAAACTCTGCAAACTACAGAAATCAGACATTTGCAAATTCGGGCAATGGAAATGAAGTAGAAGCTATGGACATAACCTCTAATGAAACCCGTCAAAATTTTCAGCGGGGCGAAACAAACAATTACCCTATATAGTGATTCAAACAACAAAGAAGTTACGATTTTTAGTTGATACCGGGGCAGAAAGAAGCATAATAAACCCAAATATTTGTAATCCAAAATGGCAATTAAGTTCAAAAAAATACACACTTAAAGTTCTTAACCGCTATATTGAAACACGTAAAGAATTTCGTTTTCCAATATTTTCTGAATTTAAGAAAGATAATTATTTAGTTAATTTTCTGGAGTTTAATTTCCATGACTATTTCGACGGACTAATTGGAAATGATTTTTTACTAAACTTAAATGCAATTATTGACTATAAAAATCGACGTCTAACTACTGACGATACCCATATTCCTTTATTTTTAAATGAAGAGGAAGAAGCATACGCATACCAAATTAATAATCAAGAAATTTTGATTAACGAAGTATCTGATAACAGAGGACCAGTAATTGCTCTTTATCTCAACAATATAGACAAATCAAAACTTTCAAGTCTTTTACAGTCTTATAAGGATTTATTTTATAAAGAAGGCGATAAGTTAACCTTTACAAGTGCAATAAAGCACAAAATTTTAACCAAGGACGACACTCCTATTTATAGTAAGCTATATAGGTACCCTGAAGTTCACAGGGAGGAGGTCGAAAAACAAACAAAGGAAATGTTGGATCAGGGCATCATAATCCCTAGTAATAGCCCTTTTAACTCCCCATTATGGGTAGTCCCCAAAAAAGTTGATAACAGTGGTAAGCAAAGATGGCGCATTGTAATCGACTATCGAAAACTAAACGAAAAGACGATCGACGATCGTTTTCCAATACCATTAATGGAAGATGTGTTCGACAAGTTAGGGAAATGTAACTATTTTACAACATTGGACCTGGCCAAAGGGTTTTATCAAATAGAAGTTGACCCGAATGATAGGCCAAAAACGGCTTTTTCCACTAGACAAGGGCATTACGAATTTACGAGAATGCCCTTCGGCTTGAAAAACGGCCCTGCAACATTTCAGAGATTAGTAAATGAAGCTCTAAAAGATTTTATAAACAAAATCTGTGTTGTCTATTTAGACGACATTTTGATTTTTTCAACTAGTGTAGTGATCCCACATATTCACTATGACCGACATTAGCTCCCACCAGTTAAATAAAAATAAACAATTTTCATTTGGGTCATATTACTATTTTAGACCATAAATTCATTTAACGTAAACAAGTCAAAATTTATGGAAAATATTTTCAAGTACATTTTTTATGTGAAAATATTTTCCATGTAAAATAAAATCCATAGCCCAATAAATAATTTTTCAAATTGCATTTGCTTGTGCATTTAGAGCATCTAATTTCAAGCGCAAGTCAAACGTTGACCGCTAGTCAATAACACAAACAACAACGATCGCATGCTTGTGACTACAACAACAACAAGCGCTCGCTTGCTACGTATTTTTTTAAATAGCAACAACTAAATGCACAACCAAATGAAAGAATTATGTTTCACCCTCATGCCAATGACTTTGATTTTTCAAGGCTGAGAATTAGTGTAAACAAATTTACTAATTTGGTGACCAATTCTTGTGATTGGTTATTGCAGCAAAATTGGGTGGAGTTATGAAAAATATTGGTAAAATTTTAGTTAAGAAATACTGGTATTTTAAGTATTTAAGCTAAGGAAATTGTAAATAAAATTCAGATTTAAGTCAAAACTTAAAAGTGGCTTACTAGCCTTGTTTTCTCTTGACTCTCACTAAGTGCGGCATAACTGCCATTAAAACTGCTTGACTAGCAGAATTAAAATAAGTCAAAACCAATTTTTTTTAGTAGGAAAAAGTTTAGCCAGAAGAATAAAAATCTAGGAAACCTTTTTCCCCTACATGGCGATCCTGCCCAATTCGAACTAGCACAGAAACTTTGATAAATTAGATCCTGCCAATCTGCTAAAACAAATAAAACAAATTCTGAATTCTGATGACTGAGGCATCTGTAAATGCCATTTTTGAAAATTGGCCCAATTATAATGATGAATACGTACCACAACCGATAAACAAAATTAACACATATGTTCCCAAATTTACAAGAAACATTCTACCACATAGCAATGTTTGACAATAAGAAGGACGAGCAGATAACCATCGAAAACAACTTGGGTTCTGCAATAACAAAGAACGACGTGAAGTCAACAGCATTAACTTCAATTGCAACAATAGTAATTATTATAATAATTATATTCATATTTTATAAAATAAATAAACATTACAAGCAATATGTACTGAAACATATCAATAGAGTACAAAATGTTTAACTAAATAAAAAAAAAAAAAAAAAAAAAAAAACAAATATTTAAATGTACACCCTATCAGAAATTTATAAAAAAATTAGAGAAATAAAAATAAACATAAGAAAGTTAGGAAACAAGAAATACACTAGTTTGACGATTAAGGAAAAACTTGCCCAAATCGATAAATACGTAGCAGAGTACGAAGAACACAACAAAAATCTAAAACAAAACTTAGAGATACTGAAATTGACAGAACAGTTTTACATAATAGTAAAAGACGCTAGAACAAGTTTAGTGTGTATGCAAACAATTACAACAGAACAGACAATGGCAGAATTCAAATTAGAATCCATTATAAAAATAATCCCCATTTTTTCGGGAAACCAAAAAGAATTAGATAGTTTTTTAACATTAGTAGAACTACTACATGACACTTATTCAAATGAAGATAAGAAAAAGTTAATAAAACTCATCTTGAGTATAAAGCTAAGTACAAGTGTGAAAACAACATTAGGGTACACTACTGACATTGACACCTTTCAGAAACTAAAAACAAACTTGCAAACCGCTTACAAAAATACTTTAACTACAGCACAGATATATACACAATTAACTTCCCTTACACAAAGAAACAATAACGTTTCACAGTTTAAAGACAAACTCTTAAATTTAATAGCCGAACTAAATAACTTACAAATTAAAGACTTAACAGACATGAACCAGAGAAATGTAATTATTAAAGTAAACGATGATTATGCATTAAATATTTTCAAAAACGGTTTAAATGATGATTTGAAAATGACAATTTTTGCAGCACAACCCAAATCTTTAATCGAAGCTATAAACTTATCTTTAGAACTGGAGAAAAATCTTAAAACAAGTAACCAACTTCTACATTACAAAAGTAATACAGATAATAACTTTCAAAACAATGGAAACAATTACAGATCCAACTATAGGAATCAATCAAGAAATAATTGCAACTGTAGTAGAAATTCTTCCCACAACAGTAGATTCACAAATAACAATACGAACTGGCAAAATAGAAACAGAAACAATAACTCTGAAAATTATTCAAAGAATAATAACTACAATAGAGGAAATAATACCTCAAGAAACCAATCCAATAACAACAGAAATAGTTCATACTCAGGAAACAACAATTATAACAACAATTCAAAAGGAAGGAATTCAAATACTGGAAGCCAACGCAACTCAAATAGAGTATATTCTGTAGATAGCACTGATCAGGGAAACGATCAGCGCTCGGAGACCGCAACAGAGGATCATCCGGGACAGCAAAAGTAAAGATTTACAATATATCGGATAATACAAATTACATTATAATAAAATGTAAAAATTCAAAGACACATTTCAAATTCTTGATAGATACAGGCGCAGACATTTCAATCTGCAAATTAGAAAATCTTATTAATGATAATAATTTGATGAAGGATAAAAAGTGCAAACTGACAGGAATAACTGACCAAGAAACTTTTACTTTAGGAGCGATTACATTACTTTTAGATTTCCAAATATCAACAATAAAACATATTTTTCATGCAGTCGACAATAATTTTCCAATTAATACTGACGGCATTATAGGAAGAGACTTTTTAAATAAATACATGTGCAAGATAGATTATGAAACACAAACACTTACTACCATAGTAGACAACACAGACATTGTAACACCAATATATTTGAACGAAAAAGTTTACGACTTAATACGAATACCACCAAGAACAGAAATAATTCATCCAATTAGTTTGACAGTAGAGGAAGACCACGTGGTGTTAAATGAAGAAATTCAGTCAGGCGTATTTTTGGCAAATACAATAATACCTGCAAACGGAAAATGCCACGTTAAAATATTGAACACTAATGACACAGAAGTAAAAATTAGACATCTTAAACCAAAAACAGAACCACTGACAAACTATACATACATAGATTACAGACAAAGATCGCGGAATGACGAACGATTCAAAAATATACAAAAGGAATTAAATATAACAACCAACCATCCTTTAATTAACATTTTCAAACAATACCAACATATATTCCATCTAGAAAATGAACAACTCTCAATAAATAACTTTTACACTCAAAACCTTGCAACAACAGACAGTTCACCAACGTACATAAAAAACTATAGGTTACCACACACACAGAACGAAGAAATACATAAACAGGTACAAGATTTATTAGATAACGACATAATAGAACCATCTTTTAGCCCATACAATTCACCTTTACTTTTAGTACCAAAAAAGAGCAGTGATGACACTAAAAAATGGCGTTTAGTAGTTGATTTCCGAAAACTCAATGAAAAAATTGTCAACGACAAATTCCCATTAACACGCATAGAAGACGTTTTAGATAAATTAGGCAGAGCAAAGTATTTCTCAACTCTCGATATGACAAGTTCATTTCATCAAATCCCCTTAGATAAAAACTCAAAACCATTAACAGCCTTTTCGACCAATGACGGTCACTTTCAATTCAAAAGACTCCCTTTTGGACTGAAAATCTCATCAAATAGTTTTCAAAGAATGCTAACTCTAGCACTCACCGGTCTAAGTTCAGAAGCATTTTTATATGTTGATGACATAATAGTATTTGGATGCAGTCTACAGCATCACAACAATAACCTCATTAAAGTTTTTGATAGACTATCAAAATACAACTTAAAGCTAAATCCGAATAAATGTCAATTTTTAAGACCTGAAGTAATCTACTTAGGACATCTTATAACACAGCATGGAATAAAAACAGATCCTGCTAAATATAATACCATCAAAAATTACCCAACTCCAAAAAACGCAGACGAGGTACGTAGATTTGTAGCTTTTTGCAACTACTATCGACGATTCATAAAAGATTTTGCAACAATAGCACAATGTCTCAATAATTTACTAAAGAAAAACAAAACATTTGTCTGGACTGAAGAATGTCAAAAATCTTTTGAAAAGTTAAAACAAAAATTGATAGAACCACCAGTTCTTCAATATCCAGATTTTACAAAACCTTTCATATTGACTACTGACGCATCAAATTTTGCTTTAGGGGCAATACTTTCTCAAGGTGAAATTGGAAAAGACCTTCCAATTTCCTACGCAAGTAAGACATTACAAAAACATGACATTAATAAACCAATTATTGAAAAGGAACTACTAGCCATCCACTGGGGGATAAATTTTTTTAAACCTTACCTATACGGACAGAAATTCATAGTAGTAACAGACCATAGACCATTAGTTTCACTTTTTACGCACAAAAACCCATCATCTAAAATGACTAGAATCAGATTAGATTTATCTGATTACGATTTTGAAATCAAATTCAAACAAGGTAAAATAAATACAAATGCCGATGCACTGTCAAGAATTAACATAGATTCAACAATACTGAAAAATATGATACCAACACAAAAAACGAGCGATAATAAGACAATGGTTATAACTAGGGGTAATAAAAAGAAGGAAGAAAACAAAAATATGGAAGAAAAATGTGAATCTCTACAGGAGCCTGATCAACTTTTTATGTGGGATTGCACATCGATTACTGACGTCAGAAATTTAAGAAGATTAAAGTTCGAACTAAGCAATAAGAGCGATAAAAGGAATGATATTACCAGTAATATCAAAATTATAGATGAATTCGTGCACGTAAGATGTAGTGATAATCTAACGAATCTAGATTCGACATTAGAGAAACTATCATCATTAATGAATAAAGAAAATATCAAAGAGCTAGCATTAGATGAGAATGATATTATATTTGAAATCATAAATAAGGATGATTTCAAAACGAAATTTAATAAGCTGCAGCAAAAAAGAACATTGAAATATAGAAAATCGCTAAACATATTATTATTTAAACCCCCTAAGAGAATAACAAATAAAACCTTGCAAAAGAATTTGATAAAAGAATTTCACGACACACCGCAAGGAGGTCATTTAGGTATCAGAAAAACAATCCTAAAACTAAAACAACGCTATGTTTGGAAACACATGCGACAGATGGTAAAAACACATATAAACAAATGTGAAAAATGCGCTCGTAACAAGTACAATAAACACATCAAAGAAAAAATGACGATAACAAACACTCCGTCAACAAGTTTCGAAATAGTACAAATTGACACAGTAGGTCCACTAAAGATTTCAAACGGGTACAGATATATACTTACAATGCAATGTGAACTAACTAAATTTGTCATTGCACATCCCATTGAAAGTAAAGACGCAAACTCAATAGCAAGAACACTTGTCGAACAATTAATTTTGAAATACGGTTGTTTCAAAACACTAAAATCCGACCGAGGGACTGAATACACTAACGATCTACTTAAAGCAGTATGTAAACAACTTAAAATAGAACAAATTTTTTCAACGCCATATCACCATGAAACAATAGGATCACTCGAAAGAAACCACAGAGTACTTAACGAGTACCTACTTTCCTTCGCAGATGATTATGAATGGGATAAATGGATTCCTTATTACACTTTTGCATACAATACTACTCCACACATAGATACACAATATTCACCATATGAGTTAGTTTTTGGTAAATTACCAACCTTTCCAAGTGACAGAGAACATGACAATGCGAAGGCTTACAATTTAGAAGACTATTCGAATGAATTAAAAATTAGACTGAAAATGTCCATGAACAAAGCAAAAACCTTAATTAATTTAGCAAAAGCTAAAAGAAAAATAAATTATGATAAGAGTGTGAATGAATCAGAATTAGAAATAGGAGATTTAGTATTTGTTAAACTAGAAACTAGGAAGAAATCCCAGAGTCCTTATCATGGACCATATAAAATAATAAGCAGAGATGGAGTAAACTCCACTATAGAAATAAATAATAAGCAAAAAACTTTGCACAACAATATGTTAAAGAAATTTTCAAACTAAAACATAAATTAATATTTTTTTTATTATTATTAAAAACCTTATTTAAAATAAAATACAAGTATATAATATTTGCATTACTCCACACCTAAAAATGATTTTTTCTAAATAATTTTTCTCTTAAGGGTAGGGGTGTAGTGATCCCACATATTCACTATGACCGACATTAGCTCCCACCAGTTAAATAAAAATAAACAATTTTCATTTGGGTCATATTACTATTTTAGACCATAAATTCATTTAACGTAAACAAGTCAAAATTTATGGAAAATATTTTCAAGTACATTTTTTATGTGAAAATATTTTCCATGTAAAATAAAATCCATAGCCCAATAAATAATTTTTCAAATTGCATTTGCTTGTGCATTTAGAGCATCTAATTTCAAGCGCAAGTCAAACGTTGACCGCTAGTCAATAACACAAACAACAACGATCGCATGCTTGTGACTACAACAACAACAAGCGCTCGCTTGCTACGTATTTTTTTAAATAGCAACAACTAAATGCACAACCAAATGAAAGAATTATGTTTCACCCTCATGCCAATGACTTTGATTTTTCAAGGCTGAGAATTAGTGTAAACAAATTTACTAATTTGGTGACCAATTCTTGTGATTGGTTATTGCAGCAAAATTGGGTGGAGTTATGAAAAATATTGGTAAAATTTTAGTTAAGAAATACTGGTATTTTAAGTATTTAAGCTAAGGAAATTGTAAATAAAATTCAGATTTAAGTCAAAACTTAAAAGTGGCTTACTAGCCTTGTTTTCTCTTGACTCTCACTAAGTGCGGCATAACTGCCATTAAAACTGCTTGACTAGCAGAATTAAAATAAGTCAAAACCAATTTTTTTTAGTAGGAAAAAGTTTAGCCAGAAGAATAAAAATCTAGGAAACCTTTTTCCCCTACACTAGTTTTGAAGAGCATTTGGTGTCTCTAAGGAAAATTTTTCAGAGACTCAGACAATGCAATTTAAAGATTCAACCAGACAAATGTAATTTTGCCGAGGCTACAACCAAATATTTAGGTCATGTTATAACAAATAACGGTATCCAACCGGATGAAAGTAAAATTATAGCAATAAATAAAATGAACATTCCTACTAATACTAAAGAAATAAAACAGTTTTTGGGAATTACGGGTTACTACCGTAAATTTATCAGAGACTACTCAAAAGTGGCTCATCCAATGATAAAATACTTAAAAAACGGTACAAAAGTAAACACTAATGACCCAGAGTATATTAGCGCGTTTCGTAAGCTGAAAACTCTCCTTACAAACGAACCAATTCTGAAAATTCCAGACTTTAATAAAACATTTACCTTAACAACAGATGCATCCAGTTTTGCAGTCGGTGCAGTTCTTAGCCAAAATCACCACCCTATATGTTACGCATCGAGAACTTTGAATAATCATGAAACTAGATACTCCGCTATTGAAAAAGAACTTCTGGCTATTGTGTGGTCCATTAAATATTTTCGTACCTATTTATATGGGCGTAAATTTGTAGTACAAACGGATCACAGGCCGCTAATATGGCTTCACAATTTAAAAGAGCCAAACATGAAACTTCAAAGATGGAAGCTCATGTTAAACGAATATAATTTCGACATAAACTACATCAAAGGAAAAGAAAATCAAGTAGCTGACGGGCTAAGTAGATATACAAATATAAAATCAAACCGTAATAACAATGGTAATATTAACGATGATGGTAATATTATTAACGATGAAAATTTTATGAATTTGGTGAACCCAGGAGTAATAAATTACGAAGTGAACAATAATGAAGATGATAATTGCAGTATGGACGTAGAAGTCATATCTACAATTGCTACAGTGCACAGTGCACCAGAGGACAGCTTAGGTTACATATTAATAACTACAAAACCTATTAACGTCTACAAAAATCAGATTTATTTAAAGAAAGGTGAAAACGAAAAGTTTTTTACTAAAATTATTCAAAGAAAATGTCAAAATCACGTTATTGTAAACGAAGGATCTAATCTTCTGGAAATAATGGGGAAAATAATAATTGCAAAAGGATTAATGTGTATTTATTGCGAAGAAGATGCACTATTTATCAAATTTCAGGACGTGTTCATAAGACATTTCCAAAATAAAAATTTAAGGATTCTGAGATCAAACATTAAATTAAGAGACATCGTTGATCAAAATGAAATACTTTCCATCATAAAGGATGAACACAATAAAAATAACCATCGTGGTATAAATGAAGTTTTTCTTGAATTAAAACAGCATTATTTTCACCCAAAGTTATATAAGTTAATAACAAAATTTATTAACAACTGTGAAATATGTCAATTAGCAAAGCATGATCGACAACCTATTAAGATTCCTTTTAAAGTCACTGAATCACCCACAAGATTCAACGACATAGTTCACATGGATATTTGGTTTCCATGTAGAAATACCTACTTTTTAACCACCATCGATAAATTTTCGAAGTATGCTACAATACATAAATTAAACGACAGAACATGGATATCCATTCTTTCAGCAATAAAAGAAAGAATTCGATTCTTAGGAAAGATGAATAAAATCGTATTTGACAATGAGAGGTGTATGCTTCACAACTCAGTAGATCTTTTTCTGAAAGAAAACGACATTGCTGTACATAGAACTACGGCTCACAACAAAACGGGAAATAGCGATATTGAAAGATTGCACGGTACCTTAAACGAGCATCTGAGGTTAATGACATTTTCTAATCCGGAGGACTTTGAAGATCTGGAAGACAAAATTCACAACGCTATTATTATTTATAACAGAACTATCCATTCAACAACCAAAATTAGACCTATCGATTTTATTATGAAAAATTTTGATAGGAGAGATATTCAAGGGCTTTCAGAAAAGTTCTTAGAAAACAAAATAATTAAAATAAATAAAATAAACGAAAAGCGTGATAGAAGTTTTGAGACAACGGAAAATTTTGTTAAAAATAGGAAAATTGAGAAAAATAACCCAAAATACAAAAAACTACAAAGATTTAGAAAGGAAGGAGATTATGTTGTAGACTGTAGTAATAATCGAAATACCAAGTATTTTCAAAATCAATTAAAACGAAAATTTAAATACCAAAACAACGATTCTATTCCAGGATTCTCACAACGATTTTGACCATCCTGCTGGCATCATTCTCTTTGGGGCAATGGCTAAGTGTGGCTCCAATCACTGCTGATTATGGCTATTCATTAATAGCGCAAGAAATTAAACCAATAATACATTCGTATACTAGAATTTTACACCTAATTAGCATAACGGAATATAGTACAATTTTAAACAATTTGGAAGGAAATATAAGGAAACTTCATCTTAATGAAAGCGAATACCTCATTACGGAATTAAATTTGGCGAAAAGTACTTTGAAAACAATTTTACCTTCTGCACAGAAAGAAAAACGGGTAAAAAGAGGATTAATTAATATCGCAGGGAAAGCAATTAAATTCCTATATGGAAACATGGACAACGATGATGCCGAAGAAATTTATGGTCACCTACAAAATTTGGATGAAAATGGACAGCATATGACAGACGAACTTAACAAGCAAATAATAATAAACGATAACCTTATAAAAAATTTAAATAAAATAACGCAACACATTAACAAACAACAAATTGAGCTTAATAATTATCTCACAAATATAACTCGAGAAACCAACAGAATTATATCTCTTGCAGAAAAGTATGAAATAAATCTTAAAATTTATGCTGACATTAATTTAGTCAACAGACAACTAGACAGAATAATGGACACAATTTTAATGACCAAACTCAATACCTTACCACATGACATATTTACAGAAGAGGAAAAGTCTAAGCTAAATATTACATTTGAAATCCTTCCATTCCTTAAAACAAGTGTTCTTTATTCGGAAGATATTTTAATATTTGCAATTTCAGTACCAGTTTTTACAAAGCAACACTATCAAGTAGCTCTAGTAGTTCCTTTCCCAAATGCCAAAAATGAGGAGTTAGACAATCCAATTGAGAAGGTTATAATATTTGGTGATAAAGTTTTTGAGTATAGCGAAGATAACATTTTGAAAAGAAATCTCAGGTATCACAAGAATACTTGCATAAGAAATTTATTTAACGCCACTAATAATTGTTATTTAAAAATAAATAAAGAAAGTTCAATTGAAGAACTCGAAAATGGAATTATAATAACAAAAAATTTATTACTCACAAATATAAAACAAAATTGTAACAAATTAGAAATGTTAATCAAAAATAATAACATTATACAATTTAGAAATTGTGAAATTGCAGTAAATGAATTTTCATTTGAAAATAAAATTATTAATTTTACAAGCAATACTATAATCCCAACTATACATGTTAACTTTACAAAAAAAATGACTGATTTAACTCTGGAAAATTTAAAAATTGAAAATGTAAAAAATAGAGAGGAAATCCACTTTATAAAATTTAAAAGTAATATTGCTACCGGATTATCCTCCAGTATTTTAATTATCATTGTTTTTGCTTTAATTATTGTTTTGTTTATAGTTTGCAAGAAAAAGCAGACCGAAATAAAAATTGAAATGAAAGAAAAAAGTATTTTTGCGCCCATGGAAAAAAATAAATTTGTAGACCCATTTGCAGGGACTGCAAATGTCTAATGGGTGGAGCAGTTATGTTATAATCTTAGTCTTATTGTCACCGTTTACCCTACGATTCGTTCCCACATAATCCAAACGCTGATGTAAGCACATCTAAGCTCCTCGTTATTAAATAGATTGCAAAATGCAAGATCAACACTTTTGATCGACGAAGCTTATGCACCTACAAGTACGTGCAATACCAGCTACTGTGAGAACGAACCGTTTGGATTTGGATGTCTTAAGTTACATTCTTAAGAATAGTATGATAAGAATCAAAAGCAAATTATGTAGCTTGTAATGAGATTTTATTGAAATAAAGAAGGAGTTGAAACAAAGCACTTACAATGTGCACAACATAATTATATGCAAAATATATCGCGAATAGCTACGCGAGCTGAGGAAGAACCAGAGTCAGTAGTGACACCAAGAAGAGCTCTGCTTTGTGTGTGGTGGAATTGGAAAGAAAATTTCATCACTAAAACCTATTGCCAGCCGTTGAAAAAACTGACTCTGTAAGCCTGATAATGTGCTCGAATCTTGACGTCAATTTGCAATATGACGATGCTTCACACAACGTCAGCATAATCAGGGCTTGACCTGAATTGTCGAAAATTGAGAGCTCTGTTGGGAAGCTATGATACATGCGTCATGTAGCGTAAGCCTTTTATTCCGATCTCTACGCAGTATCATCCGAAACGGGCTGACCCTTTACCCCCTTCCCTTTCTGTGACACCAATAGTGAAAGCTCAGGCACTGAAAGTTATCTCCACTGAAATTTTTTTCTTCTGTCAGCCATTCTTAAATATGTAATTTTTTCTTTTACATGGAAAGAAAAATTCTTGGTTGTTTCAATCACGTTTCATTATAGATCAACAGTGCTTAAATAAATCAAGATATGTGATTGAATCGACTCAGAATGCATTTTCGAAGCAAGTGAAATTACATTAATTTTAAAATTACCATAACCGTTTTTGATTCGACCACGTTTGTATTTGATTGTGTATTTTGTAGTTGAATGATAATGATACGCTCAGATTTTCAATTGATCACTGATGTGGTTAATAAACCATAAACGCGTTTGGAGATAACTATGCGTGGTTAATAGATTAAACACATCAACTACGAAACTTTCAAACGGATACTTAGCAATCGATTTGTCACTGTCAACGTGTGAAAATTGGTAGATACGCTGATCTTTAGCCTTGAATATCATAATATTCTGACAGCTAAGTTTTATCAGAATAGGCATTCCTTAGTCAACAGGTGCAAAATTTCTTATATTCCGATAATAAATGAGAAAGGGAAATTATACGCTAGCTCTTAGTATATTGTAGTATAAAACTGTAGACAACGCTTCCTCTATTGGTTGAATTGTCTAAACTTTTTAGTTGATCCAATGAACTTATTTCTATGTGGGAGTTTTTATTTTAGTTTTTAATCTAACACAGTTTTGGATTTTAACGCATTTCTCATGTTTTTCTTTTTTTTTAATTCGGGAGTATAACAAAAATAGACCCATTATTGGAGCAGTTTTAAAAGAAAAAACATTTTCACGCTAAATTTAAATCTATCTTAAGTACATTAACCTCACACATTGTTTAAAATTTTGTAAACTTTAAACATTGTTGAATACAAAAATGCAGGTGTTTTGTTTATGAAACATAACGCATTTCCAAAGTTTTCTTATGCTTTGAGCTGCTAGCTGACTACTTGTCATGTGTACATAGCGTTTGTGCACCTATAGTTCGTTGCAACTCGTTGCCCAAGTAGCCGCAAGGCTTCACGAACATTTGGGTGGTGTTTTGCCTTATTTTTTTTTTATGCATTACTCACCTTTTGGATGTAAACGTTCCGGCTTGAACCAAGCATCTGAAATTGTTAATATATTGATTTTTTTAGTATGAGTTTTATTTTTAGTTTGTTTTAAACTAACAATAAGTAAAGGGAAAAGTTATTAAATGTTAAGTCAAAGCAAAGGTAATAAATAATAAAATGTACAATAGAATAATATTTATAGTACCTAGCATATAATTATAAAGAAATAGCAAAAGATAGTAAAAGTTTGATTGGATAATAAGTTAATCGTACCATTTGGCGATCGGTAAAAAATTGTTGTTACGTTTTAGGCAGTGCTGTGAAAAACTATGCCCACGAATATAGGAAAAAGGGTATTTATAGTTGCAAATGTTTTGCACAGCAGCGTGAACTATTTTTTGAATTAGATGTTAATGATATCGATCAAATAACTAATATCATATTTAGCATTGTGCATAACATTTGCAACTATATTCGATTTAAGTCAATTTAACATCTGGTATTATTAAGTATTGACATTTTTTAATTATGGAGCGGTATTCCACAGAATAACACATTGTAATTGTTGAAAACTATCTTCAATTCGCGCATTCTGAAATGATTTCGGTAACCATGATTGTACATCAGGTGCAATGGCTAACAATATAACGTGTTACATCACGCTACCGAATTTTCCCTGTAGGGCTTCGTTAAGCAAAGTCAAAGAACTAGATTCGTAGTTGCTATTCGTGGACAAAAAATAATAGAAAATTTTATCAAGAATGTAAAAGTTTGTATTGCTGCCCGTGGAAATATAATTTTCCATGTTCAATGTCAATGTTTCAACATCATATCAATATAAAAATATTAACAGTTTAGTAAAATTCAATTTCACATTTAAATTCCAAACTCTAATTGAAAAGTTATTAATTGCAAATGTTTTGAACTAACAATATATTTTTATATTTAATATTATGAGTATCAGTTTGTGGGTTTTATGAATTATGAGCCATAGCATAAATAAAAATATATATCGTATTAGTGACAATTTTTAAGTTTTCAGTTGCATAAGTTTTGCACAACACTTAATAGATTTGAAACAGTTTTTTTTTATATGATTGATGATTAAGTATATAAAAATTAAAAAATAATAAGCTTTTATAAAATTAAAGTAATAATGAAAACTGTTAGTAAATATTAATATTGTGCTTTTAAATATTAGTTTAAACAGCTAAAGGCCGTTATCATAACTTTAAGCGGTAGTTTGACATAAAGTCTCCTACAAAATCTGCCAGCTATAGTTTCGGTTAAGTTAAACTATATATGGCTCTAAGCGTAGCATATGTACATTCGCTTTCCGTCAGTAATCTCATAGTTCCACAAAAAAAAAAAAATGTGCTCCCAGATTTCTAGACAAAAATAGTTTATTCTCATGGATTTAAGGCTCCGATTCCATAATCTGTCGTATGCTTCTATGGCGCAGTGGCAAGGCAATGCGCTTACAATATAGAAGGTCCATCCACAGTCTACGACACAAAAATTATGGTAAGTTTTATAGCATTAATGAAGAAGTTTTTAAGTGACATTCATTAGAGTTTAATAAAAAGATCTTTGATTTGAGTTAGCTTATGATAATTTATAATTATCAAACAGTAATAGAATGATAATTTCTAACCTCTGAAGCTTCCGGGGCAGAACCTATGATACTCTATTGAAAGTAAAATTTAATTTAATATCCTCTTTATGATTTCATATTTGAATAATAAGACTTTTAAGACATGATCTATGACAACGGAATCCGGATAAATGAGTCACATATCACTAATAATAAAAAAATATCATGTTTGTCAGCGACTTAAAATTGGTTTCTACCAAAGTAACAAAAAAAACTTACCGGGACAACTAAAAATATATTGAAAAGAGAAAAGCTATTGATTTACGTAATTCAAGTTTTGGGCTTTTTGGCTCATATACATCGAAAACTAGAAGCAGTCTAAAATAGGTGTGAAGCTGGATTTTTTTTCCTTGTGTTATTTGATGTATATGCATGTCATTTAAAATGTAATGCAGACTGCATTCCATAATTATATGTAGATAATTGTTCAAAAATATATGTATAATATATTGATAGACACAAATAGGAAACAAGTGCCTAAAAGTATGCAATGAAATAATTAAAAAGTTTGATTAGTAAGGAATCGTCGAAAAATGGGAATAAATTAAATATTAGAGCTTTTATGTTATTACGCCTTAAAGTATGCAATTATTTACATATTAACGAAATGACGTATTGGCATTGAAGTTATTTATCTTATGTTAGTATAGCTAGTTACATACATGATATATAAACATAAATGTTAGTTAACTAATTTACAAATTTATATGAGATTAGTAGTTAGTTAGTAGAAAAGAGTTAACAAAAAATCACACTTACTAGGATCTAAAATGGAACAAATCAATGCACGTTTCTTTTGAACACCGTTTTGGCCAATATCGTTGGTTATATCCATTTTTTGTTGGTTCTTTTTTAATACGTGCGTTAACACAAAATTTCTTTTGCAATTTTCTCGATGAAGTAATAGGCTGATGAAATGAATATGCAAAAAACTGCTGGTAAAACTTTAAAGCACAAAATTTCTGTGACTTAAAAAAGTCAATCAGCTTTTTTTTTGCTCTTGCTAATGTGGAAATGTAAACTTTTCACTCAAAACAAAATTTGATTTCTTTCAAATTTTGACAAATTTTTGTTTTGGATTTTTTCTTTTTGAATTTTTTTATTGCTATTTTTATTTGAAAAATTCAGCAGCGCCCACTTTTTTTTAGGGCAACAAAGTTGAAAATTTTCTTCCTTACAAAAAACACAAAACAACAACGCAATTACAATAACAATTTAAACACAGCAGACGATATAAGGTTTTTTTTTTCTAGTACCGCACCGAACCGAACACTCAATAAACTGAAGCCGAATCAGTGGCGAAGCATAAGTTTTGGTCCTGGTGAACTGTACGAGAAGCAAATGTTTGAGAGCATAACGCAGAAAAAAAACACACTGATTTGTTGTTTTATCCTGATTTTCACAAAACAACAAAAAAAAAAAAGGAAATAATGCGCAGTGCAGAAATTTCCACTTGAAAAGAGCACACGCTTGGGGAGAGTAAGAAAATATATGGAGATTTAGTAATTTTGAGAGTATTTTTGACACTTGAATGGAGATTGCGCTTTTTAATTTAGTACGAGTACATTAAACAAAGTATATCCTGCAGTATTTTGAATGCAACTAAGCGTGTTTAATGTTTAAATTCTTAACGCCTTTTAATGAAAAGTCTACAGAAGAAAGACTTTCATAAGGGTTAATTTTAGCATAGACATTACGGAGACTTGAAAATGTCGTAGTTCATTAACTTGTCGTGTCGTTAAAAGCTTCTGCAAGCACAAGCTCCCCAACAAACTTTTTCAATGTCTACACTGTCGTATTGATTGCACGAACTTTTACTATTTCAGGTAGATTGACTAACTGGTTAAACGTAGTGTGTTGAATATGGGATTTTTTTTTCTTTTAAGGAAACATAATGCGGGCACATGCGTATTAAGGTTCACGGGAAAACCATTTTCCACAGTGACGAATCCTTGTATGCGGCATGGTCACTACACATTACATTTTCTCATTAAAAAATGTTTCATATTTTTTACAAACAAAAAAAAAGACAACAGGAGTGGGCCTAACAATTTTGGAAGTTCAACTTGCTCAAATCCAAGTAATTTTCATAAATAACGAAACTTTCTTTAACGTTTGATCAGCGACGTTTTCACAAAACACTGATTTATTGACTTATGAGCTTCATAAAGAGTAATGTAGTCTAAAATTTGTGTCTAATTGAAATTTCCGACCAAAACCAATCTAAAAATAATGATACACACGTTTTGTGACTTTTGGCCTTTAATGTGTTGAAAACGATTAATACTACGTGAAAAAACTTGAATTTTGTGGTGGAAGGCTTTTTATAACCACAATTTAGTATGAACTGATTTTTTTTCCAACCAAAAGGATATGTATAAAATAAAGAAAAACTAATATTTGTTATCGCAATTTTTATCAATCAATTCCTTTTGGCTTAGAGTCAAAACTGTAGCTAACAATATAAGAGCGCTTTATTAAGGCCTTTCCGTAGCACGATGCTTACATACAAAACCAAAAATAAAGCTCAATTTGCTAAATAAGTGATGCTAACGTCTTACGTCGTATTTGCGTTCGAAAAGGCTTTTGTGCTTTTACACAAACATAAGCTCATTTAGATGAAGAAAGCTCTTAGTGGATGTTGAAACTCTACGTGAGAATATAGTCCAGGAACTTGCGGCTTAAATTGATGACTTAGAAAAGTACAATTTTTTTGATTTACATACTTTATTTTGGCGTTCTAAATAATACCCAAAAGTCCACATCGATACGAGTCGTGTGTTAGTAAGAAATTCAAGAACAGAGGTTAAAAAAATTTGTTTATTGGAATTTGGAATTTATCTTAGACAAAAGTTATTGATTAGGTCGTAAAATGTTGAGTTAAATGTTAAAAATTGTTCAGAACTTGTAGCTCATGCAACTTTCTATAAAAAAAAAATATCTTAGTAGTTTTCTACGTCTGCTCAACCGTTTTTTTTTTATATCAATATATCGATCATTAGTTTTCGTTTCGCAAATATTTTTGTTTTTCATCAACATCTAATTCGGAAATGTGACGTACCATAAAATTCCTTTGAGAATAGAATTTCACGCTACGGTACATCACCTATACGTTTTGAGTAATCACGTTCACGAATTGCAGTACATAGGGTTACCACCTGGAGCAATTTGACCTGGAAACTTCGAAAATGAGTGAAAAGTTTCCGGAAGTCGCTTAATCAAGTAAACATTATACAGAGTTTTAATTCTGTTGTTTGTATGTAAAAACTAATCAATAAGTGAAATAGCTCATTTTGTGCCCAAGACAATGCATTTTGATTGCGAGATTTCCCATGTATGTAAAGGGTTTTCACTTCGTGTTTGGTTGAAAAAGATTTTCATAGTGTTCGCCGAGTAAAATTTCAGCATAAGATCGGTCATAAAGAGATAAAGCTCAAAAGCTTCGCTTGTTCTAGCAGTGAAATAAGCAAGCAATTCGCACCAAAGGAAGTATATTCTAATGGGATCTAAGCCATGTTTTTAAAAGATTACTAAAATCATCATTATCTAAACTAGATGCGCTGATTTATTTATACGCATGCCAATCTGTGCCGTGATATGAAACAGAGAGAAAGAGAGAGTAAGATTTTATGGGTGTGTTGAAAATATATTTTGTTTCTTATTTCACTATCTATATTATCATGGTGTAATAACCAAGGTGGCGTACTTAAAAACGAAATTCTCAAAAGTTTGGGTTTCTTGTCCTTCATTGTCTCTTTTCGTAATTTTTTTTGACACTTCGGTGTTTTGATTAATTGGCCCGTTCAGCATCTTCAGTATTTTTGAAGCGCTTTAAGAAACTTTTTACTGAGAGGTATTTGTGTTGAGTTTCAAAATTCTGATGCGAACAAAAAACTACGCTAAATAATGTAGCAGGCTTCAATATGATAGCAATAAGTCTTTTTTGTTTTTGCAATAACAACCACATCGACTAAATTTTTAAGATTCAATGTAGTTTGCAGCTATCGTTCAGAAAATGTTCAAGATCTTACGCCTAAAGCCTAAACCAAAATAGACGAGACGAGACGTAACGAGTAAGTTCGAGTGTATGTAAACCAATGTTGATAGCCAAAATGAGCCAACGTAATTGATCGAAAGTGAACGAAACATTTTGACGAGACGAGTTGTTCCGTAAGAACCGAACTTCAAAACGTTGCTACTCGTCATAACAGCTTTTTTGGTTCGTTGGCTAGCGTAACATTTTGGGTTAAATGTCAAAACAGACGAAACGAGTGCAAACGTTCGTTCAATTGCTACCGTCTCGTCACGTCTATTTTGGTTAAGTCTTAAGCGCTGCAATTTCTCAAAGCGGTTAAGTTTTCTGAATGGGCAATTGAAATGTTATGAATTTCTAAACTACAGCAAATAGGATGACAGATGATTGAAAATCGAGGCTCTCCCTAATTACTCCACCTTGGTTATTACACCATGCTATATTATTGTTGCGAAAAACAGAAATCCGCATATTACTTTGCTTTTAAAAATTTCAAAGCGAAGTCTTAAGAGCTACTAAATCGCTTATTTTGTAAACATAAGTGCAAATGCATGCGAAAGCTCAAAGAGAGCATTCTCTCGTGAGAGTTTTAGCTGCTGTAAAATGTATTTCTTAAAACACATGAAAACCTATAAAAGAAAGTAACTCCTTAAATTTTTAACTAAAAACAAATATTTAATCCCACTGTCGTCTGGAGCTTTCTAAGCGCAACAGTGTGAAATTAAGCTTTTAAGCCCAATGCTTAAAGTGTAGGTGGTAGCATTACCGTATTGGTGCAAAAAAAAAGTAAAAATTAAGAAACAAAAAAAAATGTTTCGTATACATGAAAGGAAATCTATCGAAAATATGCCAATAAAAATCCACACAAAACAAACAATGACAAGTGTAATATTGCAATAAGTTGAAAACTGTCACCGTCAGCTAAACTCAAAGGAAGCTTAAAGAAGACAAACAAAGTAAAAAAAAAGGAAAAGCAGCAGTAAGGACACTGTTTAGAAATATGCAATGCCACAAAGTATACTTCACACAGAGCAAATGCGAATGTAAACTATAGTAAATATTTCTGATGGATATAAACTAAAGATTTATGTGTATCTAAATCAGAAGAAAGATTTTTAATCCCATTTTAATAAATAGTTCATAACCAAGTTAAAATACCTGCCCATAAAGGCATGCAAGCGTAGAAAATTAATTTACTCCATTGGGAGTAAAATAAATGTGAATACTGACTGACTGACTGACTCATAACGAGCTCGTTGCTGATATACATACACATACATATAAACAAAGAAGTGGATGAATGAAGGAGCAAAAAGCAAGGATATTCATGAGGAAAATATGTGATGCAACCAACTATAGTTCTACATAGATATACTGCAGCGTTGTTCCGATGCAGTGAGTATTTTAATGAAATTAATTGTGAACAGTTGGGTATAGTAATGAAAAGTGGTTGGATAAGAAGTAAAGCCTGAAAAGAATGTTGCACACAAACAAATTCGAGCATGCTCCTATGTTGTTAACGTGCACTTATCATCCTTAGCAAAAGTTCAAGAGCAATAAAGTTCATTAATTGTTTAAAACTCTTTTAGATTTTATTCTGACACTGGACAAATTTTAGTATTGAAAAAATACTAGATTTTCGCAGATGCATAAGAGACGTTTTGAATCCAAATAATTTGTATAAACTTATAAATTTCATTGCATGCTTGGCAAGTGGCTCAGGACTTACATTCTCCAATATGTTCAATATGGCGGTTAAACCTACGTATATTATGTCCAACACCAACTTTGCTATACACAGTGCTTTTGTATTAAATTTAAATTGCATACTTTCAGGCTCACAAAACTGTAAACGGCGCGGACAGAGTTTAGGTCCGATTTCGTTGAAATTTTACGAATAAGCCGACATACTAAAACGTAGAAAAAGTCAAGATATAGCTCTTTAGGTATTTTAGTTGTGTGGGAGATGCCACCCACTGCTATCAAACCACGCTCACATTTTTCGTGTGGCCGAAAATGTATACAAAATACACCCGAAGGGGTTAAAAAAATGTGCGATCCTTTATGCCTGTATAGAATCGGGTTTGAAGAAAATTCTCCCAAAATTTCAGCTTCCTACATCAAACCTGCGAACGGCGCATTACAATTCATATGATGTATGAGAATTTTGTATGGAGAATGTTTTATTTCTTTTTTGTGTTTTCCAGTAGTTTGGTTTGGTTAGGTCGGAAATGGATATGAGGATGGGTATGGGACTGGAGATAGGCGCAGAGAGGACAGAACAACGTCTGTCAGGTACACTGGTATTTTATATATATGTATGTGTTAGTATGGATGTTCTTTCCTTAATCACGCATTAACGACTGAACGGATTTGAATGAAACTGGTTGGCTAAATAATATATGCCTTGGACTAGAGCATGAGCTACTATTTATGTCGGTTGTAGGTGTTTTTTGCAGTTAGAAGCTGTCATTACAAGATAATCGCATGCAAACACAACCAACAGGTTTTTCGCAAGTTTGTGTTTTTTTTTTCTAAGAATTCGGGTATATTTTGGAAAAAAAAAACAAAAGAAGAGCGGTGCTGAGCAAAAATAAAATTTATTGCAATTATTATTATTGTAATGCAATGAAAGAGAAACAATGGAATATTTATGTGCTACATTAACGTAGTTTTGGACCAAGCCTCTCGGTAAGATACACTAAGTTCCACGCGGACGTGGCCGCATGTTACAGCTAGTCTATTTATAAGACAACGAGTTATTATTATTATTGCTCAGTAAAAAAAAAATTGTTTGACACATTTATTTTTATTATATCTGATAAAAAAAAATAGATAATTACTATCCAACAATAATATATCGTGCAACATTTTCAATTTAAAAATTACATTTCATGTTATTACAACAGTTTGAAAAGTTTTCCTAAAAGTGAAACATCAATAGCGTGTAAATACAAGAAGTTTTATTTTTTGATTTTAATTAAAATTAAATAAAACGCACATTTCCTGTAATCAATTCCACATGGACTCTTTTGAGTGTCATTTACTGCAAAGGGTAAGAAATTTTTGTTTAAAGTAAATAAATTCAATTTCAACACATATTTTGAGAACAATTCACATTGGAAAATTCTTGTCGTAAAAATGTTCACATTTACTTATTTAACATGCCCATAAGATACATTTTTAGCTCCCCAAAAATAACTTTAATTAAAGCAGCAATCATTTACGTTATAGCTGAATGCAAGAATTTGTTTAAATTGTCTGAATGAAAGACAAAAGACAACCCAACTAAAAGATCAATGCCCATTTTATTGAACTATTTGGAATTTACTTGTGTGTATCACGCAGAACAAAAAAATTGGAATAGTAAAAATAAACTGAAATAAGAAATGGCATGGGGTAAAGCCCCTAGGCTTTTAACAGCTTAAAAACATAAATGGAAATTGTAACTTTTTCCAGTGGATAAAATAGAAAAATCTGTCACAGTGGCAAAGTTGCATCATTTAGAAAATAAAAAAAAATTAGTCCTAGCAGATAATAAAAATATATTTTTTATAGGCAGTCAATGCTACCAAATGAGGATGACATCTATAATAAATAATTTTTTAAAATTAAAACATCACATTTTTATGTTGCACCAACTTGATTTAATGGCAATGTTCCAAATGGCACATGCACCATAATGCTGAAGTTAAAGAGTTGAGTTTTTATTGATTTATCTTTTTGGAGAACATGGCTGGTCATAAGACTACTTATTTAAGATTTTATTTAAAAAAAATTAAAAATGCGTTGAGTTTATTTAGAGAATATTTTATTATTTACCTGCACAAAATGTGAACATCATTCATTCATTAAGAAAGTAAGTAATTCTATTCTAGCTACGAGTATGACCCTTAAAAAATGTATTTAACAGCGAATGGAGGAAGCAAATAGAGCCCCTAAAAATCGTATTTGGGAAAGTGGCAGCAGCAATGCTGTCATCATTCATTGCTGTCCGTTGGATAGCACAACCCCAAGTAAGCAAACGTAAAACAAATGTTACGTGTTTATGCAAACAACAAAAACAAGCGCAATAGTTGGATATGATATGAGGTAATAAAGTATTATTCAAAATAAAATACAAAAATGACAAACCTAAAGGTAGACGACAGAATACAGAGCCGCCGTAAACGGGTATAAAACTAGTGCGGCACGCGAGAGCGGCAAAACACAGCACGGAAAGTTATTTACTCCGCACGTAAAGTCCTGGGCCAAATAGTTAACAAAAAAAGTTCCCTAGAGATAGTATGTCCCCATCAGTTAATCACACTAGTGCCGCCCTGGGCCAAAAAGCAAAAAAATAAAAAGATCTCCAATACATTTTTTTTTTTTCCTCATTGAGTTAAACACGGCAGGAAGGTTTTTGAAATTTTAATGTTTTAAAAAAATGCTTAAAAAATAGGGGCGCCAAAATTACATTTTACATCAAGGTGCTCAGATTGCAAGCAGCGCTCCTGCAAATATTTGTATAGAACTGATCAGAAATTGTAAAAATGACAATTTCATGCACAAATGAAAATAATTTCATTAAGAAGTTCATCGTCGCAAATTAATTGTAGGAAAATGGAGAAAAAAGAGGAAAGCCAAATGATTTAAGTTAAAAAGTAATTACTTAGTTGTAAGTTAATTTTTTAGAAATAATCCAGACTAATGCTTGATCAATGGATCAATACTTTAATATGGTTCTAAAACTCTCTATTAAAGTCGTTAATTACATATAACACATTGCTTTGGATTAATTGCCATTTTTTGTAATGAATCGCCATCAAAACTTTCGATTGTGTCTTTCATATCTAAATATGTTTCAATCTTTTAAATGTTTAAATTTGAAGCTACAAGGAAACATGGAATCAAGCATTATATGCCATCAATGCTTATATTGAAAAACTTCAATTCATCTATCATCTATCTGCAATATTGCAAGTAGAGGATTTGGGAAAAGAAAAACGTTTCAATTGAATTGAATTTTCATTAAAATATTCTGTGATATATCCTATAGTCGGCAAGCAAGCATTGCGTATCCTATTACTATTCTTTAGCCCATAACTCCAACTGGATTATGTAATAAACCAGGTCCGCTTAATTTGTTTTGCAAATGATAGTTTACAATATTTATTGGAAACTTTAAAATGGTGAAAGGTGGGTCATATCTTGTCGTATGGAAATTTTTTGGGCATAAAATCGATGTAATAATTTTATCTTTCTTTGAATAAGCTTTTAAGTTGATTTAAAGCTTCAAGCTTAATAGCTAAGAAGGCTAATAGCTGTAGTAGCTAAACTCTATTATTATTATTACAGCATTGATCTTAACATATTTATGTGGCTTACTTTCCGAGTTATTGATCGAAATTACGGGTGTAGTGGTATCCTGCTCTGGAAAAATTTTAACCGAAAACTACGTCATATTTGAGTGAAATTCTTTAATATCAATTGAGAATTTCGATCGAAACTATTTACAAATAAGGAACTACTGATTTGCGTTCAACATAACACACAGGTCTACAAGACTAAGATTTTTGAGAGATTTCAAGAGTTGAATCAAAGAAAATGGTTTTTACAGTACAACAACTCGAAAAGTACAAGACTTTTGCCCAGACAACTTTATAAATTAAAAAATTTTTTAATAATTTTTGTATTGAACTTTTTAGTCATTTATACAACCAACATGAGAAAGATAACAAGTGGATCAATTTAACCTGGTAATTGGTGACATATGCATACGGTCGGGTGTTCGATTCTCAGTACAACTTAACCAAAACTGGTCTGATGAGGCTATGTATATGCATATAAATATGTTTATACGTGGTAATAGCCGAAACATATGTCACCAATTACCAGGTTAAATTGATCCACTTGTTATCTTTCTCATGTTGGTTGTATAAATGACTAAAAAGTTCAATACAAAAATTATTAATATAATAATTATTAGTCTCAAAACAAACCAAAAAATTTTTTATTATTATTAATAATTTTTTGAAAAAGTCTCAACAAATTAATATATTTTTAAAGTTTGGCCACTAATAACACCGTAACTAGAAATTATTTTACCAAGTATTATAAAGCGTATTGCTATATTGAGATGGTCATACATAATCTACGAGATTTCGTTAGTATAAGTTGCTGGTATGAATTTTAAAAAATTTTAAAGCAAAAAAACTTCGGATTAAATGAACAAAAATTAATTGGTCGAAACTGATACGATAGTAAAATTTTGTGAATGCATTTAAATCAGAACAATTGAATAATGCAAAATTGAAATTGCAAAAATTTTTTTGAATGCAAATAATGCATAAGCTATTTGCAAAAAACGAAAATCCCACAATATTGAAAATATCAGGCAACTAAACCCAAACTTGTCGTCGCTCTCTCCGGCTCTAGACTCTACCGTCATTTACCAACTATCCCACAAAGTTCCGCTACTTATCTGTTTAATGCAAGGTCGAAGTCTAATTTGATTGAATAAATTATTTTTTTAATATTATACGTAACAAATTGAATGTAATAAGCGATGTATACAGAATGCAGCAGAATGTTGAAAAATCACGAATTAAAAAATTACACCATAATTAATATTCAAAATTAAGTACGAGCAAATTTCAAGTTAACAAAAAATGTACTAAACTCTCGCGACCACTTTATTAAAGAAACAAAAGGCAAACTATTTTCCGATCTATGTTTTGACGTCCATCGTCATTTAACTTAACGAAAGTGGTCCGTTATGTTGTGTTGTTTTCAAAGCGAAGTAATAAAATGATAAATAGACATTAAAAAAGGATCTCCGTAACATTTAAATTTCAATAATAAAAACCGCATTCACATTATTTATCAATTTTTTAAACTATCAAACTATTTTTATCTGAATTTGTCCTATTAAAAATGCTAAGCTTGAAAGTATTTAAATGCTGAAATCTATAGTTGCATCTATTTATTGTGCGTCATTTTATAAGGTGGTCTGAAAAGTTTTTCGTTTAACGTTTCTGTAAAACTGTGAAACATGGGAGAATAAGAAAATTGCGCTCTGTGAAAGAGAAAAATGTAAAAAGTACAAGAACGGAAAAAAAATATTTTTTCAGTCCGAGAATAAACGTTTAAAATTTTAATCGAAAACTACGTCAAATTTGAGTGCAATCCTTAAAAATCAATCAAAAACGAACTATCGCATTCAACAGATTACACAGGTCTACAAAACCAAAATTCTTGAGAGATTAGATTAGGTTCTGAAAGCATCTGTTTTTCGATATATTATCGAACTAGTAAACGTAAAAATAAAACACGTCTTTGTAACGAACTGAGCTATAAAAATTCTGAAAACACCATCGTGTTCAGCAGGTTATATAAAAGACATCAGAACCTCAATGGAGGGTTACAAGTGTTTAAATAAATTTCTGAAAATTTTGTTAAAGATGGCATTAGATTTTTCATCGGACAGTTTCGGTTAATTAAAATATGTATAGTACTATATATGACAAGAAATCCTTAAAATTTAAATTTTTGACGATTTTTATAAAAGTTAGTAAGGAAACAGAAATCTTATACTGAAATGTAACACTTAAAAGATATTTCTTTAAAATACATATCGTTCATTCTTTAAATAATGGACAACCTTTAACGATATTTTGGATTTTTATATATTGTTTTTTAAAGGTGAATTTTGAACATGTTAAAATTTCAAAAAATCTATTTTCAAAAAAGTTGTGAGTATTTCAAAATTTTATTCAAAAACTATGGGGAATAGAATAAAACAACTTGAAATATTTTTTATTTAAAAATGCTTTAATTTTATAAAAAAAAAAACTTTGAATAAATTATTAATTTTTTATTTATTTATAATAGCACTCTATTATTATCCAGATGACGACGGTTGAAAAGACTCTAAGTAATTTATGCATTTAAACATGCACTAATAAAAAACTTGTTGTCGATATAAAATCAAGCGAAATTAATGAAAAATATTAAGTCAAAATAGAACAAAACATCATAAAACAAAACGGAAATCGCAAAAATACGTGCTGTATTGATAATTCTCTAATTTGCAACTGAATCACATGCCGCTGTGATATAGCATGACAACATGGCCAAGTTTTTACCGGCATTATAATACTCCAAAAAGGAATTAGAGCCAAAAATGAAATAAATTAAAAATAAGACAAAAGCAGAGCTAAGTAAAAATTAACAATGGAGAAAATGTGAGTAATAATGTTGGCAGCAACCGATTACTTCATCTTTTTTTTTTTTTTTTTTGCTATGAGCAGAAGAATAGAAAACTGAATCAAAGAGAAACAAATGAAAGAATATGTCTACAACTTGTTTTCATCAAGAATTAAGAGTTCTTCATTGCAGAAACTTGGAATATATTTTGCAAGTCCAAAAGTTGCATGTATGGAAGCAAAAGCATTTAAATGCAGACACTAAATAAAATAACAATGGAACTAAGAAACCAGAAAACACTAACCAAGAGTATTATTGACCAGAAAATGAAGAGCAGAAACGAAACGTTTCATTAACGTACACTTAGCATGACAACGACATGACAAAACGTGACTCATGCACAATAACACATAGAACACAAAGTACTCGTAAGTTAGGTGAAGTAAAGTAAAATAACAAGTCAAAGTCAAAGTCGACGTTAAACAACAGCAGCCGAATGATATAGCATTTAAAAAGCCGGCTAATATGAGTTCAGTTGCACCTCTTCTAAAAGCTAAAAAGGTAGAGTAGCAAAATAATTTGAAACTTTTTCCAATGTCTCAATGTGCATATGTCTCATTATAACTGCAAATAACATGAAATGATGAAATTTTTAAAAATATTATGAAACAAAAATTTTATATGCAAATAACAAAATATTACCAAGAATAACTTATGATACATTTTTGAAAGCAACTAAGTAATCTTGCTAGAAAGCAAGCAATGACATCATACTACAGTAGTTAAACGAAAGAATACGCAAGATTCTGTGTGTTTACAAACAAATTTTAGAATTACGCCACTCAAAAATTTACTAAATAAATATAAAACTATAGGTAACCAGGCTAGACTACAAAACAAGAAATTTTGATTTTAATTTTAATAAGAATTTGCTAGAACAAAAAGTTCAAGTAAAGATTACCGAATTTCTTTTTTTTTAAGATATGAGCATATGACGGGTATAGCCTGAAATGTGCAATGCTAGAAAGAACGATAGCTCTTAAAGTTATGGTAAAGTTTTAACAGCAACATTTTAAAGTTGGGAATAAATTTATCTATACATGTCGACTTAAGAAATTTACTTATGCATGGCAACGTAAGCTCATTTTTAAAGTCAATCCATATCTTTGCATATTTTCCATACTATCCGTCACGGATGGTTACTTTTTTTAAGAATATTTTGTTATTTTTATTTTAGTAATTCTGTATATAAAAAATGATTTTGCTTTTTTAAGAAAGAAAGGATCTGATCTTGGTTTTTAATGTATTTGAATTGGCTCTGGTATGCTCTTCTTTATTAAATGTTCTTATTAATTTTGGACTGTTTTTACTTTAGCTTGTGAAGTTCAAATAAGCTTAAAAATAAGAAATTATCTTTACCTTTTCAGCTAATTTTTGCAAAATTTTCTTTTCAATTTCCGATAATTTCTTATTTTAGCTTATAAAAAATTGCTCAACAATTAAAAAGTGACGAACGAGAAAGCATTTGATTTTTTGGACATTTTTACAGAATTTTCTTCATGTTGGACGATTTTTCGTTTAATTTATGAACATACATACATTGTTAAATATTTTTGCAATTTTTTCTTTAATTTCCGGGTGATTCAGACCATGTGTGTATGTATGCTAGGGTGATTTTGTAAGCTTTTTGTTTATTTAATTCAAAAGCAATTGCAAAAAAATCAAAAAAAATTTTTAGCCAAATTTGAGATGACGAAAATAAAATTTTGTATGGGAAATTAAAATTTAATTTAGCTGGTTAAAGTCATTTTATTTGATTCACACAGACGACACTTTCAGCTTCGAAAAAAAAAGAAAGATACTCGTCGAGTTTTCTAATGTTTTTGATAATTTTCGACATTCATTGATATTTTTCGATACTATTCGACTTTTATCAGTTTTTCAATATTTGGTGATAGTTTTCGATTATTATCTATTGTGTATTTCGATGTTTTTTTTTAAATATTTCGATATTTTTCGACAACTTTCGTTTTTTTCGATGTCTTTCAATAAGTTTCGACTTTTTTCAACTTTTCGGTGATTTTAATACTATTAAACTATTTCCGAATATCATCGGATCGAATGATATATAATTTTATTTCAGCTTGAGATCAAGTATCTTCTTCTGGTTTATTCTACTTACACATTTTTTTTTATCCAATTGATAAAGAAAACTCAACTTTGAACAACAAAACGAACGTCTCTAGCACCATTCATGCTAAATTTTAAACGGAGTCAAAATGTTGAAAATTGGAAATTTATCGAAAAAATTGGGAATTTTCGAAAAACATGGAACATATCAAAACATATCGACAAACATCGAAAAAAATCGATGTGACATTAGAAAGTTATGTAAAAAGTTGAAACTTATCGAAAAATTAAATAACTATCGAAAATCATCAACAACCGATAAAAGCTGAAAATCATCAAAATTAGCGGATAAAACTCGAAAACCGTGGAATAATTCCATAAGAGCTGAAACTTTTTGTAAAATATCGAAGGAAAGAATATAAATTCAAAATGACGGAAATTTTTGATCAAATAAGTAAAACTTAAAAATTACAATAAAAAATAAATCAGTTTTCCCACATAGGGCTTGAATCGCTTTACAGCACGTGCTAACGTGATATGAAATTTAAATTTGGCGAGAAATTTTTTTCCTAAGATTCCTTACCCATAAATAAATAAAAAAAAATTAAATTTAAACAGCTCTAATATATAATACCACTAGAGGTTAACGATTTTTCAAATATTTTTTTTTAGTTTTCTTATATTTTTAATTCGGTCTTATTTTTGGACTTTTAATTTTATTATTTTTTCGCTACACTCTTTACTTAAGTTTTGTTGGATAAAAAATGCAATGACTAACAAAAAATTAAAAAAATATATAATCAACATTTCATGACTCACCTAAACCATATTTATAGAATATCTCTTCAACAGAAATTATGTTTGGGTGTTGTTCTGGTTGTTGTTGTTGTCCCTTGTTTGTTTTAGTGTCCTTGCTGCTAGCGGTCTCCTTGACTGCTACATGTGCTGGTGTTGGTTTAACCGGATCACTAACGATGTTTGCTTTTGGTGCTGCAGATGTTGGCAGTGCAGGTGCAGCTGCCGGTGCTGGCTTTAAACCTTTAACTTCCTCGTACTGTGAATGTTGTGCTGGAACTTGGGCAGGAGCTGCAACTGGTTTTGAAACAAGATTTCGCAAAAATTCATTGTCATCATCGGCATCCAAATCAGTAGTAGGGATGTTTTGTGCTTGTGCAACAGCTGGTGTTGCAGACTTTGCAACAGATGCCACATGAAACTCTGGTGTTGCAGTGCGTTCCTCCTTGAAATCACCTAGCAAGTCTTCGGACGAAATAAACTTATCGTGATCCTGCTCCTTAAGAGCATCAGCAACGGGATTTTTCTTTGCTGGCGAAGGGTTATAGGAAACAGAGGGTGAATCAGTATCGGAATCCTTATTGGAAATTGCGGCAGCTGAGATAACTTCAGCAGCAGCGCCCTTAGTAGCTTTTGGTAGGGACGCAAAATCGTCATCTCCGAAATCATCATAGAAATGTGATGTAGCGGCAGCGGCAGCTGGAGGTGCAGTCGGCTTGAAAGGACCATCACCAACGCCAACTAGCAAACCATCGATATCTACAACTGAAGAAATACCCGATGGTAATACTTGAGCAGCTGATGCTGCAACCTGTGGTGGTGGGGGTGGTGCTGATGTAGGTTTTGGGGGCGCAATCGGCACATGTTTTGGAATATCGCCAGCACCACCAGCACCAGGACCAACGCCAAAGTAACCACGCTCAGCATTCATAAAATCACGAGTCAAATCGGCTGCTCGGCCACCAAAATCGCCGAAAGATTGCGACGTTTGTTGACCTACATTGCCAAGGAAATCATGAACGTCATCCTTTTTTGCGGCGAATTTGGCATCAAGTTGCTCTTGCGCTTCCTTGGCACCAGCTGACATGCGCTGCACAAAAGTTTGCGGATCCACATGCTCAAAATCAAAGTCGGCAGCGAGCTTTTGGTCGTTGCTAAAGTAATGTTCGGTGTGCGCGTTGTCATCCTGGTGGGCGGTCGGACTACTGCCAAATCCACCGAGAAGGTCGTGAGTAGCCTGCTTGGCGGCTTCCCCAGTGGTGCTGATAAGATCTCCACCGGTTGCTGCGGCCTCTTTCTTTAAATCGGCAAAATTTAAATCCATTGTTTAATGCAAATTCACTTTTTAATTGTGCGATTTTTTAATTGGCGAAATGTCAAAAAATTTTGACTTCCTGCAAAACGTCACTTTTGACACTTTTTTGTGTAGGATTTTACACCCTCTTTTTGACACTTGTCCTTTAAAATATCCTTTTTTCGTTTTTTTTTTCTTTTCACTCAGCCTTTTTTATTACGAGTTTTGATTTTTGATTATCACAATTTTTTAAATTTCGTTTCCTTTTTTTTAAAAAACACTCACAGGAGGAAGTACGGCAGGATTTTAATCTCGCTCTGCTTTTGGATTAAACTTTTTCTGTTTTTTTCAGGAACTAGTCGTCGTAGTTAATTTCGTTGTTGCAACTCAGCGCACTGCCAGAGAATAAACGTATAAACAATAACCACGAACCAAATCCGTCGATTTCACAAAATACAGAAAACTCTTGCGCTGTACGTTTTGTGCTTCTGCTTTTCCAGCAAACGGCAAAAAGTAACAACACGGCGCAAAAGCACAAGAAATGTGTAAATATATCACGGATAAAATAAATGTTAGAAAAATAAATGAAGTATAGTGAAATAATCTCAAATTAAATTTTGACAGTAAGGGCGTTGTTTGCTGTTTGTTTGATTTTATTAATTCGTTTTTCGGCTCAAGTTTTTTGTTAAAATTTTTGAAATCAAAACATATTTTATATTCCTCAAAATAAACCGGCAGAACTAAATCGACCTTTGCGAAAGCTTTTCGTGTTTTTTCATTTTTGTTATTATCACACCAGCTGTCGTTGAGTGAAAGAGATAGATATGGTAACGTGTAATTTGGTGTCGCATAGTGTTGCCATGTATGCTTTTGTGAGTTACATATCATGGGGGCTGTCTATAAGCTAGTTATTTATCTCAATTCTGACTTAAGTCAGGAACAATTGTTCCTTAAGGAAAGAAATATTAGCCGTGTTTTATTCGTTTTAGTTAAAGCAAAATTTCATACCAATGCGTGAACAAGCTCAATTTCTAGTTCAATTGATTGAACTTTTTTAGTCTTTGCTAAAGCTTGAAGAATAGATGTCGCTCATTGCATTAGCTAAAAGTCGGATGAAAAAGTCATGGCGCATGAGGCAAACGTACAACTAAGTCATGCTGACGGCAGTATAAAAAATTTGAACGTTTGAGGCTCCTATAACAGTTCATTCAGTGAAATTCATGTATTCATATCGAGCAGAGGCCAGTGAGAACGAAGGTGCCGTACTTCAGCGAGTAAAAAGAAGACTTGAGTTCTGTGCATATTAAGTTGCCATATTAAAATTTTAACTTTTCCGTACGGTGTCCCGTTCGCGTACACTAGCCTTGCGCTTTTATAATGGAAGCCCAAATCAATAAATTTCTAATTTGACTAACTGCTACTAGGCGCACGTCCGCGTTCGATTGCGTCGTTGGCACTCTAATAGAGCCCTGTTGTTTGTCGCGGGTGTAATATAGTTTTCTCAATGGTAAAAAAACACTTCTGATGTTTCTTTCTCTGAAATTAGAATCGTTATCTGAATTTTGATTTCATACTCGCTGTCAGTATTAAAAACTTCGTTAGAAAAAATAAAAAGTTAATAAAAAAGAAGAGCTATTCCTCAAGTAAAGTTCTGCCGTAAGAAGAAATCAATGCTTAACGATTCTCTCTCTTACCACAGAGAACTTAAAAAATGTTCATGATGTGGACGCATGTTTGACAACATGCAGGTCGATATTGAAAATCAGAAATAATGTCAAGCCTAGCTGTTCAGCATGAGGAATTCTTTTTCGAAACCTTGTCCTTTGTCATATTTTTAAACTTTTGTGAAAGTTTGCTGCTAAATAATATTTTCAAAATCTCTGTTGTGAATACTTCAACGGTAATATGGAAGTGGCGATTGGCATCACAGAATAATTTCTCAAACAAAAATGCTTATAAGCGGAAAACTACGTTAAAAGAAACACAGCTAAAAAAAAAAAACATGCTACAGTGCTGCCACACTAGCACGATATGACGATAAAAATACTGAAAAAATTCGAAATGAAAACTTATAAAATCAAGGTCTGCACATACATGCGACTAAATAGTTGTCTGATTTTCATTTACCTTGCTTACACGCAGCGTCGACTTGTAACACCGAATCACAAGTTCGATCTTATTCAGGCATTTACCCACAGATACGTCGGCGTTCAAATGTCATTCTTTGATGACAAAACGAACAACAGCAAAATAGTTTGCCACGACGTAGTCTAAGATTAAGAAGAAAAATTATTAATAATAGATGTTTTCTCTTATTTTTCTTTTGTTTTCGTATTTAAAAATTTATGTTTGTTAAATTTTAAGATTTATTTTAGCTTAATGCTGTTTTAAACATTTAATTTACTTACACATTAACTTAAGCATTTTTGACATTCGAACGTCGACGCTCAAATCTCCATTTACACAGCAGCGAACTTGTGCATCGACTCACCACTCCGACGTAGAAGTACTGAACTACCACTCCGACGTATGTGGCACTTACACAACAAAAAACCACTCCGAAGTCATACGTCGACGCTCAAATTTGGTGTGTGTAAATAGCATAATTAAGTCATGCAGCCTTGTGAGCGTTCGCATTCATACAATTGCCCAACTTTTTTTGAAACAAACAGTTGTACGATAATCAATTGACTTATGTATAAGAAAATAATCTCTATAATTATTTATAAGCATGGAGATTTTTTTATTTTCCACACCTTGCCTGATACAATAATTTTACAAACATCAATTTTTTTTGTATACTGCTTTAACTTAAATCATTAAAGAACGCCAAACTATTCCGATAGGAATTCAACTTCTAAATTGGCCAACCGCTTTATGGCTATTTAATCGGTAAGCATTTGCAGGCCGACTTAACTATATGATTGCAGTCAAAGGTCTTGCGATTGATTGCCACATGGCAACATTTTGTGCAAATTATTTAAAGTATTGCTTGGCGTCCTATAAACAGACCACAATGTCACTCAGTCACAAAGTTATTTAGTTTTATGTATGCATGCGCACGTTTATATATTCAACTCAAGTTTTGTTTTGTGTTTCAATTCGTATAACAGCTCTGTTTTTTGAAGTGTACTCTAGCAGCTGATAGTAGAAGTTGAAATGTTCTAGTGTGTGTTCTTTAGTGCTTCCAAAACTCTCAATTTCCTGCTTCCAATAACTAGCAAACAGCTAGCACAAAAGTAGCCCCCCAAGCAGTGTAGTGTCACTAAAAGCCAGAAACCAATGCTAAAACCTTTTCAACAAAGTGGATCAAAATCCAGTGTTCAGTGAGCGATAGAATGGGGAACCTCGACGGTGTTATTGATAGTGCTGCGGTGTATGATGAGCAGCGAGAATTGCAGTATGAAGCTTTTGATGGCAGAGAATTATCACATGGATACAAAATGCAAAGTGAAGGCTCCGCATCTTCTTTCCTAGAGCAAGAACAGCGAAGACAGCAGCAGTTGCATCAACAAAAATTTTCATCTCCGGCATATACAGAAATTCGCACGCGAAAAAATGGATTCAAGGTTGCGGGCGCCAACGGAGCCCTAATAGCCAACGGATTCAAGGTAAAAGAAAGCAGTGAAAACTTAATTGAATCGTATAAAAAATCAAAAATTTTCCAATTTTATTTTATAACAATGTGCGGTGGTAATTTATATTTTATTGGATCTGGAATATGCAATTTTGATAACGTGAAAAAAATATATCTGGAAACAAGAGCGATTAATGGCTCGTGTGCGGCACTGGAACTAATTTGTTTTTAGGTTACGCCCCACTGCGGATATAAACACGGAAATCTTTCTACTTCACTGAAGTGTTTTGGAAAAGTTTTTTTCTTTTTCTTTTCTATTGCATTAAAAAAACGTGCGCGTGTATGAGATAGCATTTATTCTTTCTTTTCGTCGCTTTCCAGCGTCCTTTGGGGGAAAGTGTTTTTGCCTTCAATTCAGTTGCATTAAAAATGTTTGGCATATGTAGCTTCGAAATCCGTCGGACGCTGTATTGACAGCATAATATTCACCCCTATCACGGTAGGCTATTATGCTCTAGGGACCTAATTTTCGAGTCGATTTAGGAACGATGTTTTCATGGCCAGACCAAATTTGTTGTTGAGTGTATCAAGTCTGCTTAATTCGGTATTACCAATTTTTAGTCGAGTACCGATAAAGTCGACGCTAGACTACCGTAATTAATGTCTGTCATGTAGTGTTGGAAAACTCGGTAGTATCGATAGTGTATAACTATTATTATTATTATTCAATCGCAAGCCATCGATAGTTGCGAAACTGTTGATCTTTTTTTTCATCAGTTGTCTTAGTTGAAAGTTTTGTTACTCGAACAAATTAAAATGACCTACTAAGGTATTAAAATCAATGTAACCTAATTTGGTGTGGGAACATTTGCTGAAGCAAACTTTGCAATGATATGTGCCGAAAACTATTCATGAAAATTGTTTCAAACTCCGTATGATTATATTTAGTGGCACGAGTAAGCACTGAACAAAAAGTAGACCTGGTTGGAAAAGTGGGCATGGCCTCCCATATGAGCAACAATTTGCCTTTAATTTACTTTTACGAATATGGTTCTCTATTCCTTAAACTTTTGTCAACGTAGTTTTTAATATGTCATCAAAAAATGTGTCGCTCGTCACTAGTTCAGAAGATATATTCGTCGGAAGTTGCGGATATAGCTTTTATAAATATCAATATAAGTTGGTAACCCCTAAATTGATATCCAAAACATGGGTGTCAAAAGAAATAGTGCAAGAAGCTACCATATTGGCAAATTATACTTAGAGATCTAACTTTTAGTATTTGATAATGTACATACGTAATATGGCGATATCTGAAATTGTGGGCGTTTTTTTTATAGAAAAACGAAAATTTCACCATAAATTATGTTATTAACCGAAGTATAATTTTTTATAATTCTTTTCCTTCAAAATGATTTATCACTTGTATCTATTTTTTCAAATTAACCCATTTTTTACCACAAATTTGTACAACTCATTTCTTCACAAATAAAATCTAGGTATTAAATTAAAAATGATGAATTTAGACCAAATTCAAAAATTCACTCAGGTAGAAGGTCTAGAAAGGTTTTTTTTTACCAAGTTTCATTCATTTTCTAGTTATGTTTCTCTAGAAACTTCGATTTACCCAGCTCGGCCACCTCTTTACATCCAAGAATGAATCATATATCAAATTAACAGTAATTAAATACGTTTGGGGGTTTCAGTTTAACAAATAACCCAGTAAGTTTCAGTAAGAAAATGACTGATCAACACCCTCTAACAAATCTAATGTACAACCCATTGCAACTTTCCTCCAAAAATTTTTCAGGAAACAAATTCCTATATTCTATAGAAAGTTTTATCCCAAACGTTTTTTTTTTTAATCCTTAGACTTTTTTGTCCACTAAATTACCAATATTTACTCCCCCAATTATTAAAATGGTAAATTGTACAGCCATACCATATTGCTTGCTGTAGTCATAGTGTTGTTAAAGGGTAACATTATAAAATGCTGAATCACCTCTGTCGTAGGTCAAAAATAAAATTTTAAAAAAAATCTAAGTCGAACTTATCGAAAACTTAATGAAAAAGTTTTTGGTTTCATTAATTTTTATCAAAAAATACAAAACAAAAGATGAAATTTTTTGAATAACCCAAATCGTACGATGTCTGATAATTAAAATTTTTAGTATAACTCTGCAGAAATGTTTCTTTTTTAGATTCCAATTTGTTTTTATTTTCATAAATATTGCATTCTTAATTTTTATCAACAATAAATATTGGCCTGGTACTGATAAGAAACTAGCGTGGCTATTGAGTAACGTTTTTCTTATCAAAATACAAAGCGTTAGTCATGTATTTGGCACATTGAGGGATTTGTTAGTCATTTCATAGTGCAGGGGACTTATCATTATTACACACATAAATGTTGGTGGTGGTGGTGGTTGAAAATTATGATGGGGTTTACTGCAACACTAAAAACCAGACATACCTATCTACGTATTTCCATTATGTGACATATAAAAATGTTGTTTTTGCAACTATCAGTAAATTTAAACAAAAAAATTCTTTTGTGGCTTAGCAATTGACAATGTTTTAAATATTTTGATTAAAATATTTTGATTTTTTAACAATTCTCTGCTATTTGCCAAAAAATGATTTTCATGGTCATTTTTGTTGTGATTGGCCAACTCAAACGAAAAGAATCAAATAAATATATTATGTGAGAATAAAACTAAAAAATTAATGATCATCTTATGTTGCCTTCTAAAAACTAACACATTTATTATAAAATGTTAAATATTAACATACTACAAACTTAGAATTATTTTTTAAACAAACTATAAACATTTTTTTAAATTAACATTTGCAACAATTTTTTTGAACTAATCTGATAAAATCTTATCTAATCATAATAAGCGCTCGTGTTTCATATAAGTAACGTAGAAATAGTTCCAGATCATATCATAAAGAGATCGGCTAGTCGCCAAATGAAATTAATCAAACACACACAGAGAGTAGCGGCTAATTAAACGTTGTATGCCATGTGATTCAGCACTTTACTCATTTGCGTTCAGTCAAACACACTGTCGTGCTATCGAAATTCCAATAGAAGAATAAATTATATCAAAGAGTTTGCTACTAAAAATCAAATGCTTCATGCTAAATTAGTATTCCGTCATCTATAGGCGTTGTGTCCATCTGCTCACTGTCGGTCTAACGTTCTGCTCGCCAGCTTATTGGTCTATTTGTTAGTCTCTCTAAGTCAACAAGCGTAGAAATGTTTACTTCTCATATTTTTACAAGAGGGAGTGTACTGTAAACGTTTACGCGCCACTTTGAGCGCATATTTTTTTGAATTGTTTACAATAAATTTTTGCATTCTACTTTAAATTTTTGTATTTGAATAACTAAGGATTCGGTCATATTTTGCTACTGTTTCCATAGAATTCACAGAATGCTCTAATATACATATGTATATATGAGTTCCCTTGAACTTGATGTGTTAAAGTTGTTGGTTTTTGTATTTTTATAATTTTTTTAAATTTATTAAATCATTTGTTGTTGCGTGACACTAGCTAAATTTTTTTGCAATAAAAAATTCTTATTAGCAACTGACAAGCAAAAATATGGGTGCATATGTATGTAACTACATATAATGCGTTTTAGTTTTCAGATTGTGTTGTCCATGGGGCTTCTTTTACAGTGTCAGAAATTTTTAAAAAAAGTTACCTGAATATTTTTTTTCTTGCGGCTAGTAAACATAATTTTTCATTAAAAATTATTTAAATATGTATATAATTAGTTTCAAGCATAATAGTACATGTAGCCATAAAGCTTACATACTGACCTTTTTTAATTATTTTGCTTTATTTATTCTCCTTACATACATATGTATGCACTTTCCTTGGCTGTTTTCAATTCAAATAATTTTAGCTGAAGCAACGATTTCATTTTTATTTTATTAAAAAATTCAAAATCTTGAGTCTGAATGAAAAGAACTCTTTCATGTGTTTTTTTTTTTTTGTGTTTAAAACCATGAAGCGAATTGAATATCGAGAATCAAAACTATTAGATTAGTTATTTCTAGTGAAAAAAAAAAATTGTTTCATCCAGCTGTCCCTCAGATATGATGACCTCCCACATTGCATTTTTGACTTTCGCAAAGTTAAAAATTATTACCCTCAAGCGAACCACAATTTTTGTTACATTTATATAAATGAATAAATTTTTTTCTTCTTGTAATTCCACACTTAATTTGCACAAATCGTGCATAACCAGACAAAAAGGCTCAATATATTGTTAAGTAACCATAAGAATTGTAATTTAATAAAAAAAATAAAAAATATTTACACTTGTGCACATTGACCAATTTTATGGACCTTTTAACTTAATAATATTTGTATTTTACGATTTAAAAATAACTTTTAGTGTCCAATTAATACATATTTTGAAATTTACGTTTTTAATTAACTGCCTTGTAATGTTTTTAGCAATTTTCAAACAAGATCTTCGGAGAGATTTTTACCCGAACACAATTAGCCGCGTGGCTCGTGTTATAACAGCTCTTTCATTTCAAAAGTTTTTTGGCAGCTATATACAAAAATTAACAGTTCTAATCAAATCTTAAGTATCTAGTGCAAAAAGTGGTTGGAGGGTTAAAGTAAAGAAAGAAGATTTTAAATGAACGAAATGTCAAAAACAACTTAAACAAATAAGTTGTCCAGCAGAATAAACTTGTGGAACATTTTCAATAGACTAGGAGTTGGCATAGTTTGAACTATATATGTTTCGAAAAAATTGCGAGCATATATCAACTTATCAAATGATATGCTAAAGAGCTTCCAAAGCAATAACATCAACTGTCGATCATGTTCTGATAAAGATTGTCCGAGAAATATGTTTACAATCAGCTAATGACATTGGAAGTTTATTAAAAATATTAAGATTGGTTGACCAGTTTTGAAGATATAGCAATTAGTCGCTAAAATTGGAGCGAAATCTTGTTTTGTGTGCCTTAAAAGGAAACATGGAATGCGCATGTTTTAGGTTGCACATCAAAAGAAAGTTTATAAACTAAGCAAATTAAAAATGTTCTTAAATATGCATTTTCTTGTCTGATCTGCTAAGCGTTATGTTGTAATCGTCTAGAGGGTGCAAAATTTTTGGGAACCAAATTATTAATTTTGAAATCACTGAAACAAGATCTAAGTTAATCAAAATTTAAAAAGTTTTATGTCCACACACAAACATACAAACTTATATAAATAATCGTGGTGATTTTTCTTTTTTATATGACGTCAAGTCGATTTTATATTGAAATTGTCTTTTCTACATTATTATCTTAACTTATGTACATATCGTCCATCTAGAAAAAATAAGTCATTATCTACATTTTCATGTTTTCGAGTTTTGCGGCTTTTAAACATTTTATTATTAAAAACTCAATAAGACCGAAACAAATCTTTTGACAAATCTTTATTATTAACTTTTAAAAAGCATGCAAATACTATTAAACTTTAAACTTTTATAATTCGAAAACATGAAAGTGTAAATAAAAATTGTTCCTCTACACAAACAATATATATCGTTAAAATTTAAAAAAAAAAAAAATTACTGTATCAAATAGATACTTTGACAAGTCAAGATATATCTCAAGATACATTCATATAAACAAAAAAAAAAACTGTATTAAAACACGACTCTAAATGTTTATATTTCCAGTCAGTTTCTTTAAAAGCGATTTCGTGTTTTTTATTTACAATCTTGCTATATTTATTTATAATTAAACGCAATACTTATTTACAATGTAGTATTGTACTCGTAGTTATGATAGAATGTGTGAATCATGTTATTTCTGTAAAGCCATAAAAATGTTTATGCATATGCAATGGAGTTATAGAGTGGGCCATTAAACGAGACGCCTTTCGTATTTTATTATTTGTATTAGGTTATATTGTTTGAGGAGCCAGTGATTAGCGTGTCAGCCTATTAAGCTGGTGGGTCACGATTTGAACCCAATATTTGCCAAGAGATGAATGTTTATATTTACGTTTACTTCTCTTGCAAGCCACATGCAATAACATGTAAAAGTAATATTTTAACTCAATATTCATATTTGAAAATTGGGATAAAAAAAAACATTTTTCATTTTATTTTGAATGATCTGAATTCTCAACGATCGCCGATCGAAACGGCATTATACTGTTAGTCCCGCCACATTGTAAATTAATATACATAACAGAATCGCAGTGAGAGTGAACTAAGTCGAGGCTCTATGTAAGTAGTTCGCCCAAATGTTATTGCTTTTTAGCTGTATTTATACGATATTTTTGTTAATTGTAAATTGTTTCATACTTGTTCTCTAAGCTTTTTTAAATGTTAAATGATTATCTTACCAAACCCTCGCTGAATGGTTTTCCCTTTTGTATATAATTAAGATTTACACTATCTACAATTACGTAGTCAGATTTAATCTTATATGAAATTAGCTTAGCAATTTAGTATTAGCAATGAAACACAAGCAGCTGACACAAAATTCACTTTCAATAACTCTCAGATGATATCATTTGTTCCGCAAGAAACGTCAGCAAAGATTAAACAAATTTAGGTTTATGAGTTGGTCGTATGTACTTTTTCGCGAGTCTATTTGCCCAGCAGACAGTTTGCTAATACTGTCTTTTAATAAGCTATTAGTAGCTAAGCCAACCTATGCATATGAAACCTTCTCAATATTACCTTCAAATGTCGGTCCATCCTAATATATAATTTATATAAAAGTATAAGGGATAAAGTAATGCAACGATAAAAAAGTAATAATATGTCAATATAGTTTCAACCATGATTCAACTATATTATTCAATCATGGTTTCAACAAACTTTTGTGAAATATAATATTTGTATATACTAGTTGTAAAGTTGAAGAAGTCGAAGTGTTCTAAAAGATACTTATCAGCCAATAATCATACGCAAATTGAGCTAGGTGTACAAATTTTAGAAATTCTACATTTTACAGCTAAGGAACTTATTATAGTTTGCCCTTTTCTTATAATAAAACATAAACATGGAAGAACTACTACCATTAAATATGTAGAGACCTACCTTGTCCGTCCTATCAGCGATCCTCTTCTTGGTTTTTATCGATTACCTTCTGTCGTCGACGACCAACTTTATCCATGCTTTAGCGAAAGACAGCAGCATTTGTCATTAATGTTGCTTTAAAAACCGCCCATGCTCTGTAGAGATTAAGAGATAAAGGCGGCAAATCAGTGACACACCGCAACAACCTAAATTGTGGGCACGTAGCTCGGGTCCATACTGTTTGCGTCGCACTGGTGCTCAATAGAACATCACACTATCGAGATAGTTCGTTCTTTGATCGTACAATTAAGTACTTAGTGCCTACTGTGTACTATGTATTATGACGAAACTCGCAAGAGTTATATCTCATTGAATGCATAGAACAATTTATTACCTTCAAAAGAAAATTTCAATTAAATTGTAGGACATGAAGAAAGCTGAGGTTATTAATTGTTTGTAACACAAAAATTTAATAATTGATGTGTCGAAAATTATAACCAAACTTCTTTTAGTGTAAATGAAACAATTTGAATCTTTATTATTACTACACTCTTCTTGTGTTACGTTACGCTAATTGATGTTAAACAAAAGCAATCACGAATAGCGAAATTCAATAGCCTTTGAAAAATGCTTTTGTACATATGTACATAATAACAATTACGTGTGAGGTCAAAGATTTTCTCTTAAAAATTTGACCTATATATGGTTGTCTTTGCTCACAGAATAAATGTAAGAGTATGTACTTTAATTTATCAAAAAAAAAAAAAAATGTTTTGCTTATTACGTTTTTAATATTACAATTGTTTACTGTTAACATTTATGTTTATTGTAACATGTATGTTTACATGTGCTGTCTATATTTATATCATCATGGATTATTTACTTAGTCTACATATTTTTGTATCATTATCGAAAAACAGAAACTCCAATGCTAATCGATAAAAATTCAAACGCCATTTATAAGTTTTATTCTTTACTCAATTAGATAATGGCATTATTTGATTTTGTACTGCTATTGTTTGTTTAAGAACACAACATTGTATAATTGATTATGTCTTTTGATACAATTTTATTGCATTTATTAAATTGAGTTTTTGATAACAATCATTAAACAGCAAGCAAATAGTGCGACAACTCTTTTTACACGTAGGGAAATCGATATACTTACATGTGATATTGGAGGTCAAATACGAACATAGTACACTGTTTTTTCATAGAACTTGGAGTTTCTGATGCGAACAAAAAACTACGCTAAATAATGTAGCGGGCTTCAATATGATAGAAATAAGTCTTTTTTTGTTATTGCAATAACAACCATAGACTTAATGTAGTTTGCAGCTATCGTTCAGAAAATTTTCAAGATCTTACGCTTAAGCGCTGGAATTCATTAAAGCGTTTAAGTTTTCTGAATAGGCAATTGAAATGTTATGAATGTCAAAACTACATCAAATAGGATGACAGATGATTGAAAATCGAGGTTCTCCCTAATTACTTCACCTTTATTATAACACCATGGATTTAACTACAAATTTAACTACGAAAGTAAACAGACCCAACTAATTATAATTCATACTGAATTCTGTATTTGTCTTATTTTAGAATGTCACAGCAAATGGCGTGCACAAAATCACAACATCGTCGAAATCTCAAACATCAGCGGACTTTAAACCATCCGCTGCCAAAGGTCAATTGTCACATGCTGAGGAACACTTCAAAAAAACTTCGTTCGAAGAAGTACCACTTCATACCGCCTGCTTAACATATTTGGGCTTTTATCTACTTATGATACTAGGCTATATAAATAAATTATTATTTGTGCCCAAGGTAGCTAAAGAAAAAAATCGTGAGGTACGTAAATAACAAAGTATAGTGTGTTGATAAAAATAAAATCTTTAAGCCATTAATTAAATCCACATATTGTCTAGGGGTACATTAAAGTAAACAAAAATAACTGATTTAAATTTAATTGAAATATAATGATGAATGAGAAAGTTAGCGCCGAAATTTTCTCAATCAATAAAATATGCACCTTTAAAAATTTAAATATCAATGTAGACATTTCAATGCTGTTGAAAAATACGCGGATTAAATTAATGGTCGCTTTCAAAATTACGCTTCGAAAATAATTACTCGTAAAAGTGGTTTACATTACTAACATTGAAATAATATTTTTCTTTTCAACTTTAGGGATACGTTACACTCTATGATGCCTTTGAGAGCTTCTATTCGTGTTATGTTTATCGGCGTGTGCGTGATTGCTATAATCGACCAATTTGCAGCGTACCCGGTGCCGAGTTGGTGTTGAAAGATCGTGTCACACGAGACTATGGTTGGAGCTTCCAATTTACTGGCACTCAGACACGTTGCATCAATCTGGGTTCATACAATTATTTAGGCTTTGCCGACATTAAAGGTCAATGTGCTGACGATTCCGAAGAGACCGCACGTAAATTTGGACTGGCACTGGGAAGTTCACGCGTTGAATTAGGCTCTACGCAACTACACAACGATTTAGAGACATTGACTGCACGTTACTTAGGCGTTGAAGATGCAATCGTTTTCGGCATGGGCTTTGCTACAAATGCGTTGAATTTACCTTCGCTCTTAGCTCCCGGATGCCTTGTCTTGAGTGATGAAAAGAATCATGCGTCTATAATTTTAGGCCTGCGCTTATCAGGCGCAGTAACAAAGGTATTCAAACATAACAATATGATTGACTTGGAAAAAGTATTACGTGAAAATATTATTAATGGTAATCCAAAAACGGGTAAACCATGGACGAAGATTATGATTATTGTAGAAGGCATATTCAGTATGGAGGGTTCGATTGTACGTTTGTCCGAAATAGTTGCACTGAAAAAAAAATATAAGGCCTACTTGTATCTGGATGAAGCGCACAGTATTGGCGCCATGGGACCCAATGGAGGTGGTGCACTGGATTATTTCGGTGTAGACCCTAAGGATGTTGATATTTTAATGGGAACGTTCACAAAAAGTTTTGGCAGTGCAGGTGGTTACATTGCTGGTTCAAAGGTAATTAGAATGTTGTTGATTTGAACTGTGATATGCTTACACTTTACTGTATTTTTTTTTCGAACAGAAATTAATTGATTTCTTACGCACGCATAGCCATGCTCATTGCTATGCGAGCTCAATGTCGCCACCGGTGGCGCAACAAGTTTACACGTCAATGAAGATAATAATGGGTCTAGATGGCACTGATACTGGACGCAGAAAAATCAATCAACTTTCTCGCAATGCACGTTACTTCCGCAAGCGTTTAGCACAAATGGGTGTAATAACCTATGGCCATGAGGATTCGCCTGTGGTGCCGATGTTGGTATATTTATTCTCCAAAATTGGGTAAGAACTACAAATATTAAAAGTGTTTATCAGCATTTTAGCTCAATAACATAATAAGTCAAAAAAACTAGTCGATAACTAACACCAAATAAAATTACATAATGAGCGATATACATTTCTTTTTGAACGGCCATTTTCATAATATCGAAATTTATCCAGTAAAAAGTAGCAACTGCTCTCACAACGAGTTGTGACTACTCTCTGATTTGTTCTCTCGTTACTGGCTAAGCGAACGCCTTTCGGACAAAATTGATGATAGTTCTGTTCTTGATATCGGACCTATTGACTGTAGATGACAGATGTTAATATGAAACTATTTTTTTTTTGGCACTTAGATTTGGCTCACCCTTTATAACTAACGGTTCGTCTAAAGCTAAAAGTACATACTATTTTTTCGCTATACATATGTACACAGTTACAAATTTTGCCGTCATTTATATAAAAATCTAATATGAGAAATTTATCAACAGATTTACTTATGTATATGTATATTATTTTCTGCAGCGCTGTTGTCCGCACTCTAACTACACGTCATATTGCTGTAGTTGGCGTTGGTTTTCCTGCCACACCCATTATGGAGGGACGCATACGTTACTGCCTTTCGGCTGCACACACCAAAGAACAATTGGACTATGCACTCGATGTTATCGATGAAATAAGCGATGATTTGGGACTGAAATACTCGCGAAAACCTCGCGATTCAAATCCAATCGAATATTAATTTTGAACGCTTTTCTCAGCAATCTGTTGCAGCCGCCTTAATAGATAAACAGAGTGAGAGAGGAAATAAAACACATTTGATTTGATTAAGCCTCAGAACTCTACCACTAAAGAAGGACATTACAACCAGTGGCGTAGCTAGCTAGACCAGGGCCACAGTGCAAAATTATTTGAGACTCCTTCATCATTATTCTAAAAAGTGATATTAATACAGCACGAAATTAACCTGACAGTATCAAAAAAATAATAATCAATTTTATGATTTCAATAAGATGTATTACAAACTACAGTCAGATTACAATCATGTAACATGCTTTCACTTTTGCTGTTGTAGTAGTTCGGTGAAAAACATTTTTTTTTGAAGTGAAACACGTCTGAAAAGAGATGTGTAAAATTGAAAATCGGGCTATTGGTACTTGAAAAAAAAAAAAAAAGAAAATTTGATAAGATATGAAATTTTCAAAAGCTTCATTCTATTAGTGTTCTATGGTTTTTTCTGAGTCCAAATCTGGTATTATGAGTTTTTTTTTCTATTACGTTTATCTTTATACTTCATATAAATTGTCTGATTTTATTCCATAATACCAGACCAGAACTAACTACCCACTCTTAATAAATTAACAATAATTACGATAATGCGTATGACATAACTGAGATATTGCAAGCATCAAGCTCACTCAACCCGGTAATATTAAATTTGGTAGAAATCACTTTTCCCACCTGTATTGGATTGCGATAAAATTTTAAAGAATTAAATCTCCTACAACTTCGTAATCCGGATGAGAACGTTGGATCCTAATAAAAAAGCCTTCACGGCCTACAACTCCACCTGAAGCCATAACAGGAATGGGTTCACACACAACGGATAATATCGCGGCGATCAACAAATACATAACAGCTGGAGCTGAATCATAAAGCAAACACCACATTATGCTGAATAATGGACTTAGCCTACTGTAGTTTTCAGGCTTACCTCTTAATAAACTTATTGTTAAGTATTGGTATGGGTACCATTTATGAAGCCTAAATTCAGCATTTTGCAACTTCTGGATGTATTAATAATAAAGACTAACGCCTCTTTAGAGACTTTTGACCCAGTAGAATCACAAAGGCTGAAGTTCATTGACTTCATTATTGCATATCTTGAATAAGCTTTGTAGGTTTTTCAGTTAGTGTGTCAAACTGGTCTCAAAGTCTTCTATTCTGTCTATGAAATCATTGTTACTTATTGTAAAAAAAAAAAAAAATGTTTACTTAAGAAACATAACGTGATGAGCATCTACTATTTCCGTTTGTGAGATATAAAAATAGGAAAACATGGCAGATATTGGTAAATACAAATTTGTCCTACAATTATAATACCCTTACTTTAAATTATTTACTTTCAATGTTTAACTACAAAATATTATTTTTAAATGTTTAAATACAAAATATTATTTTTGAGAAAAATGTGTGATTTCATATGAGAAAAGCTACAACATCGGCCAAGGGGCCCGGACCACTGCACCGCTTTGCCCTATGATAGCTACGCCACTGATTACAAAACGCCTACTTCTACACCACAAAAACTACTTTACAATTCACTTTAATGTTATATATAACCTTAAGTTTCTTTCTATATTATTATTTTCCCTTACGTTTACACACAATATTTAAAAAGAATTTAAAAAATATATATTTTAATGTAAATGTAGAGCATTTATTTATTTACTTGTTACCCTTTAATTAATAAATAGCAGCTACTTCTTGTTAACAATTGCTTAAGCTACAAGGTATTTTAGAAACAGTTAAGAGTATTTTACATTTTATTCTATGATAATAATTAAAATAAAATAAATAAACAAAAATGTTAACACTAATTTCAAAACAATATCAAAACTTTTTTGAAAGCTTTATAAGATTTAAGAACCAAGATTTATGAAAAGAAAATTAATTTAACTTGTTTTGTTTTCAAGTAATTTTTTATCTAATTTACAATAAAAATTTAGTTTTTCGGTTCATATTTATTTCTGATAGACTTGCAATGTTTCGTGAGTATAATTAATCGCGTTTGGAGCCAAAATAAGCTAGACCGAGGCGCTTTGTTTTTGCACAACAAATCTACAAATAAATCTTTGCTTAATACTTGTATCTAGTTTAAGGTTAACTTCACTTACCTAATATGTATTTTATGTTGCTTTTTTAATATACTGTATTTGAAAACAAAATAGAAATAAACAGTTGCACATTATGCATTGATGCTAAGATTACAAATTTGAAGTGAAAATCTGTATTAAAAACTCTAAGCAAATATTGTGTAAAAATAAAACACCATAATATGAGGGAAAATCATATCCTAAAACATGATTTTATTTATTTTTTGCACTATATCTGAAAACTAAAGTTTAAGGCTATTTGTCCAAACCCTAAAAATAAAATTTATAAAATAATTTGTTAATTTTATATTCCAAACTTTGAGGCTTGTGGATACTAACTCGCACCAAACTTTCAACTTCACAAATTCAAATCTTAATACGTTCAGGACTTATCTTTATTATTTTGTTTTTTTACGATTTGACTTAATAAAAATATGAGCCAATAGCAACAGATCAAATCTTAAAGAGCTAAGTTAAAAATAAGAAAAAAGTGCTTTGCATTCGAATTACAAAAAAATTCGAATTATATAAACATTACTTATGCATTAAAAAAATAAACATTAAAATACATGATAGAAATTCAATTAGCTATGAATATTTACGGATCTTTGATCATTGAATAGGGCATCCATTACGGTCAAAAATATTTTGCAATAAACTTACATATACGCAGGTAGAAAATAAGCATTTCCCGGCCTTCCAAGGAATAGTAGTTTCCCTAAAAAGTCAAATTCTTTTTGGAACTAATTTGATGACCTTTTTTTGGACAGCAATATCAAAAAAACTAAATCCTGAAATGGTAAAATTTTCAATTTTTGTGTGGGAAAAACTTGACCATTTGTTTACTCGTTAAAAAATATCTTTGATGTCCATGTCACAAAAATCATCCAACTTCCCGCTATTTCAAAATTTTTGAATTCCTATCACGCTTGGCCGGGTTAATCCCGGTAACTTGGCAACTCTGCATATAAGAGTAAATGAGGCGCTAGAATCAAAACGTGAGAAACAAATTTTAACGTATAAAACATAAGACAGTTCATATTTGGAATGAAATTTTAACAAACTGTCGAATGCTGCCTATCGTAGCACTGCCGCGTGGAACTATTATAAATACTAAATGCTCTAAAAATAGGATGCTTGGAATCATTTGACGACAAGCAAAGGACAAGTTTTGAGAATGCGCACACTTGGAATTGAATAGTTGACCAATTTTTCATTATGAAAGGATAGTAAAATTTGAGTTAATTAAATAGTCGTCCAATAGTTATCCAACTAATTGGAATGTTAACTGCAAGTTTCATTTTATGCACAGAAAGTCTGGCCTAGTAATTCCGATAGTTACACAACTATTTAATTGTGGCATCATGTTTATTATCAACATAAATGAAATAAATCTGGACTTATTGATAAAAATTATGTTTAACCACTACAATAATCCCATTTACGGGAGAAAAAAATTTAACAGATGAACTAAATCTAACTAAAATAACAAATGCATTAAGCCCAATTTCCATGTGATCTTATCTTATCAAATATCAGGGAGGACATCACATGCTTTAAAAATAGCAAATGTATGCTATTCACTCTCGCTTACTCCAAGCACATTAGGTTCTGTTCGCATGCTTTTTCTTTCTTACAAAAATTTGATTTGATATCCCTGATATGGGATAAGATAAGATCACATGGAAATTGGGCTCTAAGCCCAATTTCCATGTGATCTTATTTTATCTTATTTCATCCCATATCAGGGATATCAAATCAAATTTTTGTAAGAAAGAAAAAGCATGCGAACAGAACCTAATGCGCTTGGAGAATGCGAGAGTGAATAGCATACATTTGCTATCTTAATAGCATGTGATGTCCTCCCTGATATTTGATAAAATAAGATAAGATAAGATCACATGGAAATTGGGCTTTAGATGCGAGTGAGAAAAAAGAGCTTTCTGTCGATCAATTTTTTTGTGCTTTTTTTAGTGCGATAAAATACAACGACGCAGTTGCGAGAATAGATTATCAAGTTCAAAGTAAAATAGGATATTTGTTTGCATATTTTGCTTTTGAGTTGTCTTCTCAAAAAATTAAACCGAAACAAGAATCTGTTTATTCGCACTGCGAGAACTTTTTGTAAGTAACATTGGCAACTCTGCTCATTTAAAGCTCCATTGCGCAACTTGCTATAACATACAGATAAAATCAAGTTTTTCGTTTTGTTTTTTCTCGCCGTCGCATCTCGCACCCAATGAGTTTAATGCTTACGTCCTGTAAATCTGACTAAATTTCTAAACACATTACTGCGTGATGTGAGTACAAGAGCGAGAAAGAAACAAAACGGTATAGCATAAATTTTTCTATATGTTAGAGCAATATGCCCAACGGTGGTTCAAAAAAGGCCCTATGGTGAATCTTGCTTTAACGTTTAGGAAAAATCATGATGTCTCGTATTTTATCGCACTCGCATATCGAATTGTGCTTAGCACTTAATTCTGACTACTACAGCAACGGACTTTCGGTTTATGTCAAGGAGATATTTCGCTTTGAAACACCCTAAGGAAAAGCTTTTTATAATTTGACAGCTGTCATGTATTGTCAAAAAATTTTTTCTTTAACCATCATCTATTGCAAATTGGGCACCGCCGCGAAAATAATTTAATTTCTAAGAAACTCTAATCTAAATATTTAAAAAAGAGCAAACTTTTTATAAATTCAAAAATTCATATTTCCAATATATCACAACATAAAATTAGAAAACAAATTCAAAACAGTTAACGTCTTACAAAAAAGTAAAAAATGGTGAGTAATAAACGATTTACATGCATTATAAAAATTGTATTCGTTCCATAAATGGAAATGTTTCGTTTTTTTTTTTTTGTTTGCAATAGATATGCACACTGATACAGTAAAACCATTCGATGAATGAAATTTGAGGGGAGTTCCTTATTTTTTGTTAAATACAAGAACTTTAAAGCTCCAGGCTTCAATGAAAGTAAAATCTAGTCAAATGTATTTTTTTTGTTTGTTTTCTTGTTTGTCAAGAACAAGAACTGTTGGTCCCAAAATAAGGAAGCAGATCTTTAACTGAAGTTCAATCGCCTCTTGTATGTTATCAAAGTTCTTTGAAGGGCTTCCCTGGCAAAAACTCTGCCAGCTTAGATTAGGGGAATCCATATATTATCAAAGTTTTTTGAGAGACTTTCGCTGGCAAAAACTCCGCCAGTTTAGATAAGGGATTCCATGGTCTCAGGATAGATAAATATTGTATATACTTCGCTTCAGCAAGAACTGGCTAATATCATTAGAAAATAAAACATCGAAACTTTTAGGTCTGGATGGAATCTTTACGATTGTGCTTAAAAATAAAACATCGAAACTTTTATGTCTGGATGAAATCTTCACGATCTTTTCTAACACAGTTATTAAACTTACCACTACTCTATAGGCTTTTTAACTAGACACAATATGAAAATGAATTATTGTACTTCAAAATCCGGGAAACAATATGACCAAATTACCGGATTTTGAACCTAATTTGCTAGGAATGATATACAAACCCTGGATTTTCATTGATTGTTTGGCATCAAAATCCAAATTATCGCTGCAAATTACGTGCGAAATCGAGCCTTCAGCAGGTGCCTCAAAGAAAATTTTACCTGTCTGCATATGAAAAGTTAAAACATGATTCCTCCTCCAAGTATCAAAGCGAGAAAAACTAATTCCATTTAGAAGATATTTTTAAAGCTGCTTTATAAGAGTTTAAAATAACCCCTTGCAATTGTTTATCGGCAGATAAAATTCATTTGTCGGAAAGAGTAAAAACCCGTTCCGCTTCTCCGAACGAACAATTTGAAAATAGCTGTAAAGTCTGAAATGAAATATACTAGAATATTTTTCTTCTGCCTCCCTCTACAATATGAATAATATTGATTTATGTTGATAAGACGATAATTGTGATCCAAAAATTATATTTTGTTTTGCCGGTCCGAAAATAATAAATTCGAATTTTTGTACATAAAAATTTTTAAAGTCGTGATACGAAAAAGTGTCGTGTGAAGCAATGTGTCTTGCTAAGCGGTGTCCTGCCTCAAACATCGCCATGCTACTTTCTTCAATAATCTATAGCTCTTATTTTCTAAATCAATTTCGAAATATCTTAAGATCAAGGAGTCACTCTTGGCAATCGTAAGGTAACAAAACTCTTTATGCATCAAAATTCGAAGGCATCTAAATTAAGCTCCTCCCATCTAAAATCATTTGGATAATTATGCACAGTGCAGTCTTTTCTTACAGGAGTTTCAAAATGCAGCATTACGCATTACAACCGGTTGCCACTACATAACCCATAAATACTACATAGACAAAGAGACCAACATACTTAAAATAAGGTACTTAATAATATACCGCCACGATGTATACATAAAAAACTGATGCAGTGCAAAGATGACACAAGATGAATTACGAAATAAAATCCATTAACCTAAAAATCTACATCAATGCTCTAAAGCGGTTGCGTCAAGATGCAGTGACTTCATCAACGAGAACATCCCAACCAACGCTGACATGAATAAACAGTTACCACCCTTAGCGAATGCGGATTTATAACAGGCTGCTCGTCCTTAAATTGTCTTAATCATCCCATAAATTCTGTTTCCGTTCCATTGCAACCCATCAAGTTGGTCCGCGGCTTTGATTTTTCTCCGATAAGCGACAAACTTTTTTTTTTACTATAATAATATAATGCTGATGACGTCCTTTGCTAAAAAAAAAAAAAAAACAAAATGAATCCAACAGATTTTGCAAACGAAAAGCCTCCTGACGTTTGCTTCGTAAATTTTTATGATAAAAGGAAGCTTTGTATGAGAAATTCTTTTAACTATAACTTTTCGTAAAACTAAAAAATTATTATAAAACCTATTATCTATTATCCTTTTGTTAAACATTTACCATTTATTTGATTTGGCTGATTGCAGAATATCAATTTCGAATCCAAAAGCAACCATTAGATTCAGTTTGATGAACTTTGCTTGCATACAAAAAGATTTGTAGTGCTATAGAAGCTATTTTATTGAAAAAAAAACTAAGACTCCTAAATCGTTTCTAGTAATTTATATATGTATATACATTTGTAAATCTTTATTCCTTCTACGAAAATACTTAAATAATTGTTTTCTTTTAATTTTAGTCTGAATTACAAATGGATTGCGCTTTGGATTTAATGCGTCGCTTGCCACCACAACAAATCGAAAAAAATCTTATCGACTTAATAGATTTAGCACCTGATCTATGCGAAGACTTACTGTCGTCGGTTGATCAACCTTTAAAAATAGCTAAAGATAAGGAACATGGAAAGGATTACCTTCTGTGTGACTATAATCGTGATGGTGATTCTTATCGTTCTCCATGGTCTAATACCTATTCTCCGCCGCTAGAAGATGGTCAAATGCCATCAGAAAGATTGCGTAAATTAGAAATAGAAGCAAATTATGCTTTCGATCAATATCGTGAGATGTATTATGAAGGAGGCGTCTCCTCGGTATATCTGTGGGACTTGGATCATGGATTTGCTGCAGTTATTCTTATAAAGAAAGCTGGTGATGGTAGTAAAAAAATACGTGGTTGCTGGGACTCAATTCATGTTGTAGAAGTTCAAGAAAAGCCAACGGGTCGTACGGCACATTATAAATTAACATCCACTGCTATGTTGTGGTTGCAGACTAACAAGCAAGGATCTGGTACTATGAACTTGGGTGGCTCGCTAACACGTCAACAAGAGCAGGATGCGAATGTTAGTGAATCATCACCACATATTGCGAACATTGGTAAAATGGTAGAAGAAATGGAGAATAAAATACGCAATACTTTAAATGAAATTTACTTTGGTAAAACCAAGGACATTGTAAATGGTTTGCGTAGCACTCAATCGTTGGCAGATCAGCGTCAACAGGTGGCTATGAAACAAGACTTAGCTGCTGCAATTTTAAAGCGCAATGTTAAGCCGGATTCAAACTGAGAGAAAGTAAAGTAACATCAAGTTGAAAAGACAAATTGTTGAGTCGACCATTATATTTTTAATAAACAATTCCAGAGGTTAGCTTTTATATTTTCATCCTTGAAGCACAAAAATAACATAATAAATAGCTGATGTAAACATTTTTAAAGTATTATTAATAACTTAAAAAAGGACTGAATTAGTAAGCATTTAACCAAAACCTTAGCAAAATTTAATAACATGAAGAGATTTTTTTTTCTTTTTAGGATTTTGCAATTAATATTCTATATACATAATTGTAATGCCACCCATTTATAAATTGCAACTATATGTTCTTTTGTTTGCTCCCGTGCTCAACGTCTTGCCTTTTCAACTTTAATGTTTTGTTAAAATTTATATTTAAAAATTTATCGCTACAAGTTTTAAATGGAACTTTTATGTTTCAAAGTATTTAATTTTGTATTTTTGCAAGCATTACTTATAAAAATGTGTAACATTTATACAATACGCTTATTTCTAATAAAAAGATAAATAAAAATCAATTTTAAATTATATCGTGAATGTTTTTCTTCTTGTGGCACGAAATTTCTTCCTTGAAATTCTTGAATTTGTTTAAAATTGTAGAAATCACAAATAAATTTTAGTATAAAAAAGTTGAAAATTTATGTTTTTGGGTTTTCTATACTCAATTATAATAATAATACACAGTGATATATAAGCTGATCAATATCCTGCGAGATTTTTCGAAATCGGCAGAAATTTACTTTAACGACAATTCCCAAAACTTTTTTAGGTTTAGAGGTAAAATATAAATCTGTAAAAAGTGTCGCTCGGATTTAGTTTCGGAGATATAGCCATCGGAAGTTGCGGATATAATTGATTTCCAAAATATGGATGTTTTGCTTGAAATATAATTGGTTAATAAATCTTTGATATTTAATTTACGGTTTTCTTCCCTTAAAATTGATGTGTTTGTTTGTGACAAATTTTTTTGTATTAACAAATTTTTAACCAAAAAAATTAAAGTTCTTTTAGGAAAAAATAACGATTGAAGCCGAAATCCTCCAAGTCACGACTTTGACATTACTAAAATAAAAGGTGATACTTTTCACAGTTCAAGTTATCTCTGCGTCGTCTCGCTTTTATTTATTACACGAAGCCATTCCGAAACGAAGACGAAATTAAATTAACGCGAGAGTAGTCGACAACTTACAAAATGAGTTTCGTCTTTTTCCCGACTAGTCGAAAGTATAAAAATGTTAAAATAACAACAAATTGTTATGAAGTATCTGAATAGTTTTAAATTCGTTCCGACTGAGTTTCGGATTTTCGAAATATTCGGAACGTTTTTTTTTTTTTATTTTGCGTGGAAAATACAACTTATATGAGTATGCGTCACAGTTAGTGACGCTTCACAAGCTTTTGCTTTTTCCTTTCGAAATTGTCGCCGCTAACCTATTTGGCAATTCTTCTCTCCAATAAATCCAAAACTTTACATTTAAAATATTCCTTATCTGTCTGATTGCCAGTAAGAAACTCTCACTTTTTTCCCCAATCATCACTTCTTTAAATACACAACCTACTAATGTTTTTGGATAAAAATCCAAACTATTTCTTGCTTGCTTGAGTACAAGAAAATAAGAAATATGTTTACCTAAAATTCGAGGACAGTTAAGTCTTGCAAATTTTTTTTACAAATTAAATTGATTTCATCTTTTTTTTTTTATTAATATGTGTGACATACAAAATTGTTTTTTGATACTATTATTTAAATATTTTCATTAGAACTATAACGTAATTTTTTTTTCGAAATGTATTTACAGCTGACTCTTCATTAATAATATTATTTATTATAATGGCCTAATATAGCATAGTATTTTAAATTGTTTAGAAAACTACAAATGTTTTTTGTAAAAATATCATAAATAATTAGTTTTAAAATACATACACGATTTTTATTTTTTTATATATTAATGAAAAAAAAATATTAAAGTTACTTTCTTTAGGAAAAATTATTAAAATAAAAACACAATAAGACTTTTCCTGTTTGCGAGAACATAAATAAAAATGATTGTTTAATATATATGTATATGTATGTATGTAAGCGAATACGGACAAATTAAGAACTATAAGCTAATATTTTAAAAGAAAGACATCTTCTAGTTTCTCACAATACAAACATGCAATGAATTTTATTATTTATTGCATTTTTGAAACTTCAAATTTTGTGTTAATTATTTCCTCATCTGAATCTAAAACAGGCAGCGCAGCATCTCCCATTGATGATGGTATATTTTCTTCGACCCAACGCAGATCATCTTCTTCTGTTGTAGTTGCTCTAGATGCTGTTTGTGTTTTTGGTCCATTTGCGTGTGCTCCACGCATTTTAACACCATAGGCATCTGCCACAAATTGATCTTCTTCATCTACGGTGAAAAAAAATTCATGCTTATTACACTTATAAAGTTTTACTTGTGAGTATAATACCATCATCATCCTCATCTTCAGGATTATCCAGAAGAGGTGTAAATGCATAACGTTGATTATTATTCGTAGGACGCCACAATATCATTATTACCAATAGCAAAACAGAGAAGAGCACATGCCAGAATGCTGTATCAATCCAAATTTGACGCCAACCCTTCAATATTTTAAAAATAATGCATTTAGTTTTTACTCTGGTTAATTAAATCTTTGATAACAATTCAAAACAGCATAAGCTTTGCAGACAAGCAAAGGACTTGTACTGATTTGCATTGTGATAACATAGTGACTTTAAAAATACTATTATTGAAATCAAAATCCTAAACTACATAGCTTTGCTACTGCCAAAAGCTTTGTGCATATTTGCTTCACACAAGCTAAAATGTTTAACTTACCGGTGTACAGTTTTCAGATTTGCGCAATCTCATTGCGGATAGCATAAATATGACTGAAGCGATTACTGAGAAAATCAATGTATTTGTAAAATGTCTATAAAGCGATAATTTAACCATGTTTCTAGGATTATAAAAAAAAATTGTACATGATATGTAATTTAATATATCTAATGCTTTTCTATTTACCTTCTCAGACGTAACGTTCTTGTGGTTTGCACCAGAGATGTGAAGATCCACCAGCAAATACCTGTATCTAACACAGCCAGTGGAATACTTGCTACTAGCAATTCATTGCGTTCATCAGTTTTTGTGCGCATAATACGTAAATAACTTTCAACACAAGCCAAAACAAAGTAAAGGGCACCCACTCCTACAACACGATGCAACATAGGGCCCAAACGAGGTCTAGAGTTTTAAAATTAAATATTAGTTTATAACACTGTAAAAAAAAGCGAAGGTTGATTTTTCTGAAACAAAATTTCTCTACGGTATCCAGTACTAGACTTAGGTCAAATAAATACAAAAGTTAGATTTAGTTGATTTTGTGGGCACGGTAATGATTCTGTAAAATTATAGATCTATTCAAAAGGAACACTTTTGTGCAAGACCCAAGCATTAAATTCCATTTGGCTTCTGAGTTCGGTAAATGAATATGTATGACCAAGTTATCGAACTTTGACATTGAAAAAATCGCTTATTTGACCTTGAGTAGCGAAACGTCTTGGTGGTAACATTGAGCGAACCTTATGCTACCGGATACCTTTGAAAGATTTGGATTCATATTTTTGGTAATTATTTTAATATATTAATCTTTACTAAAGAATACTTACTTTACTATACCAAAACCCAATGACATAATAATGACCAACATTCTAGCCAGTGTACGTTTGGCGCACGAAACAAATTCTGCTACTAATTCAGCGCCTTTTACTGGCACACCAGTTGTATTTAGGCTGTGATATTCGGCATAGAAGAATGCCTTTTCAAGCATTCCTAATAATATAACTCCTCCAATCCAGAATTGAATACGTAACAGATCCCGCCATTGACTGAAGGAAACAACAAGCCAAATAAGGCCGAAAATAACGTAAACTATGCACATTATTCCAAAAAACTAAAAATAAGCTTAGATATTAATATATTTCAATTATATATAAGAAAAGTAAATTTACCGGAAGTAAAGGCCAGTCGGTGGCAGATATAAAACCATGGGGTCCCTCTATTTTAACAACCACAGGCGCTGTAAAATATCCTGTAGAAGAGTCCATCACATCAATGGTAATGGCCAAGTCATAAAGACCATCTCTAACTGTAGTCACAATTGGTCGTGAATTCTGCAAATAAGTAAATGACAATAATAAGGTTTTGTTTAAATAAATATGTCATAAAATTAAATCGAAAAAAGTCGAATTATCGGATTGTATGTATTGAATCGTAAGCATATCACATAAAACGTGAAAACTGTAGCAATCTACCAGTAAGTTTAGAAACGATAAAACTTTAATTCTGGCATTGATACTAATTTCGGCTGCTGAGATGTTTCCGTTTACTTTTTTAGTGACTTTTGAAAAAAAAAAAAATTCCAAAGCAAATTCGTAACTTTTCCTTGAAGCAATATATATTCGCCCCACAAATGAGGATATTAACGGCATATTTTTCCGCGCAATCATAAAGAGAAAAATAATCCAAAATATTTCCAAATCCACAGTAATATCTGTGCATGGGAAGAAAATAAAACTTCTTGCAGAGAGAACAAAAATTCAACTGTAGCGTGTAGTATGAATAAATTACATATTTTATAAAAGCAACTTTTGATTGCTAACGTTGTAATTTTTTTATCTATACCTGTGCAAAATTATTGTTAATATAAAGCGTCGCTCAGTTATTGTAGCATATTTTTATTTTTACTGATAAAGCAAGAACTGATGATTCATATCGTTCTACATTTGAACTAATAGAACGTATCGTACTATAATGAACACCTATTTGGATTTATTTTGATGTCTTTTATTTATTATATTTATTTATTTATTATTTGTGTATATTTAAACTGTTTACTTGAATTAATCTCTTTACTTACCGCAAGGGGATGTTTTCCAGCCTCTACAGCTGCATTAACTGATTCTGCAGGTGGTGGAGTTTGCGAGGGAAAGTAAGCTTCGGGTAAAACTATCGAATGGTTTGGACATTCTACTGCTATTTTTCGAGATACAAGAGTATTATCATTGGTCTTATTCGGTTGTTGTAATTTGTCATAGGCATTTTGAATCTGTAAGACAAAAAACGTTTTAACGTCTGCATTTTTTCATAATTTTGGCATAAACAACTTACAAATGGTTCATCATACCAACATTCCCGCTCAGTTAAAGTCCAATATATAGTCACATCTAAAGCATGATCATGTGCTTCACATGATACTGGGAATAAAAAAAAATCAATATTCAAACCTATTGCAGTGGATCAACTTATTCAACTTACACGACACATAAATTTTTGTGTTTGCTAACATAGGACGCTGTTCTCTTGCTACATTGAAACCCTATAAATTAATTTGTTAGTCAATTATATTTTTTCAAGAGATTTGATCTTGGAACACTTTTTACCCGTGATAATACTGTTTCTGTTCTACCGGGATCAGATTTTCCGCAAACTACAGTCAAACTTGCTGCCAGCAGCCAAACAGTTGTAATTATAGATTTGAGCTGCGGCATTTTATATGTATATACTAGCGATTCGCTTCAATTTTTTTTATCGAATTTTGCGTTAATCAAATATTAAAATTAATGATTATTGCGAAAACCAAGCAAGAACTTTTTTCGGAATATCGTCGTCAACGAACGAAAAGAAAACACGGAAGTACTGACAGTTGTCAAAAAATTGTCATGCTGCCACGTTTATACAATAATGGTTTTCTGGGCAAAGTATTTTCAGAGGCGCTATATTTTGGAGAGTTTGAATTTTCGGTTGTGACGTACTGGCTGACAAATGTAGCTGTGAAATAATACAATGCAAGCTCAAGGCGAATTATTGTGTGTAATGGCTAGCCCACACACTTGACTAAATGAAAAGGGTCAGAATTGCGGCGAAAGAAGTAAAATCCACTATCGCTAACGGTGAACTTAGATTTCATTTTACCGCCACGACAGACAGTAAATATAGCATATAGGCCTGCCTGTAAACATAATTGGGAAAGCCTTTCTATTTTAATCCGATCTCAAGTTTTGTGTTTAAAAATTACTCATATCTTAATCCGTTTGAATGAAAATCTATGGTACTTTTAAAAAAAAGTATTGCAGAGCTTAAAGCCCAATTTCCATGTGATCTTATTTTATCTTATTTCATCCCATATCAGGGATATCAAATCAAATTTTTGTAAGAAAGAAAAAGCATGCGAACGGAACCTAATGCGCTTGGAGAATGCGAGAGTGAATAGCATACATTTGCTATTTTAATAACATGTGATGTCCTCCCTGATATTTGATAAAATAAGATAAGATAAGATCACATGGAAATTGGGCTTAACTATCTACTTAAGGATAAAAAAATTTGTTGAGTTAACACAGTCAAGCACCTCGGTCTCCATTTTGACAAGATATTGGAGTTCAATAAGCAAATTAACGTAATTTGTAAAAATCTTCAATTCTACTTGGCTTTATGAATTGTGCAAAATAATTTCATATCTTCATAATATTGATGAACCTCTATAATTCTAGCAAAGTATGGAAATCTTCACGTCAATTTCATAAATAACTTCATATTCATTGATAAAATCAGCGTTAACCGTGTCGACATTATAAATGTAGGGTATTGAGTTTTTAATTGAGCTGGCAGCACTATAAATGACATAACCAAAAACAAATTTGTTTCATCGTTTGTTGAACTTTTTTATTTTTCAGAAAAATAAAATACGTATTATAAATTATGCTGAGAAAAAATGTATGTAAATTGAAAAATGTATTTATTATAATTTAAAGAAAAATATTTCGTTGTAGGTCAACTTAGTGCTACAGCGAATTGTCCATAACCAAGTGGCGCGGAAAATGGTTTCTGCTAATGGATTTAGTATCAGATCGGTATCAAGTAGCAAAGGCAGCGTCTATGAACCGGATTACTTGGATGTATGAAAACTTAATTTTCTTAAGCTCTTAGTCTTAAAATGTGTATATTTTAGTCACTAAAACCAGCCTACCCACAATATGAGTGCTTGAATGTACAAATAAAAGGGTATGACTTCCCAATATTGGAAAGCTATCAACGGTTTTTGCATGGTGTAGCGGAATACTTGGACATCGATGTTGCAGACTGGTAAGTAGTAAATTTTTAAAATTTAGTTTTGATTTTATGTGACGAAAGAAGCCAAACCATAAATAAAAGCAAAATCAGTGCAGAAATTCTCCGAAATATTTTATTTTTCAAAATTTAGGTATGAGTGTAACTCATTTTGCTACGCCGATGAACACCGCACACCATCGTCCTGGTAATTCACCAACAAATTTACTAATAGCCCCCCACAAAATCTTAAAAGAAAGCCGACATCGGTTGACTATCGGCCTTATCATAAGTGTTTTGTGCTGTACTGGTTCTTGCTCGTTTGCTGGAAGGCCGTCATAAATCAAAAAAAAAAATCGAGTTATGCAGAAATAATCACTATTTCATGTTTTATTTTATGTAAAAAAATCGTTAAGGTGTCTATTGAATTTGCATTGTGAGAAGAGCTGCTTCTTACTTCAGGATATGGCATGGTAGTCAAATCCCACGAAACAAAAAAAATATAAAAATTATTTTTGACTAAATATTGGAATTAATGTAAGCAATTTTCTTCCAGCTATGCACTTCCTCCACAACAAACACAAGTTCAACGCTTGCGACCGAACTCTGCAGTCATTGATGCCGATTACCAGTTAACGATGTACGAACGAAATTTACAAATGGTTGACGTGAATGCACCAACTTATCCAGTATTTTTGCGTATCGCACAAGCTGCACTACCAGAAGGTGTTAATCTTACTGTGCAGGAACACACAGATGAATGTGAAGAGCGACGATATGTACCTGATAAAGATTTATTAGAACTAAAAGCAGAATTAGAAAAAATGCAAGGTGCTGGTAAAAAGAAATAAGATCAAAGCTTAACAAAAAAAAAAAAAAAAAAAAACAGTTTTTATAACAGTAAATATTGATGAAATGCTTCATATTTATATTTGTTTGTTTGATCATACATAAGTAGGCAAAATTCTTCCTAGAATTTTTGGACCTTAGACTTTATGCAAATTATATAAAAAACATAACAGTTTTTATAACAGTAAATATTGATGAAATCGTTTCTGAAAATCGTCTTGTATGTTTAACGAAGTGCTGGAAGTCGGTGGTATATTGCCAGACACTAAAGGGTGTTGATAGAACTTTGGTTGATATAATGGTATTGGCATTTGTGGAAATGATCGTCGACTGACATTAGCTGAAGCCGCTTTGGTTGGTGTTGGAGTAGCAATCAGTGCTGGCGTAGCGTAATGAATATAATTCGATACATTAACTAATATTCCGATGAATAACATACATAAAATGTTAAACGGTTTCTATAAATTTAAAACATGCGAAACCGTTTAGCGTCGCAATATCCGCATTAGCGCAGATTAGCGTCCGCTACAATATACTTAATGTATATATATTTTTTTGTATTGTATTGTTTGCCAATACAGGTATACAGCATAGAGTTAACATATAAAATTTTAAACGGTTTCTACAAATAATAAATTGCGAAACCGTATAGCGGCGCACTATCCGCATTAGCGCAGATTGTCGTCCGCAATATATATTTAATAATATATATTGTAGTGAAATGCGGCGGTGAGCAGCCGTCATTTCAGGTTTTGTTTCCGATGAATAAAGAAGTTTTTTTAATCATAAGTAGGCAAAATTCTTCTTAGAATTAAATTTAAATTTATTGTTTAACTACATAAAGCTTGTCTAATGGACAGTTCGTTACCAGAGAAACGAAATATTATGATACGAAATAGTTAGCATATTTACAGAAATTAAATTAAATAATGAAGTACATATCAAACGTTTACCCTAATTAAACAACACCAAAGTGAACAACTTTAATAGAAGGTGGAGGAGGTGGTGACATCTTTTTAGATTTTGATGCAGTTTGATCTTCTTTTGCAGATGTTCTAGGTGGTGGTCGTGGTACATCATCTACAAAAAAAAAACACATGTTTCTTAAAATATATGACAACGTTTTGATAGCTGAAAACAAGCAAAGCAATATATGTATGTGCCAGATATCGATCATGTTTAGGACCTTAAATGTACATGTTTCCAAACAGACTCCTTGCTTCTAAAACAACTGACAATATTAAACGATTCATTTGCTAAGGGTAAGGAGTTTCAAAAATGCTTGGCTCTTGCCGTTTCAGTTGAAAATTACCAAACTTACGTTATAAAAGTTCAAAAATTGAATAATTTTTTGAATAAATCAACATATATTCAACAACGGTGTGTCAGCGAAGCCCGTGTTGGACATAAGATAAGTAAACCGCGGCAGAAGTCTGTCCGGTAACATGTTTGCAGGTAACATATTTGCATTTTACTTACAGTATCAAAAAAAAAAAAAAAATGCCAAATAGGCACATGTTAAAAATGAGAAGTTATTTCATACCAGTAGATATTGGATTAAAATCCTTTAAATAATCGTCGTTTGGATGACATAAAGGCAAGCTATCAGCCAATTCTTTTTTTGGATTCATTATATTTCTAGATGCTGGACGTGAATATCCATTTCGCTTCGAAAGTAAAGGTTTATCTTTTCGAGAAATTTCCTGTAAAATAAAATTTTGAGCATCATTTCTTATCTTAGTATTTTATACTAAAATATTTTTTTAGTTTCATTTAACATACAGGCACAACAGCTACTTGTACTGTATCGGAGAATTTTACTTTATTTTTCTCTCCAACAGTTGATTTTGCACCGAAATCTTTACTTGACGATGTTAGCAGAATATTAGAACTGCTAGCATTTGCTAAAGAGCCGTTTTGAGATGTCGAACCATTTGATAAAATTGAAGCAGCGGGTTTCTTTTGCAATCGTTTCTGAAAATCGTCTTGTATGTTTAACGAAGCGCTGGAAGTCGGTGGTATATTGCCAGACACTAAAGGATGTTGATAGAACTTTGGTTGATATATTGGTATTGGCATTTGTGGAAATGATCGTCGACTGACATTAGCTGAAGCCGCTTCGGTTGGTGTTGGAGTAGCAATCAATGCTGGCGTAGCGTAATGAATATAATTCGATACATTAACTAATGATGATGTAGTAGATGCACGTGGAAGTATATTGTGAGCTGTTGAAGGAACATACGGATTTGTTGGAGCATTTGAAATAGTTGGTATGCCAATAGTCAAATTTGGAGCATGTTGCCACAATAAAGAAACACCTGGAGTTAAAAATTACATTATTAAATTATTGACGAAATAAGTAAAATACATTATGTAAGTCCAAATGAACTTTAAACAATAAAAATTAAATTAAGTATTAAATATCCAAATAGAACAAAAAATTCAAGTGAATTGAGATAAGAGGAAATGGTACAGCTTACAGCAGCAACTAACAGTTAAAATTGCAGCTAATCTTCGGGTACAACACAAATGCGCATCATACCCTCTGGGATAGCTCAAATATCAACGAAATAAGTGAGCATTTTACTGAATATTTAGCTTTTATAGATACATAAGATACAAAAGCGATAACACTGCTAATATCCCAACTTAACAAAATGTTTTGATAAGTGTGATCGATTCTCTCTTTTGCGGTGATATTTACGATTCAAGCTCAAGCTCATTAGATCATATTAAGGAATAAGTCAAGACAAATATGCAATCGAATGTTGCTTAAAGTCTTGATTTTAGCATGCAGCCTTGACTTATTTAAATAATATTTAATTAACGCCAAGCAATTGATTAAAAATTCGTGCTTATAAAATTTTTATGATAAATTTTTTTAAATTTATCTACTATAGATTGATCACAAAAACGATTTTGAAGATATATTTTTATACTGTACTAGTGTGCCCGGCCTCACTGCTCCTATTTTCAGCCCCATGCTCTTACCGTGCTGGAACGGCAGACGTTATCCTGCCGAAAATCAATGTAATCGCAAGTTATGGTGTGCATTCTCAATACAAAACACTATACAGGTCCTTCGCTATTTACCTATTTTTAATTCGAATTTTTGCAAACTATTTTCTCAGGCCAAGTTCAACTCCCAGTACCAGTACCAAACTAACATGCTATGATCCCTTCTCTCGGAGAGGGTGCGAAAGCCTTACAGAACTGCCTATAACACTCGTAGCGACACGATTTCACAAGACATGAACTAAATTTATTCTTACGATTTTCATCTCTGTACGAAGAACATATGGGACTTTTACATAAAAGGTGCAGCTCTCGAGCAGAGTCCAGTTTAACCTAATCTACAAACACTGACAATGAGTATATATATAAGCATATTCCTTTGATATCGTGTTCTATCTTATAAACAGACAAAAGTACACATACATATGAGAATTAAGCCTTCAGTGAAATTCCATTACTTCCATTTTGTGAATATTTACCATTAATTTGATTTATTCGACTTTGACAGGCGTTGCTTTTTGATGTAAGTGAAGCCAAGTTGCTGCATATTTCCGTTGAAGGTGTAATTTCCAAATGTCGAGCACTAGGCAATGGTAGCAGTTGTGGTGGCGGATTTCCTTTATGCTCTATGACAGAAATACGCAACTCTGGCTTAGGAATGTTAATTTTTATCATTTCTGCATTCAAAACGTTTGATTTAATTGAAGGCAAAGGTGGCACATAGTTCTTCAGAATATTACGCGATTTTTCATGACGTTGACTTGAACTCATATTTTGTTGCAACACATTTGTCGTTTCCGAACACGAAGACTGTGAACGTATTGATTCCGATTGACAATCACCGACAATGCCGGTATTCCCATTTTCTCTATCCTCCTCTTGCAAAATGGCAGCAGCATGCCTAAAGGAAGTAGCAGTAAAATCTTCAAAGTTTGCAAAAGCTTTTGTGTTATTAAAAAGATCCATAAAAAGGTCGTAATCTTCGATATCCAGTGCCACTTCAAATGCATCAGCATACAAATTATTTCTAAAATAAAAAATTTACATTGTTATTCTCTTTCTTAAAATATTTGTAGGTATTCGAAACGAGAATATACTTCAACAAAAAGAAAAAGAAACGTCTTTTTAAATCAAATACTTGATCACTGAATTCATCCTTTGTCTCTTCAGATAATGAGTCGGCGAAAGTTTTCAACGCCTTAGCCAGTAAGTCGACACGCAGTCGCTTAGTGTCACTTCTAAAAAATATATAATTTGCTATTTTATGCAATGATATCAAACACATTGCGCCATAGGTGTCCCAATTCAATGCTCCTAGTAGATTAACAGATTTTTCAAGCTGATTTAGACTTAAATATTTATCAACAATAACATCAGCTGTTAGTCCAGAATTGTGTATATCACCGCGCATGCCAGTACCAGCAAAGAAACGCAAGCAACCTAGTGGTCCATTTTCGAAAAGTAGTAGTAAAAAACTCTCAGTTTGCGCGTACGTTTGTGAGAAATTTGTTAGATCAGGTTTACGGCTAAATGCAATTTTAATCAATGTTGGCTGCATGCCAAAATAATGTGATATATCAAGTAAATTGGATGGTGTAACATCTTCGCTTTGAAGTTGATTTGCAATTGGAGTTAATGCCAAATCGAAGCACTGGAATTGTGAACGATCATTTGCAATGATAACAATACTTGAGTCGGAGTGCCAACTACATTGTGTAGGAATCTGTAACATAAATGTTAAACGGTTTCTATAAATTTAAAACATGCGAAACCGTTTAGCGGTGCAATACCCGCATTAGCGCAGATTAGCGAACGCGCTATCATATACTTAATGTATATATATCTGACGGCTGGTCACAGCCGCATTTCACTACTTATATATATTAAATTGCGGACGCTATTCTGCGCTAATGCGGATAGTGCGACGCTGAACTTATTAAAATAATTATTTCAATTTAGAATCTAGAATATTTAGAATCTGTAATAAGAATAATATGTCTTTGAACTTATTAAAATAATTATTGAATTGATTTATGTGCTTACAATATCAATTTGTGTTACGAACTGCGTGTTCTGATGTACCAAATCATGCAGATAAATATAACGATCGATTGTGCCTAAAAATAATTTCTCTTGATCGGGACTGAAAGCATAACAACATATTTGCGTTCCCATTGGGATGGACGAAAGCGCAGTTCGTTGCATCTTTCCAGAAGTTATTTCGTATGAACATGTTTCTGCTGATATGTCCCCTTTGCGTGAAACTTTTTGTTCTACTGTCAGGATTTGACTCTCAGCGGATCGTAAAAAATCTATGCATAGTGGATCATTTTCAGTCCAACAGTATGAAATGGATTCCAGTTGGGTGCTGCAAATTAAAGAAAATTAACTGTTATATATATTACAAAGTTTGAAAAATTTGATGGGGGGAAAAAATTGTAAATTATTTTAGCTCTTCAATTGACATTATCATGCCATTACAAAAAAACACTTTCGTCTTAATGTATCGGAAGCACTTTAGAAGCTCTACACATACTTTTAATTTATCATGTATATAAATGCGTATTTCAAGTCAATGTTTGAAAAAATTATCCCAAAGGTAAGAGCTAGACTTAGTAGCAGGAAGTAAAATCTGTCTATCTGGTCGTTTCTCACAATTTTCTGAAAAAGTATGACTCAAACGAAAAAATAATCGAAGATTTAAAAAAAAAAACAGATTTCTTCTTTAATACCATTGACAAAGTTGTGTAGTCCTTAAATATTCCAAAAACTGAATTTTTAACTAAAAATACTATTTTTCAGAATTTGCTGACGTACTCGCAAATTATGCCTTCTTTATTTTATTTTTTTAACAGAAGTCGGCAGTTATGCACGCTCAAAATCAAACACATCTGCTACCTTGCAAACAATGTTAAAACAATTGCTTTGTTTAAAACAGTAGCAACAGTAAAGTGCTTCATTTGAAACAACAAACAGCCAAAGCTTAGCGCTCAATTTGAAGCTGCAAATGCGGCGAGAGATAAGCACTTTAACTAAGTGCTTTATATTTTCGATAGGGTGATTATAATTTAAATATTTGATCGTGATCAGAGCTGGGTAGGTATCATTCATTTCGGAATCAAATTCTTCAAAAATTTGAACTTCAGAAACGACATTTTTAATTTCTTGGCAAAAAAAAAAACATCTGCAAAATTTTCGGAATGGAATAGAAATTTCTTAATTCTAAATTTCTTAATTAAAAAAACCTGAAATGACGGCTGGTCACGGCCGCATTTCACTACTTATATATATTAAATTGCGGACGCTATTCTGCGCTAATGCGGATAGTGCGCAAACTTACCCTTTAAGTTTGAAGACATGAATATTTGCACGATCCTGATCGCGCACAGTCGGTCGCCACGGATAAACTTCATTTTGTGAAGATTTTGTCCAAATGACAAATAAATCAAAACTACTATTTACTGCCAAGTGGCGTGGCAATTTACGTTCGCTAGGACCTGGAATAATTACATGAAATATACGTGGATCCATATTTGAAATTTTTTCTGGGCCCTGTGACCTAGCATTTGGTTTCTGCAAATACACCACCGTCAGCTGGTTTGTATTATAGGCCAGAACAATGTGGGAACGTGTGAAGAAGGCTAAAACAAGAAAATAAAAATGCATTAGCAACAACACAAACCCATAACAAGCGCTGACAAAACGCAAGCAAAATGCAAAAAAGAAGAAAATTAATTAAAATTAATTGCATGTGAAGCTGCAAAGCTAAAGTAACTGATTTGCAAATTTTCACTGTTTTTTCTCCTCTCTCTCTCTTACCGTCGGTGATAACTTCAGCAGCCAGCTTTCCAACAAAGTATTTTTCAAAGACCATTCGAAGAATGTCGCCGGTGTAGATGTCGACGCAGATATGCGCAATGAGGCCGCTGGAAAATAGTAACAACACAATAGTGGAGTCCTGCCATTGTGAGTACACAATACGCTGGGAGCGCAACAATTCATCCAGTTTTTTTATGTTATCCTTAAGACGACCTGTACCCTTACGGTTACTGTTTTTTAGTATAGCGGTACCATTACGACGTTCGGTGTAGTTTCGTTTTGCTTGCGTTGAAATATCATCAGCATTAGCTTGCTGTAGGTCGCGCATGCGCGCATAACGAAATGCACCAAAATCAGTGGGCTTAATGCGTATTTCATCGCGTAGAGTCCAAAAGTGGCATTCGCTAAGCAAAGTGAGCATGTTTTCTTTGATTTAGGGAACTGAATAAATACTACTCCATACTCAATGACGCGAATTTGCGCATGCGCAACGTTTCCAACTCAACAACACTATGATCAGTGAATTGCGCAGCCGTAGAAGCTGACGTCTTCTCTGGCGTTGACACTTGTTGCTTGCTGCTAGAATTTGGGAACATACACAAATTTTCGTTTGCTCTTATGCGATTTATTTTGTTACACAACTAATTTGTAATCGATTAAAATTTTAATTGTAGTAAACACACAAACTAACTGCACTAATTATTTAACAAAATTTTAAAAATTTTATTGCTTTTGACTCGACGTTTGTGAAACGAAATCGAAATGAAAATAAAGACAATTATGACATTCTCTCTTTGTTTCATATGATCGCCGTGAGAATTCCGTGGCGCTTCAGGCTTAATTGAGAGCTAGGCTTGGTTTGTGCATTTGATACAATTTACAAATTGAATTATTTTTAGTGATGGCATTTTAGCCCAAGATCCGGCTGTAGAAAAGTCGAGTGTATAAGATTACACCATGGGACCTATGCTAAGTGATAGAGCTCGATGAGCGTAAATAGAATATCTAGGGTTGCCTTTCCAAAGCTTGTACCGATGGCCGAAAAAAACCCGTTTTTTGCGCCAATTTTTCTTAATTAAAAGTGTATAAGATTACAGCATGAAATGGGTGTCAAATGATAGAGCTTGATGAGCCTAAACAGAATATATAGGGTTGCCTTGCCAAAGCGTGTCCTAAACTAGGGCTGCCTCGCGTTTTTTTGCGCCAATTTTTCTTAATAAAAAGTGTATAAGATTACAGCATGAAATGGGTGTCAAATGATAGAGCTCGATGAGCCCAAACAGAATATATAGGGTTGCCTTGCCAAAGCGTGTCCTAAACTAGGGTTGCCATCCGTTTTTTGCGTAAATTTTCTTAATAAAAAGTACATAAGATTACAGCATGAAATTGGTGTCAAATGATAGAGCTCGATGAGCCTAAACAGAATATATAGGGTTGCCTTGCCAAAGCGTGTCCTAAACTAGGGTTGCCACCGGTTTTTTGGGGCAACATTTATTAGAAAAAATTTTATGGTTAATGATTCCAGCTTCAAATGTATGTCAAATGATAGAACTCGATGAGCCTAAAAAGAATATATAGGGTTGCCTTGCCAAAGCCTGTCCCGATGGTCGAAAATGCCCAAATTTTAGCCAATTTTGATGTTCTAACATAGTAGTACATAACTGCTCCAAATGTATGCCAAATGTTATATCTTATACACTCGACTTTTCTACAGCCGGCTCTCTGCCTATTTGGATTTTGTGGAAATGTATTAAATTGAGACTTGAAATGTATCTACTTTTTAGATGGCGAATGATTTTTTTTACAAAAATTACTAAAAAAAGGTCGTTCGATTATTTTTGAAACATATTTAACACGCTGCCTAAACCGAGCAAAATTTCGACTATATTGAACCAAAATCAGTGGTGGTTCCGTGTCATGTCCCGATTAAAATTCTGTAAAATTCAAAATCGGAGCTGCTTCTTGCTTCGAGATATTGGCATTTCAGTTTTCCATGACCGGAATATGTACAGTAGGGCGACAGAAAAAAATCGATTGCTTGAAATTTTTATGTCTCCTAGACGGAAACGATTCTATAACACCTGAAGAAGACATCAGTAAAATTTCAGCCAATTAAGAATTAGAGACCGCGAGTTTCATATGGAGTGTTTTTAAAAATGTTTATTGTCCTTTAATGCTTGTAAAATCAAGCGAGATGTATGGTTAGCTTAAAAATACGATCTGTCTATAACCATTGGATTGGAGCCACTTATTTGCAGAAAATATGTACTTTTTTTGTGCTATCCACAATTTTTCAAGGAAAATCGAAAAAAAAATTCTTGTTTGTGTTGGCCTAAAAACTAGTGAAAAATTATTTTTTTTTTGATCTTTTGAGGGCTTTAAAAGTATCTTTGACAACAAAGCCAACAAACTTCTGACTACAAAGCCCAAAAAAAGTACAAAAAAAATGTTTGATGATAGCTAAATTTATTTTGGCTTGGATAACTTTCGGACATATACGAGTAGCCATAGGAAGTGTATGATATTTTCTAAAATCTATTGTAACATAAATGTTAAACGGTTTTTAAACGGTTTCTATAAATTTAAAACATGCGAAACATGCGGCCGTGACCAGCCGTCATTTCAGGTTTTGTTTTGTCATTTCAGATATACAGCAGGTTTAGCGTCGCACTATCCGCATTAGCGCAGATTAGCGTCCGCAATTTAATATATATAAGTAGTAAAATGCGGCCGTGACCAGCCGTCATTTCAGGTTTTGTTTGTATAAATGTTAAACGGTTTCTATAAACAATAAATTGCGAAACCGTTTAGCGTCGCACTATCCGCATTAGCGCAGAATAGCGTCCGCAATACATATTTAATATATCATACTACTACTACTTTGTTAAACGGTTTTTATAAATTTAAATAAATCCGTTTAGCGTCGGTCGACGGTTTTCCTAACATAAAATGTTAAACGATTTCTATAACCGTTATAGCGGCGCATTATCTGCATTCACGCAAATCGGAAGCGCAGATTAGCGACATCGCTAGTATATACTTAATGTATATATATTTTTTTTTTGTATTGTTTGCCAATACAGGTTAACATACAGGAGTTAACATAGTTTCTACAAATAATAAATTGCGAAATAGCGGTTTTCCTAAGTTTGTAACCAATTTTTTTTAAAGCATTTATAATTAACCTTTATTTTTATTTAGATCAATTTATATAATTTTAGTTGATTTATCATTCGTTCCTGATTTTTCAGAAAGTTTATTTTTGCCGGAAAATAAATCAACGAACTTAAGAAATTTTGGAATTCGACCTCAATAACATTTTTGTCTGCGGTGGTATACTAAAAAGACTTAGGAATGATAAATTTAATATTGTTATGTCTTATCATAAGCAGTGCCGCATTAAAATATCGGATTATTCGAAGACTTTTGATCGAAATCCAGTACATTCGAGGATACGACGATATACGTTGATGTTTAATCAAAATCGAAATAATACATGTCCTCTCGGAATCAAGGATGTTTTAGTAAGCTTAGATTCATTGCATTCATAAGTGTTCACCCTGCAAAGTCTCAGATAACGTTCCAACTCTAGACTGTAATTTTTATCAGAAGAACTGAATTTCTGTTTTGGGAACAAGAAAAAATCAAACAATCTAGAGATTTACCATACATGGTATGTATGTAACCATTTTAAATAAAGTAGATTTATTTATCTATTTAATTTAATACTTATATTACTATTATAACAAACTTTTAATAAATTCAAAACATAGATAAAATCTTTCCCAACGAATAAATTCTGAAAATGTCACAATTGTTCGGCCTCCGTAGTTGTACTACTGTGTAATGCTGCAACCTTACGTGGTCTTCTTTGTTGATATGCAGTATGTGTTGATATGTTGGGTTCTGCAGTTCCCAAATATGGATAGCTATTATGTTTTTGATTAAATTTATTTTGCGTTAAGGAATATTCCATTTTACCAATTGGTGATAATTGTATTGTCTTCACTGTTAATATCTGATTTGGATTCCGTGGATAGTGTGTTTTCGTCATTTGTCTGTCGATCCCTAAAATTCACTGAAAAGTTCAATGAAGACAAAAACCAAAAACATATAGAAAGAAAAAAATGTGAAGAATTCTTTAAGAAACAAGAGCTAAGAGAAAACAGAATTTGGACGACAAAATTAAACAAGGAATTAGTGCAAGAGGATTAACGACAAAAACACTGAAAAACATGACGATAATACATTAATACCTGAGTTTTGTTCGTTGCTGTTATCATAGTTAGCGAATGTATTCTTCTTGTTGAAACCACTGTGCAATGCTACCGTTAGTGGACTTTCGCCAATACCACCACCCCAAGTCTTATTCATCAAGCTATTGTTGTTACCATACCCGGACCACGATGATGAAACTCTTGACTGAAGTTGTGATGTTGACTTCGAAGAAGGTGCTGTAATTGGTTTTGAAAAATTATACTCATTAAACAAGTTTTGGAACATATATAAATGTTATCGCACAAGCAGGCCCTGAGTAGTGGTGAAAATGCTGCCCCTTATTTCTTTAGCCTTGATTCAGTACCCACATTTATTGTCCTTCTTGAAGGAATTCAGTGTGAAAGTATTTAGGTAATTCACAAAGTGTCGTAACAAGAGTATCACACTTGTCATATTTTCTTTAAAATAAGACTTACGATTATGAATCTATGACATCTTGTGATTTGCCGAATTTATTTTTCTGGTTGTTTAAAAACTATATCGTATGTTCCCAGTGGGAAATTGTAAAAATAATTAAAATTTTTCGTTCAGACAATGATGATTATATACATATGTATGTACTTCTTTGAAATATTTAGGATAATACTTTCGGAGTGCTTTATTGGGCTTACATGCTACGCATCCGTAAAATTCGAAACAGTTTCGTCCTTTTCCCGACTCGTCGAAAGTATAAAAATGTTAAAATAACAACAAATTGTTATGAAGTATCTGAATAGTTTTAAATTCGTTCCGACTGAGTTCCGGATTTTCGAAATATTCGGAACGTTTTTTTTTTATTTTGCGGGAAAATACAACTCATATGACTATGCGTCACAGTTAGTACCGCTTTACACGCTCCAAGTTTTTGCTTTTTCCTTTCGAAATTGTCGCCGCTAACCCATTTGGCAATTCTTCTCTCCAATGAATCCAAAACTTTACATACAAAATATTCCTTATCTGTCTGATTGCCAGTAAGAAACTCTCACTTTTTTCCCCAATCATCACTTCTTTAAATACACAACCTACTAATGTTTTTGGATAAAAATCCAAACTATTTCTTGCTTGCTTGAGTACAAGAAAATAAGAAATATGTTTACCTAAAATTCGTTTCCAGTTATCGAAACCTTTTCTTTGATGTACCACATCAGAACTACTGGTAATGGTTCGTTGACGGCTTGGGCGAAAATAATTATTCAATATATTATCGTTAACGGTTTGTTTTTCCAAAGTATTCTAAAAAAATAATGCTATGTGTTTATTAAGAGTAAAGCAAACACTAACTATTATCGTACCAAGTCTTCATCTTTTACTTCCTGTTTATCCTCGTGTAATACTCTACTTGTTTCATCAACATGTCCATTTGAAACTTTTATAGATAATTTTGTACCATTATTGAAATACTTTTGCGGACGAGCTGATGAATTGGTTCCAATTGCTGGTGGTAAACGAAAGCTATTCATCGATGATTCAGGTAATTTCCAATTTTTTAGATCATCATTCCATGTGGAGTTTTGTAAAATATCATCAGGATCCCTAAAAGTATATTAAAAAATTTTAAAAATATGCATAGGTATTGCTTCGAATATAGTTTGCTTTTTTTTACCAATATTTTCCATCTTTTCGCAATATTGGCAGCGCCTTCTCCAACAGCTGTTGATAAAATTTCATGTTCCGCTCTAAACGACGTATTGACTCTAAATAATCAGCACGATCTAACTGAAACTCAGCTTGTAGATCAGATACTTCTCGCTCTAGCGCTTTGACTTTTTGGCGACAAGTCTTCAACGATTCATTTCTAACATAAAGCTCTTGCTGTATGTTTGTATAATGTCCTTGTAACAAATCACGGTCTTCGTTTTGTTCAACACGGCTAAGGACATGAGCTAGAGCGCTTAAACGACGTTGTGCAGCCAATTTCTTTTTTTGACGACGTTCTTTCAACTGCGCATCATTGGCACGTTCGCCACCAATAAGAGCGTTTTTAATTAACTCAATGCGTTTACGTGCCTCCAATTGAAAAACTGTAAAGGAATTTCATGTACTTATAATACTGTAGTTTATGTAATAGATATATATATATATATATTTATTGGATGACTTTGAATATTTTGGAGACTACATCTCGAAATAAAGTATGCAAAACGGACAAACGTGTTCAATCAGAAACGGCAGGAGGCTCACTCAAAGTACAAGGAACTCATAGAACTCAACCTTAAATATTCAGTCCTGGTAGCAAATTTTGCCCGTGAGATTTTTGGCTTAGATTTGCCTCAGAGAGAATTTTCAAATGACTTTACCTTTAGTTATTTTGACATAGATTGGACTCGAAAAATAATTTAGTTTCTGCTTCAAAATCAGTTAAAATTCACAAAACATACAATACAATATGGGTCGCAGTTCTATGCTATCCCATTTATTTAACTAAAGTCTAGTATGTACCAGCTATACTTGCTTGTGTATCCCTGATTATATCCTGACCCTATGTAGTAGTTGGTAATAAATTTTAATATGATTAACCGAATGAAAACTGTTTGTAGAATTAACATTAAGTTTATACTTGTTCCAACTTTTTACCTTCATTTTCACAACTGTCACCATTCAAATGCAGCTGACTTTCCATCTCCAACTTGTTGGAGTTGCCATTCACCTGCAAACTCGGAGTTGTCGTTGGCGTTGATGGCGTTATGTTTTTCAACTGTTGCTCATAATGAGATCGTAGTTGTTCCATGTCACGCACAAGCTCTTCTTTTTGTTTTTGTTGTATCATATGATCTTCTTTCAGACGTATCATTTCCTGCTCCATCTCCTGTTTGAGTTTTGATTTTTCATCATCAATAAATTTCTGTTTAGCGCTTTGAACATTGGATTCATCTACCTCCAGAATTGGTTGTGCAATGCTGGTGTGAGTTTCATTTAACATTTTTTTCAACTTAATGATTTCTTCCTGATATTCTCGCAACATTGCATCTTTTGGATCTTCATTAATTTTCGGCTTATTTGAAATATTCTTGGCACGAGATGCATACCGTAACGTGGAAATAGTTTCATCATAATTATAATCTGCTGGAGATATGCATGCGATCATAAGCGTTTTTGTATTTCCACCTAAGGAATCCTATAAAAAAAAGGCATATATTATTCTTAGTCATGAGTAGCTGTAGTTTCTGCCAATCTCTCTTGCTTGCCTGTAATAGACGTGTTAGCTTTGAGTCCCGGTATGGTATATGTTTAGTTTTACCATCTACTAATGCTGATATAACATTTCCCAACGCTGATAATGAGAGATTTATTTTAGTAGCTTCTTTGAGGCGTTCACCAGCAGCACCAGTTTTATTTTGCCGCTCTGATCCAGCCAAATCAACTAGATTTAACTTTCCTTTACGTATACCTCCACCCGATTTGGCATCGTTTACATCATATTCTTCAATTTGCTCCAAACTAATGGTAAAAATCGAATGTGATCGCGAACTGCCAGCATTCATAAGTGTACTTCCGACCACACGATTACGTCCACCAATATTTAACAGCTGCTCGCATTCCTGTCCATTATGTACTGTATGTGTACTTAGTGTAGGAACAATAACACCCTCCCCGGGTAACTCTTTCAGCGCATGATTTGCGTTGTCGCTTGGATTTAAAAGATCGCGTATATTTTCATTGTAGATTTCCAAATAACTAACTAGTGCCAGATATCGAACACCAGTCGCTACAGAAATGGCTTCAAATATATGATCAAATGAACGAGAAATTATACCACGTTGGGAACTATTTATGTTGTTGTTGTTGGTGTCGGGTCCCTGAAAAAGTAAAAAATTAACTACAACTTTCTGAAATACGAGAAGTATATCAAACAAAATATGCTAGAATGTGGCTCAACGATAAACATCATCACAGCACAGCAGCAGAGATACAAGTCTTCGATGATAGACTAATTTTAGAATTTCTGCCTAGTAATGGATCACTCAATGTCATTCAGATGGGGCACAAGTGTAATTATGTTAGACTAATCTCTGACTTCTTGAACAAGTTGGAATACTTCTTCTTCAAATAAGACAGTAGGTAGCAGAATATATTTTAAATCACTTAAGAATTGCTTGCGAGGTCTTTCAGGCGAAGGTTATGGCAACTGGCTGAGTGTAAGTGCTGTGCCCAAAAGTGACATAAACATTGAATCGGATAAGATCATTTCAGCTCATTTGAGTGCAGGGTTATTTATGGTACTAGAAAGATGAGCTCAGTTTACTACACAAGAAATAGATATATCACAAATTTTTTCAGTAAGAAAAACGTTAGTTTGTCATTTGCAAGATATGCATGGTGAGTTAACAAGAACATCACAAGAAAGATATGAAAATAATGGGACATTTAAGCACTCCTTAGTTTCTATTTCTCTTACTGGATCTACATTTTCGCGGGCTGTTGCTGTGATAACTGGCCACTCTATCATTGACAGATATGCAAAAAGATTCGAAGTTCGATCATTTAAATTCTGTAGAATTCATAAAGATGTTGTGGTAGAGCATTAAACATCTACTTTGCTCTTGCCCCGTACTTTCTAGAGAATAACATAACAAAATTAGATCGTTTCTAGTTGACGACTTGAAAATAAAATCTGTTTGTTTCAACAAGGATTAATAAATGAAAGCCCCGTGGTATTAAAAAGTACTTCTCTTCTGTAGTAAGTTGGTTTTTAAATTGAATCTCACTTCAACATAAGCTTGGTGTGAAATAAGCAGGGTGAAAACGAACCTGCATAGTGTGTGATTTTCCACAACCAGTTTGTCCATAAGCAAATATGGTGCCATTGTATCCTTCAAGGACGTTTTCCACCAATGCATAACAAATATCGTTGTAAAGTGCTTCCGTTGGAGCCTTTATATCGTAGGCATTATCATAGGTGAAGGTTTTCGCAGGAGCTGCTATATCAGATGGATTTCCCACTGTTACAGTACAATCTTCAATCTGTATAATATTCTATAAGAAAAGCAAAATTATTGATTATTACATTAATTTATTTGTTTACCAATAAATTAATTCAGTAGCTTACTAAACATTTCATTTCATGTTCCTTTTTATTCATTGGCCTACAGCGGACCACAACACGTACATTTTCCGCCATTTGAAATCGTCTACCAGATTAAAAACGTACGCTAGGTAGAAAATTAAAAATTATACTTATGATGAATAATGATAAATTAATTAATTAAAAAAAAAAACTTCTAAATTAAGCTATGTCATACATGCATCATTAATAATAAAAGCTGAATGTCCTTCGCCTTCAATAACTTAACATTACTCATAGTAGACCTTCGATAATTTAATATTACTCATACTTTTCTTAATAACACTAGACAACAAGGAAAACAAACTATATAACAATAGACTCATGCAATGTTTTAAAATCAAGACTAGCCAAAAATTATATACCCTACAGTAAATTAACAGTATAAAAGCGCGTAAAAAAATTATGGAATTTTCTACTAATTTACTTCGCTAAATGCGTATTTTATTGAATTCTATAAAAAGTGCCACTAATCGTTGTACGAGTATACAAAGTTTTCTAACTTTCACTTATGTGCAGTGGTGCCCACTACCACAAGCAACGATAAGCATGTGTTAATGATTTTGTATACGTGAACGATTTTTTACGTTCTTTATTACTTTTTTACGCTCTCTAAGAGCCTTTTCGTTCTCTTTTTTACGCTCTTTGAGCGCCTATTCGTTCTCTGGGTAGCACCGTTTATATTGCGGTTGTTATTTCCTTGAAACAAATTTATTATGAAAGTGTTTGTCTATCTGAATTTTTCACCGAAATCTGTTTCTTCTGATGAATTACAAAATAAATGATTTTTATTTGAATTCGGTCATTGTTCTTTTTTTTTAAAGGAAAAAAATTCTCAATAAAAATCTCTCGTCAACCTTTACATGCGGAGGGGAGGGAGGAGGTCTCACCAGAACTCACAAAATTTCACCAAGCGGAGGAGGGGGGAGGGTCAGTATTTTCAAAAAACACCTCACGTAATTTATGAACGTCCCCTTAGTTCTTAAGACGTATTATTTCACGTTTTGATTAACTGGCAGCCGACAAGCATTAAACTTTGTTGAACCTAAAAATCAACATCCATCAAGCTATGGCCCAGATAACGCCCGAAATCTGCATAAAAGTCATCAAAAATTCCGTTAATCTCAAATACCAGATAGGATAGGATTCAGCGTCGAAAATTATATAAAAAACGATTAAAAAATTCTAATAAATTTTAAAAATCCACGTTTCATGGAAAATCCTATTTTTACGTGGGTGTTTGTTCTTTTTTAAGTGCCAATGTAAGAAATCTCGATGACCGATTTAAAAAAAAAAACATTTTCTTATGTGTTTGTTCATAATACCCGATTCCGGTGAAGAATTTGGTATAAATATTAAATTTTAACAGGAGGAATATAAACGTTATATCCCTTATAGCTGTATGCAAAAAAAAAAAAATCCTAAGTGGGACCCAGTTTCACTCCACGTAAAAGCATCCTTCTAAAAAATACTGCATATTTCGAAAAACAGCGACTAGGGACAGATTTTGGGTCTTAACAGTACCTTATCTTTCATTTTAATTAAGGCATTATAAATAAATGCGTAACTCATACTATATCATCTTTAAACATCAAACCTCCAACCACATAAGAAATTCCAAATTAGTCACTGATGATACAGGTTCTCAAACAATTTAAGAGACGGTCGAATCAAATTTTTTTAAATGACGCAGTTTTTGAGCAAATTTCTTGGTTAATTACTTACAGCTGATTCTTCAGCGCGATGTGTAAATAGCTCCAATGTTTATTTGCGTAAAAAAATATTTTTATTGTTGAGTGTAACCTTGAAAAATCTTATCTTGATAGATCTATTCAGTTACAAATATTGAAGGTTGTCCATTGTTCGTTCAGAATGCTTGACTACTTTTGTATAAAAAATGTCATTAAATGGAATTATGCAAAACTTTAAGTAATTACTATGGTATGTAACTTTTGAGCTCTTTAACCCTAAGTATTTCAATCTAAAATATATACTATTTACTTACTATGAATAAACAAATATTTTACCACAGTAAATAACACTTAGAATTAATTGACACACACGGACGAAATTTGTATTAATACTAAATATTGCTTCTTGTTCTGTTTCTTTTTTTAAACGTTGAAAAAATCGTTAATCCCAATTATTGACCACATAATTACACCTGTATTCTAGGTACCACAACGCAGTGCAGTTTTGCCAACTACTTTGAATTGTGTTTTCTCGGCAATTGTTGTCACAGCACTAAAAAGTCCGGCCAATCAACAATAACGCCAGGACGAATATTTTTGTTTACATTATCATTACGTTTAAATCACACAGGGTACATAGAAAGAAAGTCTGTATACTCTTTCCTGCTTCATTTAAATACAGAATTCACCTACATTTAATTATAATTATTATATCTGCCTCACCACCCTGCTGACTACCACAACAGAAGCAACAGTAGGTACCCAACGGGAAAATGCAGCAGCGATCCAAATTTGGGACTACAATGGAGCAAACAATTTTCATAGAAATAATGTAGACAACCACCTATACGAAGTTCAAAAACTTCCCACCGGGAAATCAAAGCACTTCACAAATTCGCTTTCAAAACAGCTTGAATCTGGTTATTGTCAGTACACATTTTTTAACATAGGATATTATTATAGAGAAGCACATTTGGATGTTGGGGGAAAACATATCCATGCAAGACACTAGATGTACTAGATTATAACGATATTCTAATAAATTTCGTTATATGGGTTTGTTCTTATTTTCCGTATTAAACTGATTACTTGCTTTTAGTTACGTTTAGACGGCATCCAACATCGGTATTTTAAGTTCCGCTGCACAGTGGTTGCAATGGCGATCATGTTTAAGCAACAACTTTGAAACTTGTGATTAATGATAGTCATGCCACCATATCCCTCTCCGTCGTCGTTATCATCCTCAGTAGACTGATTTACGTGCTTTATCACTACCGTTGCCACCAGCACCTTCCCTTTATACAACACCAAAAACAAGATTATAATATAAATTTATATATTGCAGCTGTTCATCGATATCATTATCCTTATCGCTCTCTACATCTTCAGAGATTTTGTATTGGTGTATATTGGAAACTGTTTCGCTGGTTTCGATATCAAGGTTTCTTTCTTCGGTTTACTAAAACGCTACTACATATTTGTCTTTTTCCCATCTAATTCTTGGCTGTAACGTTTATCTTTAACTGAGCAAAGTATTTGTAGGCTACAATAGCAGCGGCAAGAATAAATTAAGTTTAGCCTACATACATAAACGTTGCTTTGACTTTTGCATTCTTTTTCAAGTACCTTGAATTTCATTATCTCAAGAATAAAATTGAACTTCTTTTTTTTGCAGCAAACAGTTTTATGTAACAAGAATTTGCCCAGTGCTTGAGATCAACCATTAAAAAAGTTTTCGTATTGAAAAACTGATATAAAAAAGAGCTATTTTTCGTCATTGCTTTCAAAAAGATAAATCATGACAGCATGTTGCCCAATCCCTATCTCTATTCCTTCCTTAGAGTTTAATATACACATCTCCATACCGAATTTCATCAAAATCAGTCGATTAGTTTAACTAAGAAAACATATTTTCCTGTTTTGGGCGTGGCGCCATTTACTTAAAATCAAATACTTTTTCTCTAGATTCAATCTATGTCCAAACCAAATTTCATCAAAATGGGTCAATTAGTTTAGCTATGAAAACAAATTTTTCTATTGAGAGCGTGGCACGCTCCACTTTAAAATAAATACATTGCCTTAGGGTTCAATCTATTTCTGTACCAAATAGATTGGGCGTGTCACCGCCCACTCAAAACAAATATCTTTACTCAAGATTCAATCTATCTTCATACCAAAATTAATATTATGTTGTGCTATGGCAGCTAAAAAGGGATGAAATCGTTTTCCAATTGAATACATTTTTTTGTGTGGTCTTCTCTAATGTAAGGTTAGGTACTTTTCCAGACGTTTCTAGTTTTCAGCAAACAATTTCTTAAAAGTTTGTGGATTTTTCCACAGTGAATAAAGCACTTCAGCTTAAACAATAATGAATTTATTTTTATAAAAGCTTGTGAACAATTTGTAATGGTCTGTTAATTTTCAACAGTGAATAAAGCACTTAATTTTAAACATTCAGTTTGTTTTAATTGAATCCAGTAATTTGATACAAATTATTACTTTAAATTTATCAAAAAACAATTTCAAGTCGACCGAATGTACTGTTCGATATGCATATTTTACAATATGTATTCAGTAAATATTCCCAAGTAAAAGAAAAAATCAAAACCACAGCAATTAGGTCAGGACATTTACATATAGTTAAATAGATGAACTATCAGAGCTACCGATGCAATAAGGTTAGAATTCAGTAATATTTTTACTGATTTGGTTGTTGAAAATACTATAAAGAACTAAACTATGATTTCAACTCTTCTTAAAACACTGAGTCCTGTTTATTGCGTGTGTATTCATGTACATATTGCGACTAAATACATATACCCCTCTCTTGCTATTCGGTCAGTTGGCCACGAGTCATTGGAAAACTTATTGTTCCACTGAACAACATAAAGTAAGCGTTTGACGGTTGCATGTTCCCCTGACACGAAGATAAAAACCAATCCCTGCAGCAGAAAAAATGTCACAGTTGAAAAGTCAACTTTAATGCACAACTACAAATTACGTGGCGTACCTATGTTCCCACGGACCTTCACATTTGTATATATGTACATATGAATATGTTAAATACAAACCCATTGAGAAAAAAAGTTTCATAATATGAACTTCCTTCCCAAATAAGTTACCTTCTCAAACATTATTTAAAACGAAAGTTGTGTACTAATGTTATAGAATTTTTCTTATACAAAAACTGGCCAACTTGATATTACCTTGAAATCATTATTCAAGATATTAAGCTTACTTTTTGAACATTGTCTGATATTATGTTTTATGGAAAACTAACGACCCAAATTATGGTTTATCAAAAAAAAAAATCTGTACACTCCCTATTCAATCGCAAAATATTTATATGTGAAAAGATAACAGACCTATAAAGTCTGGGACGGGACGGTACTATATGGTATTAGTTAGGTTACCAAGAGCCGAGGAACACATAGGTAAGAATCGATCTTAAGAGGATGTCTACTATGTATGTTAGTTTTTATTTCTGAGCTAGAAAAGGCATATCCTCGAAGAATTACAATCCGATTAGCTTATTATTTTTTTTTTGTAATATCCTACCCGCTCTACATGTAAGAGCATACTCAATGTGATAAACCTCACCAATGTATAGCAAGCTACCGCAAAGGTAGATCGATTAACATAAAAGTTACATGAGCGACAATTCTTAGCCATACGATTTTTATGCTATCCACGTGTATTGAGATGGTGGATATTAGCTCTAACGATAGAGCAAGTGAATGGATCAATATGTTGAGCTATAAAGCCATCGGAATCTCATGAGTCAGCAAACGAATACACCTCAAGAAGCAGTCATATCCTCCTTACTGTAGAACTGCGGTAGCAACTATTAAAAGGTTTTATCTCACTATACTTTACAAGGTGCATAGACAAGCCTGCTTGGAATAATAGGATCGTTAATCCGAGTAACTACACAATGATACACCACCTGTTTTCGTTGGGCGTCTTCAACCCGATATTGGGCGCTAATGCTTAAAGCTGCCGATATGGGACACCGGAATTCAACATAAAGTAGACCTCGGGATCGTAACTTCACTTGTGACTATATAGTTACTGAGATCACTTAATCAGTCCTATAAAATTCGTACTTCGATCAGGGAGAAATGGAGCGAAATCCCATTCTAAGACATCTACTCTGTTCTACTACAACGAAGGCCCAAGAATTCCATTGTATCAAATTAAGTACGTAATGTACTGCAGGAAATATCTGCTTGATGCCTGAAGATAATGGCATAACGGGTAAACGAATCATCTAACGAACTTGCTCGGTGTTCGGTTAACTCTAATGAGGCTACTGTAGGAGTGATGTGACGAATATGAAAAAGAACTAGAATCAATATACCACTTTCTCTGCGAATTTATTGATGACGGTTTATGAATGGTAGCAAATACAATATTTCAGTAGCTTGCTAGATTTATTCGAAGCTCTGGATGATTTCGATCATTCCAGGAAGAAAGTAGCCTGACTTATCGTACTTATTGTCATCGTAACTTCACCATACACTTTATTAACACCTAATTTTTCAATGGGGTGTATTGCAAAGGATTTACCTAGACTTGAATTAAGTTGTGTCACAAACATGAATTTGAAAAAAAAAAAAAATTTCTTGCGTGTGAAAATTTAATTACATTCGTTGGTTACGAAATTCCAAAAGCTTGTGCAATTTCACTGGATATTTTAATATCTTTTGCATTCGATATTTATCAATAAAAGCTTGTATGTACAAAAAAAAAAAAATTGAAAATCATTATCTAATAAAATCCAATAACGAGTGATAGAAAATTGTGGCGTGCAAGTCAATCACTCTAGCCTCACAATAGTGCTACCAAGATCTTAGTATACCACTAGATGAAGAGCAAATACACAGTCCCAAAAAACGTATATTTTTCGTATAATTTTTCTATTAAATAATAATCAAATTAAATGACTTAAGATTTTGACGTCTAAATCGAGAAATGTCTTTAACTTCAGTTTAATAAACTTTTTCTATGGACTTAGGCATGTTTGATATGTACTACCCACTCGGAATGTAACGTTTCGGAAACCTTTCAGAAATATTTCAGATTAAACGTAACATAGTTTCAAAAACGTTTCAGAAAGGTTTCATTTTTACTTCAAAAAGCTTTCTGTAATGTTTCAATGTCCGCTTTTTGCATTCGCTTGAATCAAATTCACCACATTGTAAGTCTTAAATTTTTATTAAAATTGTATTTATTTTTTCACCACTTCACGTTCAGCAAATAATCTCATATTTAATTTGGCAACATTTAATAGCGAATAGCGATTTGAAGAATTTCTCTAAATTCTCCCAGTTTTTTGTCTAGTGTTTGTCCGAACCATTTGGGCTATTATCTTAAAAACTTTTTCAGCATATCGTTTCAAATTTTTCGCTTAGTAAAAATCTACTTATTTTTTTGTTATTCCGAATCATTCTTAATGTTTTTGCATTAACTTAAATAACTCTCTCAGTATTTTTGTTTGATGACAAACACTAGAATGACCTATGTGCATTTTAAATTTATAATGCTTTTATTGTTTATAATAAACTATAAATTTAAAAATGCCATTTTTGTTATTCCGAATCATTCTTAATGTTTTTGCATTAACTTAAATAACTCTCTCAGTATTTTTGTTTAATGACAAACACTAGAATGACCTATGTGCATTTTAAATTTATAATGCTTTTATTGTTTATAATAAACTATAAATTTAAAAATGCCATCCACAATATTAATTAGGAGCTCTAAAGCTTTCAAACTCATTAGCCAATTTCACTGCTTCTTTGAATTCTTTAAGGTCTTTTATTATGAACATCACATACATTTCTTGAATAAAATTTTCATCGTTTTCAGCGACTTAATATACATGAAAATAAAATTTGAATCACCCTAATGTACATACACCTAATGTACATATATACATAAATAATTTTGCTTAATTTTATTTAACAATTCCGGATACCTTTTACACAGTGTACTAAAATAATTGCCTAAGAACGAAAGGAGAATTTCGCCTAGAGAACCAATGGAAATTAACTTCAATTTAATTTTTCATAAATCCACTTAAGCCGTTTTTTCATTTTGCCACAAATATTCTTAGGTTCATAAAATCAATATTTTTATTTGCATTTGATTGCACAACATTAATGACGTTTTTACTGTTTAATAATTTTATGATAAAAGTGCTGATAAATTCGTTTTAAAATGAAGTGGCTGAATTGATAATAGTTTATGCAGAGTTGCAAACGTTATGCGTAACGTATAAAATGAAAAAGCGTCACATATAGAAAATGAATTGTGTTACAATCCATTACATAATTAGTATAACGTAACAAAATTGACGATTTTTTAGATACATAATGAAATAATATAACGAACAAATATATTACTGGCCAAATTAGTGTGTGCTAGTGGCCTTCGGCCGCGGCTCTGGGTTTACTTCGTATAGTATAGTAGATCCAACATAAGATTTCATTGCATTTTTTAGACTTAAGGTAACTAGTTTGGCCTAAGTAAAACAAACTAGTTTGGCCGGTAACATATGTATATTATGTTATAATTTTTTTTTTCGTTTTGCAACCCTGATTTTTTTTCTTTATCAATAATGCTTAATGAGTTAGTCATGTTACTTATTAGTGATTTAATTGCAAATTCGAGAACCAAAAACAAACAATAATCCACCATAACGTTATTGTAATTAGCTTATCATGATCTAAATTTTATCGCTTATGCAGTGATAAAAACAAACAGGTGTCTAGAAAAAAAGAATGAATCATGAAAAATAATGTTCATTAAATGCACAAAAAAAATCATTAATGAGATAAAAGTTATATAATTTGTTTTTGCTTAAACAAATTATTTTTTTCTGCGTTCTTGTGAGGAGCATAGATGCAAAACTCGTTGAGTCGACACCATATGAAAAATGAGATATGTATAAAGCTTTGTTCTTCTTTTTAAACTACATATTCTGGCTGAATCTTTTCTGAAGATACGGCTATTTATATGGTCAAATTTCATAGTAGAAGTGGATTGCTGCAGCAAATTTATAAAAAATCACAGTATTTCAGTAGCAGCTAACAAACATTTTGAATTATGTATATCGACTCTGTATTAAGATAATTTAGAAGGATCATAAATTAGCCCGGTTAAATTTTTCATAAATTTGATTATGCATATGCCAGTAGCAGCCAAATCACGGCTTCGCGGCACCAAATACGCATTTCACGTTTTATTGTACACTATCTTTTCTACTGAGATGAGATTTAATGTGATTTATTAATCACTCTCTTTTCTACTGAGATGATTTAATTTAATGTGAGTATTAATGTTTTCTATCAATATTTACTTAATTCAAAGCTTCAGGCTAAATAGTTTTAGTAGCTAAACTAAACAAATTTTTTGTTTCACTTTGATAGTCAATATTAGTTCTGTTATTAAACGTCATTTGACTCCAGCTGCTAGAAGCTACCAAACACTGAATCGATTTCTTTGTCTTCTAAAGATTGTACGATTGTTTACCAATCAATTTTATTTCTTCTTAAAGTCTTATCTTTCACATACATACCAAATAGTAAACAAAACACTAATGATATAAGGTGGGTATCTAATAAATTAAAAAGTAAATACATAAAAAGTATTGAAAAATTCGAATAAAATTTGGAGGCGTCGAAATATATTGAAAAAGTCCAAAAATGTTGAAAAAGTAAATAAAATGTAACACTAGTCGCTAGTGACTAGCGTCATGTCACTTTACTTTCCAACCAATGCCTTTCATTAGAGATTTTTTTTCTTACCAGTTCTTACTTACTCGCCAGTAAATATATTTAAACATAACAAAGGTACCTTCGTCTCTAAAAACTACATTAATTTCAGTGCGTCGCAAAATATTCAAGTGCCATCACTGTCCTTGGGGTCGCCATGGTGTTGTGACCTCATGCATGTTAAAATTGTTATTGAACCATTAGATTGGGATAGGTGAAAACAAATTGTTGGACATGAAAAAGACCAATTGAAGGGTAAAGGTTCAACAAATATTTTCGTAACATTTCCGCCAACTCAGTCCACTACTAAAGAAGTTCACACCTAAACAATTATGGATAAAACTTTCTTAAATAAAAGGTTTGTGCATTTGTTTTCAAATAACTCACTCTATATTAAATTAGTTAACAATTAATTTACACATATAACTAGTCAACTTAATTGCTAGAAAACATTTAAAACATTATTTGCTAGTATTCCAGTTAAAATTTATTTCATTAGCTAGTAATAGGATAAAAAGAAAATAATGCCAGCAACGAAAGAATTCTTTAAAATTTAGGAAATCACTTTATGGGATGTAATATGTACTAGTTTAACATTGAGGTATCAAAGTTGAGAAAAAATAGTTGTCTCTGTATAAATAATCCGCAAATCTGCATTTTTCAATACAATCCCGAAAGAATGAATAGGACTTAAATAGGAAGAGCTTTTTGGTTCAAAAAATGCTGTATATACGAAATAGCCTATTTACACAAAAAGTATTACCGTTACTTTTATTATAATGCTGATGTTTTTTTGAAAGATCTACTTTTCGATACACATACTTAAATCAGAAAGTTAAAATAAAAATTTAAGTGATTTCATAATTTAGATGAGATTCATTCGTTCCGCTCCGGCGCATCTTCAAAGACTTAAAAATATATACCAAGCAACACACAAGCTGTAACAACAATCATAAATGGTAGTACTGATTTAACGATACCCCAAAATCCAACAAAACGTCCGCAGCAAAACATCCAAAATGCTAATACTACCATATTCCAACTGGTCTTATTGTTATATCTCATTCCACTTAACGCTGTCGCAACATGCGAATGGCAATTGTCACAAAATATATTATGCATACGTGTACCATATAGGACAGAGGCTTTTGAAACAGCTTCATCCCATTCATATCGTCCACCATCTACATTAGCAGGATTTAATTGTAAGTAACGAGTTGGACGTCCAAATCCCATATTATTTTCAGAGACAAAGTATGGCCCCGCAAAGTCACGTATTACACCATTTGACATACAAATTCCCATGTGTCCGATCATTGGCAGAATCCACGTAAGTACTGGTATTGGTGTCCATACAATGCAAAATGGAAATTTATCATTTTCAAAATTAATTTTAGCTGAAGTACCACCACCTTCGAAGTCAAAACTTTGTTCCGCTGCTCTACCTGTGATAGCAACATTCGGTATCGGTGGTGTTTCTGTTTCACTACCTGCTACTGGCATTTTGCGTTGATACTGCTGTTGTTTATGTTTATACTGAAACATTCAAGTTTTTCAAGTGCTATTCACTATCTGTGATTTGCTTTATAATCTGGTGGCAAGTTGACTTTTCTTTTTTAATACTAAAGCTTTTTGATAAATTAGTTTCAATAGTTAAGTAAGTTGTTTCGACCTAATTTTGTGTACTTTTTTTTTTTGTCAGAATTCAAACCAGTGATGCCTACTTTATTTAGTGATATTGATTTTCGCTTCGCTTTTGAAGTATGAAACAATCACTATCTACAGTTTTAAGCTCCATTTACTTCGTATATTTAAATTTAATTTATTATCTTGTTTATCAATAAAATATGTACGTATAAACGAAAAGACTAAACATCACTGTACAATCCCATCAGCTGTTATTAGGGCAGTTCACATTAAAAAACATGCTGTCCAACATAGCTTGATAACATGTGTGACTGTCAAAAGTGCTCTGCGTGAACATTATTGAGCATGCCATCAAACATCAATTGCAGAACAATTTATAAGCGTCAACATCAAAGTAAACTGCATGGAATCCTATTTAAAATGAAAAATTTTCACATGGCTTGGCAGTCAATTCACACAGATTGTATTGTTGGACAAGCTAACTGAGAAATCAGAAAAATTTGAAATCGGTATAACATATGTGTGTATTGTTGGACAGCATGTGAAATAATGTAAACTGCCCTATTCAGTTGTTATGAAATCTGTCAAAGGAGTTAGTATTCTGTTTATCCTTTTTTTCCTTTTCCCGAAAACTAGACAATCTAAATAAAATAGCTTATCTGTCTCACGCTTACATTTTGTGTATTATAAAGCAGAACTGGGACGTGGGACTTAAACAAAAAAATTGAATTTTTTCTATTAGTTTGCGATAAATTTTCTAGTGTCAATTTTGTACTCACTACAAACGTTTAGGAAAAATCTGTGCGATATTGCACGTTCCAGTTCTGTTAAGGCATTGAGTCCAGTATATCTCGACTATAATAAATAAAGTTTTAAGTGCAACTTTAAATATTCCTACTTATATGGTTCAATTTTTTTATGTAAATAAACCTTTTACATTGCATCATTGACTGAATAAAACCTAGCAATAGTTTTGACATTTGATGGGAGTTTGACAGCTTTCAAGAATCTATATATAATTGAATCATGCTTATGAGATTTCTTTTGACTTTTTACTGTAACAAAATCACGACGGAATTGCGAAACACTAAATTTTTGTTTCCAAATTTAAATAGATATATTGAAAGTAAAACTTATTGCAACTGGAAATTAAAACGTAATAAAATGTTTTTCCTAAATGGTGTAAAAGATGATCCATCTGTGCGGGAATTCAAAGACTTGGGTAAATATTAATCGGAAACCGGAAGTATGCCATGTTTTAATGAAATTTTAAAAATATCTCGGTAGATGCATCAACGCAAGAATTAATTAGTGCTGCAATTGAGGCCCGGAAATTTGCCTACTGTCCATATAGTAAATTTGCTGTCGGTGCGGCTTTGCGTACAACTGATGGCTCTATCTATACCGGTTGTAACGTTGAAAACGCTGCATATACAGCTGGTGTCTGTGCGGAGCGCACTGCAGCAGCCAAGGCTATCAGTGAAGGTAAACTGGAATTTACTGCCTGTGCTGTTGTGGCGCAGCAGGAATGCGCTTTTACAACACCATGTGGAGTTTGTCGTCAGTTCTTGTCGGAATTTGCGAAAAAAGATATTCCAATTTTTTCTGCCAAACCAACAAACCCACCGTTACGTGTCTTGTGTACAAGCATATTGGAACTGTTGCCAAAGAGCTTCTCGCTTTGTGATTAAAGGAGAAGTTCACAAAAAAGAGCCTTTTGTGGAGAAGGCTGTAAACGCTATTATTAGCTATTAAAGAATACGGAATGTAGTGAAATTATTTAGTGAGATTTTTTTATGTATAACTTTAGCAAATACATTTTGTAGATTTTAATTTAACAGTAAAATTATGTTTTATGACTTCTAGGTAATCAAGGAGTTTACCTAACGTAGAGATAATTTCACAAATGGTATCTAAGTAAAGATCCAACAAACCCTAAGCAAGCAATGTGGTTTTGTAATATGGTTAAATTATGGTTTTGTACTATCAAAATAGGATTGGATTCGAGATTTCTGCACAATGATCAGAGCTGTGAGTTAGGTCGAATATTTGGCCCTGTCATTTACAAGCTGTACAATGCTGACTGCATTCAAAAGTTGAAAGTCTATCGGTAATACTTTTCCATATACAACAAATTAATATTGTATAATGCTTCAAAGATATTGAGTGAATTTAAACCGAATCAAGTTTGCGTTTTTCAGCAATCTAGGCAACCAGACGTATACCGTACATATACATAATTTTTTTCTCAACAAAACGAATGCGAGTGACTCTAAGTAACGAACGCTTGTAAAATTATGTACTCTATATGAGTCGTTGAATATAAAAAGTGCCAAGTCCATCTATGATGTGTAGGAAAAAGAGAAATCAATTTGAATGAGGTTTATCTTATTGTTTCTAGCAACGTCAGTGGAACCTAGGCACTTTTGATATTCACCGACTTATAAAACATAATATTTCTGTTTTTAATTTTATTAAGTACTTTGTACGTCCAACTCAGAAATGCTTCAAAGTAAATCCATGTTTTGACGTATTTAAACATAATATACATAATAGAAAAAAAATATTACCACATTCAGTCGTATTCATATTTTAAGAAAAAATCGTTAAACTTAACGGATCCTCGATCTGGACGTTGTCCTAACATTTTTCAAAAAGGAAAAAGATATTCCTGATTTATTCACTTAAATCATACATATGTATGCACAGCGTGAATTAGTATCTAGTCCTGGAAAATCATGCAACTGTTTTTTTTTTGTTGGTTTTATCGAATTCTGATGCTTTGGTTTATTTTTGTTTTTGATAAAAGAATTTATAAGTTACTTATTACTCATTAAGATTATAAAAAACCTTATTCGAAATGACGAATAACAAAAGACAGTAATTGTAAGAGTATAACCGTGAACCCCGAGGAGTACCTGCAGTCTTCAACTTAAAATTCTTAAAATTTTATTTGACTTGACGAAGGGGAACAGGGGCTGATGTTCCCGGCAAATAAATTTTTAAGATTGACAAAATATAATTTGTACTAGAGTTAAAAAATTACAACAACAAGGTAACTTAAGGCTCACGGGTGCGTTGGGTTCGAAGTGCTAATAGATGCTTTCCTGTCGTGAGCATTACTGTCTACAAGTTTTACTGGTATAAGTACATATTTTCCTTGACTTTTCTTTCAACTTTTTTTTTTTAATATAAATGCTTGTCGCATAAAAATATTTCCTTTTTTCAACATTTAAATTGCATCAAGATGGTCTTCTTAACTAGAGTAAGTAATGATGCTGCTGTACGTGACTTCAATGAATTGGGTATAACATTTATGGTGATTTTAATGACCTATAAATAATCTCTTTTGTTTCTCATAAATAAGATGTATCAGTTAGAGAACTAATCCTTGCGGCAGTTGAAGCACGAAAGTACTCCTATTGTCCTTATAGGAAATCTAACGCAGCTGTTGGTGCTGCTGCACGTACTAAGGACGGTACCATTTATACTGGCTGTACTATCGAAAGTGGATTCACAAATGGCATTTGTGCCGAAAAGGCAGCTGTCTCGAAGGCTATAAGCCATGGAAAATGTGATTTTGTTGCACTCGCGGTTGTGTCCAAATCTCAAAGTGATTTCTTTACTCCATGCGGTGTGTGTCGTCAGTTTTTAGCCGAATTTACAAAAAAGAAAAATTTGCCAATTTACTCATTTAAGCCGGAATCAAATCCGCAACGTGTTTTGTGTACAAGTATTGCTGAATTGCTACCAAAAAGGTTTTTAATTTAAAAGTAAGCTTTTGGAGCGGATTGAAAATGGGCAGAAGCTGATGAAGAAAGCGGATTGAGGCAAAATTGTGCTAGTAAATTATTGGAATTATTACACTAGAAATATATCTGTATATTTTGTATCGAGACTTTCTTTAAATTTCTTACATCACGTTTGAAGAGTGACGAAATAGGTAAAATAGAAGCACGTGCAGGTAAAAGTCATACTTTATAAATTACCTTTAGGTATTGCAGAGGTATCTACCTCAGTAAAAATATTCGTTTAAACATAAAAAGACCCTTCAGCGAGCAGATGCTTTGTTCAGTTCAAGTTGTAAAATAAAAACGATATGTTAATCACAAAATGTTTTTCAAATTTTTGCTATTTTTTAGCCAAAGCGAAAAGTTCAGTAACGTTCAAACTATCGTAACACAAACAATTTCCAAACTAATATTTTATGCATAGTAAAAAAAAAATCAAAGGCTTGAAGAAAATTGTCCAAGTTAGACCGATTTCTCAGTAAAGCCATATTAGTATCGTATGCTTTTCTTGTGAAAAAATTAGTTAAGGATGAAATTTGATGGATATGATAAAGTTAGTGCAAAAAAGTGGTATCCGATTAGGTTATTTTTGTACTTGGCGGTGATTCCCACTGGGGGTCGTTTAAGCAGGTTGAAAGAATGATGGCACAAGTTTACTTTAGCTCCCATGCTCCAATCCTGTTTTTTGTTGTTTACCCCCTAAGATGAAAATAAAACAGCAAAAAAAAGTGTCGCTTGGATCTGGTTTCGGATATATAGCCATCGGAAGTTGCGGATATAGCTTTTATAAAAATCCTTATAAGTTGGGAAACCCTAAATGGATATCAAAAATTTGGGTGTCATAACATAGATAACTTAATGACCAACAATAATGGTAAGCAAATCTTTGAAATCTAACCCTTAATTTTGGAGATATTAGGGTTTTCCTGAAATTTTTTTTTAAGCAAACGCTATTTTTTTCCAAAAAATGTTTTATTAACCTATAACTTTTTAACAAGTTAGGAAAGCTTAGTTTATTCGGTTTAAAATGGTATATATACCATAGTTTGTTGTAAATTTTTTAATATGCCAACGGTCTGTTCTCCGAAATATGCATTATCGAGCTAATATATCTCTGGACATATAGCTTTATGCTACCGTTCACAGATGTCACCGCTGCTGACAGAGTTCGTAGACGTCATTGAGCTGTCAAATGAAGAGGTGCGCTACTGCTGTGCATTTTATTACTTCTATCGAACGGAGTGCGAATAAAAAAATTTCACTTATTATGTTTTTCAAATCAAATTTTTATTTGCAAAGCAAGAAAATTTCTGCTAAAAAATTGTGTATTCATTAGTGCAAGCATTTATTTACAATAATTTATTAAATTTAAATGTAATTTGTTAAATTTGAAGGTGAAAAATACAAGTAAAAATTGTGTCATATGCACGGGCGTAGATTCAAGAAAAAAAGAAAGATAAAAAGAAAATAAAAAATACGGCAAGACGTAGTCGACGAATTCAGTGTGTGTGTCTCAAATTGGGAATCGTAGTCGATTTTTATTCTGCTGCTGCTGCTGTTGCTGTTGTGTACCGTTGACTGGTTTTTAGCTTTGGGTAACGTCCGTTGTTTGCTTCAGGTCTTATTTTATATCAAAGTCTTCTTGTATTTATGGCCAACGTCTTCATCTTTGGCGCTGCTTCTGCTTCATCTATCGCATACATCAAAGTCAGTTTTGTGTTGCTTTCTACCGCTGTATTTATAGGTTGAGTTTTTGAATTTCTTGCTGCGTCGCGAAGCTTTTAATACGCTGTTGCTGCCTTTTCACCTGTTAAATTGTTTTCATTTTGTTGGCGATATCCTGCAGGAATTGAGATTGCTATGGTTTTTAAAACTTTCAACTACAAATCATAATAAAAAAAAGAGAAACTCACTTCCACGTGAGAATTGTGTGGTAAGTCTCGACATGTCATACATATGTACGCATGTATAACTTTAGTTTATTTCTTTCAACTTAATTTTTGCTCACTTTCTGCAAAGTTGAATTTTTTACTGTGATCCTATACCATGCACACTTTGCTTGTCAACAATGGTTTCCATTGTAATTCACAAGCATTAATTGACAAGTATTGCATAGGGGAAAGTCCAAGTGTAACTAATCAACCATGCGCTTCTAAAGCTTACAGTTTTTATGGCACTAATCTTGAAGAAAAAATTTATAAAAACTTGACTCTATTCAAACTTCATACATGGGGCTAATACGTATTGAAGCAAAGTTAGTTGTCAAACATTTTATCAACCCAATATCAAGTTAAGCAAATGTACAAATAAGGAATAATTTTCAAAAGGGCTTATATCCATTTATGACCTTGAGCAAACCTAAGAATGCTATCGCCGTTGTCATGCCAAAAAGTATTCTCTAGTTTAAAATCTATTATAAAGAAGACATATCGCCAAGGGAAACTCGTAAATAATAATCATACAAAACGACACATTTCCATTTAATTTTTGTTTGTGCAAAAAGACGCCTTCCCTATAGACAAAAAAAAATCTATTTCTCTTTTGAAAAAGGATAAACGTATCCCGCTGGAAACTCCAAATACTTATCCAGTTACCATGCCCTTTCTACTGGAAAAAAAAATCTATTTCTCTTTTGAAAAAGGGTCAACGTATCCCGCTGAAGACTCCAAATATCCAGTTACCATAACACAACTATGAACAAAAAGAAATGTAGAAATCTTATTAAAAAAAAAAAAAAAAAAAACAGTTTAGTGATGACTGAAGGAATTCAAAAGAGTATTCATGGTACAAGAGTGTCGTCATTGATGATCAAAATATATTACGATTGCAACGAACTTGACCGTGGTGACTTAAGAGTGTAATCTGTGTTATAATAATATAATTTTACACCAAAAGAGCAAGTTTCCAAATGTTTTTTATTTTATGTTCGAATAAAAGTTTTAAGCTTATTGGAATATTATATCAACACACTATAAAACTAGAGATGTTAAAAAAAATTCTTAAATGTTTTTGCTCATTACTGAAATTTTGTTTAACATGGAATTAAGCTCCTCTGAAAAATCACTCCTCAAATATTTACATTTAGCACAGTGGTTCTTAAACAAATTGCCAATTGTTCAGATCATTAAACTCTACTCGAAATCAATTTTATCCCTCGTGCTTCTATCAAATTTTCAACATTTCAAATCAATTTTACATCACAATATTTACTTCAAAAATAATTTAAATCTGAAAAATTTTCGAACTTACAGCAGTTTTCTATCACAGTCACAAAATCCACTTCAGTAGGTATCAATCGACACATTTCATTCAATCGATATAGTTTTAATATTCTCACACAAAGCTTTATACCTAAACAATATCATCAATAAAAATATCCTGATTTGGCAGTATTAAGAAAAGTAAAGGGTGCTTGTGGTTTTGAAATGCGCTTCAAAATTTAAAATTTTTCTGAGTGGCAAAATTAACTTAAAAATGAAAGAAGTTGCGTTGAAAATATATTCAATTTAAAATTGGGAATTCACTTGCACCTCAGACAAAATTGAGCGCTGCTTTTGGTTTTTTCATAGATTTCCGTAGAGGTTTTGACACCATTTCTCATGAAATAGTGCGACTATAGTAAAACTGTACTCTGTAATTTTTAATGTGACCGTGTGCCTTTTATTATTAAATCGGAAATAACATCGTCCAAAGGTATACGAGAAAGAGTACCTCAGGGTAAAATACTGAGTACTGTTTACATTCAGTTGTGAAATTCAATTCAGCACTAGAAAATTGCTATGGATTAAAAATAAACTTAGTTTCAACAAGATAAACCCAAATACATAGTGCACTTTAGAAAAGAAAGGAGGAAATCATCAGAACAATTCCAGGTTTTGAAAACACCAGCTTGTCCCATAATTGTACTAGGTATTTTTCTTTGTTAAATAACGAAAAGTTCAAAATGTCCCTTATCAACATTTTAAGCATTTTCAGTTGAAAACTATGCAGTAACTTTAAATTAAAAAGGAAAAACAAATGAATATTTTGAACAAAACCGAGTTTTTTTACTGACCGAATCTGTTTTGATAGTACTACCCACATAAAATTGGAAAAAGCTTGTGCTTATTTTTAAAAAGAAAATAAATTAATTTTTTGACACAACAAGAATATCTGGCTATGCAAAAATTGGTATAAAACTAAATTTATGAAACTTGATTTGGATTTCTATTGCTGAACCGTTGCTTGGGGAATTACCAACAGTTAATTGTTTGCAAACATGTTTGAGCAACTTTTTTTTTTAATTCTTCTTCTAGTCTCATCGGTTTTGCATCAGTGCTTAAATTAATTTTGTTTTAATTTAATTTTTTTACTTAATATGTGCAGAATTACACGTTGTAACATAACTCAAGTAAAATTTTCTTTCCTTTAATTCATTCAACTCTTCATTATATTGCTTATGCATTTGCAATTCTGTTAAGCTGTGCTGGTTTTTGGGATTTCACTATTTTTCTTTTAGCTAATTGTAAGTTAATGGTAAAATGAGTAATTTGCTGCTTTGTTATATGTATCTTTTAAATAATTTTTGATATGTAAGGTGCTGGTATTCATATTTGTGAGCTACTTGTGTAGGTTTTTTGCGATTAAAAAAATTTTTAATTCTAACCAAACCTGGATAATTGAACTAAATGTATTAAAAATAATCGGTTTTACAGTTTTTTTTTCGGATAAAGTAAGAGTTTTGAAATGTTCGTGCTTAAAAGTAAAAAGAACGCTGTTTTCAGCATATTTGAAGTATTTTGTTGCGTATAAAAATAAGCATGACATGTATAGAAAATTAGTTATAATCCTGATCAGTGTCATTTCCTCCGTCGATCTATCAATATCCTTCAGTGGAAGTTACGATTATAAGAAAGTAAAGCGAATTAATTGATAAAATTTGATACACCGATAACTTATTTAATTAAAGCTTGTGGAAGTAAAAATTGGCAATATCCCTTCACGGACACACCTGTTATCCATATAAACCTAAACCTTCCTCAAGGTTGTCTCAGGAACTAATAAGCAAAATTTTTTTTTTAAAAACTACAATATTTTGATACTTTAAAAAGACATGACAACTTCGCAACAAGCGCAATTGATTTAAGTAAATCCAACCAAACTTCATACAAGTACTACAAATGATTAAGCAAGTACCGATGAAAATATGAACAAATTTCAACAGAAGGGCCTCTCATACAAGTAAACAACAAAAACTATTATGTTATATGGAGAAGAGGATTTTAGGAAATGCAATCAAAATTCACACAAATACTAAAAGTGGTTCGGCCAACTACTTATTAAGAAATAAGAAATACATAGGTAAGCGTCAAATGCAACGCCTTTTTGAAGTGTCTGACACTGAAATTTGGTTAGTGTAATAAACAAAATTCTATCAAAAAACGACCGACCATGGACATGTGCCGTTCTGTTTGCTCACTTCTCAAATTTAACAGCCTTACTAGTTTTTGTTTATGAGTTTTTTTTATGAAATTTCCTTCAAAACTTTCAACAAAACATGACCTAATTAAAAAGTTGTAACACTTCTGTTATGTAGTTCTCAAATTTAGTTAGTCACCTAAAGTTTTACTATGAAATTAAATTTTTTTGTAAGATAAAAACATTTGTTTACCACCTACATCTTTTTGATAAAAATTTTTAACTTTTTTATTCTATTTTGGTTTGTCTGCCAAAGTTACCTATTTCGGCATATTTATCTACCCCAATATTTTTGTTTTTGTATTATTTTTTTCATATTGGCATTATAGCCAAACAAGTTTTCTTTGTATTTTTCTTATTAATATACATAAATTGACTTCTTCTTTGAACTCTTCGTTTGGATAAATTCGTTAGTTTTTCCTTTATTGCATATTCGCACCCGGACTTAAGGCACATATTTATTGTTTGCTTGCTTTGCTCTGTTTCAGCAACTATCGTAAAGCTCTAACGCAATTTTACTTCATCTACATAATTTTGTATTTTATTTTACAAATAAAAATTATTAAAAATTAAAATCTAAAGTGAATTTATAACTAGAGCAGGCAAATTTTTAGTTCAAGTGAATTAGATGAGGATCCAAAAAAATTCGAAAATTTTTGTTTTACTCATAGACGCTACTCAAGAACGATTTCTTCAATTAAGATTAGTATCCAAGTTCAGAAGAACATAAATTAAAAAGAAAAAAAAAAAAAAAAAAAATTGACGCCTTGACCTAATAAGTTTCGTATTTAGTATTATGCGATTTATTATCTACATTAAAATGTTGGGCTTGAGAGCTCATATTTTGTAAAAATAGCTTAACTTAGTATGAACTCTTATCCCGGTTCACCTTTTTTTTAAATTAAAATTATGATCTAATTTTCTTTAATCTTAGTGTAGAAAAAAGTTTGTGAAATTTCAGCGGTGAAATTGCAATTTACCGATATTTTACGTCAATATTATTAATTATATATTATATAGATATATTATTTATGTACATATGTATATGGAATATTGTTTTTCTAAACAAAAAGACTTGAAGTCTCCGATTTTTTCTTTGACTGATTTTTTTTTTTTGGTAGTATTTGACTAGTTTATGATTTACCATAAATAATTTCAGCATAAGTTGAGCTATGGTTGCCAAAATTTATATAAAAAAAAATCATTTTTGAATATATTTTCATGTTAAATTTCACAAATCGGTCACCAATTACCAGGTTGTTTCATTTGTTGTCTTTGTCATGTTTGTTTATGTTTAATTTGTGAAATTTCAAATGAATATTGGTTTCTGCTAATGACTGTTAAATTCGAAAAATTAATGTTCAATCAATTGTAACTATAAACTTTCAGTTGATTTTGACTTTTTTATATGATTTTTTTTTAGAAATCAATTTATTTCGCCGAAACTAACAAACCAACCAAATAGTGATGTGAACATCATTTAAAGGAAATTTAATTGCCTTTAGTTTGACATAAAAAACGTTTAAATATCAATATTAGTTCTTGAGATATTTGTAATCAAGTGGAACCATTTTTTTTGGACCGAATGCCGAAAATGACTGATATCTGATATGATATAATGGTATTCAAAGGTCATTTTGGCTGTAAACTAGTGTAATCAGTCAACTAAAAACAAATAAAATTTATTTAATTTTCGCTTTTCAAGAAGCGAGGTATTCTTGAAATTAATTTTCGGATTGCGTCTCTTTTTATGCACGATCCACCGTTTGCGGCATGTTTAATAAGAAACATTTTACAAAATCGCTTCTGACCCTCGAACCAAAATACAAATAAATTAAATTGAAACGAAATATCTGTTTTTATCAATTTTTCTGAAAGAAAAGAAACTTCGATACACAACAGTTAAAAAATCAATGAATTTGTTATGGTTGACTTGGAGTCACTGAGAACATTAATACCACCACTAAAGATTGTCCAATTAAATCAAGACTACAAATTTATGGAAAGTGCTCACATTTTTCATTCGGTAGAAAGATGATATTCAAAAATGTATATTATTTAACGAAAGCGCGCAGTATCTGTTCTTTCCGTTGAAAATCTTTGCTAGACTGATACAGAAATGAATAAAACCTGAGCAAAAAAAAAAAAACCAAAAGCATAATTAAAAGTTTGTTCTTCTGATTTTAGGTTCTAAGCAGTGTAAGTTATAACTCCTTTATGATCTCTAAAATGATTTGAATTTTCGAAAATGGCATCTGGAGATCTTTCTTTGACAAGTACAAGCAGTCAAGAGGAAGGTTAGTAAAAATTTGATAACTTCCTTTTCAATCAGCTCTTAATTTACTTAAATGTTTTACAATCCTTACAGAAGAAAGTCCTGAATATGTTGGCTACGATCGAACACTGCGTCCTTCATCGAATTCAAGCGGTAGTACAGGTACTGCCAGTATGGCCAATAATAGCAGCAATACCAATAATAGCAACAATAATGCCAACAACAATGCAAAAAAACTTGATGTGATGAAAATGCAGTACGATACAGCTCTAATGGAACTGTCGAAACTGCAACATAAACACTCAGATACAATGCGCCGGTGTGATGATCTCTCATCAAAACTGGCCTTTTATGAAGATCAATATATGGCTGCAATGAATCAAATTAAAACCACAGATCGTAATAAATTTACAGATATTGCAGCTGAAAATGCACATTTGAAACAGCAAAACACAATGTTGGAATGTAAGCTAATGCGTTTGATCGAAAGTGTCAATAAACAGGAGAATGAAAATGGAAATGCAACAAGCAGTGCAAATGCTGCATATTACCGCGACTATGGTGATGTGCCACCAACCAATAGAGAATGTAATGGTTCATGCGCAGAAAGCGAAAAGCTGTTGGGAGAATTACATATGTGTAAGGAGCGTAATAATGATTTGATAAAGGAGCACAATGTTATCGCTGCCGAAAGGGAGAAATATAAAAAAAGTTTTAATTCAGCAATGATGGAAATTGGGAAAAAAGAGCGTAGTTTTTACAGAGATTCACGGGAGCAATTCAATTTGCAGCGTGAGCAAATGGAAAAAGAAATTGAAAAGCTGAAAACTCTATTAGATGCTGAATCAAATAAATCACTGATGATTAGTATTCAGCGTCGTCGCGTAGAGGATGAATTGAATCAACTTTTGTCTGAGAAAGATAGTGTCCTACAGGAACATCAAAAAATGTCTGACGATTTGGTAGCTGCCAACAAGGAACTTGACAAAATGAAAAAAGATGAAATTGTGTCAAGGAATGAAATCAAAGCGTTGCAACAATCAAACTCGGAATATAAAAAACGTGACTTATTAAAATCGCGTGAGAGTTCGTGGTCAAAAGAATTTTCAGACAGCAAAGATGACTTTAAAGAAATAGAGAAATTGCGCAAAAGCTTAGAGAAAGCACACGCAGAAGTCGAACGTGCAGTGCAGGATACTGAAGAAGCAAAACGTGTGCGCGATTGGGCAATTTCGCAACGCGAGAAAATTGTACAAGAGCGAGACTCTGTCAAAACACTTTGTGATAATTTACGCAAAGAACGGGATAAAGCAATTTCCGATTTACTGCTCGCAATACGTGACAGTGAAAAAATTAAAAAGCAAAAAGACGAAGCACAGAAGAAAATTGATATACTTAAAGAACAAATAGAGAATCAAAATTTAGATACCGCATCGCGTCGAGGCTTACGCATGGGTACTTATGAAGCCGAAGACATGTTAGACATTGAATTATGTAATTACCATTCAGACAGCGATTTGGGGCTCATCTTAGATGACACCAATAATCGTCAGTTAGTGTGTGGCGTTACAAATATATCACCGGCGTTTGGAAAGTTAAAAATAAATGATGTTGTTTGCAAGGTTAACAGTTTGGATTGCCAATCTATGTCGAAGCGTATGGTTTTAGATGAAATACGTTCTAGTGCACCCCGTTGCAATTTGCTTGTTTCACGTACGCGGCACAGCAAACGTCACTTTTATACTGTACACTTAAATCTACAAGATAATCCCAATCATGGTTTAAGTTTAGACACTGGAGTTTTCATTTCAAAAATTGAACAAAATTCATTAGCAAGCTTTGAAACAGAATTGGATGTTGGCGATCGTGTCTTAAGTATTAATAATAAATCTATGGATGGTATACAATCAGCTGATGACATATTGAGCCTTTTGAATGATGAACGTAATGAGTCCATTACCATATTTGCACTGAAGAATATACAGGACGTTAATATGAATGATGGGCAACGTCGTATGACTACATCATCTGCACAAACTGATTCAATAGACTCTATGCATCGTGTAACTGGTGCAAAGCATCCCTCGAAAATTGCGGAGATGTTAAGCAAATTCAAAGAAAAAATACATATTTCCAAGCCAGGTTCAGATGCTGATCATTTTGCGCAAGAAAATGATGCATTAGCTGCACTAGACTCTGTGCTAAGTGAAAATTCATCAGAAAAGAGCAAAGAGAATCTTTTCAAGCGGGGTAAACGTAGCAAAAAAGAAAAGGAAGCCGCAGCAAAAAGTTTGGGTACTTGGCCACGTACCAACATTTTAAATGCCACACATGAAAATCCGACCGCAACAATTGTACATCGTAAAAAAGAAAGAGCACCGCTATCCATATTTACAGCGCCTCCAATAAATGTTGATAAGGATGATGAACGTGAAGCTTCTGATGAACCACCACCATTACCGCCTATGTCAAAACCACATATGAATTTACGCAATGGAAATAATTTAATAAAAAACAATCCAAATCGAAATTCTAATCCAATACCAGCTACAGCGCTTTATCAGCATGCCGCTTTTAATATAACTAATGCAAACAATAACGTCTCGAATTATATGCGTCATTCGGTATACGGTGCCCCAACATTAGCGCAAGAACAGGATCCAATTGTACTTGATCTAACAAAACCTTTACAACGTCCAGCCCCAATAATGGGCGCACCTCATTTGCGTGTCAAGATGCCACTCAATGATAAATCTGGCAATAACCAACGAGCGCCTAATTATCAGAATCGTTATTCTTTGACCATAACTCCAAATGAACTATCGTATAAAACAAGTGGTCAGCAAGCGCAGCAGCAAGTAAACAGTGGTGGTGTTACACAGAATGGGTCAGAAATTTTGTCACGCAAGCAATATCTTTTCGACATGTTTAACAATTCCACTTCACCACCACCACCAAATAGTAACACCATCAAATCGTTGCATCAGCCTAATCTGTTTGTGCCGCTCAATCCGAATCCAAACTCGAACTCTTTTGCAAGAAACCATACTGCTGCACAACAGATTTCATCAGATATGATTTCAAATAAATCGCAAAATTCTATTGATTCCATTCTGTCTGCCAGGAGTCCACCCATAAGCGAGTATGCAGTAACAAATTATCCAAAACGCAGTGGTCCTATGCCACAATCTGCTGCTGCAATGGCTGTAAAAAATGTTGCTAAATATCCAAGCGACAGCGAAAGCATTGCATCCGGTATTATTGGAGGTGGCTCCTTTAATAGTACAGGTGTAGGCGGGCTTTTTCATAGTAATATGCCACCAAATCGTCAACTCTTTCCAACCTTTACACCGTCCTCAACACATCCACATTCGCATCCCATGCGTCAAATACGTCATTCTAGTCCATTAACTCTGCCATTGCCGTCCCCATTGCATCTACACCATCCTCACCCCAATGTCGGTTCAAATATCCAACAATTACACATGGTGGATGCTTCCAGCAGCGCAATCGGCATACCAACAAACTCTGTGGATAAATTTGAAATAGATTATGTGTCTCCAGCGCATAGTCATCATCCGCATCCTTTTTTACAGGATTATCCACCACCTCCACATCAACATCCACACTATCATCCACATGTTGGCGCTGGTGACATCTATGAAGGTGGTACATTTCCACGTAAAAAAGAACATCAACGTCTGCGCATACCATCTAATCCAAGTGTAGTTAGTAAAACATCAACAGTAAGTGGTGTTAAAAGTTCGGGTTCAGGCTCAATCGACCATCGGTTTGGTGATGCGAATACACCGTCTTCGATATCAAGTATTGCGCCACACATGCATCATTCAGCACTAGCCAATGCCATGGCTAATGGCGGTGGTAGTGGTCGTGGTTCACCAATGCCACAGGTACATGTGGAAATTTTGAGCCATGGTGGCAGTAAGCGAAATTCAAATGTACCGACGGATTTTTTATGCCCTGGAGACCTTAGAAGAGTCACGATTGAAAAGAGTGATAAATCACTTGGCATCACTATTCAATGTAACAACAATGGTGGTGGAATTTTTGTTTCGACTGTAGCCGACAAAAGCATTGCCACTCGTGCTGGTCTTCAGGTGGGCGATCAACTCTTAGAAGTTTGCGGTTTGAATATGCGATCGGCTACAAATGATATTGCTGCAAATGTGCTGCGCCAATGTGGCAATTCAATAACAATGCTTGTTCAGTATAATCCAGAAAGTAAGTTCATAGTGATACATAGCTAACATAGTGATACCCACGCTAGTTGCAATTATTCAAATATTTTTTATACAAATTTTTTTTTTCAGAATTTCATTCAGCTGAATATGATGGTACTAATAATTTAGAGCCAGAATCTCCTGTTAATCATTCTGGTTCACCGACACCTCGAAACTCGCCACGACCTCCTGCCCGAATGATGGCTTCTTTGCCCCCTATACCAATTTCATCACCTACAATAAACCCGCTGACGCAGACTAACATTATGCCTCCAACATCTTCATTGATTTCAACGCAATCGATTAAAAATGAAAGTTTTGCTGACAGTTTAGAAAATCAATCAGATATAAGCAGTAGTCAGGATCTTCCGTCATCATCAGCTGCAACAACTACAACCGCTTCCACTACATCGACTGTATACGAAGAAGAACCACGTTACGTCACCTTAAGCATGGATAAATCCAAGAATTTAGGTATTAAGCTATTTGGTGGCAACAAGGTGGGAATATACGTGCACGATGTACATCCAGGATCGCCTTCTGATCATGCTGGCATACGTAAGGGCGATCAGATTTTAGAGTACAATGGCGTTGACTTACGTTGTGTAACTGCTGAACAAGCTGCAAATGAAATCTCTAAGCTGACTGATACTGTTACCATGCTAGTGCAAAATAAATTGAAAAGTGAGTCCATAATTAGATAATTTCAGTTTAAATAATGTATTTATTATTACCTTATACATATTATTTCTCCTGAACAGAATTGAAACAAATTAAGGACAAATCTGGGGATTCATTTTATATAAGAGCGGGGTTTGATCGTACTGGCGATCTTAATGAAGGCGACTTGCGTTTTGTTAAGGATGAAGTTCTCTATGTTGATAACACAGTTTTTGGTGGAACATTTGGCTTATGGCGCTCTTGGAAGTTAGATGCTAAAGGTCATCGTAAAGAATGTGGAATAATTCCGAGTCAAATGAAGTAGATCTTATTAATTCTTATCAGTGCTTTTAACTGAAATGTGTTTCTTACTCCTTTTTAAGAGTTGAGGAAGAACTGCGCACCGGCGAATCTGTTGATTGTGAAGGTGGCACTGCACGTCGGGGTAGCACCTCTGCTCGTCGTTCTTTTTTTCGACGAAAGAAACATCCACGTAGCACATCACGGGACTCAACAGAAATAGCAAGTTTTAGTAATACACAATTGAGTTTTTTTCCGGATACAGGAATGATGAATGAAGAGGGAGGGATTTTAAGCTATCAGCGTGTTGAACGTTTAGATTGTGAGTAAAAGAGTTACGCATAAGCACATATCATTGTAAAATATAACTTTAATTAATTTTGAAGCACCTGTTCGCCGTCCTGTACTAATAATTGGACCACTTTCTGAATGCGTTATGGATCGGCTAACTATTGATTTCTCAAATCTTTTTAAACTTTGTGAAGTAACAACTATGGATTGTTCGCAAGATGCTATGGAAGAAGGACTACAAGAAAATATATTTGTAGATTATCGGCGACGTGGCAATAAGTTTGAATGTACAACTATAGAATCAATTAACAATTCGTGCAAAAATGTAAAGAAAACAATTTTTTTTCATTTGATTGATTTTTTATTTGATTTGATTTACCCATTTTTTATAGGATCGCCGTCATTGTATTTTGGATATATCTATATCTGCAGTTGAACGTTTGCAACGTTTACATATATATCCAATCGTTTTACTTCTACGTTTTAAGTCGGCGAAACAAATACGTGAAATTCGTGATTTTGGAACCGATAAAATTTCAGCTAAAGCTGCTAAGGAAATGTATGAGCGGGCACTCAAATTGGAAATCGATTATAAACAATATATATCTGGTAAGTCGAGAAATAAATGCGGTCGTACGCATAAGGTAATATACTTACATATATAATACTAGCATTACCCTGTGCGCATCGCTTCACCTCAACCGTGGTGTATTTTCGATGTGCAGTCTGCATGAAAATTCTATTTAAAAAATAAATTTGTATGAAGACCCTTAGTATGCACCCAAAATCAAATTTTTACAACCTAAGCAGTGCCTCTTAATATAAAAACCACGTGATGTAAATTCCATGAGAATCGATTAAACGGTCTTCGTGAAAATCATATTTAAAAATATTTTTGTATGAGGGTCACCCTAAGTATGCACTCTAAATAAATTTTTTTTGTCATTATCTGTGCCTCTCAACATAAAAGCCATGTGGTGAAAATTCCATGAGAATCGATTAAGCGGTCTTTGAGAAAATGATATTTAAAAATATTTTTGTGTGAGGGCCACCCTAAATAAAAGTTTTGTAGCCTAAGCTATGCCTCTTAACATAAGAGCTACGTCGTGTAAATTCGGAGTGAATCGACTAACCTGTCTTCGTGAAAATCATATTTAAAAATATTTTTGTATGAGGGTCACCCTAAGTATGCACCCTAAATAAATTTTTTTTGACATTATCTGTGCCTCTTAACATAAAAGCCATGTGGTGAAAATTCCATGAGAATCGATTAAGCGGTCTTTGAGAAAATGATATTTAAAAATATTTTTGTGTGAGGGCCACCCTAAATAAAAGTTTTGTATCCTTATCTATGCCTCTTAAAGTAAGAGCTACGTTGGGTAAATTCGGTGTGAATCGACTAACCTGTCTTCGTGAAAATGATATTTGAAAATATTTTTTATGAGGGTCATCCTAAGTATGCACCCTAAATAAAATTTGTTTGACCTTATCTGTGCCTCTTAATATAAAAGCGATGTGGTGTAAGTTCCATGAGAATCGATTGAGCGGTCTTCGAGAAAATGATATCTAAAAATATTTTTGTGTGAGGGCCACCCTAAATATAAGTTTTGTATACTTAGCTATGCCTCTTAACATAAGAGCTAGTACGAGGTGTGAATTGACAAACCTGTCCTTGTGAAAATGATATTTAAAAATATATTTGTATGAGGGCCACTCTAAGTATGCACTCTAAATAAAATTTTTACCATCTAATCTGTGCCCCTTAACATAAAAGCCATACTGTGTAAATTTCATGAGAATCGATTTACCTGTCTTTGAGAAAATGCTATTTTTAAAATAATTTTGTGTGAGGGCCACCCTAAATATGCACCCTAAATAAAAGTTTTATAGCCTATGACACCGTTTAATAGTTATATCTTTCTGTTTTTCTTTTTTTGCAGCCGTTATTCCTGGAGTGAGTATTAAGCACATGTGCACACAAATTAAGGATTCCGTTGATAAGGAACAAGATAAATTGTTATGGGTTCCAGTTACGTGCGGCTAAAAAAATTACTGATCTGATCAGCATTTATGAAGTTAAATAGCACAAAAATAATTTTTTTTCTGTTTGCATCTTCGCTTAACTTTTGTTTTTAGCCATTTTTTTCTTTTATACATGAAAATTGGGTCACATATAAATCAAAATGAAGCGTCTATGGAAAGTTTATAAATTTATTTGTATTCAACTTAACAATTCTTTGTTTTCAAAAAATTTGCGAACTTTCAGTTTCATTGACACTACGAGTTTTTGGACTTGCTCCGGATCGATAGTTCCAGCGTTTGCAACAATGTTTATTCATCTTTTGTGCCATCTCCAACTGTTTCCAATTTGTTTTTGATAATTGCTCAATATTTTTGAACAGGGCGAAGTTGGGCACAACTTGGACGATTCATCTCTTGTGGAACTATGTTGACGTTGTTTCCTTCATGTTATTCCATGATTGACCTCGAGTAGTGACAAGAGGTGAGATCTATCTGCCAAAAATTTAACTGAAGAGTTATACTCTTGAATAAATGGCATAAGGTGTTTTTGAAGGCATTTCTTGTATACATTCAATGTCATTGTCGAACACGTGATAAAAGCTTTGGTCTTTTTTTGCCAAAACAACAATTCCTGCCATACTAAGAGCTTTCGTGAAAATTGATTGACCAAAACTAAACCTAACTTAGGAAACATAAGCTTAGAAACATAAGAACTTTTACCAGAGAGCTGTCGATATTTTCTATTAATAGATGCTTGTTTCGTCATCAATATGAGCTAGCGAAGTTTTTCAAAACTTTCGTTAAAAGTAACCAACACGCTTTGCAACCGGATTTCGTTTCTCTGCGATTTGATTTAATGTCACGATATGATTTGTATCCATTGGTTTTGAACAAATACATCTGTAACTTTTTTTTATGGATGAAACAATTTTCTTATCAAGTTCGTTGTGTTAGGCCACAATTTTTGACACTTCTTTTCACATAGAATATTGCTTCAATACTGCATAATCTTTTGTCTTCCGAATAATAAAATATTTTCTGAATATTTGCTTAGAATATTTCTTCGATTGCCGTTTTTTATTGCTTGAGTTTTTTCCGATTGATTTTCACACAATATTCTTTAATGCCTGACGTAGAAAATTACGTAAGATATTTGAAAATTTCTCCATGGGCTACCGCTATACAGTACGCCAAAAGTGACCCGATTTTCAGTGGATACTACTTTACTTAAAACTGGTATGTCTTGTTTTTATTAGGTATTATATATGTATCTAACTTTTAGTATTTCTATGTTTTTGAGGAAGCCTAAGCATAAAGTATTTAACTTACTTATTGTACTTTAAAATATTATTTTTCTTTGCTTTTTTGCATTATGTACTTGTATTATAAGTATTATGTCTTATTTTAAGTTGTAATAATCAATTTCTACAACATAAAGAGCTGCTGCGATAAATATATGAAAAATGGGAATCTTGCTTTGATCTTATACATGTAAGTGCCTTTTACAAGAAGATTTCAAATCAAAATAGTTAACACTAAGTGCCTGGCTAAAAATTGAGTTACTTTGAGGCTCAATTACGGCCAACTTTTGAACTTAAAACAAATTGGTCATACCAAACTATTTTCACAATGAACATCGATTTCACAATGAAATTTCGAATTGTTTTTATAAGGGTATCTGTCATTGGAATTGTAAAAACAGTCACATTATTATATGTTTTCTCAGTTATTTATTTATTGAGACAGCGAACTAAAACTTTTCGCATATAATCTGCCTTAAGTGTTGCATACAAACATATTTTTGTAAAATCAGTTAAGTGGTTAAGCCACAGTAGTAATTTTTTAAAATAATTTTTTTTATTGACTCAAAAGATTCCTTAGTACATTTAAATTGACATACTAAAAGAGTTATGGGAGAAAAAAATATAAGAAATCGAATTTAAAATTTTGAAAACTTTCAACGTATTTTTCTCGAAATAACGTTTTTTTAAGTTGGCCGGACACAACTCGAACCATTTATGACCGATTGACTTAAAATTTTGACTGTAAATTGAAAATTATCTGCTTAGTGGGAGAACGTAGGATTTCTTTTTTATAAACAATTTTCTGGCGATTTTTTTGAAAATTTTGATTTTTTTTTAAAAAGTGCTCCATTTTCGCAAAATTCGAGATATCAAAATAATCCAACGTACTTGTTTTTTATCAAAACTACAAAAGTGCAGGTGCCTTACACACCCCTCGAAAAAATGTCTCTACGGGAAAAGGTTGTACAGACGCCATTTTGTCCACCAAGGATTCGAAAAAAATATTTTCTAACGTTCAAATGTTATACAATAAGTAAAGTACTTATTCCATAATTTCGATTAGTTTTATTGTAGCTCTAAAAAAAAAATCTCAAAATTTGCTTAATTTTTACGTCGCTACTGTGGCCTAACCCCTTAATAATGGGTTCTGAGAAACACGCCTAGCATGATGTAAATTAGAAAACAAAATTTGAAAATTCTATTTTTTCAACTGTGACAAAAAAAAATATTTTTCTATGGTTTGAAAATAATTTTAAAGTTCTTCTATTAAATTTTCTAAAATTATTACGTAAAATTTAACAATAAATCAAGGAATGAAAAATTTTGCGTTGCACTTTTGGCCCACTATTGGCTCATGCGATGACAACGAGTATTCGTAACGTATCTGCAACGGATTCGCTAAATTATATCGTTTTATATTAGAAAGTAACTTGGACTCTGTTGGGGCATTTGACCTGCTGCTATTGTATTCGTTTGTGGTTATATTGCTGGCATTTTTAGTTGCATCAGCCTTTTCAATTTTCGAAGAAGATCAAAAATCGCTACAACAGATAAAATGTAAAGTTAAACTATCGACAAAGACAATTGCAAATCTTGCAGCTGCATTTTGGGCAATAAAGGAATCCAGATTTAAGTCCATTACCTATAAGGGTTACATGAGAATCAGTAAAAGCAAAAGTGCCATATTAAAGATTCAAGAAGCCGAAAAAGCTCCACAAGAACCAAAACCAGTAGAGAGCACTATATCAAATGAATCTTCAACAAAGAAGTCCAAGACAAGACCTAGCAATAGATCTCCAAGTGGATCACCAACTTTAAAGAAAATTGGTATTACCCGACTACCACAACAGCAAAAAAAACTTAACAGCATTTTTAATGTCCCGAGCAAAAAGTCAAAGTTCTTCCGGTCCAGTGGAAGTTCTTCATCTTTACATACAAAACATGGTTTGACCTCCGGAAATTCTCAGCACAGTATGCTTTCCATAGATAGTAGAAAAACCAAATTCGATAAAAAAAATCGGTTCAAATAGATGAACCTGCGAAATAAATAAAATAAAGAATATAAAGTAAAAAAAAGCTAACACCAGTGTTTATACTACTTAGTCCAAGCGGAAAAGCAAATTATTAAAAGAAATGCCACACTTAAAAAAAAAAATCTAAAAAACACTGTTTTTTGAAATATGGACTTAAAACTCTTTAAAATCTTATGAAAAAAGGTAAGGCAACAAAAACTTTTTCGCATTCGAGTAATCGCAGAAACGGAGTTAAAAACTATTTATTTTTATCTTTTTTCCGCTATAAATTAAAGCAATATGCAAAATTCCTCAAAAAATTCAAATTGTTTTTCCAATGGCAGATTTCACTTAAAGCTTGAAACATTTTATCTTTCATCGCCCACAATTTTAATCTAAATGTTTTTGTTGGGCATATAAAATTTGGCAAAAATAAATGTGACTTTTAAACTGAAAATGTGTTACTCATACCAGAGATGGGTAACGCAGTAAATTTTGCAGCGCAATGAGTTAACGCAATTGCGATCGTTGATACGATAAATGCATATTGAGTCGGTCGCAGTGACCATGCAAGACTTGGTAATATTTATTCCGACAAATCGAAACAATATTTGAAATAACCCAAAAAGCTTTGTTTGACATATAATTTCTTAGCTGCCTTACCCATCTCTAACTCATACGCATGACAAAGATAGAACTCTAAACGTCAACGAAACTTCGATAATTTTTTATTGGCTGCATTATTTAAATATAATTGGAACAAATTTTTTTAACTATTTATTTTTTATATAACTTTAAAAAATTCTTAAATTAATATATTAAAATTTATATGGGGTTTTTTAAGCAGCTACAATAAATATAATTAGTTAATATGAAATTTGTCCACTTTAAAAACAGAAATTTTTTTTTTTTGTATATTTTCTAAATAAAAATAATTTTCAAAGCCGGAGTTTCTGTCACAACCTTTTGAATTTTTTTCAAGATTCGTTTGTCCAGACCGGAACTATTCAGGCATTTTTTTTTAAACAAAATCTATCTGTTGGCGGATAAAGTTAAGTTGCACTAAATCTAATGTGCAGCTTGACCAATTAATTGGTTTAAGATTACATCTTATCACTAGCCTTAAAAATTCTTGATTAAATTTGAACGATCTACAAAATTTTGTGAAAAATAAATTGTTAAAACAAATCATTAAATTATAATAATATACATATACAATATTTACAACAATATAAATGATAGTTTTTAAATTATACATATGCATATATTAAAAATAGAATTTCAATAAAATATTTTGACAATAAAAAATTATAATAGATATTTATAAATATTGCAATAAATTACATTTATATAAATTTTTTATTATTACGAGTTTTATGTACAAGAAAATTAAAAAAAAAATAAAAGAATAAATATTTAGCAACAATTTATGGCCACAAATTTCGTGCAATTATTTTCTTAGCTTTATTTTATATTTTTGTCATAAATATAACAAATTATTAAATATATATTTCAAGGTACATGCGCTCCGAATAGCTTTAAATTATGTTGCGCTATATTTACAAACAACATAATTATTTATTTATTTATATGTTAATTTATTAATTCGACTAGTTCGTGTTTAAAAGAAAATAAGAGTTTAAATATATTTTTCAGGTATAAAAGGATTATAATTTTAAAAACAAAAATAGCTGCATAGATATTTTTGTATTTCAATTTTTTCCGTTTAAAATTACTTTAATTTTTGACATTCTTGTGGCTGATATTGATCTGCAAAACACCATTAGCTCCACAGATTTATCGTTTTTGATATGACGGAAATTATGTTTTATTTTAATAAAAAAAAAGCTTAAAGATTTATTTTTTCGTCAATTCAAATGACTGTTATTTTTTTAACAAAAATAATGGTTATTTTTTGAATAAAAATCACCATGATTTTTTGATAAAAATAGTCGTTATGTTTGATATTTATTTTTTTAGTTCTAGTTCTTAAATCAGGTATAACAATCATTAAAAATTCAAGATTATGGACAATAATACCATAACACTTTTTGACCAATGTTTTGCTTGCTGAGCTCAACCAATCGGTACAAATCAGTCACAATCTGACTAATCGTTTTTCATGTAAAGCATTTGAATATCATAATATGAAAAAATGTCCATTAAAATGCTTTCCATATTATAGAAAAACGTTAGTATAAAATATTTAAAATTTGAAAATGAAAAATTGCGTTATTTAAGCAAAAATTTTACTTCATAAAATTTACTTAAATATATTGTATCAACTGCATCTTCAGTGTGATTTTATAAATTTAAATTTTTCAAAATAGCAATTATTTACAGTCCCCGAAAAATATTTCTCAGAAGTATGCAACAAACTTATTATTTACTCATAATAAACGTTAAATTTATTTCTACAATCCATACTCTAGCCTTCAAATATATTGAAATCATCTTTGGGTCGATACCATTCCTCTGTGGCATGATCGTAAATAGCTCTCTGAACTTCTTCTTCGGCCGTTTTTATAGAATGTGTGTAATCTGATTTTCGATCTGAACGTGGACTGCGTGATGTAGCACGAAAATCCATTGGAATATCATAACATTTACAAATGCAACAAGATGGAAAACGAAACCAATCCGAAAATATGCCGCGACATTCATTGTGAGGATCATATGCTAGCAGGCGATGTAGTCGGTATTGTTGCTCGCAACGGCATCCTTCGCGGCAATACATTTGCTTGTGTTCATGCGTACATTTTTCCCAATGCACATACTGTTCGAATGGATAAAGATTTAGTAATGCTAAGACCTCGCCTCGTGTGTTGTTGGCCCAAAAAGGTGCGACTACTTCTTCCTTGACCGGACAAGCATTCCTGTTGATTAAATAAAAGAAAACAATGTTATATTCATCGTAAAATGGTATGAAAAATTATTTTCAACGCCTGATATGACTCTTTTTTTGTTTTTAAACCAACGTTTCAAAATTTTTCTAACAGATTTGACAAAGGTGAATACGAGTATATAGATCAACCACTAAAAAGCTTACAATCAAACGAAGCAAACATAAATTGTGAAATTTCACTATTAAATCAAGATTCAAGAATAATTCAAGAATCAAGATCTGTCATAATTCAAGAATGGCTTTGACTTATATTCTTATATCATTTAATTCGGGATTTTGTAAAAAGGTAAGTTTCCTCATTGATAAATTTTATTATTTAATTTCAAATCTTTATTGGATAACGTCAAGCGCATATTCTTTTAAAACCGCCTAAGTTTTCGATGTACATACATATATGAAAATGCATTCATAAATGTGTTTAGAACTGCGATTTTCGCAAAAATTGATACATTATTTATTTTTACTTGATTTTTTCTATCATATAAAACTGGCCAAAAGTTGAAAAAATGTCTTAATTTTGACATTTTTTTGCATTGAAATGCTTAAAGCGTTTCACAAAGCATATTGCATCATTTTTTCACTGAATTTTGTTTAATTTTTTTTTAATATTACACTTTTTTTCTGAACTTTAGCTTTTTTTTGAAACGAAACTTGAAATGCGTTTTGCTCCAAAGTGCGACGAAAATCATCATTTGCGACGAAATTGTTCTTGGGCAAAATAGAATAAATTTCTTTATCGTTTATACTTACACTCCTCGAACATTAACAACCGGCGGAGTTTCCTGCTTGAGTGTATCTTGAAAGAGTTGTCCGTCACGTAACACTGGTTTTGTAGCACTAGCTGCTGATGCAGTCGCTGGTGTATTAGTTGGTTTTCGCAGTTTTTCACCAGAAAGTAGATCAATGCTTGATTTCGACGATGATGATGATGATGATGACGACGACAATACTGATGTTGAAGATAACTTCGCGGAAGACGACAACGACGACGACAATAACGCAACTGCTGGCGACGATGTTGTTGATTCAGTGGGTGCATTGCTGTAATCGGTTTTCTTGTTATTGCTGTTGTTGTTATTATTATTATTATTCTTCAACAACGAAGTTGCTATGGAAGTGCCTTTCACCGGTGATGAAGTTACTGGAATACGTTCACTTTCATTTGGATTTATGTTTGAACTTTCTTTTAATTTGGTTAAAGTGGCTTTTTGTGGTTGTTGCTGTTGCTGCTGCTGCTGTTGCAGATGCTGATTTTGTAAATTATATTGTTGTTGTTGGTATATTGTTGGTTTTCTCACATTATTATTGCCCGATGATGTTGCGATTTTTTCGTCATTTGTTTTTGTTTTCGTATTAGTTGTGGTGGTGACCACCTTAAGTGTCGTCGAAATTGTAGCTACAACCTCTGTTTGATTGTGTTGACTTCCCAATTGTGGTGAATTCACAATTTCTATATTATCACCGGAAAATGTTTCCATTGGTGGTGACGTTGGTGCTGTTTCATATATGCTATTTAAAGCGAGATTTTCATCTTCATTTTCGTTGGATTCGTCAACAACACTTTCCACCAGTATGTTGTCGTCATCTTCACCAACATACGGTTTTATGTTGGCAGCTGTCGTGTTAATTGTTGTCTCTTTATTGAATTCAGATTCTGTTGTATTTCTGGGCTGATTCTTTTTAGTTAATCCACTTTTGTCTGTTGGGTCTATTGAGTCCGTTTGTTTAATTTTTGTAAGATTTGATTTCGTTGTTCGCGTTGCTGCAGTGGTACTACTCGGTCTCTGTGTGGTTTTAGCGGTTGTAGTGATCGTATGTGTTGGTGAGTTGGTCGTTGTAGCAACTGGTCGAAAATGTGGCTCCATCAGTACTTCGTTATTTTTTAAATTTCCATATTCAGTATTGTGCATATACTTGGAAGATCTTCTGTGACCATCTTTGGAGTAACGCTCTGCCGCAATTTCCACATCTTCAATATCGATGTCGTTATTTTGTATTTCATCGCGCATAATTGAAATGTGTCGTACATCGCCATACATGCGCTTCATAAGACCTTGATTTTCATGCACAAATCGACGTACCGCATGCCAAGGATACGTTGAACCAGGTAGATTGCAATATGCTTGACGCGTCAGATCACAAGGTATAGCAGCCAACATCTGTGCTCGACCTCGTCGTGAAAGTTTGCCATTTGGACTGCAAGAATTGGCCGAGTCGAAGCCAGAGCAACGCACGGTATTTAGAGTTGTGGCGAAGAGAAATAACAGCTAAAAAGATAAATTAAATTTCTTTATTTGGAATAGGAATGAATGAAAATTATGAAATAACTTGGACTATAGGAGTATACAAGTTAAGGTAAAAGTTAAGAGCAAAAAACTGGGTAGCTATTTACTACTACTGGCGATCAGCTAATTTATTGGAAAGAACTTTTTTTGAGACCAACAATCTTTCGATTCTTTGTCCGATTATTTTCTCCATATCCTGTTTCCGCAGGATAGACTACAACGACTAGCACAAGGATATAACATTGTCTCAAAATAACAAAGCAGTGAGTGTGGATCGGATTGTTAAAAGCCTGTCCGTAACTTATCTGTGAGCTTAGTACCATGTCCTTAACCAAATTTGGAAAAAAGACGCATACCTGAAAACCTAACTTCCTAGAAATTCTGGCAAAATTTTCAAAAAAGTATGAATTATCATTTTATGAGAATTTCAGGGGCATCACAATGTCATCAGTTCCGTCTAAAGTTCTAGAAAATATCCACTTATCCGGGAAAAAATCGGCTGATTATTAATTTCAACAGACCTAATGTAACGGAAAACTTTTAGATCCTTTTGTATCCATGTCAGGTTGTCTTTTGTTATCAGTCCTGCCTAGAGCAGAGCTCTAGACAATACAATTGGACATCTGAAAGATCTCATTTAGCACATTAGCTTTCTCACCATCAATCAATCTAAGGAGTGGTTCTTCTTTTGGCCCGTTGTGCCTCAGATTTACAATATAAGATATTAGTACTTAAAAAGAGCTTTCAAATGATATACACATCACCGCTAAAGAAAACGTGTTTTTCTGGGACATATGACTGATTTATTTTTTTGCGAAATCTGGGACCGACCTACTGTATTTTTATTATATATATCAAATAAAACCGCTAACAGTATTTTTTAGCTTTTAATTTTGATTCAAGAAGTCGCTCTCGTTGCTTCCCACTTAAAATGTATTGGAATGTTTAATATATCTACGTGTGAAATTGCGACTATATTTGCAAATTGAAACATATCGGTTTAAATTTGAACATGTTTTGTAGTAAATTTTTACCATGCAATTTTAAGGAATTTTAAGATGAAGTTTATTTTGATAGGTTTTAATTCGTAAAAATAGAGACAATTATGCACCAAATCTAAAAATCCACATTTTATATGGAAAATACAAGTTCCATCTTGTATTCCTCTTGGAATCAAAATTAAAATCTTAAATTGGTCGTTAAAAGTATAATTCGAAGTATGTATATAATAAAATACTAAGGGGTGGCAGTTAGTCCAATGGGACATATTTCGCCGTATGGTGCCGACATTACAAAGTTTATTTCAATGAAAAACGAAACACTTAATACACATTTCAAACGAGATAAGGAGATCAAAATATATTTGTCATAATAATATGACAGTTATAGTATATAATGAAAGAAAAAAGAAAAACAAAAACCCCCCCTTAAAGCACTAAAAGTAAAGCTCTAATTAAGTGGTTTTTCTTGAAAGCATGTCTCGCAATAAAAGTGAAATTGTATGTACTTTCCATAAAAGAAAATAATAAGCAATCAAAACCGCATTACCATTACAGCGAGCCCTCAGCAAGCAAAATTGTTACTTTCACAAAATTGGTACAAAAAAACAAAAACCAAATAAATTGAAATTTGCATGCCAAACAAAAATTGAAATTACAAGATATAGACTGTCCGGAGGGACAGACAATTTAAATTCATATTGTCTTCTTGCCTGTCGTTCTGCCTGTTTGAAGGTAGAAGGTAAAACTTTTTGACCAATACCTTTTGTTGTCTTCGACTGCATTTGGCATTCAACGCCATACTGCGTATAGTGCTGCAAAGAGCTCCAATTGAGACTCTTGTGTATTGTTTATATATGCAATGCGCTGCTGGTTTCACTTGAAAAGCAAAACAAATCTTTTATGAATGTAGGCTATATTGATCGCGGCAATGGAAAGTATGGAAATTATTAAGTAAATGTTATGGTGCTTGCTACTTTAAGTAAACTACTGCATATATTTTGTCATGTTACCTACAAAAATTTGCGTGCCCAAAAGATTTCAAACTCTTTTTTAGGCCTAGAAAAGTAGGGATATTCCGTTGTTTATATTCCCGTTTCGAAGACAACTTTCCATTTCAACTATGGCATGAGTCAATGATAGCAATCTGTATGTTAGTATTTCGTAATCGGTCATAAATTAAAAATGAATAAAAAAAAAAAAATCAAACTATCAACAGTTAACTGTTTTGGGCGCAACTTATGCGCTACTATTGTTATATGACCAATAAACTGGTTAACGTTAATGCTAAAGGTGTTGTTAAAACTTTAACGCTCTTAATTGGATCTGGCGTCTGATGTTTTAATACACGTTAATGTATTTGGTTTCGTTTTGAAATAAAAAAGAAAGTGTTTTCTGTAAATATTTGTCTATTGTTGGGCGGAAAACTTGTGTGTGAAAAGCTGACAAAGATTGTGTAATACTTATTAACATATTTAATCATATAAGTATTACTTAAGCGAATTGAAAAACGCGTGAGCTGATAATATGTATTTTAGGAAATATTGACGTAAGCTTCCCAATATATTTCAATTGAACGCTTTCAGTTTTTGTCATTTAAAAAAAGTACTATAGGTACTTCTCCGATATGTTTCAAATTTGTTTTGTTGGTTAGCATTGATAAAAAACTATCGCATGCGAAATTACACATTCTTGCGAATACCCAAAAAAATATTTTATGGTGATCCGACAAGTATTTTCGAAGTTACAGTCATATTTGTAAAGAAAAATGATTACTCAAAACCTGTTTTGAAACTTTAAATGCATTAAGGGTATTCCTCAAAACGCGAAAACTCAAAAGTTTTCGAGCTTACTTTTGGGGACACCCCTATCAATGCAAACGAGTAAATGATTGCACAATGGCAATTTGACAGTTCGATCAGTGCTGCCGTGCTGCAGTGTTTTAGTCAAAATGTCCACTATTTCAGTTATGGCTGGTTTTGTAAAATAATCAAATTTTTCATCAAATTCTTTGTCAAATAAAATAGAATCCTTAAAATGCCGCAAAATAGTGAAAAAAATAAATTGATTCAATTTATTGAAGAAAATACTATAAACAATTTATTTATGCCGTTTCGACAAACGGCAACACTGATTCACTTTCCGACTTTTCAAGGCTGCTTGCTCAAATAATTTGCCTCGAAAGTTTTCGAGATTTGAGCAAACTTGTCTTCATACAAATTATTTTCGAGGCTCGAAAATGTGCTCTGTTTTCGCAGTTTTCGAGGCTTTTTCGCGTTTTCAGGAATACCCTCATTATTTTCAAAACTATGTTTTTGAAATCGATAATCAATATCGAATATTAATTTCGAGAACAACCTAACCAATCAGGCTCAAATTTTGACACAATCTTTGAAATAATATTTTTTAGTTCTTAAGCGTAGATTTTGGCGATTCGTTCAATATTATTAATTTTATAAGCAATTTAAGACCAAAGTTTTGGTCGAAAATTAAAAATTTTTTTTTTTCAAAAGCCGCCGTTTTGTTCCAATTTAATATTTCGCTTAATCCGACGATTAAGATCTAGATTTTACTATATATTAACTATATCTTCAATATTTTTTGATTCCACATTTTGAATTGCTCTCGGAGATTGACTGCAGCAATTTCATAAATCAATATTTTTATGAAAAACATCTTGATTACTTAAGAAATAACTCACTCAGTATGACGTTTTGAAGCTTAGGATTGCCCTCTTTTCAGAGCTTGTCCAAGTTATTACTAGTATTTGTCAGAAATTTGATAGCGACACATCAATTAACTCTACCAATATAGCGCCTTGAATATTTCATTTGTATAGGCGGTAATCGTTTCCGCGAACAGATTTTGCCCATTTTCAATCAATTCAATCTTAAGCGGCTTGTTTGAAGGTGTAGTCTGTGTACCAAATTTCATTGAATTATTTTTCTTGGTTTTTCCGTAATCGTGATTTCCACAGACACACAGACAGACAGACGGAAATGGCTAAATTGCTTTAGCAGGTGACACTGATGAAGAAAATATATACTTTTCCATACCTGCCACGCCCCCTTCTATGCGTTACAAACGATATAAAAAAGTGCATATATCCGGAGTGTGGGGTGTCAAAAACATTACGTGACAGAACACTACTAACTATTTATACATACATATGCACCAAGCAACATTTTTTGGGGATTGGGTACTCTCAATTATCTTTATATTTATAAATACCTTTATATATATATTGTAACTTTCTTTCAATATAAAGAACATTTTACACTGCATATTGTGACTGAAAATTTAATGCCAATGATGAAGATGTGCCATCCATCCAGCTGTTGCAATTTATTTCACTTAACTGATTCTAACCAGTCGATGGCGACTTATGGTTAATTGTAACAAACAACTTTATTTTTGCAAATTTATTTATAAATAATTCATTTAACTTCACAACTTAAAAGTAGATAATGGTAGATAAATAAAGATAATAGCTAGAACAAAATATGCGCTTAAGGAGACAAAGACAGAAACCGGTCGTTGTTGGTCTTGTCCAAAAATGGTGTGCAGTAGTAGCCTTCGGTTAGATGTCGACAAGAAAAGTTGACATTTTATTATGTTTGACAGATGTTTACTTAAGTGTTGGCAATTAAAATCAGTAGCACGAGTTAGAATAGAAAGTCGCGATCTGTTCAGAGCCATAAATGATTGTTGTATTTTAAATTTGCAATACATTTTCAAAAGATTGTACAATTTGTGCGCTGGAAGTTAATCGTTCATTAATTCTTCACATTTGATACGCGCTGACCCAATTTTAAAATTCTCTGTGAACATATTTATAGCCGAATTTTAATGTCACAATTTAAAAGTTTGGAAAATTTTATAATCGAATAAGTTAAAAAAAATGTGAATCAAATGGACCGCTCATAAATTCTAAGAGTTCAAGTTCCTCTCAAATGTCGACTTTTAGATTATCACGAATATACTAAAATGAGTTTGCCCCAGTAAAAATAATAATTATTGTACAAACTCATAATGAAACTTAATATCATTCTAAACTTCCAATGCAATTATGTATATCGATTAGAACTTAATTAAATCTGCTCATATACTTTCGTATTTGACAATGGTGGCAATGGTGTCGTTAGGAAAGCATAATAATAATAATCTAAAAGCACTTGATACAAAATCCTAGATAAATGTGAAACCATTAATTATATTGGTCCTAAATGGAAAAGTTAAATTACCGGAAGCAACAATCAAATAACGTCTAAGTGAATGTAAAAATAAAAAGGTTGTTAAATTTTTGCATTAATTTAAGGAATATTTAGAACGTTTTTCACTACATAATCATAGGTTATTAATCTTTCTGTTTAAAACTCATTTTGAGCTATCCTCGTATAATGAGTTTAAAAGTGAAAATCTCGCACATAAAGAATATATGGTGCAGGAGTAAGGCCACAGTAACGGCTTAAAAAATAAGCAAACTTTGAGAATTTTTTCAGTCGGACAATAAAACTAATCGAAATTCTGCAAAAAGTACTGCATTGTGTAATCAAAAATTATCCAAGCTATGTTTGTGTCTGACCAACTTAAAAAACGTTGTATGGACTAACGGACTGCTGCTTAAGTCCGGGGAATCAGTCTTCTTGCCATCTCTTACAAGATCCTGTCGACTGTACTGTGTGAAAGACTTAAGCCGTTTGCCAACACACTGATTGGGCCTTATCAGTGCGGCTTTTAACCTGGTAAGTCACCCATAGACCAGATCTTTACACTACGTCAAATCCTGGAAAATACCCACGAAAAACAGATTGATACCCATCATCTCTTTATCGATTTTAAAGCTGCTTTCGATAGCCCGATACGGGATTGCCTGTATGCCACCATGTCTGAGTTCGGTATACCTGCGAAGCTAGTGCGGCTTTGCAGAATGACGTTGAGCAACACAGCCAGCTCCGTCAGGGTAGGGAGAGACCTCTCCGATCCATTTGATACCGAACGAGGTTTCAGACAGGGCAATCCACTATCCTGCAACCTCTTCAACTTTGTGATAGAAGGGGTGTTGCGAAGAGCCAGTGTACATCGTAATGGCACTATTTTCTACAAAAGTGTTCAGCTCCTTGCATATGCCGATGATATTGATATCATTGGACGTTGTAAGCGAGATGTTACTGCTGCGTTCTCTGCTATCGAAAAAGAGTCAGCGAAAGTGGGTTTGACGGTGAACGAGGGCAAAACAAAGTATATGCTGTCCACAAACAGGCAGACGCGGCGTATTGGATCCTATGTTACTGCGAACAACTATACTTTCGAAGTTGTCAAGGAATTCACCTATCTCGGCACCGCCGTGAACACTCAAAACGATGTCAGCCTGGAGATTAAGCGAAGACTAACTCTTGCTAATAGGTGTTACTATGGTCTCAGTAAGCAATTGAGTAGTAGAGACCTCTCTCGCCCAACAAAACTGACACTTTACAAGACGCTCATCTTACCCGTGCTACTTTACGGCGCAGAAGCATGGGTTGTGTCGCAGACTGATGCAGCCACGCTTGGGGTGTTTGAGAGAAAAATTCTTCGCAAAATCTTCGGTCCTGTTTACGTCGGCGACAACTACCGTATTCGAATGAACCACGAACTGTACGAGCTCTACGCTGACATTGACATAGTCAAGCGCATCACTATCCAACGTCTGCGCTGGCTGAGACATGTTGTGCGTATGGACGAAGAAACTCCGGCGAAAAAGGTGTTTAATGCGGAAGCCGCTGGGCGACGACGAAGAGGAAGACCATGCCTCCGATAGAAAGACCAAGCCGAGGAAACCCTATCCACGCTTGGTGTGACTGCGCGAAGCAGAGGCGCCTGGAGAGAGCGTTTGAGGTCGGCCGTAAGCCGGTAACGGGTTGTTATGGCCACCCAAGTAAGTAAGTAAGTAAGCTCAAGTCCTTAGATAGTTTTTTTTTCGGCATAAACCTTTTAGTATTTCATTTATAAGGTACTAAAACATCTTCTATGTCAATAAAAAAAAAATCGATTTCTGAACATTTCTACTGTGGCTTAACTCCTTAACAGGTTTCTCGGACACGTAAGCTACAGAGGTTACTTTAAAGACTCAGTGGGAGAACACAGCCAAAAATCTAGAATCACTGAAAAAATACTGCATTTAAGGAAGATTCCTAAACCTAAGTAAAAAATATCTTTTAATGTACACTTAAGCCATGATTTCCTTATATTAAGCTCGTTAGTTTCCTTAGTATAAGTACATATTGCTCCTTTGAAAAAAAAACTTACTTCAGGATAAATTTACTTTATTTAAAAAAAAATATATTGCTTAAGTGTCCTTAGGATGCAAATTTTATTGAAGGACTTTTTTCTACAGAACTTGCTTTGTTTAAAGAAATTTACTAAGGTCTAGTAGATTTTTTTTTGTTTAAGTTTAAATCTTACTTATTTCAAAGATTTTTTTTTTTTGCAAAGAATAATTTCTTGTTATGAAAAAGAGTTTTTTACTGTACAGAATATTTTTTTCTTCAATTTAGTCAGGCGTACTGCTAACCATTGATTTTCGTCTACATAGTAATTTTCCATGCTTCTTAATTGCTAAACTTTTCCTGTGTTTCACTTCTTGTAAAAATCACAGAAGGAAAACAATTACAGGAAAATCGGATGCACAAAACGTGCTTTAATAAATGCAAAATTTCCATTGATATTGTAAAATCATACTCGTAATGAGGAAACTAACAAGCCTTAAGAAAAACTTTCTTTAAAAAATCATTCTCTCTAGTAGCTAACTAATATTTACTTGAACTAAGGAAATGAGATCCTCAAAAAATCGTTTTTTATTCTACCAATGTTTGATGAAAAGCTTTAGCTTGATTTAATGGAATATGATTTCATTTCAATGGACTTAAAGACTCAGTGCAAGTAATTTCCTTAAATTAAGCTAGGAATTTTTCTCCCAAAATTATTAGCCATTTATTTTTTTTTTATGAAATAAGCTCAAAATATAAGTTTATCTTTAAGCAATATTCATGTTTAATTTCTTGGACGATTTTGCTCCAAATAAATATTTCATTCACCATTGGATATTTTCTGTTCTTTTATCAATTTTCAAAAACCAAACGCTTAAAAAATCACCCTTTACATAGATAAAATGCATACATCTATTTGCAGGTTTGAGCTTTGTTTTCGTACCGATTCGAACAAAAAAAAAAAAACAATTCAATTTATCTTACGAAATAAAATGTTGCTGTAAATGTTCCCAAACGGTATGTACATGCATATTTCTTGTGTGTCTATTCCTTTAGTATTAATAACAGTCTTCAGCAACAATGTTCAATCGCAAGCTTAGCAACAATGTTTGGCAACAATACAAAGCAATAATAATAAAGTATGTATATGCCTACGTACCAATAATAAAATTCGTTGTGGTTCAAAACGTTTATCCAAATTTTTATATTCCATAGTAATGCTGTTTAAGTTTTGCTCAGGTCAACGAAAATCAGAGACTCATTCAAGGAAGCGACAAGCGAAAGAATGAATGAATGAAAACGTTACAAAAACTGTCAGAACGAAATCGAAGGTGTTATCGTTCAACGTCAATACTCTGTTTTTTTCCTGCTATTTAGTACGATTTAATGATGTTCTGAAAGCCAAACAAACGATGGCGATCATTACATAAAGTTGAAGACGATCATCGATCACTTGTCAGTTGCTGAATATGATCGCCAGCATATACACTCAGGTTAGTTTGATTTTTTCAACACTTTTTTTTTTTTTTTTAATTTATCACTTTCACCTTAATATTTGTTAATTAATTTTTTTTTTATTTAAAGCACATTACGTAATGTAAACCAAAAATGTATCAAATTAACCAACAATAAAAGAAAGCAAGGGGAACAAAATTATAATTTTACACAAATATCACGGCTCTCATACAACTGACTGGTTCCATTGAGTAAATTAATCGCACGCTATCAGTTTGACTTTTGATTTTTTCCGTATACATTATGGTAACTTTTACTTGTAATATCATTTTCTTCAAATTGCTTGATTTTAATTTTTAGAAAAAATTTTGACATTTTCACAAAGCAAAAAAAGACGTAACGTTGCGGCTGGGCGGACGAATCGATTGTGACTAACTACCTTTGGGCCAACAAGAGAAAATCCCATAGTATGCGTTCGCTCGAGCAAACACCGATCGATCGATCGTTGCTGTGTAATTAAACAATCAGAGAAAAAAAGGTGAAAAACTTTCTTCTTATTTTCAGTATTCGAACCATCATCAACCGCTGCGCGTATTGCACTAACTATGGTTCGGTTATTGCGCCAAAGAAAAAGTGATCACTATTTTAAAAATTGAATTCGTGGTCTTAAAGATCACGTCGTAACGTTGTGTCTTTGTCTACTTTAACGCTGTCTGTTTGTTTGTCTGTTGGTTCAGCTACGTTGTCGCTGTCTACCGAACGTTTTCTCGTGGCTAAAATGTGTTTGTGCAAAGCTCTTCGTTTAAATGTTTGCGCTCAGTTGGAGCTGGGAACGATCAAGTCGTGCCTTAGTAGGTCAGTGGTGGCCTTATACATTTTCTGTTTTTAACATCACTTCTTTCTTTCTTCTGCTTCGGTGTATGTTTGTGTTTCTCTAAAGATTCGGCATGTTTTTTTTTTCTCTCATTTGCACCAACTACTACGTCGTTTATCATATGGCCGGAAAGCACCAGCAATCAGCAGTAGCGGGTAGACCTCCATTAGACCAATCTGCAAAAGTTGTTGATCTTCTCTTGGTGGTTGTTGTTGTTGTTGTTGCTGTAATTGCAGCATCTTTACTTTTCAACTTTTGTGGGTACCAAACATCTTTCTGTCTTGGTACATTTGAAGTACAGATGGTTTATTGTTCCCAGGCTGATCTTTGCTACTTTGTGTTTGTATGTAACAACATACAGAAAACTGAGAAAATTACGTAGGATCATGCAACCAACTTCAATTGTTGCTTGGGATTAGTAGCCATAAGATGAAAAAAAAAAAAAAAATCAGGTGTCAGCTATCGTTGTCCTTATTTTATATTTTGGCAACCTCTGTGATGCAAATAATTTACTATTTATGTATATCCCACACCCTCTATAAGATAGGGTTCATTCACCTTGTGTGACATTTGTACTTGTAAGTTGTCCATTCAGTTACGAACATACAGAGTTAATAGATTTTGCGGTTTTTAAAAAGACTTAAGCAAGAAACCTATTTGTTAGGAAACATTCCTTGGTGTTATATGGTGATTTTGATGATATGTTATTGGGTATTCTAACGATACATTACAAATTTTTGTTTGAGCCGTTGCTTAAAAAAAGAAAAAAAATAATAATATGTTATTTTAATAAATATTTTGTGATTTGTTATATAAACTTTTCGCTATATTATCGAAACTAAGACATCGCTCCAACTTTTGTTTGTACTTTACACAAGTAGGTGTACTTTAAGGAAAATGATTCGTCCTCACGTCTAGTGATTTATTTGTCGATCAATTAGACACTGGGTGTCCTGAATTTGTCTCTTGGTCATTTTGTAACACTTTGAGTTCTAAATGAAATGTAACCTAGGCAACACAGAAAAAAACGTTATACGAAGCTCCAGACACTGAGACCAGAGTACACAACCCAAAGGTTTTTGGCGCGTTAAGTTCGAATACTACGTCAGAATTTTTAGCTTATCCTAATCTAAAAAGGCAAAACACGGGGAAAAAAAGGGGGAAAACAGCTATTTTGTGCATATAAATGGTATTCTTTAAATTTTGCTGTCAATTTTTGTTAATTAATATTGTGATTATTCTCGTATGAGATAAGGTTGCAAGATTACTGATTTCTGTTGATATCCGATAATACTAGAAAGTCGGACACTTGGCACCACAGTGTTAATTTTACCACAAAAGTTATAAAAAAACATTTTGAAACATTATTGCTAAGCCTTGTTGTGAAACTTTGTTGCTAAAATATTTCTTTAGCTAAGTTTTATTCAGAACATCATTTGACAAAAAATGTATAGCTTAACTTTCTTACAGACGCTGTAGGCGTCTATTTTTAAGTAATTTTTTAAACTTTATTTTATTATACTTTGAACTTACTTTAAAACATAAACGAAATGCATACAAAAGTTGAGAAAAAGTATTTAATTCAATATAAGTACGATTTAGCAAATTCCCAGTAGGAAATGATTTTTGAAATACCTATATACTGTTTCTTATTTTTAGTTTTGTTTCAAGTAAAATTGTCCTTGAAGATGCTGAAAATCTATTGGAGGCGAAACGTTGAAGAAAAAAATTAAATACATAAAATTGATTTACGAGTATTTATCTTGAAAAAAAGAAATAAATAAAATTAACAGAAACTGAACCACAAGTGGCTCATTTTTCGTGTTTTGCCCATCGCTGATTTAGAGAACCAATTTCTGTTTACAACGCGACCTACGCTAATATTTTTGATCTTTTTATATAACATATTAATCTTTTGACTTATACAAAACGAGTGATATTTAATTTCGCAAAATGTCAGATAAATCTGGTATGTCAGCGCGACATTTTTTTATATATATTTTTTAGGGCCAATTTTTAAATGATTTTGAGCGGTTTGTGAACTTCCTTGCAGTTTTAATCTATTTTTTTTAAAGTTGCATAATTTATTTTTAATTTTTGTAGAAATCAGGAAGAAATGTGCTTTATAAAATTTAAAATTTTATTTAACCATGGTTACAATGTTCTAATTTCCAGTTGGGTAGAATTGTATGTTTGTTAACATTTCCGCATCAAAAAGACGACTAAAAATTGAGGGTAACATAAGTGAAAGTGCAAAAATTTATTGGATTGTTATTTTTATGTATGTTTGTACCAATGAGTGCGTGTTAAACGTTTCTTCATGTTGCTGCTGCTCCACTCTTTATCAATATGTACATAACACCTAGGGCTTTTTTCGGAAGTAAAACGTTTTCTGCTTCTTATTTCATTGTGGCACGATTTAATTAAAAAAAAAAATTAAAAAATAAGAGACCAATTTTATTTTTTGTTTCGCTTTTTAACTTTATAAAATGATATTTCTCTTAGTAGATAGAAAGGAATAATACTCGTCAGACATCATCATCATCATTAGCTATAACGTGTTGCATGACAGCATATTCCCGGAGTTGTTAAGTTGTTCCCCATTCCTAATATATTCCTTGGAAGAACGGCAATTTCATTCGTAGTATATAAAAAATGACTTGCAAGGGAAATGAGAATCCCTTTATAATTTCATTTTGGAATGGCCTGTTACACAAAAATTTCAAATAAATCAAATTGAGAAATTAATTGGGCACCAGTGTTCCTTCTTAGTTGAAAATATGCCTGCGCTCAAGTTAAGAGTGAGGTGGTATTAACTTTACTTTAACCTTTTCAAGCCACATATCGTGTTTTCATTTTTGCTGACGACCCATCATAAAAGTCGACCAAAATTTAATTTCCCAAAGCCTTTAATTTTTTATTTTTCACTTTTCGTTTTTTTTTTTTAATCTCATGTCATCTTATGCTTCAACTGCTGTGTAAGCTGATATTGGCATTGATCAAGTCTGATGTACATACTATATGTAGTTGCATTGAAACACCTTTTCCTGCATTGATCTTGGTGACAGACAAATTCAATTGCTGTTTCATAGTTGGTGAAAGTAGAACGTTTGCCAATCGAATTGGCTACTGGTCTTACAAGCGATAACAAATGACAGGTGAGGTGCGAAGGTAAAAAAAAAACGATCGGTTTGCATAAATTGGCGTTAAAAACATTTGCTTCACATCAATGAGCGTGGCATAAGATCATTGTGGAAATTCTCAAGTTTTCTTTTCTTTTGCACACTTTCCCTGACACTTGTGCAGAGTATGTAAGCTGAACAGAATACATGTAGTTTTCTCAGACTTTGTGGCGACGCTTTTTGTTTTTGCACTACAAGTACAAGTAGAGGTAAAGAATTTGCTTTTTATTTGCAATCCCATAGCACTTGTGTATAGAAGAAAATACTTTAAATACAATTACTGCAATAAGTTTGGGGGGTGACTGCAAAGTTTTGTGATGGGCAATATATATCCTCTAACGCTCAATTCCTATCCTCAGCCTCCCCGACACATCTATATGGGCGTAACTTAGGCATAAGTTGGTGCGAAATAAACTTTATTCCGCTAGAGCAGTCAATCAATATGGTGTAGTCTTATCGTTGTAAGTAGTTGAAAGTTGGAGTACCAAGCCCAAGATATAATGTAATAATGGTCTTTTATTGCACAGTGACCAGAATTTAGTTCTATGTGCCTAATTGTGCTTGACCCATTGTACTTTTGATAAAGTCAATCACTTTATTGGTTATTCAAATAATAGTCATTTAACGTTTCAACGTTCATGGCGCATCCGTAACCGACATCCTCATCAGCTAACCGAGCTTTATTCTTGTAAGTGGTATCTGAGGCTACAGTGTTCTGTTAAGTAACCAAGATGAAGTTTTTACTTTGATGGTTCTCGAAATACAATCCCTTGGTTTTGATGTTTGCCATTAGCAAGATGTGCCAGAGTGCACTGGAACCCATCTTAGTATAAGAGAGTTATGTTTTCCTAGTTGAACAGAAAGGTGTAGGTTATCGTTGGTTAGCTTATAAGCAACGCTACTTGATTTCAGAGTTGGAATTTAAGTTGACATAACTCTGCGATTGTAAGCAAAGGCACTCTTTGGTAGGTACACACCTATTGAGTAGATTTCTGGTTGAAAGTTGGTCGAAAACTTGCACACGTGTTGTTCTTTTTGGAATCTAGGTCAAAACACTCCAGACCTTGTCATCTATATACCAAACCTGTGAGTACTTCCTAAAGCAAATTTTGTAGTTTTTAAAATGAACTTGACTATAGGATCATATTTGTACGGAGATTGCTTGTTTTTACCAAAGCTAAATAAACTAAAAAATACCTTTCAAATAAGATAAGATGTTTTTTTTTGTATCTGTACAAAATACTTATATTACATCCTGCTCGTATCGAAAAAATCACATTTTTTTTTGTTGAATTTCCAGACAATTTAAAAATTTTATGATTCTTGACAATTTCATATTAGCTATACGTTGGCATAGGACTCTTGTGGGCAGCTTTGGCCCAAAAATAACCGATATTTTCTATCTATTTAACATGTTACATATATGTAGTTACAAAGATAAAGTTTTAGGTCAGTAGAAGTAAAAGAATACCAAAGAAATATAATTTCCGAAGAACTCCCAGTAAGGAAAACAAAACTTAGATATAACTAATTCTCTGTCGAGACTTTAACCAATTTGCCACTAGATTGTGCAAAAAGATCCATTAGACATTTAACAACTTTAAAAGAATATTAAATTAAAAGCTTCAACTTGATGATAATACCAGTTTTTAACTGCTAGTTCATTAAGTCACTGATACTGCCCCCCCTGTAGTTGTTGCAACTTTACTTATACCTAGTTGATGTAGGAAATACAGTATTCCACAGTTAATTTAGTCAATTAAAAATTTTTATTTGATTTTCATTTAGACTATATGGTTCGAGAATTATAACGATTTGCACAATTTTTATAGGGCTTTTCTTAAATTCAAAAAGCCTTACGAAAGATCTCGACTTTTACAACATATGTGACCATGAGAAAAGGGACTTTAATTTTCTCGAAACTGAGCAAAGGGTGCGTTATTATAAAAAAGAACCTGCTGAACTATTGGTGTTCGATAGTTTTTGAATGAGAGTTACATGTGAAAGAATGCTTTATTAGACAGTTTCATCTATACCTCGTGAAAGAAAACTCTTACAGAAATCGAACCAACCTCATTGGAAAGAGCATACAATTTCATGTTAAGCAGTATTTCTCGTGAAGGTAAAATTTCGTTAGTTTATTAACTTTCAGACGTTTCATTAACGTTTTTTTTTTTTTTGGAAAAAATTGTATGCTGTTTAATAAAGATAAAGATGAAACTGTCTATAAAAGCATACTTTTAAAGCGGCTGATTCATGCGAGCATGCAAAGTCAAAAAAACCTATAAGAGGGATAGTTTACCGCTCGCATATTCACTCCCAAATAATTCGGAGATTGACTATATCATCTGTAAATGAGCGTTTTGTAAGAACGCCGGCCTTATGTCTGCGCAGTGATCTCTCATAACCTTCATTTAGCTTCAGTTGTTGAATAGCCAGTATTATCTTTTCAAAATTAGAAAGTGGGTTAGAGGCTTACATTAAGGTTCTGGATATGTTAACTAGTGGTTTTGTGTCATTTTTTGTTCTAATATATGTTCCTTGTAGAAATTTCAACTAAGTGTTTATAGACAACTTATCCGTAGGAAAACTGTTCTTTGGGACGTGAAGCTGCTGATGTTGCCGCACTGTCTAGTCGGTAGTAGTTTATAATAGTGATGATGAAGTTTTTGTCATTCGTGGGAATTGTGAGTAAAGAAAGTCTTTTAATGTTTTTTTTTTTTCTTCTTTTTCTTTAGAATTTATGTGGCAGCGACAGCAGCAACTGTTGTTGACACACGATTTGTTGCGCTGCAATTGCATTAGGTTGGTTTGTGAACCGTCTGCTTGCCGCCAAACTGCCTGCTAACTAATCTGTCTACCAAGTTACCACGTTGTGGGTGTTTATATGACAATTCTCATGTTGTTTATGGTGATTGGAATTGATTATCACAGAACCTGGCTCATAGTAAATATGTGAATCTTTCGTATGCTTAAGAGTAAGCAGAGATCAACTATAGCATTTACTGCATGTATCATCTATAGGCGACGTTGCTGCTACTGCTGCGTAAAAAGTGGCTTAACAACTTGCTGCGAAAGCGACTTTCGTTGGCTTATTAACTTGATGATTGAGAACTACTCGTATCATGTTGGCGGCACCACCTCTTAACGTTCTGGTTCAATGCAGAACAAGATGTTACTCCCGCAGTGAGGATAAAATCATAAATTTTAATTTTTTAATTGTAATTCGTGCAGTAAAAGTTATTTTTTTTTTTGCTTAGAGCGATAGGATGTATTAAAGTTTATATTAATGGTGATTTCATATTAAAAACTAATTCATAATTGATGTCTTCATTAGAGATTAGAATGTTTTTGATGGTTGTATCCTTACACAAGATCAGAATTAGAACGGACGAATTTTTGTCTGATTTGTTAGCAGTTGTCTTGCTCTAAGGCTGTGGTAGTTTCTAGAGTTAAACTAAATGACAACCACTAACTTTTAGGTACAAAAATATGCTCCTATTTCGTATAAGAACTAAGTATTTATTTGGTATGCCAGTCAAAAATCTGTGTTATTGACTTCAACTATAGAGGTGTTCATCCGTGGTTTTAATTTTAATGAGTATGAGCACTCTTTTTCGACTTCGTAGCAACACTTACGCTTACGTTGGTTTTTATGAATTTTTGCGTGATGATGATGGGTTCAGATGATGCAAATGCAACAGTTTCTTAGTAAGACAGTTTCTGAATGTGACAAATTTTAAAGAGACTAACCAACAATAGGCTTTAAGTATTGTGAAAGCGGAAAAGTGATTAAAAAGTAATAGGATGTGTTTTTTTTTAAATTCAAGACACATGCAAGATAATATGTGGAAACCCTTTATGTATTTTAATGTTGTTCCTCAAAGTTCTGTATGTATTTTTGTATACTAAGTATTGCAATACCAAGTGGGTGTAAGTTCACTGTTACCATTTAATTAATATTAAAAATGCCTAAAAAGCAAATAAACTAAAAATTGCTATGCATATCAACACAACTCTTTGTATGAAGACCATAAAATTTGTTGATTCGTTTTTTCCATCTTTAAAAAAGGTTATCAATGGCCACACTTTTTATTTTTTTTACATCACGAAATCAACACAATAATTATAACTAGTATTTTTACAAATAAATATTTACAGATTTATTCAAAATACCTCATATACTTAACGCTTAATGAATTTCAAACTTCATTGCTCATCAAAGTTATTGAAATTATTGTTTTGATTTGTTAATTTGCTGGGGTTTTTTGTTAGGAAGTGATTACCTTTTTTTTTTTTTGCTCATCAAACTTATTTGAAATTATTGTTTTAATTTGCTGGGGTTTTTTGTTACGAAGTGAGGACCTTTTTTTTTTTTTTTTTTATGAAAATTAAAAAAAATTAAGGTTTTCATTTACAAAATTCCAAATTGATATGGAATCAAAAATATTTGTATGAAAATTAAGGTTTTCATTTACAAAATTCCAAATTGATATGTGCTACTTTTGTACTAAGGCCATCTGGTAGCCCTATTCATATCTGGTTTGGTAAATGAAGTTTTCCACTTCAAAGCGTTTACTTAGAGTCTTTCGAACTGCTATAATTCCAATATTCAATTCAGAAAATTCTTTTTAAATGTATTTTTGTAAGAAATAAACTTAATTTACGTAATTCAGCGTATCTTTACTTTCAATGCAAAATTCAACTTCTTCATTTCCCAATATCGTACATTTTAAGACTGCATCTGGCAACATTAAATTGTTGTTGCACGCAGTTACAGTTCGTAGACAACTGTAACAAACAGAAACGTCAAATTTTGAGCACAGTACATGACATTAGTGAAGAACATCTGTTCGTGGCAGCACTGTTCAGCTGAAGTTTTTTGCCAACATAAACAAAATTTTTCCAAAATACAAAAAACTTAATTATTTAAGTAACTTAAAATCTGTGCATTAAAATAAAACAAAATACTTCAATATGGATATGGAAAACGAAAGAGTCTTAAAATTAATTTTTCCTAATGGAGTACCAGGTAAGTTGAAATGCAAAGAGTATGAATTCTTTTAATATTAATTTTTTTTTTAAGAAAACTTGCAAGAAAATCCTGAACTGTTCAATTACCTTTCCAAGTTGGGCACATACCGCGTTGAGCAGTTGAAGAAAGAACAATCGCGTTTGGCCGAAGAGACAAAACGTATTGTGGAGCAGACGCAGGACTTGGCAATATCCAATTATAAAACATTTATACACACTGCGGAAAATTCACGTTCCATATTTCAAGAGTTTCAAAGCGCTGAAACGCAAGTTGGCACCCTTATTGAAAAGCTACCACAATTTAGTGGTAAATGTGAAAAATTCTTGGAAGAGTCTGGCGAAATCAATGAAACACGTCACTTGAACACAATCACATTGAAGAAGAATGCAAAGTTGTTGGAAATTCTGGAGTTGCCACAGCTAATGGAACGTTGTATACGTGAGGGACGTTACGAGGAAGCTCTAGAGTTGGCGAGCTATGTACAGAATCTATGCCAGAATCAAGGACACATTCCAGTTATAAGCGTAAGTGATTTTTTTTTATGAAATTACATCTTGAGTGTTTTTCCTTAGATTTCATACAATGCAATCTGAAAATACTGCATGTTTTTTCACATTTCCATTTTAATTTTAAGAACAAATCATAGCTAGAAGTGACGCCGCCGGATTCAAGTCAATACACTTAGTTTGTTGTAGAAGCTCTGGATCGTAAATATTATTTTTGTCTTTCTGAGGTTGTAAATCATTAACCGATTGAGATCGGATCTACTGCTTTTTGGTTCAAAGTTCAGAAAATGTAATTTCCTTTTAAACATTTATGTCTATGACTGAAAATTGACGGTGTCAATACTTATCTACATCATTTTCAACTCAAAACAACAAATGACTTCTTGTTAAACAATTTTCCAACTATTTTTATGCTAAAATCAGAAAAACTTGCTTAGTACCGTAGAATCTTGAAGCATTCTATTATAAAATTATCAGTATAAAATGAAGCAAAAATGGGTTTTTTGATAACTGACGTGTTAATAGACGACGTGTGGATTTAGATTCATAATTGAAAAATCAATAAGAAATGATAACTTTTATTTACAATTAATTTATTTAAGAGAAAACGAGGTCATGAAGAAAACATGACACTTTTGCCAACTATGGGTTAAATACCTCAAAACCGTGACGTACAAAAAAATGTCTACTTTATATTCGCTAATGCAGCTCAAAATCCATAGGACTGCGTTACTGATATCACAGAACAAGGTTTTAAACATACCGTGAACGATTTTTTTTGCAGGGCCATTTCCTCCCTGATAATCGAAAAAAACATCAATCGTCAAAATCGCCGTGAAAGGCCGACAAAAAAAAAAACGTTGAATAACTGGGAAAGTAATCCATAAGTAGTAAAATATATTCAGACCAATGTTGTAGAGGCGATAACAAGACTCGAAAACAACGTATTTGACCCACCTTTCATAGTTTTAAAATTATATATGACCAACTCCATTTTCGAAAAAATACGATTTTTATTGAAAGTTTTAAATTAGCATTACTCGTTCGAATCTGAAAACCCAATTTTTTCGCCCAAAAGAACTATTATTTAGTTTGAAAGTTCGGCTTTTTGGTCAAATAGATAATGCGAATAAAAACAATTATTCCATTTTTTTCCCGACGTTTCGTTGGGTATTTTCCAACTTCTTCAGGGGTTCTTTATTGAATCTATAATTTATTTTAAAAAATCGTTATAAAAGTATTGTATTATTTTTATATTTACTTTTAACCCACATTGTATATCTATCACATTGATGAAGTTTATTGCAGCATTCCCTAGACAATCACTACATTAAACATAATTGAAAAGTAATAAACAATTACAATTAAACTTAAAAACAAATACAAAAAATTTTTAAACTTAAAAAACACAGAAACATGTAACACTTTAGAAGTTGTCCGAAAGTTAAATGACGAGAGTGTAATTGGAGTTTAGGTGATCTTTGTCTTCTTTTGTATTCATTGTTGTTGTTAGTTTTTGCTGAATCCTCAAGCTCTCAAGAGTGTAGCGCGCATTTACTCTCCTTTCTTTGTCTAGTATTTTAATGTTGTCGAAATCAGCTGTGTGTTCTTTTTCCAATATGTGTTGAGCTAAGGCCGTGGTTAATTTTTCTTTTCTTATGTCAGCTTTATGCTCTCCTACTCTCACTGACAAAGCTCTTTTTGTCGTCCCTATGTAAACAAGATCGCAAGTTACATTGTTTTGACCTTTGCATCCGATCTCATATACAACATCATGTTGTTGTTGTAATGGAATTTTGTCTTTGGTGTTTGTAAAAATTCTATTGAGCGTTAAATTAGATTTATATGCGAATGTCGTATTTTCCGTTCTTATTACTTTGTGTAACAATTTGCTCTCCGCTAAATGTGGAATAAATCTAACTCCAAAATATTTATGAGGGTTGCCACCATTTTCAGTCTGTCCCTCCTTATTGGAATTTTTGCCTTTGTGGTCGTATATTTTATAGCTTATCAAATTGTCGATAAGTTTGTAAGGGAAGTTGTTTTGGCTTAGAATCGTTTTAATTTTCTTTATATTTTCATTGTGAAAAGATACGTCGCTGATATCTAAAACTCTATTGATTAAATTGTTGGCTGTGTTTATTTTAAGTTTGTAAGGTTGTGTGGAGTAATAGTTGACAATACGTCCTGATGTCGTAGGTTTAGCATACCAGTTGAATTTGATCTTATTTTCAAATCTGTGCAGTTTAGTGTCAAGATAGGGAAGGCTATTATTTGTTTCTGTTTCTACAGTAAATTGCAGTTTATTGTGATATTTGTTCAATGTGCTTAGAATTATTTCTTTGTCCTTGGTTTTGATAATAGCAAAAAGATCATCCACATATTTTACTATAAATTGAATATTAATATTTTGTTTCCTTAATTCTTCTGTGGCGTAGTCCAGTAAGCTGTCAAGTATTAAGTCAGCAATAGTTGGAGAAAGTGGATTCCCCATTGGTATGCCAAAAATTTGATTGTACAATTTTCCATCGTACTGAAAATAATTATTTTCTTTTAAACAAAATTCTAAAATTTTTTAGGAATTGTCGTTTAGAAAATTTAGTATGAGTTTTTACATTGTCCCATTGTTCCATAATTGTTTTTATGGCGAGATAGGTCGGTATATTGGTAAAAAGTGATATGACGTCGAACGATACCATAATGTCATCTTTATTCAAAGTTTCTTCCTTAAGTTTATCTCTAAGCTGGAAAGCATTTTTTATATTGTATTTTGATGAAACAATATTTTTAAGAATATTTCCTATAAATTTGGAAAGACGGTAGCACGGGACGTTATAAGAAGCCGATATGGGCCGTAGTGGTATATCTGTTTTGTGGATTTTTGGCAATCCATAAAGTCTTGGGGCAGAAGCTGCTGGACAAGAAAGCTGAAGTTTTTGTTTAAAATCGATGTAATTTTGTTTGAATAGTTCATTAACTATTTGGTTATTGAGTTTTTGTAATTTTTCGGAAGGGTCAGTTCTTATGGTCTTGTAGGTATTTTTGTCATGTAATAATTCTAACATTTTTTTATTGTACATGTGTTTGTACATGATGACTGTTTTATTACCTTTGTCTGCTTGCGTGATAACAATATCGTTTACGTATTTGTTGACGAATTTTTTGGTGTTTTCGTAAATTTTGAGTATAAATCTTTCAGTAGGTGTATTTATTATTTTTCTCTTATAAGTTGAAATCCTGTTTGCCAACGTTGATCTGGCAACATTCTTTTCTCTCTCGTCTTCTATTAGTTGTATGCACTGCTCAAGATCAGCAATGACATGTATTGGTGAAAAGTTTTTTTGGCTAACTGGTAATGCGAATTTTTTCCCCAGTGAGAGTAGCCATTTACTCTCAATTGGTATTTCTATCGTTGTTAGGTTTACAAACCAATGCTCATTTATTTTTAGTCCAAAGGTTTTCATTTTATCATTTTTTAAGGTTTCTAGTTTGGCGCAATGCGTCTGTTGGGTTTGACGTGCCGTGAAAAAGAATATTGATGCTTGCCTAGTTGTGAATGCTATATATTCTTCAGCATTAAGTGTGGCAGCCATGATCTGTTCAAAGTGTATAATATTTTGCTCTGTTGTTTTTATGTTTATATTAGTTTGTTGGATTTCAAGTTTTTGAATTTTAAAATGAAAGGTGTTTTCTAATTTTTTAAGCATTTTTTATTTCATTATTATTATTATATTTTTTTATTCGCATTATCTATTTGACCAAAAAGCCGAACTTTCAAACTAATAAATTTACAACATCTTGGTCTCAAATTTCATCATAAGAAACAATCGGAAGGCCTGCCGAAATCAATCTAACTATTGAATTAAAATGAAGAATTTTTTTAATCATATAAAAGTGAAATATAACATTGAAACATGTATTACAATGAAGGACTACTGCAGACAGAAAAAAAGACTAGCTAAACTAAACGAAAGACGAAAATTTCTTTTAGAAACCCAGGCTTATGGAATTATACCGAATCATCTAAAAAACACGACAGCTAACACAAGAAGACTTTTTACGTCTCACCAACTTCAAACACAGCTTAAAAAATTAGAAAACACCTTTCATTTTAAAATTCAAAAACTTGAAATCCAACAAACTAATATAAACATAAAAACAACAGAGCAAAATATTATACACTTTGAACAGATCATGGCTGCCACACTTAATGCTGAAGAATATATAGCATTCACAACTAGGCAAGCATCAATATTCTTTTTCACGGCACGTCAAACCCAACAGACGCATTGCGCCAAACTAGAAACCTTAAAAAATGATAAAATGAAAACCTTTGGACTAAAAATAAATGAGCATTGGTTTGTAAACCTAACAACGATAGAAATACCAATTGAGAGTAAATGGCTACTCTCACTGGGGAAAAAATTCGCATTACCAGTTAGCCAAAAAAAAAAAAAAAAAAAAAAAAAAAAAAAAAAAACTTTTCACCAATACATGTCATTGCTGATCTTGAGCAGTGCATACAACTAATAGAAGACGAGAGAGAAAAGAATGTTGCCAGATCAACGTTGGCAAACAGGATTTCAACTTATAAGAGAAAAATAATAAATACACCTACTGAAAGATTTATACTCAAAATTTACGAAAACACCAAAAAATTCGTCAACAAATACGTAAACGATATTGTTATCACGCAAGCAGACAAAGGTAATAAAACAGTCATCATGTACAAACACATGTACAATAAAAAAATGTTAGAATTATTACATGACAAAAATACCTACAAGACCATAAGAACTGACCCTTCCGAAAAATTACAAAAACTCAATAACCAAATAGTTAATGAACTATTCAAACAAAATTACATCGATTTTAAACAAAAACTTCAGCTTTCTTGTCCAGCAGCTTCTGCCCCAAGACTTTATGGATTGCCAAAAATCCACAAAACAGATATACCACTACGGCCCATATCGGCTTCTTATAACGTCCCGTGCTACCGTCTTTCCAAATTTATAGGAAATATTCTTAAAAATATTGTTTCATCAAAATACAATATAAAAAATGCTTTCCAGCTTAGAGATAAACTTAAGGAAGAAACTTTGAATAAAGATGACATTATGGTATCGTTCGACGTCATATCACTTTTTACCAATATACCGACCTATCTCGCCATAAAAACAATTATGGAACAATGGGACAATGTAAAAACTCATACTAAATTTTCTAAACGACAATTCCTAAAAATTTTAGAATTTTGTTTAAAAGAAAATAATTATTTTCAGTACGATGGAAAATTGTACAATCAAATTTTTGGCATACCAATGGGGAATCCACTTTCTCCAACTATTGCTGACTTAATACTTGACAGCTTACTGGACTACGCCACAGAAGAATTAAGGAAACAAAATATTAATATTCAATTTATAGTAAAATATGTGGATGATCTTTTTGCTATTATCAAAACCAAGGACAAAGAAATAATTCTAAGCACATTGAACAAATATCACAATAAACTGCAATTTACTGTAGAAACAGAAACAAATAATAGCCTTCCCTATCTTGACACTAAACTGCACAGATTTGAAAATAAGATCAAATTCAACTGGTATGCTAAACCTACGACATCAGGACGTATTGTCAACTATTACTCCACACAACCTTACAAACTTAAAATAAACACAGCCAACAATTTAATCAATAGAGTTTTAGATATCAGCGACGTATCTTTTCACAATGAAAATATAAAGAAAATTAAAACGATTCTAAGCCAAAACAACTTCCCTTACAAACTTATCGACAATTTGATAAGCTATAAAATATACGACCACAAAGGCAAAAATTCCAATAAGGAGGGACAGACTGAAAATGGTGGCAACCCTCATAAATATTTTGGAGTTAGATTTATTCCACATTTAGCGGAGAGCAAATTGTTACACAAAGTAATAAGAACGGAAAATACGACATTCGCATATAAATCTAATTTAACGCTCAATAGAATTTTTACAAACACCAAAGACAAAATTCCATTACAACAACAACATGATGTTGTATATGAGATCGGATGCAAAGGTCAAAACAATGTAACTTGCGATCTTGTTTACATAGGGACGACAAAAAGAGCTTTGTCAGTGAGAGTAGGAGAGCATAAAGCTGACATAAGAAAAGAAAAATTAACCACGGCCTTAGCTCAACACATATTGGAAAAAGAACACACAGCTGATTTCGACAACATTAAAATACTAGACAAAGAAAGGAGAGTAAATGCGCGCTACACTCTTGAGAGCTTGAGGATTCAGCAAAAACTAACAACAACAATGAATACAAAAGAAGACAAAGATCACCTAAACTCCAATTACACTCTCGTCATTTAACTTTCGGACAACTTCTAAAGTGTTACATGTTTCTGTGTTTTTTAAGTTTAAAAATTTTTTGTATTTGTTTTTAAGTTTAATTGTAATTGTTTATTACTTTTCAATTATGTTTAATGTAGTGATTGTCTAGGGAATGCTGCAATAAACTTCATCAATGTGATAGATATACAATGTGGGTTAAAAGTAAATATAAAAATAATACAATACTTTTATAACGATTTTTTAAAATAAATTATAGATTCAATAAAGAACCCCTGAAGAAGTTGGAAAATACCCAACGAAACGTCGGGAAAAAAATGGAATAATTGTTTTTATTCGCATTATCTATTTGACCAAAAAGCCGAACTTTCAAACTAATAAATTTACAACATCTTGGTCTCAAATTTCATCATAAGGAACTATTATTTATCAAAATTGGAAACTTTAAAGCAGTGAAAGGTGGGTCAAATCTTGTATGGTGATTTTGCGTGCATGAAGTCGTTGTATTTTTATCTCCTCTAGAACATTGGTCTAAGCATATCTGAACACTTGTGGCTCACTTTTCGAGTTATTAAGCGAAACTTTTTTGTCGGCCTCTCACAACCAACCCCAAAACGATACTGGCGACTTGCAAAAAAAAAAAAAATGCAGTGGGAGGAAATGAATATGAAAAATGCAACGCTACCTCCCGGACTATCAGGAACTTGTCGAAATTTTGACGTGCTCGAGAAATTCTACTGCCCAGGCTTACTAAGTCATACAGAAACGATTAGCGGCTTTCTAAAAAAAATGTTTTTCCTTTAAATGGTATCCACATGAAAATGAAAAACGACCTTTTATTCAATTATAAATTACATAATGAACAAAATATCAAAATTTCTTGTGATTTGTGTTTATTTATTCCAAATTGTTTTTTTATTTTTTTGCAGAACATTGTTGGCTCTGTGGAGGCGTTGTGGCATACAATGTTGGCACAGTTGGTGGCTCAATTGCGTACAGATTTACAGCTTCCGAAATGCTTACAAATTGTTGGCTACTTGCGCCGAATGCAGGCATTTGGTAACAACGAATTGAAACTAAAATTTTTGCAAGCACGCGATGCATGGTTGATGGCATCGCTAAATGCTATACCCAGAGATGATGGTAAGGCAATTTGATTTTACTTTAAATATAGATAGCGCTAATAACTAGGTTTGTGGATGCGTCAAGTTGTTCGTAGCGCCATCTGTGAGTCGAAAAAATCTCACGACACTATTGCTCTCAACCACAGTAAACTTAATTTATATATGACCAATTGTTTCCTTGCATGCCCATTAGCTAAATGCGCTGAATGAATTAACCCGAAACAATTGACACGGACACATGTATTTTTTTGTTTTGATACTCAACACTCAGGGTATATTCACTTTGCCATTCCGCATCGAAGGAGGCGTGGCAGCAGCAAAAAGTTTAAATATTCTTGATCAGCGTCAATTTAGCTATGTCCGTTCGTCTGTCTATATCTGTGGAAATCACGATTACAAGAACACTAAGCGAGATACTTGAGTGGAATTGAATGTAGGCTACACTTTCAATTGAAATGAGCGAAATCGGTTTATGGACACGCCTATCGCCTCTACAAATAAAACATTTAAAACGCTATATTGAGAGACATTGGATGTACATAGTGTAGTAAAATTTTTCACAAACACTAAGCATAACTCGTACTAGTTCTGGACAAAAATTTGGCGAATTTCGGCAAGAGGGCATGGCAGCTCCAATGCTACCAAAAACTTCAAAACGCTATAAAATTTTGCATATGTTTTCGGATTTTTCAATATCAAAACGAATAACCGACTATGGTCAGTCTCCTGGTACTATTTTTTATTCGAGCAGTAGTTTGATAGTAGTTTTGGAAAATTTTGTCACAATTTCCAGGGATGTTTCCCACATCTCTCGGATGGGAACTTTTCGGAGTTAAATAGGTGCGATTTGGAGCAGTTATTTATCCTGATTACTAAGGTTTCTGTGCATTACTTAGACAAATAAAATAAAATTAGAAAAAATGTCAATTTTTTTTTCTTTTTAAGATGCCGTTACCTGAAACCTAATATTTCTAACAATACGATATTTTTCTATATAAATTTTAAGCTCAACAACACTTAACAAAGACCATTGAAGTAACCCGAATAAACGTTTTCAATATAATCACACAATACCGTGCAATATTTCCCGAAGAAGATAATACAACAAAATCCCATAAGCCATTACAATCAGTGACATGTGATGGAGGGCGACTTTATCAAGCTTGGCTGCATAAAAAGGTAAATTAAAAAATTTATTTGATATAATAATACTTTAATATTTATATTAATTTAAACTAGATCGACAACTTCTTGAAGACATTAGAAGATGATCTGCAACGTGGCGTAAATTCATTCGACACCGTTCTTGGGCAGTGTATGTATTTTGGACTTTCTTTCAGTCGTGTCGGTGCGGATTTTCGTGCACTAATGGCACCAATATTTGTGCGTGTAATTAAGAAAAATTTTGAAAATTCCATTGCGTATGTAAATCAACTTTTCGAGCAGGCGCTTGAAAAATATACGCTCATTAATAAAGTAACACTGCATACGCGCAAAGTGGATACTGTTGCACTGAGTACATCTGCTACTGAACAGGAATCGCTTGCACCACCGGAAACTTTACTTGATTTCTATCCACTTGCTGCGTTATGCAATGGCTATTTAAATGCTCTAAATGAATTACGTTTATGTGCACCAACTGCTTTAGCCAACGATGTAACGCGTTGCTTGCAGTTCTCATTGGAATTTGTGGCACGTCGTATTTTATCCTTTTATCGACAGGAACAGCAAGCTTTCACGGGCAATGAACGCGAATGTTTTGTTAAGCTTTGCTCATGTTTTGCTTATGATTTGATACCATATGTACAACGTTGCATACATGCTATATTTCCGCAGCAATTGCTGACAAGCCATTTGGGTATAAGTTTGTTAAACTTGGAGCAGGAAAAAATTACATATTTGCAGCCAAAGGAAATCATGGTTTCATTGAGTAATTTGCTGCCAAGTAAATGCCAAGTAGATGCCTTGGGTATGCTGGAAAAATCGAGGAAATCTGCAGAAAGAAGTTTCGCAACGGAGGCAAATATTAATGAAGCACTGACTTCAAACTGATAAATATTATATATATTATATTATAAATTTATGCCTTAAAATATGCAATGTAAAAGGCTATAAATAGTTAAGGATTTCTCTTTAATTATGTAATCTAACATTCACACCAGCCTTTTATATTTGATGGACAGTAAAAATCAATAAAATTCAATGTTATAGTTGAGTTTCAAAATCTAGCAATTTAATTTGTTCATTATCTTTTGACCCTCTTCATTTTTTTTTGTCAAACCATTTCCGCCCCCTACTACTTGACCATAAAATCGAAATTTCATCTCTACTTACACACACACACAACAGACATTATCTTCGTCTCATACACACAATAAAGTAAATAATGTAATTTATGAATTACAATTAAAAACAAAAAATTAGCCTCATGAATCCAAAGCTATTCCAGTTCGTGGCTTTGGAGTAGGGGAGAATTGTTCAATGCTCTATCCATTTATGCTTTGGTCATCAGTTTCGAGTTTTTGGTAGTGGTGTAATAAACCTCCCCATTTGGTCATTTGGCAATTATCCAGATAAATTAGCAGCTGGACTCGACTCGACTGAACAATGGCACAAAATCAAATAAATGAACGAAGTAGCTGAACGGAGCAAAGCTGCAGATGACACGCAGCTAACGAAACTACTTTATATACTCAAAGAGAAAAGTTAATCATAATTTTCTTCTTCTTTAATTTTTATGTAATTTACTGTTGTGTTTTGTTTTAATAGTTAATTTCCTATTAATTATGTGAACAATTTGTTTGCCTAGCAACGTAGTATAAAAAAATATACAATGAAGACACACAAAACAAATCTTCCAAAGCTCAAGTTTTTCTAGAGTTTCCTCTATAATCCAAGGTTTTTTTGTTTATTTTTTGGCCAGGTTTGATTGACAAAGCCCTCGAATAAAACAATCAACTAAGATTTTTCGTTTTGTGTAATTGTAGAAAAATGTATTTTCGTATTTAGATAAATGAATGCTTGCTAAGGGATGCATTCATTTGGGGGTTGTACACATTTACAAGATAAGTGAAGTACGTGATATTTTCCACAATGACTGAAAAAGGTCGTCGATAGGTGAAGCTGTGCTAATCGATTAACTAGTTAAGAATATTGAGAAATTTGTCAAAAGCTTATTAATTTGAAACTCTTTTTATAGGACTTGTGAGATACGGAAAATGTGTTCAATTGCACCAGCACATATAAAACAGTCTCATAGAAAAATTTTCTGATTGTAGAGCAGTTTCATGGTTAAATGGATATGTGAAGAAGAGCTTGTGGCGCTCAGCAAATACATACAGTCTCTTTCGGGTTGAGCGGCTAAGAGGATAAATACACACTATCCAGAAGACTAAGAGTTTTGTAGGGCATAGCTACCCGGCTGCACAAAAATATCACTACTCCTAAGGGAACTAACTGTCTAAAGTCTAGGAGCTTCTAAAAAGCTTGAGCCTTAAGAAAGATAATGCCGATACCACAGCTATCTGGGAAGAACAGAAAACTTTTATAAAAAATCATAAAGTGGAGATAGATGCTGATTCTTAGCTGGATCTTGGTAATGGTACAATTTATTTTGATCAATCCGCTTTGTGATTATCTGTCTCTGTGATTATCATCAGATTTTACAACATCAACGCAATTTGGGCAAAAAACAAAAGTAAAACCTTAGTAAAGAGTATTAGCTTTGATTTCCTGAACAAAGCGTATGAAGCATGTTCAGAATATGCCGTAAAGATCGTACATCCAAGAACAACTACGACCAACGAACTATGATTTGCCACCGAATTCTATCAGCCTTAAAAAGCGTATGAAGCATGTTCAGAATATGCCGTAAAGATCGTACATCCAAGAACAACTGCGACCAACGAACTACGATTTGCCACCGAATTCTATCAGCCTTAAAATCACTCCATGAATTTTAAAAGCTCGAAGTATCTCCCTATGCTAAAGGTTAGTGTTGGAAGTTGGAGAGCGGTTAAGAATAGTAGAACCTGGAAAGTGGGCTTCAAATATTGTGTTAAGTGTGTCTTTTAGGCACGAAATGAAAGTTCCATCGGGCGTTTTTTGTAGTCCTAGGTCTTAAGGGTGATCTTTAGCTTATGCCTTTTGAAGCCTTTCAGCTGCAGGTAATTCTTCAATGCTTTCGCAGCACCTTCTCCAAGCCGAGCGTTTAGAACACATTAGTTCTTTGTTATATTCAGTGAGAGCGACACGTTCCACAGGTTTATAACTCTTGGTATTCTATAAAACTTTGCGATCATTCTTTTGAAATTGGGGTTTGTCCACCAAAGAACATTGCCTTTGACTGCGCATACCTTTTAAAGATATTCAGGAATATCAGCAGCATACTCAACTGAAATTCTGGCTTAAATCTTTTCTAAAATTGCTCATATGGAAATGGTTTGTAACGCTTTGACGAAAAATATACTAAACCGATTTTAATAATTTATTTTTTAAAACAACATATTTGTACTATAGAAGGTTATTGCATACTTATTTTGTTTAATATTCAAAGTTAAATATCCTTTTTAAGGATTAAGTTTTTTCAAAATCTTACACAAAAATTGTGGTTTGATTTTTCTTTGCTCATGATTATGCTATTTCTTGAATTCTGTGCTGTTATTGTTGTTTTTCCTTCTTATTTGTACCGTTTGTGTTTGGTTTCGAAGTTCAAAGAACAAACTCTGTTTCAATTGTATTTTTTTGTTTTACTTTTGAAGTGAGAATTTAGAATGAGATGTTAAGAAAGCAATTTCATTATGAAAAATAGCGAAGGATACGCAGGCGAAACCGCAGGTACTACTAGTATTAGATATAATCTTGATGCACTCCAAACTTCCCATACTTCTCCCTAGATGACAAAAATCAACTCAAACCATAAACTAATTGAACTGAGTTCTCCCATCAAAAACAAATTGCGATGTTGTCAATACGCAAAGAATGTGGATGTTTTTCTTGATTATGTAGCTGTTGTGAATGTCCCGCTGCTGTGGTTTTTTCTTTTTTTTTTTAACGAATTGCATTTTCACTAAATAAATTGCAGCCTTTTCGCTATTGACGAGATGCGAAAATCCTGCGTAGCAGCTAAAGGCTTAGAGATTCCCAAATGCAAAACAAAGCACACATCTATCGTCACAACTTAAAACGTATACTATAAAAGCGACATCTAGTAGTTGATTGTCACAATAACTACATTTGACGAACGTTGTACAAACACGTAATTTTTTTAGACAGTTTGTTTGTTTATTTGTCTGTAAAACAGCAGTAGAAAGGGGGTAAATCTATGCTTGACCAAAAACTCAAACAAATTGAGAACTAAGAGCTTGCAATGGTTCGTTAAATAGGTGGTCAGAAAGGTTCCTTTTAATACTAGAGACCCCTTGTAGAAGGTCTCTTTTGAAAAAGATTTTCATTTACATTTTTTTATAACTTCCTTTAGGGGGGAATAAAAATTGCATTTGAGTTATTCAAGGTATAATAAAACTCTTTTTTTTTTTTGTTTTCAACCAGCTCTATAAAACCATTCCCTAACGCTTTTTTGCATGCATTCCTAGCTCTGCATATGCAATCCTTTTGTGCACTACTTCTAAATTTGGTCAATTGATCGCCTCAAATAACCACGGCAAAGGAACACATAAGCCCAAGCATAAAGTGTCAGCGGGGCAGTTTGAAAACCAGCCTACATGCAACTACGAACATCGCTACATCGTTGCGGCCATTGATGATGAAGTGGGATTAGAATAAATTTTGGAAAGTGGTTTTTTGACAATAATTTAAAAGCGTGAAACTGGGATTTCGTGGATTTTCAAACGAACGAGTTCCTGATTGCAATCACCAAAAAAGCTACCACTGTCGGCACATATAAAATACATGTAGCAAATGATTGTGGTGTGTGTGCGCGGGGAGGTGGCTGTTGGGGGGGGGGCGTATGTCAGTAGTACTCGTTGTATACACATGTGGCTCTCATGTGAAATTGGAATGGTTGTATTTTTATTTTGGATTTTTGGAAAACCACGCGCTTAAGCTAACTGAGCACACCCACACACAGTCAACGACAACTGATGGACACAGATTTCGATGGTTGCTAGCAGTGGTGATGGCGGAAGGCATCCAAGTGTTCAGCGTAAACTCAATCGAAATGCGATATTTTTACAATTTTGCGCATGGTGCCTAAAATCCTTGAAAGCCAATAGTTGAGAGTTTTTCTTTTGACAATGTTTGAGGTTTTGAATAGAGAGTACGTAAGTACACTCTTAGTATGTGCTTAGATGTGTGACAGTGATGAAATCTGTTATATCAAATACCGGGTGGTCACTGATAAACTGAATAATAAAAAACCAGAAAGTCCATTGTCGTGCTCGCTGTATGCGCATCTTGTTGCAACTATATCACCAGCGCTGGACTAAGGTAAACGCTAGGGAGCAATAGCCATGGGCCCCAAACATAATGGCGCCTCATCAGCAAGACTTAATGGAACCAAGTGCTTTACAGTGCTGACGAAAATAAAGAGCAGTGAGGATTTGCAACTGAAATTTTTTTAGCGTATTTTTCGAAATGGAAAGTGGGGACAGTGTAATAACTACTGGAGAATTAATTTTTAAGAAAAGAGCGCCTTTTTAAGTTACTTGGTCCGGGCCGCGCCAAATTTTGATTTACTACTCTTAACCTGCTCTTTATATTCGACAGCAGAGCGTCAGAACTTTTTAAGCGTTATTCTATACAGTGCCCCCCGTTAATACTTTCTAGCTGACTCTCCTCAGATTCAAAGAAATAATCGCTTCTTCAGCCATAACACCAGCTTCGAATTAAGATAAGGCTAGGGCGTACATAGCTCATGTGTTGTGGAAACGGAAAATGAAAAGTCTTTTTTTCTTTGGTTGTTCACATCATCAGTACACATCAGAAAAGTCTACTTGTAATTTACTTTTTCCTGTTTACCAATGATTTTATTTTTAGATGAAAAGGAGTTCGTTATCAGTTTTTAGCGCGGGGCCCCGCAAAGCCTTAGGCCGGTGCTGTATATCACCATACGAATATCAAGGGAACTGCTGCGTAGCTTGGTGTACTAAATCTTAAATGATTTGGAACTTGCCTGGATGTATTTTAAAATCCAATTTCAATATATTCTGAAGCAGAGTGACGACGGGTTGAGACAGATGGATTTTTAAGACATTCTGTCGTATACAATCATCGCTGCGTCATAGCGCCTTGGAACTCTTTCCGATAAGGATACGAACCGTGTTATCTCTAGATGATACTTTAATATTAAAATGTTCGAATAATTGAACTTTCCAAATATTTTCGCATTAATTTATTTTTTATTGTTGATTTTTTTATGTTATTCTTCAATCAATCCGAAGAATATACTGTTTTCAAATCGAAATTTCCGACACACATACTATATATCACTCAATCAGATTAGTGCGTGCCATCAATAAAAAAAATTCATATATTTCAAAGTTGTGTCGGGAAATTCGATTTGAACGCAAATTCTTAGGACTGATTGAAGAATAAAATATAAAAAAAAAAGATGTTTGAGAAAAACATTAATGTTTTAACTAATTTATTTAAATTTTATTTGTTATGAAATTAAAACCAAAATGATATCAAGTTGTTTTATCGTATTCACCATAGTATTTGAGATATTTCGTTTTAAAAAATGCTCAAAAAAGTCAAAAAGTAAAAAGAACAAAGCTTGCAGTTATTTTAAGAATGACCGATATATTAATATTGAAAACCCAATTTATTTTATTTTTCAAAAAATTTGATTTTTAATACGGTTTTCCTTTGTTTATACAGGGTTCCATTTCAATTTCGCCATGCCAATATCTAGTGAACTAAGGAAGATAATGATAAATGTTTTAGGCAAAAAGTTATAAGATTTATATGGGGTCTGATCTTGAAACCAATTTTCCAGATCAATTCGAGCTCAACTGTAATTTTTGAAACATAAATCTATATTTTTTTATTGTAGATTTGTGTTCTATGAAAAAAAATAGAAATGTTTTGTGTGAAAAATTGTTCTCTAGGATTTTTAGTTTTTGCGTTAATAATACATGCAGTTTTGGTCAAAAGTTTTTTATCATTTTTCTCCTCCTCAACTATCAATTTTCAGTAAAAATAGCACTGAAACAAAAAAACAAAGACACAAAAGAATACGTAAACTTTTAATCCTCGCTCATTACGAAAATGATATATTCTGCAAATACGGGAATTATACGTAAAGAGTAAAATAAGAAATTTGTTTAGATATTAGGTTGTTTCCAAAGAGATCTTATATTTGCACAAATATGTATGTTTTTCTCAAGTTATTAGTATTCTTGAACTTAACTGTTAGTGATGTGCATCATTTTTCGTACACTTTAGTTTCCGATATATTTACCAAGCTTTGCCTATTGGTGAATTAAGTAAGAAGTATTAGGTTAAATTATTTGATTCTCATTTTGCTTTCGTTATATTTGATATCAAGTTTTGATACTAATAGTATAGCCAAATTTAACACCTTTTATATCTTGAAAACCAAAGAAGATATACATATAAAAACAAAATGTATTTAAAATGTATTGAATGATCATCACTGGTTAAAAAGAATTAACGCTGAAAGATGAGGTATCATATCATACACTTTTTCACGTTTTGGAAATATGTCCCGAGCTTCCCTGAAACAAATTTCCGTCTACGGTTCTTTTTGGAAGTAAATATGTTTACAAATATGATAATGCATATGATGTGTATCTTCTTTGAAAGGTTTTATCAGTTGATGAAATCAAAATGGATTGCTTCTTGACCAATAACGCATATTTTTTCTTATTGACGAAGCCATTCAGCCAGTAATGAGCTTCATCGCTGAAGATGATTTTTCGATGAAAATCTGGACCATTTTCAAGTTGTTGCTCAGCCCAATTCACGAACATACGACGATTCTGGTGGTCAAGCGGCTTCAGTTCTTGCGTCAATTTGATCTTGTAAGGATGTAGGCCAAGATCTTTTCGCAACGACGTCACAGAGATGCCCAAAGCTTGAGAACGACGTGTGAGAGACTGATTTGGGTCTTCCTCAATTGATGCGCTAGCGGCAGTAATATTCTCGACACTACGGGCACTTCTTTGTCTCACTGGCACGGAAACAATTTGTACTGCGCCTGTGGATTCAAATTTTTCCACTAGACGCTCAATTGTTGATCTTACAGGACGATTATGACGACCATAAATTGAACGTAGCGCTCTTAAAGTTGAGGTCACTGACTCCGATTTTCGGTAGTAAATTTTAATAATTTCGACTCGTTGTTGGATCGTATATCTTTCCATGATGAAATAACAAACCTTACTGAAGAGAAATGTCAAAAGAGTGGGAAAAAATATGGCGTCGTTTGCTGTCCCTATTGGTCTACTTTTGTAGCGTCCCTATTGAAAAACCCTTATTAGAGGTATCAAGCCAAAGCTTGACATTTTTTCCGGGGCCATGTTATGTATTTCCTTTAAAATGTATTTATAAGAATTTACAAAAAGGCTGATGCCATTAGTGATGTTGGATCGGTCTATCAGTGCTATATTCTAAGTCTTGCCAAGAGCAAACTATACTGCTTTACTTAAGTTATAAGCTATCGATACTTCATTTCTACGCGTATTATAATTTTAGATTTCATTACAACAGATTTGATACAGATTTTTCCAAGAACTTTCACATTGGCATGGGTAAAAAGTTTACACGAATTTGATGCTATTATGACTTAAGCCACTTAATATGTCAGATTTTTATTCCGCACTCATCGAAAATTACTTTAGGGAATTTTAAATAATTCGCAAACAATGTGAGGAAGAAAAAAATACAAACGCTAACAGAAAACGAAAGGATTCCCCTCGGGCCTTTTACATGTGTCTGCCAGTCAGTACAGAAGAAAAAGTATGAGATTGCACCAGCGAGTGTGTAAGAATTTTGAGGGGTTGTATATGGCACTAAGTTAAGTGATTTGTTGGCCAATTTACATATTCATGTTTAGTGTTTTTGCTTCAAAATTGTTACAAAAGTAGATTTTTTACCAGAAGCATAAAAGAAAAAAAAGTTTACAATGTGGGTATCATATTCCCTGTGAGTTTTCCAATTCGGTGCGCCTCAAACAAAATTTAAGGTAATCATTTTGTTTTTTTATATTTGCGAGTATTGATTTCAAATTGAATTTAAAAGAAATTGAATTAAGTACTCATTCAATTGTAGCATTTTCCGCAAAAGAAATTGAATGGAAAAGTAAAGTGTGTTACTACAGATATATCAATTGTTTGTATTAGTTTTGAGACTATGAACCACTTCCCATTGGAAATCATCCATTAATGTGCCAATTAGAGAAAGCACATTAAATTCTTGATATTAAGAATTATTTATGAGATTCTTCTTATCTGCTGGACTTAGCGTAGAATTGATTCAAGCAAGTGGAGGAACTCAAAGTAAATAATATAGTACGTTGCTGTAGAAAAAATAAAATTATACACTCTGTTGCACATGCCACAATTCACACAATGAATTCCGCCTCAACTTTTCGTGCACCCAACTGGGGGGGGGGGTCACTCAAAAGGACACCACCACTCTGCCATATACCGAATATCGAATGTATAGCACACCATATAAAAGTAAGAGCAAGCAAACTACATGGTCAATAAATAAAAAAAAAAAGTTAAGCAAAAGTTTAACTAATAAAAGTATGACATCATATTTCAGCCCTACATACGATACAGCCAGTGTGAGTGTGAGTGCTAGTATACCATACATATATGTAATGAACTTCGACTACATACAAACATTCAACGTGAGTCTGCTATAAAAATACCCTCACACAAATACGTACACTAGTGAATACATGTACACTTGTATATCACCACAATTTGACCTCTTAGTTGCTGAACCCCCCCCCCCCCCCTCTCCCCCCAAAGAACCATTGAAATAATAAAACGTTTGACCAGAAAAAATTGTAGGTAGGTATTCCAGCATTGAAGGAAGCGCGCAATTTTTATTGTTCTCCCGTTTATTTTTGTTCATCTTTCTTCATATATTTTTGCAAAAAACCTACACACAGCCATCTTAAGCTTGATGGCCAACCACCACCACCACCCAAGCTGGGCTGAGCACGTTTTATTAAAAGCGGGCCGACATGTACGTAGCCAAAACGTGAGTTCGTTTGCGAAAACTCAATGGACGCAAAAGTGATGATAGTGAGGAGGGGTTGCTCAAGATAGAGCAACGCTAGATCCGGTCAGCGAAAACGTAGCCAGTAGGTGTGCATGAAAACGTGTATTCCATTGAATAATTAAGGGGCCTAAATTTAACGAAAGAGTTTTTTTCTTCAAAATTTACTTTTAGATTGGATTTGAATTTAACTTTATTTACTACAAGCTTTGCCATTAGATTGTGCAGCAATCAAAACACACACCTTTTACTGTTATAAAAATAACTGTTTTATTTATCATTCAAAATAATTCACAAGTGGTTACAAAATTGTGCAAACATTTTAATTTCAGTAGCTATTTTAAACAGACAAAACACACACTTTTTACTGTTATAAAAATAACTGTTTTATTTATCATTCAAAATAATTCACAAGTGGTTACAAAATTGTGCAAACACTTTAATTTCAGTAGCTATTTTAAACAGACGAACTACTTTTTACTCAAAACACGAAACTCTAGAAACTCTTCATATCTAAGCGATGGTTACCAACAGAGGCGGAGACTTCTAAAAAATATGGGGGCGGGGGAAGAACAAGTTTCAAAAGCTTTTCGAAGTGTTTGTTGTAAATATTTCGTTTTGAACAAAGTTCATGGCATGCTATCCTAAGTATATATGTAGTACCAATAGGTATTTTGAGTTTCTATCTTGATTCCTAAGCTGGCTGATCCAACGTTACAGACAGACTAAGCCACCCAACGTAACAGACAGACTAAACCACCCAACGTTGAAAACGCAAAATTATTCTGTCAGGCTGAAGGAGCTTGATTTCAGGTTAAATCATATTAGTTTTTTTCACCGTGCAATTGCTTTGTACACACAGTACTGTCAGTACTGCGATAATTCGGATACATATAGTTTCGGGGTATGACCGGATAACTGGATTTGTCCGGAATACAGAAAGCTCAGTAATGCCGTCATCCAACCCTTTTTTGAAACTTTATATACAATATGTTGATTATGGTTTTTGAAGGCACGTGGATTAGCTGACTTTCGTATTATTAAGAGTGACAATTTGTGAGATCTTTTGGCATTTGAGCAAGGCAAAGTGAAGCGGTTTTTTTTTTTGCTCCGACGTCAGCATTGAAGAGGACATCGAGTTCTATCTTTTCAGTAATTTTTTTAAATTTTTCTTAAAAATGTTTGGATACATATTTCCGAATCAGAAATTGTAGATTTTGACAGTTTGAGATTTTCATTTGCACATCATATTGATTTTCCAGTTTCAATGAAATCTAAAACTTAAAACTTCTTAGAGAGATTTATCGATTTGTGTTGCCTTTTTGTCGGTGGCATTCTAAGGATCAAAACTTTTTTAATTATTAATATCTTATAAACTCTACTTGTAATTAGAACGTGCTCGCTAAAACTCACAACATAATTTGATTAAGCTGCATACATTCATATGTAATGAATATGTACTCTCAAAAAGTTCAGTAACTTAACGAAACAAGTTTGAGGAAGCAAAAATGGCATAATCGTATCAACGACATCCCATTTGAAAGCCAAAACATACTTTGATTTATTTCTGTCCGGACTGTAGAGGTAAAGTTTCAAAAAATGTCCGAAGCGTAGGGATGTCCGGATTACTGGGTAGTCCGGATTAGTGAGTGTCCGGTTTAGCGAGACTGTACTGTACTGGGTTTTCAAGTTTGCTCTATAAAATATTGGGAGGCAATGCACCTCCAAGTCTTTTTTTTGGGGGGTCGATATAAGAAACCTGCGTTTCCGGCTAGACTGAGTGTTCTACTTTAATGCTTGTCGATGGTAATACTATATGATATATCTAATACATTTCCATTTTTAAAGATAGATGTTAAGTATGGTAGACTGATGGATGGATGGATTTTTTTTTGCTTTACACGGGCAAGACCCTCAAGAGAAGGTCTTCATGAAATACAAAAAAAAAAAACACCGGTAAATTTTTATCCACGAACAAACCAGAAGAAAATTTTGAAAGCAAATATATTATATATTTTCCAAAAAAATTCCCGACTCGACTTTGCTACTAGAAACTATTTGTTTTTGTAACTAAAATTTTATTAAATTTGACAATAATGCTTCTCACTTGAAAGAGCTTATTGCTCAAAACTTCGTCATGTATACCGTGAAGTGCGTCCAATCAATAACAAAAGGATGCATGTCCGAACGTGCGACAAATATGTGATTTAGAAAAGCATAAGCAAAGACCTCTTGCAGACGGTCTTGCCCGTCAAAGGGTTAAGTTCAGACCATTCAAATACACACGTTATCGCTGCTAATAGTCAGAAATCGTTTTGGGGTCATGAACGAGATGATTCTGCGGATGATTTCTCCCAGGGTTGCTTTTCATGCACACAGTGTCTTCCCACTTTTCACAATGAAAAAGAGAAATTATGAAACTAAAAATAAAACGTAAAGAAATAAACGAAAAATGAAAAACAGAACGGAAATAAGAACAAAACTAACAGAGAGTATAAAATTTATTGTTGAAAATGTGGAAAGAAAAAAAAAAAAAATTCCCGCGCAAGCTGAATGGCGGGAGGGAAAAACAACAAATAAAAAGGTATAAAATATTTTTATAACAACGTTGGTAATGCATACGTTGAAGAAAACCAGACATACACATACACACATAGTTTTAGTATAACATATATACACGATTTCTGGGTGTCTGTGTTGATTCAGTGGGGTTATCTTGGGTGTTGCACCCAACGTATTATTTCTATGAACTTTTGCTGAGGGGTTTTTTCGAAATCCTAGAATCAGAATGAGTAAAAGAAGAATAAAGAAAATAAAAATGGAAAACTTATCAAATATAAAAGAAACAAAACAAAAAAAAAAAAAAAACTAAAATCATAAAAGAATGAGCTCACTGCAGAGCACGATTAAGGTGAAAAAGGTGTTTTGCTCGTAATTTTTTTTTCATTTTTTTTCCACCAGAAAGTGGGTGGGAGTTGTCGGTCGGTCATAAAATACAATTTGGCATTTTTTTCTTCCTATGCAGACACACGTGCAAGGAATATAAAAAAAAAGTTTTCTTTTTATCGACCAATAATATTACGTTATCAAATGAACATTTTTGATATCGTTTGTGGTATGAGAAGTTTTGGATTGGGTGATGGTAGAGGTGGTGCCACTCAAAATCTGTAAAAGGTAAAGAGGGATGATGAAAAATTTTACGCTACAATTCATCTAACAATTTGAGCGAAGATATCGAGAAGTTTTTTCGTAAAACTTACAGGGAATTATAAGAAAAAAAATATTGCTGCCACTCCTTTTTTTAGGTACATAAAAATTAAAGTTATTATGAAGCCACAGTTCAAAAGACGTCTTTGAACCCATTCTTTGAAGTGTAAGAAATACTTGTGAAATTTTCTGTGTTTTCAATTAAATTGAGCGCTTGCTAACATACAAATAATGCTCAGTTTTTGGAATGATTAATATATGTTACATACAATATATGTGATCTGGATTATATATCGAATATATGTATGTGCAAGAGATTGTTATTTGAGTTAAACTCAAATTTTTAACATTATTTTCAAGTACATTACCAAAGTATGTTTGCGACTCTTGTCGACATTCAGTGAACGCAATATAAATTCTGCAAAATATTATGTATTATGACGTCACAGAAAATACATTTAATCATCATGTGTTGCCATGATAAGCATTCTATAGAAGATAAAAAAAGTTTTCTACTATTTTTTGGAAACTCTAAAAAAAAAATTATAATAAAAGTCCACACTGGGAAAAGAAATAATCATAAATCATTTAACAAATTTTTAAAATATTTATTAACTATCACGGAATTTTGATTGATATTACTAAGACCTTAGTTGGAAGTTAAAGTGTTGCTTATATAATATCCGTTTGAGCTGATTTGGTCGAATATATATTTGGCAATCCTATTTTTATTTAATTTTACTTTACATTTGTATGAATCTATACCATTTATATAAAATTGTAAACATGAAAATGGTTTGTAACGCTTTGGCGGAAAATATGCTGAACTGATTTTAATAATTTCTTTTTTAAGACAACATATTTGTGCTAAAGAAGGTTATTGCATGCTTGTTGTCTTGATATTTTTAAGCTATATATCTTTTTTTTTATGTGTTGTTATAATTTTTTATCCCTCTCATTTGTACCAGAGAGCAGAGCTGTGTTCGGTTTCGATCAAACTTCATTGTTATAATATGACATGGTTTCTGTTTCGCCGCAGGAAATTACTAATACCTCATTGACCCTACAGTAGAAGTATATAATACTTACTGTGAAGTGTAGAAAGTTGCCCGTGATGATATGGGGATACATACGAGTATCATGGGAAAACGTTGGTGAACTGAAAGTTTCTGCCAATATCATGATGAAGAAGTTTTACTTAAACACTCTTCAAAGCGAATTGAAAAAAAAAGTGCTCAGAATTTCGGTTCACTGACACTCAAAAGGCCGAAAAGTTAGGACACAAATTGTATCAGGACAATATTCTTAAGCCCAAACCGCTCTAGTACAGGACCTTGACGCTATATAAATGCATTAAAGTGATAGGCATATCAGCCCAAGGTTCCGATATAAGCCCAATTGAAAATAAATGTTGCAGAAACGGTTCTAGCAAATAAAAACGCTCTAATAAGAGTTATTAACCTATTAAATCCCAAGCCTAAGCTACATGACCAAAATCGATGAAAATTCATCCAAAGGCTACATTTGGATCGTATGTCTGAGTTTAGTTTTTTTTGGTTTTTTTTATCTACTCAGGTTTGGGCTCAGGTGGGTGGCCGATTTATCGACCACTGGCCACAAACGATATTAAATATGTAATATTTTTTGATATGAACGAAAATCATTTCTGACGTATTGCACCTGTAGTAAATTTAACATGAAGTATACCCTGAATAGTAGTTACATTTCAGAGAAATTATTTTTATCTGATTGCAAAAATTTTTACCGAACTTACAAAAAAAAAAAAAAAAAAAAAAACGAGAATGCCTCCGCTTTAAGGCAAGAAAAAACTGTTTAATAACCGAATCACGCCAAATAAAAAATAATGTATGCTGGCAAAGATCCAAACTAACATATTAGCTGAGCGCTTAGGCGATTTCACCCGCTGGCTCACCTGGAAAAAAAGCAAAAGTTACTGGTTGAAAAATCGACCACTGGGACTTAATGATTTAAGGAGGAATGAACCAAAATATAACGGCAGAATATAATTTACAAAAACTTATTGCATCTATTCCAAGACTGATAAAAGTCGTGATTGATGTTCGTGGTGGACACATCAAGTATTGAAATTTTGCTTTTAAGTTTATTAGTTTCTTCATATGTTCCTTGCATTTTGCAAAGAATTATTTGACACCATGAAATGGCTACTGCTTTTATTCTTGCTCTGCACGTTTTTGCTTATATTAAATAATTTTTTTATTGTTATCTAATGAGGAATGAGTAAAAGAATTGAATAAAAAAAATTTTTCGAAGAAATATATACATTTCTTTTTTTAATTCAATATGAAAGTGAAAATTGTATTTCATAATTTATTTTGCAAACAATTACTTGACAAACTGTATACAAAAAGCAAGACTTCCATTAGTATACCAACTTACATTGTACCAACCTCCACACCTGTTTGCTTATTTACCATAAGATGATTTCATTACTAATTCATTGAAACTTTTAATTTACCCAGATAGTGTTGAACTCAAGGTAAATGCATTTTGATTACGCTTCAGATAACTGATAGTCCAAACTATCATGATTTACTACTAACTCTTTCTTAAAGTTATTGATTTTATTGCTAGCTATATCACTGCTACTTCGCCTATGCCTGAAATGAAACTCTTGATATACTGCACGTAGTATATGATAAGAAAATAGCTGCATTTCTAAGTTGACCCACGACGACCAATCGACCGACCACCACAATCATTCAGGTCACCGCAAGAAGACATACAATAGCGACCAATGGCAATCTAATGGCGTTCTGGTTCTAGCAGTCAGCTCGATGGTTATTGGTTCGCGAAGAAAAAAAAAAAAAAAAGAAGCAAAAGGTGAAAAAATGAAGAGAAAATGCCATCAACATTGTTGCATCGCGAAAAAAATTGAAAATACACACAATAGAAAGGTGGGCTCATCGCAGGTGCCACTGTCATAATATCGACGCAACAGCCGCAGCAGAAAAAAAGTGACTGCACGCAAGGTATTGGTAATTGCCAATGTCTCGGAGGAGATGACAGCCAAAGTAAATTATAGTACTTATGATAAAAGAAATGAACGAATAGATATGAGCCATGTTTATGAAGACATACCTACTTCGCTGTACTTGTTCAGAAAAGTTCTGCAACAAACTATCATTGTGAAATTTTCATAAACCAGACGTTGTTTTTATTCGAAATCTGCTTATATCCTGCAAAAGTATGTATATAAACATATAAATCCTGCTTGCATATACACCATATATATCGTATATACATCAATATAAGTTTGTCAGAAAATAGAATAGACAAAAAAACCCATAAATCAGAAACAATTTTTCTGTATTATAAGCTTCCACATTTATTGTCTCCCATTCTAGATAACGACAACGCGCCGCGATGTAACGCTGTTTGCAGTCTCTTTCTCACACATGCACACAGATCTTCCAACTTCCGACAGTTTCTCATATTAAATGTATTGTTATTTTTATGCCCTCCTTCACCCTCCGCTACACATAAATCGATGTGCACCCTCGCACCTTTCGTTCATATCCTATAAATTGAATTTCATAAAGGATACTTTTATGTCCATTATTGTATATGTATGTCCATACACACATACATACATACAAGCAAGCAAAGAAATCGGACCTATGTATGTGTTTGTTTTTCGCTTATAAGCATATCGTATTGAGACAACGTGGATGGGAGAACGTTGGTTATTGTTATTGTTTTGTCCTTTTTATGATGTGCGCATTGGGAGAGTCCTGAAAAAAATTATAAAAATAGAAATAATAGAAAAATACTTGTAGATGGGAAGAAAAAAAAAACAGACGCAGATAAAATAAAAACGCACTTGTGTCGCATTCGGACAGTAGGTCGGTGCATAGTGTTGAGTTTTACACATATTGGGTGACTATTTGATTCAGAAGTTAAGGGGTTATTTGAAAAAAAAGTGTGCAATTAGAACATGTACATCAAATGTCAAACTTTGCCCAAATTGAGGTCAATATAACCGATTGACCTCAACGATTTTTGGCTTAGGACATTTAACATGAAATGCGTCTTGTATGTGCATTGTTAATCTTTAAATTTATTAATTAAATGTTGAGTATACGACATGTAGGTACTTTGTAAATAAAATTTATAATTGACATAAATTTAAAAAGCGAATAATGTATGCAAAAACTATGAAAATCTATATACATTGCAGTAGAGTCAGAAATAGAACATTAAATAAAAATTTGCGCAAAATTTTAAGGCTTTTGATTTTTAATTCACCCGTCATATAAATTTTAGACTCTTTTTTGATGCCATAATTTTAATCTGATCAGAATCGCACACATAAGAATATGAATCTATAAAGGAATTTGAAAAAAAAAAAATAAAAAATTTTTTGCGGTGGCCGCCATATTAGATTTGCTCATGTGGAGAAAAATTATTTTTTTAAAAGATCAACCTTATAAGTTGACTAAATCCTAAAAATCAAATTACCACAAAATACTAACACCAGATATTAAATTTTTGTTTACTGTGTTATAATAAAACTATATCATAGATTGTCCATAATTTTCCAAGATTCTTTAATCCAGTAGCTTAGTACGTTGTAGAATACTTGAAAAAACTGATTGATTTCGATAACACGATGTATATTTAACGAGGCTAAGCCGTTCAGCAGATCTTCGGACAAAGTTGATCTGAGATATGTCTTTAGATTTGTTGCTATTGTCACAGGCAAAGTTGCCATAACACGAAGCATTTGATGGACATTTGGAAACGCGTCTTCATTGCAAATATCCAGTGCTCCAAGAGAATTTTTGATGTCTTGCCCGGCAATGCGTTGACGCCAAAGTTGAACTTCATTTATCCACATGTCAAGTTAACTATCATGCAAAATTGAAATATATGGCGCGAATAGATTTGTGCATGAATTTTCATTGAAGCTGATTTTATTGATACTGGAGCTATGTTTAAACGTGCATTGAAAAAACGCTCGTGTTACTTAAGCCTTAACCAAAATAGACGTGACGAGACGGTAGCATTTGAACGAACGTTTGCACTCGTTTCGTCTGTTTTGACATTTAACCCAAAATGTTACGCTAGCCAACGAACCGAAAAAGCTGTTATGACGAGTAGCAACGTTTTGAAGTTCGGTTCTTACGGAACAACCGTCTCGTCAAAATGTTTCGTTCACTTTCGATCAATTACGTAGGTTCATTTTGGCTATCAACATTGGTTTACATACACTCGAACTTACTCGTATGGCTCGTCTATTTTGGTTTAGGCTTTAGCCTTAGCGTCGTGCAGTGGTTCCAAATTTTGAGCCCCCAAAATCCAAATTTTTTCAAGTGAAAGGACTAAAATGCCAATAAATCTTCGGAGCCCGAGTTTTTCATTTTCGACTAGACTTGCGCTCTATAGTTATTTTTGAGCCAAAAAAACACGATTTGTTTGAACCCCTAAAATCCACTCCCCTAAGCTAAAAATCAAACAAATCCGATTGACCTTAAGCTTGGGTTAAGTGTTGTCTTAGTGGATGGTAATTATATATCAAAATATTTTTCTGTTTCTCTGAAAACTGGCTGAAGTAGGGGGTTGATAATTTGAGATTTCTGGATCACACCCTCAGTTTCGTGTAGAAAGAATTAACTAAAAATTTCAGTCCAAGTGCTTTCGATAGATTTTTTAATGGCCTTTCGATTGTTTGGGAAAATTTGATCTTGATTTTTCAAAATCAAAAGTAAATTAAATTTTTTTTTAAGATGGATATGTTTGAATTTTTTTTGGTGTTCTGAAAAAAAAACCTGAAAATTTTTCACTTTAAATACATTAAGTTCTTGAAGGCGTTTTTTTTTACTTATAGAGAAAAATTCATTGAAGTTTTCGACATTAGTTTTTGCACCAGCAAAAGTAGTGCCGACATCAATTAGACAAAGAATTTCCATAGGAAAAAATATCAGCAAAGCCGTAGACTGCAATGTCCATTTCCTTACGTTTTGTCTTGTAATGCTTCATATATACCTTCATGCATATTTGGTCATAAACTACCATTTGAACAAATAAAAGAAATCTTTTTTATATACACCCATTTTCGGAGAGAGCTCCGTTCGGCTCAACCCCTTCTGAATCATTATATTTATTTTTATTAATAATTTTTTTGAATGTAGGCAAAAAAAGCAAGTTCCTTCCGAAACTTAAATTCCCATACTGTAGAAAGTGTAACGTACTCAAACGATAGAAGTGGGGGGTGGTGGGGTGGGTGCGTTATTACGACGAAAAACTTGAATGTAGCTATGTCTCTGTAAGTGTATGTATGTACTGCTATAAGCGTGCATGTCTCTGTGCTTTGTGTACTCAGGGGGTTGTTTGCTTCTTGTGCGTGGTGGCGTTCCTTCCGCTGCTTACGTTGTGGTTGTAATTCGATATAATCACATGGCTATGGAAAAAATAACATTGGGTGTTGCATGATTTCGTGTGTTGTACAACAACGGCAACGCAGAAACAGTGGCAGACAACTCAGAATTTTCTTTCACATTGGACTTTATGGATTATGATATTTTTTCATAACTTTTATGCCAGGGCGTGGTTGTTTTACATAAAAGTTGCGCTCTGGTTGGTTCGTGGCGTACACGTGTATAGGAACAGGATATTGTTGTGGTGTAATATGTAATAGCAAGGAAATGCCACCCATTCATATCTATAGCGCATATGAATATAATATTGCGCAGTTATGAATTTTTTGAAACAAAATGGCGTGATGTATTTGATGAAATTATATTGAAACAATGACTTTGAAATTGAAAACATCTCGCGGAGTGGGAATTAAGGAAAACATTTTGATTGGTGACTAGAAAAGACTCATTCAAAATATTTTTTTTCGAACAGAAAATAATTAGAAATGATAGAAAAATCAATAAAATTCAGAAAACTTTCGATTTGCTTAATCGAAAAAATTAAAAAAGTTCAGAAACAGCCGGGAAAGAAAACTCTTGACTAAAAAAGAGTCACCCAAAAAATTGAGCCTTAATAAAAAAAAAAATTCCCAAAAATGACAAAAAAAAAATTTCGAAATATTGCTACAAATAAGACGAAAAATCATCCAAAATATATTCTACGAAAAAGGCCTTATGGTCTATGGAAAAAATCTACCAAAAATTGATAGCAAACTTCTGGTGGTTTTTATGGCCAATTTTAATTTATCATTTTCAACCACTTTTCCTTTAGGAAAAATCGATTGAGCCCATTCATACCATTCGAACTTAAAAAAGAAAAATGAAAATTTTCAAATAAAAATACCTAAGCGGAATAATTATTTACGAGCACAACGATAACTAAAAGATAAGAACGTTGAAAAAAAAAGAAGTACAAAAAATATCTACCCAGACAGATGTCCAGTTTTGGTCAGTTTGAAATAAATTATAGACGATAGCTAAAAGCCCACAGTGAAAACCTTTTGCACACACGTAAAAGAAATGATAAAGAAGAAGAAGAGTGCAAAAAAAAAGATACTGCGGAAAAAAATGACCGCCCAACCACAAGATTTATAATAAAAAGAGTAAACGTAAAAATAGCAAAGTAAAATACAAAAAAGAAAAAAACCCCACAAAATCCAACACCAACACCGGAAATGGAAAGGATAAAATATTTTTTATTCGCTTGCCCATCCTTTAGTTTTCAGTGGTGCCCACTTAGTTTGTGGTGTTTTTATAAAAAGAAATGTGTAAAATTAAAAATTGTAAAAAATAAAAAAAAAAATAAAATGCCACCTATAAACTGAAATGAAGTTGGTGATATTGGAGGGTGCCTTCGTAGTGGGTGTACTTGTGCGCAGGTAGATATTGAAATTTCAAATCTGGTTCTCAGCTTCATGCACATGTTTATACTCATATGGGAGCTGACATCCCACACAAATGTTTGAATTTATGACCGGTAGGAAATATCTGAGAAATGACTAGATATCATAGCATTTCCAGTTGATGTGATCAAATTGTGTGCAAAGTTAGGCCACCGCGAAATTCTCTCGTAAAGGAATTGCTTAGAAAAGGCAAAAATATTAAACATATTCACTTAAACAAAAATGAAAAATTGCCTAAAAATAAATGGAGAATTCGATTGATAGTCTTAAATTATATTTTATATGAATAATATTCTCATATACTTAGAGAAAGTTTCAGAAACAGTACATTACGTACCAGAAATTTTTCATTTAAAATATTGCCAACGGAACGTTACAGAAATCTTTCTTATATATTTCATATGAAATTTTTCTGACAAGCTACATACGAAACCTTTCATATGTAATCATTCTGAAATGTTTCTAAAAGGTTACAGACTTAATGTTTACTGAATTTTTCTAACGAAATCTAAGTAAAGTCTTATGATTCTCTGTTTGATGCTATGTTAAGTATAGTTTATTGTCAATTCTAAATTGAGAAATGTCACAAAAAATATCAGCATATTAAGTATCAAAACAAATGATGATGTGTGTAAAATAAAAGAATTTAGTGCCATGAATTCTGCCTGGGATACTCATATATCTACCGTATACATTAACATCTATGTAAAGGTTTAGGTCACGTTTTCTTTTCATGTACGCTTGTGTACAGCTTATAATAAATCTCTTTGGGATAAGTTGAAAAAGTACCTTAGAAAAAAGAAAAATTTATATAAAACCAACAAAAAAAAAATACTTGATTTAAAAAGAGGGTATAAAACAGTAAAAATACACTTAAAGTTGAGGTGCAAACATTTTACAATCGATTTTTTATTCAAAAATGAATCTACGTGGTACTTTCAATGTGTGGGTGTAAAACAGTTAATAGTTTGAGTAGGTATACTGAATGAGTTAATATTTATGTATTTCTATAAGTTATACGTAATATAGCCTCTTAAGATTTTTACTTTCTCAATTTTCGATGCTGAGTTCGAATTTGGTAGCCATTCACTTAACAATTTTAAATTGTTTACTGTTTATTTCAAATATGCAATATAAAAAGTTTCGGTATTCGCACAAATAAGCTTCTTCCATATGTCCACAATTATATGCGAATTCTGGTCCTTAGCATAGTCTTTGATGGAAAATTTCGTTAGAAAGATAGAACTGAAAAATCTATCAATATCAAACTTAAATAGATCCTGAGATTCTCAACTTATAATTATTTTTTGAATTCCGGCGGCTATATCTCAGAAACTACATATATGAGTCTCCAACTTCTGATCACACTTACTTATATTATTTCCTACAGTAGCCCTATTTGCTCAAAAAAAGAAACGGGTAGGGGCTTCTAAAGTAAACCTGTGACTTTCTTCCTACGACAGAAATTTTCGGCAGAGTATAACTTTTCATATCATGTTTCTCTGAAAAAGCAACGAATTTTCTGAAAATGCTCTGATTGAAGTCAATTTCCGCGATAACGGAAACACATTAGTTATTATTAAATGATAATTAATTTATTTAAAAATACTTCCAGCTAGAAAAACCTCGTCATATCAGGCTCATATTATTCCTAAGATTATCCATAGTGAATTTTCACTAGAATTTGACGAATCCGCGATGACGGTACTTTCAATGTTACCGGCTCTCCGACTATAATAAAATATAGTACATGAATTCAAGAATAGACAATTTTGCAGTTGCATTGAAAATTTCGAGAGTACTCGAATCATGTGTTCGTTATATCGGATAAGAAATTTTTTGCAATTGTTCACTATTAAGAACGCAATTCTAAAAAAACGTTTGTTATATCGAAAATTCGTTACATCGAACATTCGTTGTATCGAAAATTCGTTGTATCAAAATTTTCGTTGTATCGAAAATTCGTTTAATCGCTTTTATCGAAAACTCATTATTAACTGGCCTATAGCCTAAGTCGCTAGCGGCATATATTATTGTAATATTGTAATTTATATATCTAATAAATAAATAAAAAAGTTATAAGGAAATACTACGTTCTTAATGAAGTTTCAGGATGTTAATGTGGAAGCAATCTGGCTTAAGATGTATTAATTATTGGTTTGCTCCGAATATTGAAAATATTACTAAGCCCCTATTGGCCCAAAGGCTTCAATAGAGATTTCCTTTAATTTTTTGAAAAACAACACTAAGTAAAAGAATAGAAATCTTGTTAAGCTAAAAACTTCAATAAGAGCCTACAAGTAGATTATTATTTTCCACAAAACATTTGCCCAAGTTCATTGAAGTCTCAAGCTTCAACAAACTTCATTTGTCTTGCTTTGTTTTCTACCTTTTTAGCAGTTTTACAGTGCTGCGAACATAATGACTTTTTTCTCCAATCTTTCATTCAAGGGAATAAAAAGCAGACAGAGAGAACTCACGTAGGCAGGCCATTAACTCATTCATCTTAACTCACCTGCTTCACAAGTGCATTTCCGGCGTTGCTCTTACGTTCATAGCCAACATCCTTCATAGCCAAAGGATGATTCCTTCAAATTTCCATTTCATTTTGAATATACGAAGTTTTTGTTTTTTGGCATTTGGTAACGAACAAAAAAGTAAAGCAGCGGAAAACGTAAAAGAAAAGTGGTAAAAAGGCAACAAATCCGACGAAGCGCACGCAAGCGGTTTTCAAGTGCCATCCAGCTAAAATACGGATACTCCACTGACATCCAACTCTTTTGCTGGTGTTCAAAAATTAAGAAGCCTCTGCTGGTGAATGCAAAGAAATGAGCAAAACTCAAACAGATCCATTCTACCATTTAAAAGATAGAAAGTGGCGATGACGAAAACTTAGCAGTAGGATAAAGCAAAGTTGAGGGTTTATTTGTCGCCCCCACTGAATTTCTTGGTTTAGGTTTAAATGATGATTGTGGAGACAGGTTGGGAGGTGGAGTCGAAAAAAGAGGTGACAAACCAACAAACCGACAAGTCTGCAATCTTCATCTTGATAAAATATTCGTTTATTTTCAAATTTGAAATTAAAATTTTCACATAAAGGACATAATTTTATGTTGGAGTGCAAATGAAGAAAAGTGTCGTCGTCGTCGTCGTCGTTCTTTGTGAAGCGACAGACAAGACAGCAACCAGAAGTCGTTCGTTGATGACGATAAGGTTGAAGGTGTTGGCAATAATGGTGTCATGGTTGTAAGTCTACAGGGCAGAGGTGGAGACGATGAATGGTTGGTTGGTTCGTTGTGGATTCTTTTGTGTAGAAATGTTTTGTATTGTAATTTAAATGAGTTTCATTCTGCCTAAGTGAGATGTTATGAATCGTTGTAGCAAAATGTTACTTTTATTTAATTTGACATCACAGTTTATGATAGAAAGTAAAAGCAATAAAATAAAGGTGGCATAATTTTTAAGTTGTGGTGAGATTATTTGATTTTTACTCAGAGCTGGGCGGGAATCCACTCTTTGGATGTCAAATTTTTTAAAGATTACAATACTGAAAGATTGAAATTCGGAGTCAAATTTTTTAGTTTCATGGCAAAGGCAATGATTCTTTTGTCGATTCCGCTACAGAAATCACAATTGAAACTAGAAAATTTTGATTTGATTACAAGGAATTAGAATTCAGCACGAATTTTTCAATTCCATTACAGGAATGAAAATTCGGAATAGAAACATTTTAATTCCATACAAAGGAATTGAAATTGGGAATGAGTTTTTTGAATTCCATGGTAAAAGGGACGGTTTCTTTTTCGATTCCAAGTTTGGAATTGCAATTTTTGAAGAGTTATATTCCCAAAGTTTTGACATTTCTCAAATCTACAAAGTATCGTCTCTATGATCTTTGGTCCACAAGATTTTTAAGGGCTTTTTCTGAGGTTTATTATGGATTCGAAGTAAACTAATCCGTATTCAGTATATAAGCATCAGGTACACTTTATCTGGTTTAAAGTATTTCCACGCCCATTTCAGGTTGTTTTTTGTACTTATGTATATCACAGCCTATCTTCTAAAGGGTGTTCAAATACATACAATGTATTTTTTTTAAATTTTAAATAAAGGACATACATTGTGTAAAAGATTTATTTATTTTTATTGGAAATTGAAGTATATTGGTTCCGGTTTATAATGAAGAAGAATGTCATTCAAGTGGCCTTTTCTGGAAATCATTGAATTCTATTATCAAAATTCGTGCTTTGTAAGAAATGTGGAAATGAGAAAAATTTTCCGACGAAACTCATTTTTACCTCAATGGGTGCGTCAACAAACAGACAGGCCGGCGGCATCATTGGACCGTACTTTTTCAAAAATAATGAAACTCGTAACGTTACAGTCAATGAAGCAAGGTACCATGCGATGATTACTGACTTTTTTCTTGCCCAAAATGGAAAAATTGTACCTGGTTGACATGTGGTTTCAACAAGAATGCCACACGGCAAGCGATATCATAGACCTATTGAGAGGTGAGTTTGGTGAGCAATTAATCTCACTGTTTGGAACAGTTCGTTGGCCGCCAAGATCATGCGATTTGACCTTATCAGACTATTTTTTGTGGAGCTACGTGAAATGTCTCGTGTTCAGGGACAAGCCAGTTATAATTACAGCCCTGAAAGACAACGGTGCAGCTGCCATTGGTGAGATAGCGGCCGTCGAAATGCTGGAAAAGTATGCCAAAATTGAAGCTTATAAATGGAATACGTCAGGCGTAGCCGCGGGTTATATTTACATGAAATAATCTATAAAAAGTAAATGGCAGGAATCGATGTATCGTTTTTAATAAATATTTCAATCACTATTGCAAAGTTTTGGTTCTTTTTTTACTTTTTAATAACCAAACGCTTAAAAAATCATCCATTATATGTCTTTTTTTTTTTGTTTGTGCTAAGTTTGTTGCATTGATTGTTTACTTAAACGTATTATTTTTTTGCCTGTGCATATTTCAAAAGTTATGAGCAGTTTCGTAACATAACAATATGATATTTAAGTTTTATTGGCCAATCTTTTGTATTGTTGAAAACGAAGGTTCATAACTACCATAGTCCCATCCTAAACTGTTCCGATTACAAAAATGTCAATTTATTTTAGACTTCGACAAGAGTTTTGGCACTGACTGCCATCTATGCACCATCAACTTTTCCGCAACTTCCGTAGAGTTCGATTTTAAAAGACGGACACTTCATTGTTAACAAGTATTATTTCAATACAAATTCTTCATTACTTATATAAGTTCATATAAAAAATGTAGAAAAAATATATAAAATTGAAAACATATCAGGCTTAAGTGAAAACTTTTACGTTGTTTTGATGAAGTTAAAGTTGTAAAACTTGTCGCAGCCCATGTAAACACCTACTAAAAACTCATCAAAAATTTATAAAAGGAAGCAACACTCCGAAGGCAATAGTGGGAGAGGTAAGAACAGACAAGCAAAAAAAAAAAAAAAAGCGGTCCTTTAAAAGTCCACAAAATTCACATTGCGGATGAATTTTTGCCACATCACACATGTTTCAAATGTAAATATGAGTTTAATGGCATCCCTTGGGAAGATGCATCCACAAAAGTATGTCCACAAGATGATGAATAAAAGTTAAGAAACTTTTTCTTTTTTCTTATTTTTCTATTAAAGACACATAGGAATAGGAAAAGAGAAGAAACATTTTTTAAGTGCTACAAAGAAATTTAAAAGTGAAGTTTGGCGACAAAATCACCCCAAAGGCAGTGTAGTAGTAAAGACAGCAAAGAAAAATTCCATGTAACTTCATCTTTCTTTTAAGCATCACAGGAAAATTAAATTGATTTTCTCGGACTTTGTAGTGACCTGAGATGGCGGCGGCAGCAACAAGCATGATGGCCAGACCAATATGCTACCCAGTCCCCATTTGGTATTATAAGGGGTGGGGGGGTTATCTACTGTACTGCCAAATGTCAACGTCATCATGAGACTGGACAACGGACAAGATAGCTTGTTGGAACAGAATATTAAATTCAGTTTGAACTTTTGTACCGTTATTAACAGCAGCACAACTTGTGTATGATTTAGGGTGGAACATGCTAGAAATGCATTTTACTAGAGTTAATCTTTTAAAGAAGTTTATGACTTTTAGTAGAAATTTTCAAGTTTTTTTTCTTTCCTCAAAAGTATGGTACACTTTATCCGTACAATATATCCACATGTTTGTTTGAATATTCTTTTGCACACAGCACGACTTTTATTGACTTGTTTGAAGTTGTTAATTTTTGAAAATTGTCATATACGTACATAGTACTTGTAGTATGCTATGGAGCTGTATATTTATACCAGGCTATAGTGTAACTGATTGTAATGTCCCCTGACGACGACAAGTCCAACATAAATAAATTTTTCATAAAAATGCTCGGTCATCCTTTTGCACTAAAACTCTGCAATTTATTGTATCGGACAGCACATAGGTGGTGCACTCATTCGTAGGTAAAAGTAAAATAAGGGGATGCACAAAATCTATGGGTTGATTTGGTAACATGGAAAATGTTCGAAGCACCACCACAAGTTGTACAAAGTGATATTTTGACAATAAATCAATGTTTAACGATTTAAAGAAATAATATTATTGGTTTAAGGAATTAAGTGAAGTTGGAGAATTGGTTTGCAAAAAAGAAAAGTTGAAATCATAGCTTTGCTTAGTACATAATCAGTTTGATATATGAGACCTAATTACTTGTAAATTTTCTACAAGTCTTAGAAACTTAATATTTTAATAATAATTATCAATAAGTTTCTAGGGGTTACCAAACTTCTTAAGAAGTTGACAAGTCGTAATATTATTCTAAGGTTCAAGGTTTTTGAGTGTATGGGATAAGCCGATGACAAAGCATTTGCTGTTGTTGGTAAATAAAAAAGCTATGTATCAGAAACAATATACCTGTATAAATATAAATCTTAAAAAGACTCAAGTTGCTTTCTTTAACAAGAAACAACAATTAGCCTAACCGATGGAATTCATCAAACGCTTTCATTCTCAAATATGGGAAAAATACTTGATATTAAACTTTTTTTGGAACGATAAGATAATAAGAATGATAGCAGAACTTCTTAAGCACTATGAGCTGCTCGTCGCGTCTGTAGCGGAAGCTGGGGTCTTAAGCCCAAAATAATATAGTATTCTTACTCTGTTGCTTGCCGTTTGGTAACCAAGACAATTGGTATCTCTTGTCTATGGCAACTCCTATGGTTGGTCTCTGGTCAATGTATAGTTCTCCAAAAACAGCATAGAATTATAAAATTTGAGTAAATTCGTTTGTTCGTTTGTTGTTATGTTTGAGGCTTTTGTGATCTGACTCGTTTTCTTCACAAGATGAATGGTATTTAGCAGCTCTATTAAAAAAGAACGATAGATAAAGAATTACTATAGCTCCTCTCTGAGGCGGCTTTATGTAGCTGTGGCTTCTAGATATAATGCTAGATCAACTTCACAACTCGACTCGACAGAGGAGTGCATTGCTTAAATAAGCTAGGAGCTGAGAGATGAAACTTTATTTCCTCCAAAAACATTTGCTCTTGGGAAACCTCGACATAGATCGATGCTAATGAAAAACAAACCATATGGCTCTTAGTATGAAAATTGTTCTTAACCCAAAAGTCTGGGCTTAAGTTTACTTTAGTGCAAATCCTCCTCCTCCATTTTTTATAATTTTTTGGAAAAGTAGCGCTATAAGAATAAAAAATAAATATGCAGAAAAAAGAGGGGTCGGACGGATCTAGTTTCAAAGATATAGCTATCGGAAATTGCGGATATAGCTTTTATAAAAATCAGTATAAGTTGAAAAACCCTGTAAAATATCAAAAATATTGGTACCATATGAAAGGTAATTAAATAAGATAAAAAATCGACACACAAACATTTGAAATTTATTGCATAGTATTCGAGATATAATGATTTTTGTAAAATTTTTGCCCTTTTTTTTCTAAAAGACGTTAATTTTTACAAAAAAATGTGTTATAAGCATTTAATTTTTTTAGCACCATAAGAAAGCTCAATTCATTTGCTTTAAAATGATGTATTTGTATAGTTGTGCCAAATTTTTTTATATTAACCCATTCTTTACCGGAATGTAAAAAAAAATAATTAATAAATTTTTTTTTAAATATATGCATATATTTGTTGACAACTAAGACTACAGTGACATAGACAACAATAACAACGATACAACAACAAGGATACAACAGCAGTTACAACAACAACAAAAACAACTGAGCAGCAGTTGAAGGTTGCCTACTTACCCTTACTCTTATGTAAAAGTACTTCGACTAGTATGCTAGGTGTTGAATACATTATAGACTGATTTCGCGGCCGAAAGCCGGTTGCTGTTGTTGTAATATTTGTTATAATAGTTGTTGTTGTTCATGTTATTATCGTTGTTTAAGTCGTTGTTGTTGTAGCTGTCCATAAATAGTTTTCATAAGTAACATAGTTTTAAGAAAAAATTTGTTAATAAATATTTTTACATTCCGGTAAAAAATGGGTTAGTATAAAAAACTTTGCACAACTGTACATCATTTTAAAGTAAATAAATTGAGCTTTCTTATGGTGCTTAAAAATTATATGCTTATCATACATTTTTTTGCAAAAATTAACGCTTTTCAGAAAAAAAGGTCCAAATTTTACAAAAATCGTTATATCTCGAAAACTATACAACAAATTTAAAATGTGCATTTGTCAATTTTATGACATATTCAATTACCTTTCATATGGTACCAATATTTTGGATATTTATAAAGAGTTTTCAAACTTAAACTGATTTTTATAAAGCTACATCCGCAACTTGCGATAGCTATATCTCCGAAACTAGATCCGTTCGGCCCTTTTTGTCGCATATTTAGTTTTTATTCTTATAGCGCTGCTTTCCCTAAAAAAATTGGGGATTTGTACTAAGTAACCTTGTTCCAAAATCTGCTACAGAACCCCAAATGAACGTATTGAGAACAAAACAAAGATTTCAATGCGAAAAAAAGTATTGTCTAGCAATCCGATAGTCGCTTAGTATCACTGCTATAACTTGACGATTATTGATTTTAGGACCTTTCAACGTTTTAACTTTGTCCGTGTAAACTTACAAAAAAATGTGCAACGGCGTTAAGTCGCATGATCTTGATGTCCACTTCATATCACCAAAACGTCAAATAATGCGACCGGGACATGACTCCAATAGACCAAAATGCGCACCAAACATACACATTTTGGTCATATAATGGCATATTCTAAGCTACATCACTTTCTTGCCATATAGAAGACTTTTTCGAAAATTCAGCATCATTTCACTGCTGCTTCAACACCTAATTCTTCGCTTACATAGTCTTTGGGCTTTAGTTCATATATTAACTGAGTTTTATATTGGTGCAGATGCCAAAATAAATGCCCAATTCCAGGCCAACGGTCACACTTTCAAAAACAGCAGCAATATGCTGAGCTGCAGTGTCGCTACGAAGAGTCTTATGCCTTTCTCTATCTCCAACAGTCTTAATCCTTTAGTATATTCAATGAAATTGTGCATAATCTTCCCATAGAATTCGACATACAGTTCGTACAAAATCGTTATTTTTGTTGAACAATTTCAATGCATTGACTGTGGTTGATTAAGAAGAGACTCAACGGGACCAAAGCTACAAAAAGCGAACCTTTTCCTAAAACTTTAGCTCCAGAAGCTGCTTTTGATCCCATTATGCTCAAATTAATGAGCATACTCATAACCTCATGCAATTCTTAAATTTGATATTGAAAACTAACATTTAGTACTTGAATGCGCGTGATTATTGACAGCTCTCAGATTAAAAGATCGCGGACATTTCTTTGAAAACTTATTCTTTTTGCACGAATAGCATTCTAAAACGATAGCTCGTTTTTCTTTCAATACATTTTTTGAAATCTTCTAATGCTTTATTAGAATTAGAATCCCAGAAAGATGTTTGGACTTTTTGAGATGATTGCATATGAGAAAAAATCGTGTCCTATGAGACGATTTCATTTAATACACGATAACAAAATCAAAGTTTTTCATGACGCATATTACATTGGCATAAGTAATCTTATTTTTGATAATATATTTTGTATAAATTAATGATATGTCCAAACTAAAACCTTTCAGGTAAAATGAAAATAAAAGAAATCCTTGAGAGAAAAACAAAAAAGCTAAAGAGAAATATTTATGTGAAATAGCCTTGGTAATAGCATATACTTTATAAAAACATTTTGTTGGTTAAAACAGTTTTTATTTGTATTTGTATTCGTATGTTTGTATATAACAAATAAAGGGTCATTCTGCATTTTCACTATTAATATTTAATAAGATGAATCTTTGATTGAGTTACGTTGATTTGTTTGCATTGAGGAATATCTGTGTATATTTTTGTGTAAACAGATTTTATTGATTCTATAAGTACACTGAACTAAAAAAAATGAAATTAACATTATCATAGTAAATAGAATATATGTAACAGCCAACATATGTGTAATTCTTATATTTTTCGCATTGTAATAATTAAAAGTTACTCATGCGTCATGATGAGCAAAAAGTGCAGCATCTAACTTATTAAATAAATATGATTCGAAATAAGTTTTTCTTTATGTTTCCAACACCAAAAGACGTAAGTAAGTTACTTTCTTTTTAAAATTTTAAGTCTTATTTTCTTTTTGTGTTTTAATATCTCAGCATCGATATAATTTAAGTCTCCTATAACCAAGATATTTGTTGATGTTTCTTTGTTGCTTATTAATATTAACTTTGATCATTGGCCGTTGAAGAATTAGGGCAATATTTACGTTTAAATTTGAACGTTTTATTCTGGAGAAAGCACATACGTATATTATTGACAGCATTGACACGTCTTTGATTGATTTGATTTATTAAAAAAAGTATTTGTCTCACTGTTTGCACCATTTTACTACGCAACTGATAACTTAAGCTATGGGCTACTTTTTCATATATAATGTTATATTGTCATTATATTTTCCATGCTAAATTTTCTAAACTGCCATGAATTAAGTTCCTTTCAATATATTTTTCATAGTGTATACTTTATTTTTTTGCTTGTATCTAAACTCTCAGTCTCTACCTAAAAACCAACCAAAATTTACACCACCTCTTCATATCAGCTCTAAAATCTACACAAATATATTATTCTCTGTAATCTCAGTTTGCCCAGTTTGGTCCATTTTATTGCGAATTTTCATATATTGAATACGTAATTTTCGTTACCCATTCGCAAAGGATTTAAATGTAACAAAATGCTTTCTGCTTGTTTTGTAAACGAATCCCTAAATCGTTTTCTAAAACCATTTCAATGCAATACCACCCACCACGCTGCCTAGGTGTTCCGCATGCGATTGTCTACAAAGTATGACGTAGAATACAATATGAATCAGTGTGGCCAGATTAATCGCATACTGTGGGTAAAAAATTTAATATTCCGCTTGATTGTGGATGAAATCGTTTGAATAAAATAATGAAAAACTGTCCAAAAAATGTCATACGAATTATGGCCTAAAATTTTGCCTTCTATTAACCAAACTTTTTCATTTTGAAAGGATAAAACAGAATCGTTGATGGTGCTGAAGGCCATACCGAAAAATGGGTACCAGAAGCGCTTCCAAGATTGCAAAAAGCGCTGGCACAAGGGAGCAGTTGGTGCATATCTAAACAAAATTGCGACTGGGTTTGGTTCTAAGTTTTTAAGGGCTATAACAGACTTGGCACAGCCCAAAATCTCAATTTTTATATCGGGATATCTCGCAAACTATTCAAGATATTGTAATAAAATTTGGTAGATGGATGAAGACTGTAAGTGTCTTAAATTGTACTTAGACTGAGCGGAATTGGAGAAGTGGGCGTGGCATTTTTAAGAAAATGAAAATAATGATTCAATATTGCTCGAAAAATGCACCTACGATTTTTATAAACATATGAGGGCGATAACTTTGAAGGGGAAAAAAATGATTATGATGAAACAATCAAAGTTTTTTTTAAGAAAATCGAGAATTTTTGGTATTTTATAATCAGACCTCGTATACATTACTATACTTAACATGTAATGGAGTACGCAACTTATTCAATTTTTTCTCAGCCATATATCTCGAGAGCTATTGGTGGTACGGAAATCTTTCGTTAGAACTTTTTTGTGCAAAATCAGCTAAAAAGAAACTTGTATGTAGCTAACATTTCCGTAAAATCAATAGTTTACGGGATATTTGCGAAAAACCGATTTTCGTGAACTTTGACCTTGAATAACGTTTATAGCTTAGGGGGCGTTCAAGTATTACGTAACGCAATTTTTAAAGATGTTTGAAATTAATGCGCTGTTATTTATTTATATAATAAATATAATATTTATTGCTGTAGCTAATCTAGAAATCGTTTCATTATGCACACCTTATTTCAAATCACCCGTTGTTCGACACCACCTCCCGCCCCTGTGCCGCATTGTATCCTTTTACAAATTGCGAGTGTTAGAGCGGCCGTCGTAATTCAAAAAATTCATACGGTCGGGTGTTCGATTCTCAGTACAACTTAACCAAAACTGGTCTGATGAGGCTATGTATATGCATATAAATATGTATATACGTGGTAATAGCCGAAACATATGTCACCAATTACCAGGTTAAATTGATCCACTTGTTATCTTTGTCATGTTGGTTGTAAAAATGACTAAAAAGTTCAATACAAAAATTATTAACAAAATCATTTACTTTAAACCTAAATTTATCCCTTTACTTTGCTTACGTTGACAAAGTCCGGCTAAAAATATTAATCCAGAATAAAAGTCAATTTAATTCTGTTTCAGAAACTGTAAGCTCAAAATTGCTGTTGCACAGTGTAATCAACACAAATGTTGCCTAAATTTTCATATAAAGTGAGCCCCAAACGTGCACAAAGTTTTTGGGAGCGATTTCTCATTATTTTTGTTTTGTTAAACTTTGAGCATAAAACTATTGTTTTCTCTGGCATTTATCATCATCTGGCAACATTGCTACTGTGGAAAGGTAGACACAGAGCACAGTTGTGCAGGAGGTGCGGTTAATGTTCGCTTGGTGTCCGTTTCGTTGATGCAAAACTTTTTCTGACCAAAGCACACACAATTTACAATTGGACAACAACAGCAACAACAGCAATTACTACCATACATCCAATGCTACAACAAACTCATCATCAACAACTACAATTGCAACAATAACAACAACAACAACAACAATAACTACAGTAACTACAACAAAGTACTAAAACGCACTACTACAAAACGCTCATATATAATGCAATACATTTGCATTTGAGCTTTTAGTTTTGAATTTAGATTTCACAAATACAAATGTGAACCGTTCAGTTTTTCGGAATAAAACATTTTCAGTCCTTTTAGTCCTCTGTAGAGCTCATCCTCTCGCTGTTATTCTGATGCTGGCACTCTTGCACTGGTCCACTTGTATTTATTTATTTGCAACATCGTCATGTGCGTTTGTTATTCGTCGACGTCGTCGTCGTCGTTGTTGTGTGCAAATGTAAAACGTAATTTTTCGCTGATAAAGCTTTTTGTGAATTTTAGAAGTTTTTAAATAGGGGGATGGGTAACTCCACAGTTGGAACAGTAATATGGGGTTGTATATTAAGGAGCAAATCTATGCGAAAGTTATTTTAACAGTTGTAGATTTTAATTAAGGTCTCATAATATATTATCTACCGAAAAAAATGGAACTATAGTGCATTAAATAGATCAGTTTTTAGCAGCCAATGTCCTTAATCCACTATTACTGTAAGCTATTTAAAAATGTACAAAAAGTGCTTTGCACAATTTTCCTAAGCTATATCGGAGCTCGGGAAAATGGTAATTTCTTTTGTTCAACATGACGTATGAGTTACTTTTAATTCAGATTATTAATGTAATTTAAGTTTTACTTTCGAAATCATTATCATATTAAAAACTAAATATACTGGTAAGTCATGGAATTGCCTATTCACATGGAGTATGAGTAAAAAAACCTACGCTTTTGAATTTGGTTACAAAGTTAATGGTTATTTGCCAGTGCGTAATCTAATTTAATGGATTGCGAGAATTATTTAAGCTACTAGATGGAGATAATTGCGTAATGTTTTGGTATTAGAAGAGGCAACGTGAATATTCAGTCAATTCTCTGGTAAATAGGGAAATGCTAACGAAAACAAGAAAAAAGGTTAAGTCAGTAAAGTTTTATATATTGCTGATTTCCAGGTCAGGCTATCAAATCAGAATCAAAGGAAATATATTATTTTTCAAAGAAATTTTAATTTTGCACAGGAAACTACTAGGACAATCACTCTAAGGGGCCGCCAACTCCTTAGAGATTTAAAAAATTAATAATGAGGGGATGTTTTGGTTCATGACGGACAATTTCGTTTTTTTTCTTTATCTAAAAGAGAAGACGATCAAAAAAAATTCTTCCCCATGTACTTCATGAAAATTTGAGCCTCTCTGCACCAAAATGGAGATAACACGTGTCAAATTGCTTACTAAATAGCTAAAAACAAATTCTACCTCCATTGCATTTTCATTAAAATTTATACAAGATTTCATTATTGAAATTTAGCATACTCCACCACAGGACATTCAAACAACTCAGGATTAAAACAATCAAATAGTTCGGTCACTTGTCACGCTATCAGCATGGTTACGAGTCTTAAGGGGAGCGCAAAAAAAACTGGCGTTCAGTAATAAAAATAAAGGAAAAAATCCACTACCATCCTGAAACAACAAATAACATTTTCATTGTCCAATTGAAAGTGTGTAACGGTAATTAATAGAATCCGAGCATTGAATTCTAAATGAGGACAACAATTCACAAAGCATACGGGAGGAAGGACAAAAACAAAAATCGTTTTCTTTTGAATTTTTATTATTTTTCGATTTACATCGCATTCATTTTGATTTCTTTCGACTTTTACGAAATTTATTGAAAAAAAAAAGAGAGAAAATAACCAAAAAAAAAAAAAAATTCCCATAAGAACACAAATAGAGGTGGGACAACAAAGCAGCAAAACGTTACGATAATAAAAATTAACATTAATCCAGCATAATAGTAACTAAGAAAGGAATGGCACAGTGGTCTTTTTCCGCAAAAAATAAAAGATTTGTAAAAAAGTGTTGATATGATATAGGAGTGACCGTCAGTTTATGAACCGATTCCCTTGGACCAACCAGATTTCATAATGAAACTAAGTAAGTAAGTGTTTCAAACTCAGATAATCAAATAAAATCGAGTCAAGAATTCTGTGTCGTCTTCTAAAAAGTGCAGGGCAGGAGCAGCGAATATATTCAATGTTTTCTTCCTCGTCAATATGCTTCTTCAGAAGTCAAGACAGCAATTTACTAGTCTCTCCGCATGTGGCCCATTATGACAGCAACAACTGACGAGACATTCACCCCTATCATGAATATCCGGAGGAACACGATCCTCTCGGTTTTTTTTTTGAAGTGAAAACTTCTTATGGCACGTTGTGCGACCGTCATCGGGATTTCCCGTCATGAATGCGATAGTAAAATTTGAATGTTCTTTGAAGACTTGGGAAACGAACTCGATTTTGGAATTTTGAAGACTTGGGAAACGAGCTCGATTTTAGAATTTTGAAGACTTGGGAAACGAACTCGATTTCAGAAATTTGAAGACTTGGGAAACGAACTCGATTTCAAATTTGGAAGACTTGGGAAACGAACTTGATTTTGGAATTTTGAAGACTTGGGAAACGAACTCGATTTTAGAATTTTGAAGACTTGGAAAACGAACTCGATTGCAAAAATTTTTAAAAACGTTGCCTACTTTTAGGCGCTATTAATAATTTGCCCCTAAAAGTATGCAACACTTTCTGACAAATTTCAAAATAGCGCCTAAAAGTAGGCAACGATTTTAAAAATTTCAGATAATGTTGCCTACTTTTAGGCGCTATTTTTGAAATTTTTCGGAAAGGGTTGCATACTTTTAGGGGTAAATTATCAAAAGCGCCTAAAAGTAGGCAACGTTTTTTGAAAAATTGGCCCGTGAAAGTATGCAATTTTTTGGAAAAATTTTTTAAATTTGTAGCTTAGGGAGCGTTCAAGTATTACGTAACGCAATTCTTGAAGATCTTTGAAAGTAATGCGCTGTTATTTACTTATATAATAAATATAATATTTATTGCTGTAGCTAATCTAGAAACAGTTTAATTATGCACACCTAATTTCAAAACACCCGTTGTTCGACACCTCCTCCCGCCCCTGTACCGCATCGTATCGTTTTACAAATTGCGTTACGTAATACTTGAACGATCCCTTACATATGTTGACAATTTTATAAATAAAAATGAAGTGCATTTATCTATATCACAAAAAAAAAATCACTTAAAATATGGTATAGCATTGCTTGATAGTTTGCCATCTACTCCTTTTCATGAAGACTTTTACTGTATCCGAATTGGATGCCATGTACTCGACCAATATCAGTGATTGCTCTTTGTTTATGTTGCTAGATCTTGCAAATATGTTAAAAAAATCTTTTTATCAAATAAAATTACAAAATATTGCTAGCATTGACTATTTCCTCATTAAATTCCTTGCCAAAAAGTTAGGGAAAAAAATTTGCGTGAAACGTCAAAAAATGTTCCCCAAAAAAGTATTGTCGATAGCGTCATTTTCCAGGAAATCTTTTCCCATTCCCCAAAAATCTTCCACGATCGCAAAACAGGGGATTGGAGAAAAAATCCGAAGGGGTGATTACGTCTAGTGCGGGAAATCAGTACTAAAGAGCGATTAGTATTCTATTTCGCCCAGATTTGCCTTGTTATGTTGAGTCTTGTGTTAGTCTTTTTTTTTAATATATCGTCGTTAAACAGCAACTTGCTAGTGGCAAGTTGAATGTTAAAATGCTGAGCCATCTCTTTTAGAGACGAGCAGAATGTTCCTTTTAGACACAACATTTCTCCACAGCCAGAATGCAACTTGTTCTATAGCTATAGCTTCCACTATCCCGCAGCATTTATTAGCTTCAGTTCATCAGAGGAATTGCCATAGCCCACTTGGCTATTTAACCCGGATATGCCCCGAGCGTACTACATGTAGTACACCTATTGCTTTCAGGTTTCTGCGTAGCCTGTCCTTTAAATTATCTGACCAACTTATTGTGCTACAGCACATAGCGTTCAAAAAACCGCGCCTTGATAAGTTTTATCTAGAGTAATTACTTGGATTTTTTTTTTGGATCGAAGTTTTCAGTTTGGTGAAATTAGCAAAAGTGTGAAGATGAATGTGACGTGCCGCTTCATTTAATGAGGATTATCACATAATTTTTTTTTTTTACGTAAGTACATGAGCATTGCTCAATAATAAACAATTTGAATTTAAAAAAAATACTGCCTTTTCTACTCATATGTGCCGAGCGTACTACATTTAGTACGGACTCAAAATCCAAGTTAAAAAAATTTTTTTTTTATTTTTTTCTTCTTTTGTAAGTTTTTCTGTCAGAACTTAAGAAATTATGAAAAATTAAGAAGGTTTTTGCATTAACGCGCCCGTCGGCATATCTGGGTTTACTTGGAGCCAACCGTGTAAAATTAGTATGATCCCAGGAGATTTTCTCTTCCAAAGTTCCAAGATGGAATTCGAGTTATGTAATCGCTCAAGAATGAGATAACTGGAACAGTAATTTCCAAAATGGAGGGTACAAAACTCGGACTATGAAGCATACTCTGTTATATACTCGGATCAGCGAAAAGTTTTGCTAAGTCTAATGGGGAAACAAGTTACTATTTACTTACCTAATAGGCCGAGTGGTAGGAGCTGAAAGAGAACTTGCAAGGTGTCATTTAATATAGTCCTGAGAGCACTAAAGATTTAAAGCAACACAAATTTGTGAATATGAAAATAATCCGATAACGTACACGCCTACCTCCCATACAAAAGTGGGATGTGGTTGAGGCTTTTTCATAAGAATGCGTATCAATTTCTATTAATTTGGCAATGCTGATTTCAAAAATTCTGAAAATTATGGAATATCTTTTATAGTTTTAAAGTTATTTGAGAAAGGCTTATCTCTTCTGTTTTTGAAAAGCATTCGAATTTATATCTTTTATCCCAAGGGGAATGAAAAGGCAAAAAATCAGAAGTAATTTTTTTCGAAAAATATTGCCAATGTTTTTTTTTTAATTTTTCATACGATTTCTATAAAATGCTCACTGTGCCGGGGTGTTACAGGAAAAAATGAAAAGACAGCAAAATTACATCAATTTACACAATACTTATGTGTTTGTGTGAGTGTCTGTTAGTATGCATGTATGTGTGTGTGTGCGGACTAAGTAGATTTAATAATAACAACTACAAAAATAATGAAAGAAGAAAAAACTCACAGTGTGAAAGAATTTTAACAAGATAAATATGTAAATTGTGTTGTTGTAATAAAAATTCTTGACTTTTTTCTCTCTTTTGTTTGCAGTTTTGTTTTAATTTTTCCAGTTTTTTCACTGCGTCTACTGTTTTTTATGCGAATGTAACGCTTACAATTTTCCATTTATCTCAAAGAATAAATTTTATGAAACCTCCCACAAATTAAATGAAAAAAAAAAACACGCACACACACAAACAAAAGTAACCAAAAGCAAACAAAAATTAAAAACAAAATAAAATGCGAAACAAAAATTAAATTTGAAGAAGTTAAATAAAAAAAAAAGAAACAAAAAAAAAATTGTTTTCCTGCAGGACATTATTTTAAATACTAATCCGCAGCAGAGTTTTCATTTGCAACATTCCATGCCGGGGTTATGTTTTTGGGCCTCATTCCCCCCCATTCTACCATTCGCATTCATAAATTCAGATGTTATCCTGAATACGCAGCGTGAACAATTTTGCGATTACAAGGATACACAGCAGCTGGAGAAATGCAGAATTAAAGAAAATTAAAAAGAAAAATTAAAAAAGAAAATAAGACAATAAAATGACGCACAAGCAAAGAATAATTAAAAAAAGAAAAAACAAATCTTCATAGGCTTATGTGAGAGGCATTGGGACTTAACCATTTTAAAAGAGGAATTTGGCAACAAAGGGAGCTTTTATTTGCAATGATGAAATACATGAAATATATTTAAATTGTAGGACTATTACAATTTTTACAAACTTTGAAGAACAATAACATGTTAACAAGTCCACGGCAATCCTTCATATTCATGGATATGGTGCGTCTGTTCGGATGGTAGCTGCGCCGTCTGATTTTCAAGTAAGAAACGGCCAATTAAACTAGTACCCAGCACACACTGGGATAGTGACCAAATGACTTGGTGATCTTCGAGTAAACTAGCACAATTCTAAGAGCAACTTGCGGATGATCTTTCGAACAGAGGTTCGTGGAACCAACATGAAATTCAGACATATTCATGGGATATCCGTTCTTTCCATTAACGAGATAAAAACTTCAATCAGAAAGTACAGCCGTGCCTTCAATTTCGAGGGTGTGGAGAAACTAACTGTCAGCCGAACATGCATTAGATTCTGAGGTTGGTTGTTCCAAACATAATCCAACCGGCACACAGTGGATGAGTTTGTATGGAACGACGGCCATAATTTGTAATAATTGCGCTAGCCTATTGAAATTTGGTGCAGATAATTTTAAGGTAAAGACAACAAAAATTCGTGAATATGAAAAAATCCGTTCACGAACATCCCTACTTCCCACACAAAGGTGGGATGTGGTTGAGTCCTTTTCTTCAAAATGGGTATCAATTTCCATTAACTTGGCAATGCTAATTTCAAAAATGTTACAAATTTTGCGATATCTTTTGTAGTTTTCAAGTTATTAGAGAAAACCAGAAACGGTGGGCATAAACTGTAATAATAGCGCTAGTGTCTTGAAATTTGGCACAGGCGTTTTTTAAGTTAAAAATACAAAAAATTGTGAATATTAAAAAAAATTGTTCCAAGAACACGCCCACCTCCTATACAAAGTTGGGATGTAGTTGAGATCTTTTCTTCAAAATGGGTACCAATTTCTATTAATTTAGCAATGCTGATTTCAAAAATGCTAAGAATTGTGCGATATATTTTATAGTTTACAAGTTATTGGACAAAAAACAGTTTCGAAAGCATCTGTTTTTTAAAGGGGAATGAAGAGACGAAATACACCCCTTACCTACTTTCCTCACATTTTTTTTAGCTTAAACACCTTTCCTCACGTTGCAAGCTTTTACATCTGATACAATTATTGTAAAGGATTGCAAAATGTGAAGAAAACAAAATTTTTTCCTTCAAATATTGCAATAGGAAAAAAGGCATAAAAATAGACTGTGAAAAAGGCAACTGAAACTTTGGATTTTGGCTAACTATGCGTTCTAATATAATATATAAGAAAATCAAAAAAAGTTCGGATATACATACGTATATATATTTTTTTCTGTTAAAGTTTGCAAATTTTCCACTTCTACCATTTTTCATACCAATTTTTTAAAAAATCGGTACAATTCAAATAGAAGCGATAAAAGAAAAATATATTGATTTTTATAAAGTGGAAACAATGTACTTTCCGCTAATATGCTTCATTATTGCATTTTGTTTTGAACAAGTTAACTAGAGCGCACTTCTAACAGTTGCTTATATAAAAAGTTTCATAGATTATTTTTGATGTCCAAAGTTCAACTTTGAGCCCACTGTCATTAAGACCAAAAAATTAAAACTTTTATAGTTTTTTTTAATTATTTCCTTAGTATTATCTGACGATTGTCTTGAAAAGTTTTTCAGTCCTTAGCACTTCACATAATTTTTACATGGGCATTTCTAAGGGTCCCGTTCGACCGTCGAATACACTTAAAGTAAAAAAAAAGTCAAAATAAGACGGATTTTTATTTGACAATAGGTTTAACTTAAAGCTCCTAATTATATTTATAATTGGTGCTTAGGTTGAACTTGGGCAATTTTTCGTTTTCAAGATAATTGCAAAAAACCAAGGTGTCGCACGGGACAAAAACTTCAGTTTTCGTGGAAATGCCTATACATTAAAACTTTCAACTTGAAAAAAAATTATAAGTATATAAAAAATAAATTAATAATGAAATACTTAGCTGTTTATTATTAAATATAGCAATACGTACACATACATGGAACAATACATAAATTTTCCCATGGATTTTTCTTTATTTAATTTTAATTACTTTCGAATGACTGGAGAGAGAGATGCAGAACAACAAATTAGTGAATCAGCAACATGAGCATTAAGTTGCTAAACCAATGTTGGCGCAAAAGAGATAGATCCCTTTTCATTTATTGTCTTTTTCTGCTGCTTATGTAAATTTATTTATTTCTCGTAATTTTTCTTTAGTGTTGCTTTTTTTTTACTTTTTTACCAATTTTTAATGCAAAAAAATTTTAATTAGAATAAAAAGCGGAAGCGGCAACAAAAAATGCAAGAAAAAAAAAACGGAAAAGCGGAAAAGATAATGTTATGCTCGAAAATAACGCGAGCCATGTTGTTTTCAAATTCTTTTTTATTTTTTTTTATTTTGCTTCTTTCCGTTGGACATCTCTTATATTTTGTTTCTTTTTAATTTTGTTATTGTTGTTGTTAATAAGGCAGAAGTTGTACAATTTTAATGAGATTTTTGCAAACTGTCAGAAGGGTCTGACGTTGGGTAACTTTCAGCAGCCGCAAGATAACTTCGAGCCGGAATAGCGGTTGGCCGCTGGTGCTTTTGCTGTGTTGGCGGTTCCGGTTATTGTTCGAGCTGACATCATGGAATTTAATTTTTTTAACTGTTCCGAAAATTATAACCAATAGAGAGCGGAACAAAAAACAAAAAAATTGGGATCTTATTTAATACCAGCAACGGAAAAAAACACCAAAAGTAGGCTTAAATATAACAAATAATTTTACTTCTGCTGTATGGTTGAAAAGGTTTTACAAGTTTGTCCTTTTCTTTTTCGACAAATTTATTATAATTGGTTTGTGTAAGGATATTATGAAAACAAAAAATGTTACCAACGATTTATGGGGAAGGCAGCTTTAGAAAATTTTTAAATTTGAGGTTTAAGGTTTTTCAAAAAAATTGCTGCTCTCCGGCCGACCTATTTGATGTGAGGATTTTGCCTATAAGGATTTTGACGTGGAAAATCATTGCTGATGACGACTTCCACATACGCTGTCTCTGAGCATCACGACGAGTGGTCAGTTTAGACAATATGTATACTTTTCGAGCTGTTTATTAAATTACCTGACGTTTGCATAACAATTTCTTAATGACTTCTTTGACATTTAACTAGATGATCAGCATTTTTTTAAAACTTTTTGCTGTATTTCGTTGATTACTTGTTACGAAATTGCTCGTAAGTTCTGGAAAGTAGGTATAAATCGACACAAAATAGGAGGAATGTAATTAACGCAAACATTAAAAGATAGATATATATGGGAAAATTATAAAAAAGTTAACAGCACAACTTCAGATTGGTAAAAGACGATCGGCCCAAGAGCTTACCTTCTTACAAGTGTTGGGTGACAGCGATACAACCGATGATGTAGCCATTGATATGGCGAACAACATCAAGAGGTGAACGAGCTTAGCAATGTTAAAAACAATGAAAATGAGGAAACCAGCTTATTGGTAGAGCCAGGAAATCGCTTCTCGTAGGTAATGTTTCCTGCGTATTTCTGCTCAGCATGGGAGTTGTTACAAGCAGCTAAAGAAGGTTATATGAATGAACTTAAAAACTTTCCTCAATGATTTTCGAAAAATCACATACATCGATCCCTTCTGCAGACTTTGAGGGTTGATCATGAGCAAAATAAGAGAACCCAGAGTACCAAAACTCTCGAATCCTGCACTCATAAACAGCATGTTGCTTCATTCCTCTGCATCAGAGGCCAGAGAACTGCATCCCACTCACGGAGATAGAAGGCATCACGGCTGAATCTATTGGAGATTTATTATTTACTCTGAAGAAAGTTGGGGACAACAAGGCGGCAGGGTTAGATTAAATCACTGTATGTTTGAATGAAGATATTTTTACTGCCTTTTGAGAAAAGGCGTTCAGGTTAATCGTTCTATTGATAATCGACTTCTGTTTCTGATCGACCACTAAGAGCGTGAAGTTAAATTCGGGATTTAACTAGCAAAGACACAAACCATCTGACTTAACAGAGCTTTAACACAGCTCTAACAGAGAAATGTTAACTTGACACTGAAGGAGATTCAGATAGGGTCAATTTAAAAATGTCCAATCTTTCCAAATTATTCAGGGTGCACATTCAAGTGGTCTTTCGACCACTATGTATGCTCGAGTTGTTCGGCAAAGTGCTGGAATGGATAATCATTTACCGATTATAGGAGACACTTCAAAGGTCAGACGGCTGATCAGAACGGCTTTGGACAGAGAAATCGGCTATTAATGCGGGAACAAATTTTCCTGAAATTGAAATGAGGAGACGATGGTGTGAGCAGAAATACTGCACAGTAGCACCACTTGACTTCAGAAACGCTTTAGGGGCACTTTGAAATCTGGGAACACCAAAATATCTGCCTCAAATAATCGCAGACTATTTTGAAGACAGCGAGTTGCTGTACGAAACCAATGATGACAACAGTTGCCACTACGTTCAATTCGGTTTCACATTATGAAACGCTATGTATGACGGATCGTGGGATCAATTTCCCCATTAGACACAAATATCATTGCGCTGGTCTAGTAGATAAGACCATAAAAAACCTCTAAGTGTTGTATATTGGAGCGAAAGTCATGCATGATGCATATCCGGACTTAATAGTAAAAAAAACTGAGGTGTCCTCTTAAGAATTCAAAAATGCTTGCTGTCAACACCTTTAGAGCAAATGATCATTTAAAAATTTATTGATCGTACAATTGGTACTTAGTGCCCGATTCTACACATGGATATCCTTCAACGACCATTGTTCAAGTTGGTGACAAAGCAACAAAAGTTAATGGAACTCTTTTAGCAAGAGTTGCGAGCTCATTTGTATTGCACTCTGCGCCAGGTGAGCTCAAGCACATTCAAGATAAATGAGAGACGGCATAGGAATGGGTGCGAAAATTTCAGATTGAAGCTCTGATTTTAGATATTGCAGCCTCAATAGATTGCATCAATGAAAAGATCAGCTTTCAACTAACACAACTGATTAATGAACTTGGATGCTTCAAACATAACCCTTTCTGTTCTTACTTCCATGGCGAAGCTGAAGATTTTATAACATTAATGACCACACTTCAAATACAATGCAAAGTAAGAAGTAGTAAGTTCAAAAAGTGGGAACAGTTTTTTCAAGACTTGTGAATCATTCTAAAGAATAAATAAAGCGCTTCATTGCAAATTACAGAAATTTGTTTTTAGTTTTAAAGTCTTATGAGTAACTTGGCAATATAATAACCATATTCGGATTCAGCGCAACCAAAAACTTACGAAAAATGATTATTAAAATCCAAAATACTTTTGAATAATAGAATGCTCATAAAAAATGAAGTTTATGGCCATCCCAAGAAAATTGTACTTTTTACGAAGACTGTTAGTTTTTCGGACTTTGCTTTCTGGTCTATTTTCTGTAAAGGTCATTTTTGGCAATTTTTTTAAAAATACCAACATTCAAATATATATACACAGTAAAATCAATTGATTAAGTCACATAAGTTTTAGAATAGCAATGCTTTCATAGTATCAAAGGAGTTTATTTTAAAACTTTAATACCTACTCTCAATGCAATTATGTCAATGCATTTTTTTTTGAAAAAGGTTCTATAAATTGCAAAAAAAATTAAATAATGAAAGTGAATAAATGAAAAAAAAAAGTCACTGGATTATATTTAATTTTATGAATAGAAATTAAGTAGGAAACATTTTAACGAAATTAAAAAACAGAAGAAATGAACAAAAAGGAAAATCTTTTTAATTGCATTTTCTGCTCGGAATAAACTAATTAATTTGTTATTGCTTCATGCCGACTTCATTTCTTGATTATTTTTCTGCCTTTTTCACAACTTTGCAAGAAGGTTTTTCTTTTAACTACCATTTTGCTGTCTGATATTTATGTCCTTCGGTATGGTCAGAATGAGAGGCAACTGGATTCTTTTTAATAAGTTAAATAAACGTTAATTTCTAGAGTGAAAATGTACCATATATTTAATTCCTTTTCTACTAACTAATGTGCTGAATTCTAATGAGGCTTTCATTTCAATATTTCATTATAAGTAGAGGACCATCATAATTTCTGAGGATTATGCTAATGGTATCATAGATTTTATATGGCTTACGCATATTGTACGAGTACTTTTTATGAAGCCATGCTTGGGCATAGTGACATGTTAGTGCTTTGTTCAAGGTACATGAATTTTCAGTATATAGAAATTTTTATAACTTATATTAGAGTGTCCCAAACATTTTTGTAATTTTTTTTAGTCTTTTTAAATAACTAAAATTCGTCGTCAGTTTCATATTGTAGTTAAAATAAGACTGAAGCATTTTAATAATTTATAAAAATATTTTTTTATTTAACTTCTCGAAAGATCTATCCTCAGTCTGGGACCGCGGTTTTAAAAAAAAAAAAAAAAATTCACATTACTTCCTGTCCATAAAAGTATGTATTTCAAAAGTTTTAGTTACAAAAGTTACAATGTACTTTAACACTAAATTATAGTACTTATTTAAAAGAAAATTTTATTGAATATAATTATTACAAATTTCTGAATTCTCAAAGACCATTGTGAAAAAACAAGCTTGTATGCAATGATGGGTACCAACATGCACGCAAAAATCCGTATTTATGTAGTGGTACAACAACCACATGTAGTTCTACTTCGGATGAAATAGAACTGAATTGTTGTTGTGCGCTCACATTTGTATACATATACACAAATGCTCTCTCGTTACTCTCAAATGCGCTCTCGTTAGCACTTACAGAAGGACTTGTGCCCATCATTGCTTATATCCGGTGCTGCCCAGGGAACAAGCAGGCGCTCAGAGAGCGTACAAACGAAGAACAAAAAGGCTCCTAAATATCGTTAAAGAGCATAAAAAAGCGTTCACGAATACAGAATCATCAACACATGCTTATCGTTGCTTGTGGTAGTGGCCACCACTGCTTATATCCCATCTCGTCTGGGTTTCGAAATAAGATACCTCAAAGGATTCAAAGAGATGGTGAACAATTTCATCGCTTAAGTGCGCAAAAGCTAATTGCTTGCAGCAATTTTCAATAAATTTTTTACTGGACTTGATGCTTCAAACTTAATAGCTAAGAAAGCAAATAGCTGAGGTAGCTAAAGTCTATTATTATCGCATTTTTTTTAACACATTTTTTGAGGGACTCTGTTTTTCCGAGAACTAAATCAAAGAATAGTGCACGGATTAGACTTGTGTGTCTATTCTAGAATATGTCTCGTACTTTACATCAGTTACTAATGAAAGAGTTTAGACTACATTAGACAGTGATCATCATATTTTGGACACTTAAGGGCTTCCGGGAGTTTTTCGAAAAATAAAAAGACACTTTTTTAAAATTTCTTTTTGAAGCTGCATTTTATCTTAGAATAAAATTTTTAAAGTATTTAAAGATTAAAGTATAACTATTTAAGATTTATCCCTGAAATTTTGGTCTAAAAATATTCGTCAATAACTTAGAAAAGTGCAATACCGTGAACGACCTTAAAATTTGCGATGAGCAAGATATCTGGAGACTGGTTCATCCGAAAACAAAAGAAAATTTTTTTTTCGGTTTAGTAAACAGGTCTTGGGCGTTTGGGTATCATTCAATATCAAAAAGGTTGTTGTATGAATAACTATTTTTTATATTTTGCACCGATCAAAGGATATTGATATTTTACAGTAAACTCTCTTGAATTATTTAACGTTTCAAAAAACGAGCAAGGGTTGCCGAACGTTCCATTCAAACTACTTAGAACAAATCAGGGTTTTTTGAAGAAAGAAAGATACTGGAAAGGATGAATTTGCTTAATCGTTGTCAGAAGATTTCTAAGAATTATAATAAGATTGAGATAGGAAGGTTGAGGGTTAACAGTTTGACAGTTTTGGAAAAGACAACTAGATTTTTTCAGAGTTTTAATGAAACAGCGGATTTAAAAATTTTAAGAAAATTTTAATGCTCAGTGGATTTTTAACTAAACAGATTCTAGTTCCACAGATATTTAAAAAAGGTCTTCTTTATTTGCGAAAGAAACTTATAAATATTAGAGATTTTGACTTTCACGCATGAGCCACCCTGACTTGCTTGTGAGTACATTGCGTTTTTTAATGTAATAGACGTAATTAAATTAAAATGAAAGAATTTTGTGAATTAATTAATGTAATTTGCATTTGCATAAATTTATTTATTTTTTAAGCATTTTTTCTTGTGAGAATAATGGACATAGTCCTTATGCGTTCACATAATATACCTTTTCATGATGACAAGTGTAGGCGAGTTTTGGCAGTGCCTCTTACGATTATTTCAAGACGGATTGCCATTTTAGGATGGGTGCGTGAGTAAGGCTAATTAAATAAGGTGGCATTTAACATAAGTAATAGCATGAAAATTAAAAAGCTAAGTATTTTTTTGACAAGAAATACCAGTAGGTGTAATTTAATATTTTTTTTTTTCAAACAAAATATTTTTCACTAAAAGCAAATATTTTCATAGCGCCGTCTGCGAAAACTTGCTTCAACTCAAAAGTTTTGCTCAGCTCAAGAAAATAGCCCCTCAGATACAGCGACTCCATATTGAAAATAAACAACAAAATTCCATCATGGCGCATCTGAACGACAGCTTATATGCTCACTCCATTGAAAGCCAACAGCAAAATCCATATTTGTCCCCATAAATTTGTATTCGCAACATGACTGTTTGGTCAGCACAACCCCTAATCCCCAACAAGAAGCAGCAGAGCAGCAAGCAACAGAAGACAGCGCACCAAAAAGAGTGGAGCGCAAAAGGATGCGCGTGTACTATGCTGTGGTGTGGTGCAGGGTCGTCAGACATTCGTTGTTGGACAAGCGAACGACAGCCACATCCATGATGTTTACGCAGCATCTATCCACCTTTGTCATAGCACACACTTGCAGCGGGCAGAATGACACATGGGGGGGGTTTCATTTGATTTTAATTTAACGACAATGTTGGCTTATTAAAAATTCACTCGTTGTTGTTGTAATTTCATTTTTATCGGTTTTAATAAATCCTTAATTTGTTCCGAAACAAGATTAAATAATTCCACGATTAAATTAACTTGAAACGCGCGCACAACTTTGTGATTTTTCTGCTTTTCTTTTTTAACGTATTTTTAATTTGCTCCGAGGCAAAACAAACGCTAGCGATTGGTAGTGGCGCTTTTGGGCTCACGTTCTATCAATCAATCACAGCAGGATAAAAATTATAATGTGAGTAAATCACCATCACCGTTATTGCGTCCGGTCGCTAAGCTTAAGCGACACAATAAAAATCAATTGTCGTCACTTGCTGCGACATCCACTAAATCCACCGCCCAGCCCAGCCTAACCCAAACCAGATCAGCAGGGCTTTTTCGCCTGTGGGTGGGGGTGTACGTAGCAAAAGGAAAAATTCTACCAAGACCTCTCCGACTTTTGTGATATTCACTTTTTTTACGAGTAACAACTCGGCATCCTAGGGTGAACCGCTGCCGGTGATGACACGGCATCTGCAATGATGTGACTCTGCAAAATGCGTATGTAGTACGTACCATGTCGGCGAGTCCAAATGCCCACCTGCTGCGAGAAGTTAATTCGCAGTAGATGCACAAAAAATAATTACGACTATTGGAAAATATTAAATCCCAACGTAAACATTGAAAGTGGGTTACATTTTTATAAGGCGTTGTTGTCATCAAATTGATAAAGGGAAAGAAATTTGGTCATAAAGGTGGTAGGCGAATATAATTAGTAGGTTTTATTTTCTTTACTTTACTGACATATGTATGTACATGTGTATGGAAGAAAGTACTTATAAGCCGTAATCTTAAGCATAGCTGGAGTGAATTGGCGGAAAAGCAACTTTTTAAAAATGTTTTCAGTTGCTTCATCACAACTTGTTCAACATTTTTCGACGATTTTAACATATTTTTTTAACTTTTGTAACATTTCTCAATTCTTTTTTGAGAATTTTTCGACTATTTCAAATTATTTCGACAATTCAACAATTTAATATCATTTTCAACGTTTTTAAATACAACCAACATGTTACAATTTTTTCAACACATCTCAACTTTTTCGATTTGTTTTGACTTATTCAACCTTTCCCAATACATTTCTACTTATTCAATATTTTCGGATATATTCAACATTGTTCGACTTTTTCAACATTTTTTGGCTATTTAAATATTTATCAACTTATTTTCGATTCTTTCCACATTTTATTCTCTTTTCGAATGAACCAATTTTTTAACTATTCAACATTTCTTTTCTTTGCTTTCGACAAATCCAACATATATTGACTATTTCAACATACATATCTAGAATTTTTCGATTATTTTTTTCCGAAGTTTTTTTTTATTTCATAACTTCATTCATGATATATTTTTACTTTGAGACACAAATGTAATTTTTGGAAGATTTGACAGCAAAAATTTTTTTTCAAAAATTTTTGCATTAAATAGTAAGGGTGTGTTCACTGCCACGCGTTTTTTGTAGCGCTACGCGACAGCTTCAGAAGCGACCACCGAAAACATTTGTATCCAATTAATAGGAATCGAGATAATAGCGAAAAACTTTTTTTGTTACCTTTGACCTTGAAAATCAGTATGTCACAGAAATACTAGAACATTTCCGGATGGAAACATTTTTTTTTCAGTCTCAAAACAGTCTCAACCGGGGCCGTCCCAAATTATCTTAATATACATTTTTCACCTTTCCTCATCGATTGGTGCAAACATTTTTCTTCGGAAACGGGTTCAGAACTGTCTTTCCCAAGGTCCGAGACCATCCCAAATTGTATAAAGAAATAATTTTCGATCTTTCCTCATCGATTGGATCGATTGGTACTGAAAAATTTTTAATTCTGGTTTTTTAATTGACAAAAAATGGTCTCTCCGTTGGTCCTGGGCAGTCCTTTTCTCATCGGAATAGTGGCACCAACAATGCTTTCCTCTTAATATTTTAATTTCGTCGCTCCCCGTTACTCTAAAAGTTCATACAGCTCGTGGTTCATTCGAATGCGTTAGTCGTCGCCAACTCGAACAGGACCAAAGATTTTGCGGAGAACTTTCCTCTCGAACACCCCAAGAGCAGCTGCGTCTGTTGTCGAAACCACCCATGCCTCAGCGCCATAAAGAAGCACAGGTAGAATGAGCGTCTTGTAGAGTGTTAGCTTTGTCGATCGAGAGAGAGCTCTGCAACGTAATTGCTTACTGAGACCGTAGTAGCACCTATTAGCAATTATTATTCTCCGCTTAATCTCCAGACTGACATCATTGTTGCTGGTTACGGCAGTGCCAAGGTAAATGAATTCCTTGACAACTTCAAATTTACAGTTGGCCGCTGTAACATGAGAGTCTAGATCCCGTGCTCTCTTGTTGTTGTTAGTAGACATCATGTATTTCGTCTTGCCCTCGTTTACCGTCAAACCCACTTTGGCTGATTCCTTTTCAATAGCAGTGAAAGCAGCAGTAACATCTCTCTTACTCCGACCGATAATATCAATATCATCAGCGTACGCAAGGAGCTGAACACCTTTGAAGAAAATGGTGCCATTATGATGCACACCGGCTTTTCGTACGATCCCTTCCATAATGAAATTGAAGAGATCGCACGAGAGCGGGTCGCCTTGTCTGAAACCTCGCTCGGTATTAAAAGTTCCGGAGAGGTCATTCCCTACCTTGACGGAGCTCAACGTCATACTGCAGAGCCTTATCAACTTTGCAGGTATACCGAACTCAGACATTGTTGCGTATAGGCAATCTCGCACTGGGCTATCGAACGCAGCTTTATAATCGACGAAGAGATGGTGAGTATCGATTTGATATTCATGGGTTTTCTCCAAGATTTGGCATAGTGTAAAAATCTGGTCTATGGTGGACTTACCAGGTCTAAAGCCACACTGATAGGATCCGATCAGCGTTTCTGTATACGGCTTCAATCTTTCACACAATACGCTCGAGTGGATCTTATATGCGATGGAAATAAGACTGATACCCCTGTAGTTGGCGCAGATTGTCGGGTCTCCTTTCTTTATTACAGGACAAAGCAGAGCCATATCCTGGCAATAATTAGCATTCAAATGGTCTAACGTCACTGGCTTATTCGCTTATGCTATGAACTTTATGTATCTATGAAAATGAGAAATCAGTGGCGTCTAATGACGCGATCTTTTTTTCGAATTTTAAGTAAACTTTCACAATTCGCAAACATTGGTGTTGGATAAAATGGCAAACCTTTCTGAGTAAAAATGACACTAGCGCTGCCAGACTTGACGATGTTAATTGAATAGAAAGTGCTTTTCGTAAAATTATGATATAGTTTACAAACTTCACGCACAAATTCTCGGAAAACAGGTTGTATAACATGAAGTTCTATTCATAAACATGCATACGTTTATACATAAATACTTCAATATCGAATATATTACACACCTCACTACAAAAATATGTTTAAAAATAAATATCAAAAAAGCACTTAAATATCTGCTGAAAAATTAAAATCAAACAAAATCAGCAAAAACGACACAAATAAAAGGGATGCCATCAATTTCAACAGAGAATCTACTCCACATTATTTCTTTATTCATAAGACTTATCCTACAACAACAAAAGGACTGGTGGCGAGCGACTACCTTCATTGGACGTTTATAAATTTACAGTAATTTTTTAGCACTGTCTCCGCAACTTCCGTTTCGTCTTAACCCATTCATATGCTAGACTGCCCTATCTACTGATATGCAACCCCTTTCTCATCCCTTCTAGTCAGCGCTTTCCGTATGCCATTTCTTTTGACCCGCAAGTGTTTTTTAAAAAATGACTTTGTTCCTTTTGGAATTTTTTTTGTTTGTTTTTTGTTTTTTTCATACTTTATTTGATAAAAAGGATTTAAGCGCCAACGTTTGTCCATTCGTACGGTCAATTACTGTTGGGCATTGCCGCCGCCATCACCACCACCACCATCATCACCTTTGGCTGAAAACATTTTTCAATACAAAGCATAAAATAGCAGTCATATATTATGGCATGAAATACGTACTTACACTATGTACGAAGTATGACCTATCCACCCCCCCGCCCCCATCCATCAGCATGTTCCGACTGAACCTTCTGACATTTTACAATGTGAAAATCGAAGTTGGGTTTTGGTCGCCGTATGCGCCGACGATATCATTGTTCTGATTATGCGTTCAGCGTTTTTTCTTTTCTCTCGAATAATTTGAAAAATTTTTTGCTATTTTTATTTGATTCGATTTCATTTTCGCATTTCTACATTGGCAACTGTGTAAAAATGCTTTACGATTTTACCTTCAGAGTGACCATTTTTTGTAAAAATGCTAGGTCATCCTTTTAAAAAAAAAAAAGTTTTTACTACGTTGATTCGTGCTGGCTGGCTTAACGAGTTGGCTTTTTATGTTTGTTGGTATGCGTGCTGCTTTACTTGTACATCAATGTATTTATTGGTGTTTGAGTGTCAGAGTTGCCAACGAATTTTATTGTTTAATAAATTTGAAGCTTTGTGCCATTGCTTTCGAATCACCAAATTATTCACAAAGAACTTAAAAAATTGACAAAAAAACAAGCACTTGATGACGAATCTATGCAATGGTAAAACGATACTTGGAATATAGAGGCAACATGGGAACTTAAACCACTTTTTCCTTGACAGTTAGAATGAAAGGGCCGGTTATTGTCAGGAATATCAATTATTAATGCTAATTTCAGTAAGACAAATTTATCAACAACGAACGTGTAAGGCTTGCTATGCTTAAAGTTAAGGCATACAATTTTGCAACGATTCAGTGCTATGATAACATTAACTTATCAGGAGTGACAACGCGAGAAATCAGAATAGTCGCATTGATTATTATTATTCCCAAATAACGATAATATCATTTCACCAAATATACGCTTCATGATGGTACAAAATAGAGCAATATATTTACTGATGTATAACAAAAGCAGTGCGTTGATATAAGATTATACCAGCGATGGGCAAAATACAGAAAAATGAGTTAATTTCAGCTCTTTACAACAAATACGTCATTTTCTGCTGCGCACATTTTTATCGTTGTGTTTTTTTTTATTATACGCGCTATGCATAGGACTTGTATTATTGTTATTGTTGCATCATTCGGAAAAAAAAAACAACCGAAGCGAGCGAACATGGAAACAACAATGCGAACATTGAGGACAGCTGTTCTCGTTTCGTTTGATCAGTGCATTTTTATTTCTACACTCATGTCGTTCATGCTTGATTCTTGTAATTGGCTCTTGGTTTAAAGCAACCTTTTTTCTAGCTATCGAAATCGCATTTATCGCTATCCATTACTCTTGTTGTAAGAAACTCCTGCTTCCAAAATGTTGTACATCTATGGATTAAACTATCATCAGGTTATATGTAGATCATCTGTGCATGATAATATCACAATAAAGAATAGGCAATCGCGTCAAGTATAATGTTAAGCTAAATAATGAAAGACATTGATATACTAAAAGGACAGAATTCAAGACAAATGTTTCACATTCATCAATATTGGCAAAACCTGAATAAGTAATATTGTTACGAAATTCCTGTATCTTAGACGATAATTTCGATCTCCTATACTTTTCTTAGTTCGATCACTGGATTGTGTAGCAATCAACTAAAACACACAAGCTTATTTAATTATACAATGGTTTATTTAAATCACAAAAGTTAGTTTTTACACGTTACAATTGTTTATTTCATTAACATTCAAAGTCTAATATTAATCTGGCACTGTATAGACAATTTACTTTTAAAATCAACTGTATCACTTTATTGCTTAAATTCAACTGCTCTACTTTATTGCTTAAATTCAACTGTTCTGCTTTATTGCTTAAATTCAACTGTATCACTTTATTGCTTAAGAGCAACTGCTTCACTTTATTGCTTAAATTCAACTGTGTCTCGACAACTCAGATGACAACCTTTTATACTACAGTCATCACGTTCTCGAATAATCCAGTACCTTCTAAATGGCGTATCGGCGTGGAATTCACAATCACTTTCTCGAATAATTTAGTACCTTCTAGATGGCGTATCGGCGTGGAATTCACAGTCACTTTCTCGAATAATTCAGTACCTTCTAGATGGCGTTGTACGACGGCAAAAATTTCTCTCGGTTGCCGACTTTTATAGTGTACTGCAGCGTCTTTTCGGTTTATCATTTTTTAGTACGAAAACTGCACTTTGCCGCTAGATGGTGTAAAAGTAATTATGCAGCCAGTGATGCAAGCTAGTATCGTTTAGTTTTCTTTCGTTGGTTTTTATTTCGAGAATTTTCTGGCATAAACCAAATTTCGCTACAATATAATGCACTTAGAAATTGGGGGAAAACGTATCATACATTTTAATGCCAGAAAGATTTAAGGACATCATTTCTCAGAAAACGGACATAAAGAACGAAATCAATGCTGCACAAAACTAGAGCAGTAAACAGTACAAGAAATAAAATTTAAATTTTCATGAAATCATTCAAAAAGCATAAAATAGATTACATGGATAGTCGGGCTGCATCTTGCAAAGATGCTGCAGGAAAACTAAACACATATGCACATATATGTACATATGACCGCAACTCAAGCAAAAATATTGCCCTAGTCAAGTATGAGTAATGGAGATGTTCCTTCGAAAAAGCATTCAAATTGTAAAAGAAAAAGTAATGATGATAAAATAAGGAATTGTACTTCTAATTGTTTTCTGGCAGCAACCCAGTTGTCTAGAGTTGGGTTTTGCACTGTGCTTAGGTGTCAGAACCTTCCGATGTTTGCCTTCATCATTGCTTTTTCTGTTGGTAATGAAAATAGTTTATAGAAGAGGAACATAAAATATTTTGAGGCGTATCAAACTGCTTGACTTCGTTTACCAAGTCTTTGGCATTCCTATGAAACCATTTGACTTTAGGTGAATGAACTCAATGAAGACAGAGCTGATGTTAGTACACTTTACATTTTTTAAAGAATCTATGACAGAAATCATCGATAACATTCAAGATATCGTAATGACTTACCGGCTAATAAAAGTGTCTGAAATATCGTATGCACCTCAAAGCAAGAATAAGTTTATATTCTGCATAAAGACTCAACAAATTTAAGCTGGTATGTTGTTCACTTTAAGAAAAAATCCATTGAAACTCGAACATCACAAAAATGTCTGGAATGTTTTCTAATATACACCAACACATTTTAAGAATCATGAGAATGGTGTCGAATATTCCACAATGGGAATATTATCAGAAAATCTTTTGATCGGTTTTATGAAAGATTGGCAACCCTGAAAAATAAATGCACATGTATACGTACGATATCACATATGCACGTTTGTTGATGTATTTTTATTTGTGAAACCCCATAAAATACAATTTATTAGAATTTCTTTCGTTTTTGTCATTTTATGGTGCGCAAAAAATTGCAAAATATTCTATTGAGGAGGGAGGATTTAAGTGATTTTATGTTCCACAACTACAGCTGCCTTTGACCCCACTGTTATGTCCAGCTTCGTGTTGCATTATTTACTTGGAAGTTTTATATTTTTTCATACAAAAAAATTTTTCACATGCCATTTGGTGCATATAAAGTTTTTCCAATGAGTCAGTCCAATAAGTCCCAAATGGGACATTGGGCGTGTCATTTATGCGGATTTTTTTAATCAATTTTAAATATTTCCAGCTAGAGATTTCTAGCTTTTTTGTTAACAGCTTTTCATGCAAACTCTACGTGTCCTGCTATAAATATGATCAATGACAACTGAAAGTCCTCAACAACCAGTATCTGCAGATCTTCATATCAAATTCCTGCCCTTTTGATATTGCATATAGTATATATACTCAAAAGTATATTTCAAAAGCATCAGCTAGCAAAAAACTTCAACTGCTTGGCATTATTGGTATATTGTATTAACTTTTTGATAGTATGATCCACAGGTCTGTTTATCAAAAAACGAAGATGGATGAATTTGATACTCGAATTCACTTATAGTTTGTGCATTTGAAAATAGGCGAATTCGGTGCAAAGTCACACCTATCAATCACACAAAGCTTAAAACATCTCGAAACTTTTCCGATTTATTTGGAGTTACCTCCGAACTGCTGGTACAACTTTCCAAAACTTTATACAGAAAACCAGAGTGAATTTTCAAACTAACGGCTATAAATATCTTGATTTTTTGAAGAGGCGTGACAACTCTCATGCAGCCGAAATTGCTTAAACGCTATACCGGTTATGCTATTCAAGTAAATACGATCAATGTTCACTCAAGTAAGTCATAAGATGATTTAATAAAATACTGAGAAAAAAGTGTGAAAATTTGAATAAGAGGGAGTGGCATTTCCTAACCAAACAAAAACTTTAAAACGCTATACTGAAAGATTTTATACTACCAAACTTCATATATGTAGTAGGAATAAATCGGACAAGTAATAGAAAGAAGGCGGCAGGATTCGGATAAGTGGGTGTGCCACCGCCTATATCAGTAAAAAACTTGGAGATGCTTTATGATAAGAAAACTGCTTAAGCAAATTATACTAAGCTTGTCAAACAATTGGATGTTGATGATATCATAAAAGCAGGTGTGGCACCTCCCATACAATCAAAAATTTGAAATGCTATATGAAGAAAATTATTCCCGGAAACTTTACGTTTGATGGCAAATCATATCTTGTCGAAAGTGTTCAGTTGGGTCGGATCTTCTGCTAATGTTGGGGTGTCCTCCATCAGAATATGGCTAAAGATCAGCACAAAATGATTCTAGGACATGGCTGATTATTTTAAATCCAAACATAGTAGTAGCCTATTTGTATCCTTCATAAGATCTTTGAGATTGAGGTTTTCGTCGTTTTGTGATTTTGTATATGCGATGCAGACGCCGCGGTTCAAGATTTCTTATGCGGTTTCTTTCCTCGAGTATAACACTTTGTTTGGTATATTGAGGTCAGCTATTTTTGCATAGCAATATTAAAATAAATATATATCCCAAAGTTCACAATTTACGTTTAAAAATTTGTGTTTCTGCTCTATTCCATTGTCTCCGCATAAAAGATTTTTCCGAAAAGCCTACAAAATGCAGTTTTTTTGCCGCCAAGTTTTTATTTTTTTACTGCCCAAATTGTTTTTTATTTATCTTAAAAGTAAAATTATGAAAAACAAAACTTATTTTCTTCAGTGTCGAGCTTTAGTGCTTCACTTTTTTTTTTACTTTATATTTAAAAATAAATTTATTTACAAAAATAGCATATCCTTCAAAACCTCATTTAAGCAATAGCAGCATAGGTTACATAAACTTGACATAAATCGTATTGGGGTATGGTAAAAGAGATTAGTCACAGTAGCATAGGATTTATTGAGAAAGAAACGTTTGTTTTAATTTTGTGACCTTTTTACAATTTACAAGTTTTTTCATCAACATATAGCAATGCATTACACAGACATAAGCACACATATACACATGCACCATAGCACTCACATACGTAAACATATTTATTTTTCTTTCAACAATTTATTTGAGCTCTCAAAATTAAATTAAATCCAACAGTAAAATTATTACATTCCATGTTTATCCTTGCACGAGTGTAATAACATTTTGGGGTTTATCATAACTAATCTCCCACCACTTATGGAGGGATGTTGCAAAAATTCAAATACATAGGCCCCCCTGCCGCATTTCAGCCTAAAAGCATGTCATATAAATTTCATACCAACGTGTAATTACATTTTCAACTAAAGCTTTCAGTTTTGCCTACGCACACATATTTAATTGTTGATGTACATAATTCTAGTAGCTGTGTGTGCGTGTGTGTGGTGCTTTTGCAAAAACCCAGTGAGAAAATTTACACTGCTGCATTCATTCAATTTTTTACTCATTGAAAGATTAATATAATTTTTTCCACAAAATTTTGAAACATTTTTCTGCTATTTTAGTTTTGAAGTAAGTCGTAAGTCAAAAGGAATGCTCTAATCCACGGAAAATATCGAATCTTTCATAGATGCTTCAAAACTTTGGTCCATGGAAAGTTTATTAATAACTTCGCTCAGTTATGTAGACATCACTAAGAGTAAAGTTGTGAAACATTATAGTATGTCGATAGAGCCTTACACCATTTCGAATATATTTCGATGAAGCATAAAATTGTCGATCAAAGCCCATAATAGGATTTCATACGATACGGTATAAGTTTCAAACAATTCAAATTCCTACAATACCAATCTAATAGTACACTTTAGTGCCGCCAGGTTCCGGATTCACCTTGAAACTTTTTGCCGTGCGCTAAATAAAATGGATTTTTTTTTTCGGAATCAGAGATCTGGGCTAACACTGAAATATTCAGGGTCACGTGGAATTCATAATCTGGTTTGGATACCATAACAGAGGCGTCAATTGGGTTGGCCCCCCAAAGGCACTGATATTATTATTAATTACATCGATTCAATTCAAAATATCATCGATTCGATATGTTATTTAAGATCTCGCCCCTCCCAAGCTTTTGGTGAAATAACGATCTCGCCCCCCCCCCCCCCCTTCAAGTTAAATCAAAAAAGCTCAGATCTTTTAGAATAATTGAGATAATGTATATGTCAAGTAAGTTTCTTTTTTAAAATTCGAATCCATGATATTCATCTACAAAACAGTATTTTATGGAAGTCTTTTGTAAAGATAGTGTTATTTTCTGATAAAGAACTATTTTGTGGTGTGGGATGTAAGATATTTTTTTTCAATCAATCGATCTAAGAAGATCAAAAATAATTTTTAGACATCCATAAATGCATCCTCGAGCTCAGTTTCCGAATTTTTTTTATAAAAATTGACGAGAAAAAATTTTAGATCGATCTTAAACGTTATCACAGTTATCCATTTTGTAAAAACCAAACATTACCAAAAACGAGTTCTTTGTGGTCGTGAAGACATCCCTGATGTTATCAAAAGTAATTTTTTACTTTTCTTCATCGATTTCTGCAAAGAAAATTTAATTTTTAAGGCAGGCAATTAGGGTGCAACATGGTCTATGGTGATGTACAAAAAAAGCTATCAACCTATCTTCATTGAACGGTGAGGGGTTTTTCGATAAGTCAATACGGCTATTGAATAGGTCAGTTGCTTTCGAGCTATTGGATGTCTGGATAAGTTATAGGGCTTTAGAGCTCTGTAGAAATTATTTTGTAATGCCGTTTCATTTTGGTTTCGTTCTTATAGAAGATAAGTCAGTTTGGTTGGCGTTATGTCGATAGAAGAGGAGCGGCCGTATTGCTTCACTCAGAAAAAAATGTCTAACCTGCGTCAGGTAACACATTAACCTGATAAATTTTTCTATGGAATTATGTTTAGTTAAAAAAAAAAAACATTTTTTTCTTGCATCCAGTGGGTTTCGAACCTAGGCATTCTGTGTTATTGCATGCGCAGTACTACTAAGCTTTTAGTTTCAATCAATAAAATAATAAGAGTAGTTCAGTTGGTCAAGATGTGCGCGTCTCTCAATGACATAACGGGAGATCTAGGTTCGAATCTCGTTGGTGACAAAAAAGAAATTTGAATTTTCTTTGAAGCTTTTAAAATGCCAACATAAATAAATGAAGTTCCAAAATAGCAAAGTAATACGGGAAATATGATAAAAACACAAAAAAAAAATTCGGTTTCGTTTTTTGAGAAAATTTTGTAGTTAACCTGATTTCCAGGTTAGTTAGACTTAACAAAATGAGCCACCCGGTTAGAAAATTCTATCCTGAGGTTTGGTTAAAATTTGGTTACATTTACCAAATTTATTTTCTGAGTGTTTGCCATCGAAAATCCAGCTCCTCTGAGTCCTTTGCTAACTTTTTTTAATTTTCAATATCAGTACGCCAAAGTTAATTTTTGATTTACAACATCAATAAATTTTTCAATAATTTTTTTTTGTCGAAAATTTTTTCTAATTTTTTCGTTTCATATCAATTACATATTTTGATTTTTGAAAACAATAATTATTTGCGATCCAACGCGAAATATCCAACGATTACTTCTTGAAAGAACTCTAAAGCTTCCTCTGTGAATTTACTTTTATCAGATTCAGTAAAGAAAGCAGTAACTAAGCAAAAGTAAAAGAAAAAATCAAACATTTGTTCGATTACATAATTCAATTGCCAAAGTGCACTTTATGCCACCAATTAATTAATTTAATGTCTCATATTCCACCGGCAAAATGGATTCATTTGCCCTTTTAACATTTATGGATCATAAATCAAATATGTTTGGCGTACCGCCCACTTTTACAGTCAACAACAAAAAGGATGCAATTGGCGAACAAACCCTTTACCATTATAAACCAACGCGCGGTGGAACAAACATAATGAACTCAAAGGAAGAAATCAAAACAGATGGGTATCATGTCAGCTATCGCAACTAATGATGTGCCAACAAATTTAACGCAATGTGCGCAGATCCATGAAGTGCAACCAGTTAAAAAATCACTTCCTTAAGGAGCAGCAAGTGCAACAAATACAACGTGTTTATCATAATCCAACAATAAAAGATATCAAAAAATGATAAACAGCAAAATTCACTTAACAATATGCACAGTGGGATAAAATAACGAAATGTTAAAGTAAAAAGAAGTCACTTCCCTTGAACGAAAATATTTTGCTTTCGGGCGATTTTTTCACCAAAAATATTCATTCAAAAAGTAATTTTTATGGTTTCGTTATTATGGTTTGAGGAATGGGGAAATGATTGTAAGTTCCTTTATTTTTTTCTATTTTTATTTGACATTTTGTTTTCGAAATTAATTGCTAGCGTCAAATGTGATCAGAACGGACAGATAACAAAAAAGGGAAATTATTCTTCCAATCTCTTCGAATTAATCGCCCTCTAAAATTCTGCAGCTGTAGGCCCGTGCCTCTTCACCTCTACCCTAAATTCAATCCTGAATGAAAGCAACTGAAATTAGCGAGAGAAAAATAAATTTTCCTCTGTAACTCTAAAATTTTAGAGCAATAATCTTATCTTCTTGCCCCACAGTACAATGACACTTACAATTCAGATTCAGTAAAGTGACACTGAAAATCATATGTCATCATTATTAACACCGAAATGACTTCATTCATTTTCCAGTACAATGGACACATATGTCAATGCTTTTGCACAAAGTAGTAGAGTAACCGGATAATTTCTAAATAATTTCATAATCATAATTGCAATGCAGCAATAACAACAGCAACAATAATAACAACAACAACAATAATAACATAAGCGCTAAAAGAGGGTAACTTCCTATTACAAAACTACCCTCGCACGCAAGTGTTAAGATTGATTTTTTTTTTGGCAAAGAGTCAACCTGTTTCGTTTGTTTAAAATTTCACACTTTTCATTGTTAACCCTCATGCTACTCCCTTTACCCCATTCCAGCTTTGTTGCATGTTATTAAAATAATGAAATTTTAAAATCCTCAAAAGGACACAAACTCTTCGACGACGATGAAGACTCGACGACGACTCATAAAACAAAGCAATTGGAAAATTATACACTTGTACCAACTGTTCGCCTAATAACACAACAACAAAGGGGCGTTACGACCCTTTTATTTTGCTTTTGATTTTGCATATTGCACATTGGAAGGATAAAAAATTTAAATTATTATGATGCCTTTTTTGCCACATCTTGAAGCCACAATTTGAAAAATGACATCTGGGTGCGCTCACTCACATTTATTAAGTTAAAGTGAGAATTATTCAATTTTTGAAAATTCGGCCTAGGGTTTGTCATACATTTTTTTGCTTTTTATGCGCTTAAATTTGAAAATTTTGAATTAACGCCCCCTGAAAAGCTTGAAATTGAAATATACATATGATTAGGGTGACTCAAGGAATTAAGTTTTGATTTATAGAAACAAGTTTGCTATGGCTGAAGGTAATATTGTATACGGCATGGAAAATTATTGATACCATAAAGGCAGTAGAGACAATAGAGTCATTAAAAACGGTAGTGACAACTACGATAGTTAAGAAATAAAATTAAGACAATAACATTACGTGAGAATATGTAGACAATAATAATAATTAATAAACATATTAAATAGTATAAGTAATAAATAAAAATATAATAATGACAATATAATCAATGATGACAATAAGGACAATAAACACAAAAAAATCATTAGTTATATTATAGATAGTCAAGAAAATTCATACAGTAAAGTGAAGATACCTAATAATGACTATTAAGACAATAAGAACAATGTAGACAGCAAACATTAATAAGACAATAAAATGATAAAAAAAAATAAAGCGAGAAAAAGGGGAAATAAAGACAATTGAAAATCATCAGGACAATCCAAAAATAAAGGAAAGCCATGGTGCTAACAAAGACTGTGGAAGCAATATAATGGGGATAATGACAAATTATACACTTAATTAAATAAAGCTTATAAGGACATTAAACATTATTATATTTTTGTTGTTCTTTATTGTCATAGATGCTCATAAAAAATATGTATTAACTCAATTTGTAAGAATTTACATGAATATCGATCCTTGCTAACTCAAACTTATGAGATGATCATCAATGCTTTAAATTTTAAACTCATAACATCGACTGTTTGCATCATCGATCGTTGATCGTGTTCTACTGAAAATGAGCCGTTCCTTTAAATTCAAACTGAACTACCCCTAGAAACTTCAGAAAGCAAAATCCCAGACCCAGACAGAAATAACGCAGAGATATGCGGTATAGCACAGTTACCATCTAACCCAAGGGAGACATCACAAAATCGCTTGTATTCCAAGGTTATATGCACGGAGGATGCCTAGGTTCAATAAAATGCTTTTTTCGTTACATACATTCTCTTGGAATTGAGAAAAGAAAAGCTCTTCTGTCATTTCATTGTCTCTTTGTGGTTAAACTGCATTAGCAGATTCTCGAACCAAACATTCTAGTGTACAATGATGGTTAAAGAGAGAAACTCGAGTATACGCTTGTGCTCAGAAAAGAGAAACGTCAAACCTGTAAAAAGTTAAATGCTATTAGCCTGAGCTTTTGCTTAAACCTTTTAAAATTTCCTTCTTATTTGAGCAGAAACGTTAATTGATGATTTCTTTGGTTAGGTTAGGTTATGTTAGCGCGGGAGATGACAATTGTCATCATAACTTAGTCCACATTCGGCTCATATTCGAAATGTTTGTAAGAGAGTCGAAAAATTGGCATTGACACCTGAAAGCTCTTTGACCTCAGGATCTTTACAACTTCTACAAATATCTCCTACGTCAGAAAGGCATAGTCTTGAGGCATGCTTTCCTATAAAATAGTGTCTAATAAGATCAACAAAGATTCTCAAGGTTTGCTTGCCCAATGAGATCACTCTTTGCCCAATCTCATCTTGACTCAATTTCTTTCTTTGGATAACATTGCTATGAATCTAGTCGCTTTCGGCGCTGTCGAATGGATTCTTAGTAGTTAGCATTGAAAACAACATCAGGATAAGTTCGCTGTAAAAGATTAGAGAAACTATAGTTGCATATGCATATATGGGCCTACCGTCTTCTTGCACCAAAATATTTGATAAAAATTATCTCAAGTTGGTCATTTAAATTCGTTAATATTGTTTGAAAAGAATTTAAGAGAATGAACCAGATTACTCAATTATTAAGCTGATCAAGTGCAGAAGAAAAAATTTCCAAAAAAATAATTTTAGCACCACCTCAAACGCTTGACATTATTTCTAAAAGGTTCCCAAATGCATACTTTTAACGCTCTTATGTTTTCTAAGCTGTTTTCGCTTAACACCCCACGACACACCTCATCCCAATCCGGGCAACAACAGCTTTCAGCTTAAGGCTTACGGCTCACGGCTCACAACTCAATTTTAATAAATTCGTCGCAAAATTGAATTTTCATATTCCGCATGTTAGACCTCATCGCATCACATCACATTGCCACGACGCAGGATACAATTTTACTTTATCCCTTCGCTCTCTGGGGATCGGGTAGTCACTTAAAAAGTGATTCATGTCATTCACGCATATTCGCACTCACCCTGTTTGTTTTTGTTTCTATCGCATTTTCTTGTTTTCATAACATCGCGTATATGAAACCATAATCGTCAAAGGATGTTCTTGCATTTTGTATTCGTACGAACGGAAGGATACTTTTTGCTCGTTTTCGTTCGTTATATTTTTGTTTATTTTCCTTTGAATGTGAAAAGGCACAAAAAAGGGGATGTTCTTAGAAAAGGATGCCCCACGGGCATCAATTGTACTTTTGTCCCTTTTGCATTTATGATGCGAATACATGAGTGTACGAGCACGAGTACGAGTATTTTTATTGTACAAATAGTAGAAAAATATTTTCTAACAACATTTAACATTTATTTGTTCATTTTGTGATATTCATATGTTTTTAAGGTCCTTTGGTCAACAATGGACGCATGCTTTGGGCACTGCTACTGTTTGAGGGTCAGTGCATCGTGTGGTTGGGGACAAATGTTTTCATCAAAATAATTTCACAAATAACAAGGTAGCAATTTGAAATTTTGACATTTGTCCTTTCAACGTAGAAGAATCGTAGTGGTACGTATACTCGTTAAAGTTGCAGTTTAGTAGAATTTCAGAATTAATGTACAAAACGAGCAGGAGTTTTTTTATATAAATATACATAGAGTATGTACAGTAATCCCTGGTTAATTGAGCCTATTTTAATCTGGTTACCCATATAACTGAGCAGAACACGAAGAAAACGAAAAACTCCGAAAGACGAAATTTTCATTGGAAAATGGTAAGCCTTTTGTGAGAACTTATCCAGTATATCCTGGGTAATTTAACAGCCATAAAACGCTAGAATATATCATTTCAGCATAGTACGTCACCGATACGAATATTAGCACCGAGCTTGTCGTCTCGTTCTCGTACGAGAAATTTTGGATCTGTATCGTCTCGACTCACCGAGTTTTCTCGGTTATTTTTGTTTACAATTATACACTTAGAGCCTCTTTATGTACCACGATTCGTCTCGTTTCGTCGCTAATAATCAAGCCTGAAAATATGCTATGTTTTAAATGACAACAAAAATATCTAGCCTTTGGTTAATGCATGATTAACTACAAATATAAAAATTGTTCTGCCATATTTTTAGGCTTGCAAATTAGGGACGAAACAAGACAAATCGTGATACTTAAAGAGGCCCATATTACTAGCTGGACCAGGTCCTTTACCCGACATTCCTACTTCAACAAACGCATCTACATTTTACACAGTTTTTACTGCATATAATGGTGTCGATATGTTACCGGCCAAACTAATTTTTCCTAGGCCAAACTATTTAGTTGATTTGCATGCCTGAAAGTATGCAATTTAATTTTAATGCACTGTGGATAGCGAAGCCGATGTTGAATATGTTATGGACTAAACCACGTTCGAAAGCCGCCGTTGAGCCAGTGTCGGACATATTGGAAGATGTAAGTCCTGAGCCACAGCCGAAGACCACCCACTTACCTTTGCTTACCACTTGATAAGCGGAAAATGAAATGAGTCTTATTTTCATTAAGATTTGACTGCATATCTTTAGGCTTAGCGGTAACTAGTTTGGCATAAAACTAGTTTGGCCGGTAACAGAATTTCAGAATTCTGTGTAAGACCAATAATAGCAATGCAAGTTTTTTCGTTGTATGGGAGGAGCCACACCTCATTTTGCGAGTAGCTCAGCACTAACAATGTACGTCCACATATCAAGTTTCATAGGCGTATCTGCCAAAGATGCCAAAATACAGCGTTTTTAGTATTTTTGTAGTATGGAAGATGCCCCGATTTAACCATGCTCGTATGTCTGTCCATCTGATTGTGTGTCTTTCTATCTATGCAAATCACATTACGGGTAACCCGAGTAAAATTAGTGAACGAAACACAAGCTACACCTTGATAAAGGCTTCCTGGAATTGAAAATAGGTGAAATCGGATTATGGTCACGCTATATGGAGAGAGTTATTTAATATAATGTAACCGAATTTCACACAAATATCAGGAATAACATGAACAAGTTTTGAACGAAAAGATGGGGAATTTCAACAAGACGGCGTGTCACCACCCATACAAGCGAAAACTTCAGAATGTGTTAATGAGAGAATTATTTAAGGTAATAAAACCAAACTTCACACAAACAATAGCTTCCATGCCAGCAAAAAATTCCAAACATTGTATTAAGGAGTTATGAAACCAAATCGCATAGCAATATAAGAAATAACTTGATCTAGCCTCAACCAAGAAGTGAACTGAGCGCCCCGGGCAAAGAGGTAATTTGCCGCCCCCCACCAACACAAATATTTATTCGTTTTCTTTTTTAATTACGTTAGTTGACAGCAAAGATTCACATCCAAGATATAGCTACAACAAGAAGACGTCTTCTCTTACAAAACTTAGATTTGGGGAGATAATGAAGGTGTTACTTTAATTTTTGAAATCAAACGATTTCTCGATCTCCTCGCAAGGAATCAACGATACGAAAAGCAGCGACCTTTATTCAAACGTTAAATAATTAGTTTTGCATTATTTTATCGATTAAATTATATTTTCGAAAATCTTTTAATATCAACAGTTTTTTCTCTAAATTGAGCTCATAAGATGTTAAGTACTTTTACATTTAATTAAAGCTCAGCTTTTTGTTTTGCTTAGCTTAAGCAAATTGCACGCAAATATTTATGCCACAACAACCCTAATATGTGAATCCATCTAATAGAACAGCCAGTTACCCATAAAGTCTGCCATCCTCCCACACTGAGCGTATTAAATTTCAAACATTCCTTAATAAAACGCTCGTTATGTGGTGCGTACGTCCTGCTGAGTGCTTTATTGTGAAATTATAATCTTTCAATTTGATAATTTTACAATTTTACCCTTTTGCCAAAGACAAATTATGCACACACACAAACAAATGCACGACAGGGCCGGACTAAGGGTTCACGGAAATAAACAGCTAAAACAGCTGTAAAAGCGCTTTAGTTGCGCATTGAAAGCTGTCTCTGCAGTAAAATGCTACATGGGCAGCCAAAGAGGTCTGAGCATATTTCAAGAGGCGTCACTTTTTGTTTTGCTTATTTCAAAGTCTAAGTCCAGTAAATGATTTTAAGCTAGGCTTATCAGCCCTACCTCTAGTTTTGTCAGTGTGATATAAAATTATTATATTGTTTACATATAGAGGTTAATTTCTTCTGCACGGAAAATATCTTTCCAAGAAGGCGGTTAAATTTATTTTGGCCTACACTTCAAAACGAAGTGTAAATTCACCCCTGACGCCTGCAATGAAATTTTCATTTATGATTTTTCACTAAAAGGGGGTGGTGTCTAAACAAAAAGCCTACAGTTATTATTATGGTACAGGGTGTTATAAGAACCACTACGGAAGCGGATATATGCGCGAAAGGTTAATGTATAATACTTACACCTCAAATCGACCCCATTTCAGAGTAGTAGCTGTGACAACAAACATTTTAAGTTACTCGAGGAGTGACTGGGGGGGAAGGTGAATGCAGCTATGAAGTCGCAAATTTTCGTTGGAGCGGGTAATAAATGATTATGTGAGCATTTTATGAAATTTCAGAATTGATGGATTTGCATTGACAAATTGAGATGAATGAATGAGATATCGTACGGTTGGTGTTGTTGTTCCTGCCTTCATTCATTTATTGTATTGGTGTCAGAAATTTTAACAAAGTTAAATTTTTGTCAAGCTCTTCTGTCTGTCTGTCTGTCTGTTTGACTGGGGTTGAAAGCCAGGTGCTTTATGTTACTGGTATCGATACATTTCGAAGGGTGGTTGGTTGGGTGTTGGAAAGCAACCAACGCTTATCAGACAGTCATACAGTCTGGCTGTCATGTTGTCGTCGATGATGCCGATTCTGATGATGCTGATGATGATGATGGCTTTTGAAGAAATTAAAAGATTTTTTAATTAAATATTTACATTAATTTATTTTCAGCATAACGGCGCTATAGTTAATGCGATTTTTCTTTTTTCACAGTGCTAAGGGTGTTTCCAAGTATTTTTCTGTAAATTCGATTAAGCAATTCATATGTTTACTTAATTGTGATGATGAAAGGAAAAATGGAGCTTTTGAGAAAAATTGTACAGGAAGTGTAAAGCATAATCAATATGAAGTACTTTAAGTGAAATTAAATTTTAAATTACTTTGGTGTAATGAAACATTTGAAGTGTCGCAGGAACGAACTTTTATATCTTTGACTTGCAATTCTTGACTCCAATATCGTTTTAAGATATTTACTATGAAGTAGCAGCAAAATCAGTTTTTTGATGTTACCCAGATAATTTGATCGTATTCAGATGAGACCGAAATGCAGACAGTGCAGTTTTGCATAAAAAAGTATCAAATATTTTCTGGTGAAAGGTTGAAAAATCATTCATGATTTGAAGAAAAAATTTTTATTTTGTTTGAAAATTGTCGATAAATCAACTAGATAAACTCGAAAAGCATTTATAAGTAAATAATCGAACAATTCTACAAAAAATTATTGGAAAAACCGATGTATCGCCGGTATATCATCATCCATTCAATCAAAAAAAATAAAAAATATCCACAAAATTTGGAAAGTATCGAAGAGGAGTGAAAAAGTCGAATAGCATCGGAATATATTGAAATACATGATACAGGTTGAATATTAACGAAAAACATGGAAAAGTCGATAACAACGTAAAACGTCCAAAAGGGGCATACTTTCATTCAATGAGCGGCCAACAACCGGCAAGCGTTTTAGCGAATTGTATGCGGCTTTTCCTCTGCTGAAATGTCACCAATAGGTTCTTGCGTGAAACTCGACCATGTAGTCCAGTCCAAACCTATTGACAAGCGACAGTTCGTTTGGATATTTGTGCATTGTATTGATTAATTATTTCGCGTTGGATGTCTGCAGCAGTCTTACGAGGATCCAATTTTGTCTTGCGCACAATCTGGCGATCCTTGTACTCAGCAGTCTTATTAGGTCTCTTTTTGCGAGGATCATTTTTTGTTCTGTCATACTTATCGAAATGATCAAGTGCGCTGAATACCATATTTTTGGAGCAATTAAACTGTTTTGCCATCGCCTGATATCTCATGGCCGGCCGTCTTTCGAAGCTCAACAATTGACTAACGCATGGTATGGCCGATGTAAAACTTTTGGCCACTACCCATGATTAAGGATATACTTATAAGCAAATTCGGTCAAAAAGTGTTCCTGCAAGCAATGACAATATCATTATATTATTTTTGGAATCTTTTATCAAGTTTTTGTCTTATTTTTTGCATATACCTTTTTTTGTTTCTAATTAGTTGACTCAGTCAAATCTGAGGTTGGAGCAGAAAATCTCTCATAAAACTTTTTTATGCTATGAACTTGATTTGAATTATGTTCTTTTTTTTAAGGTTATATGTCTCATATTTATATTATGTATAAATTTTCTGATACACATAGAAAAATAAATGAGTAAAACTACCAATAACACAACGAATGATTTCGTTTCCAATTAGATGTCAATAGCTGTATGTATGAAAGCATCGAATACTATTGAAAAACGTGGAAAAACTAGTTAAAAAAGCTCGAATAATATCAAAAGAAATCGAAAAATATCGAGAAGAGTACAACCACCGACAAATTTAATATTATTGTATGATTCTCGGCTGTCCTTAGAAATTTTGTTTATTAGGATGAGGTCCCATTTTGCATGAACAAACGGTCATATTTTTAGTACAAAACTGAAGAAAATTGTTTCGTTCCATAGACAAAATCAAAAAGAAAGTCTTGGTATTTTTCATTCTTAAAGACTCTCCATAAAAAAACATCGATCAGAACTTATATGAGAGCATGTCTAGTTTTTGAATGAAGGGTAATAAAGAATTCAAAAAGAAAAAAACTGGAAAAGAGTCTCCTTAAAGATTTTTAAGATTTCGTTCAATCCAGTACGCTGCATCTCAGCACAAAGAACAAATTCGAAGAAGCAGTGACCTTCAACATAATTTTTTTCCAAAAGACTGTCTAAATAATTTAAGGGCAGTTGTAGCCAAACAATTTCGAAATGAATTTCATATTTTGACAAAAGCATTTAAAGATTTTCAGTATATCAAATATACAAAAATAGTTTTAATAAAAAAGAAGTCATAAGCCTACTTATATTACAGAGTTCAAGGCAAAAGACAGAGTTCAAAATTTAGAGTACAGCCAGCACGAGCCACGGCTTATGAGATATTGAACCAAGACATTTGATTTGAAAACAAATAAATTACGGAATAGATCCATCGGAAATTGGTAATGAATCGAATGAAGGTTTATTTTTTTTTTTGCATTGAAATTTTTTAATGGTTCTGCATTCCTTAGCCATTCTCGGTGAAATTTAAGTGGCGATGATACATACGGATTTTTTTCTTGCAAATAGTGTTTTCGAACTTATTAGTGCTTAATTAATTTAAAACTTGAAATGAAAAAAGATATTCTTGCGAGATATTCAGCAAAAAAATCTCAAATTCAACCAAAACTTCCGTCGAAAGTTAAGCCATTAAATGACATAATCAAATAAAACCAAACGTTAAGAGTTAAACACAAGAACAACTAACAAAATGTGCCATTAAAAAGCTTTTTAAACCACTTTTCTTTACACTACTACTCGCATTTGTAAAATGCTCATGAATATTAATGAATTATAATTCTGTAATTTTGTATTTTATCGTTTTTGTTTTGTTTTATTTTAATTTTTTTTTTATATTTTTTATTTCATAATAATTTTCCTTCATTCCATTTTAATGAGCTAACAAAAATATAAAATACAAAAAAAAAAATGATTTACTGACTGTGATAAGGAAAATCGTCGTAACACACGCGCTCCATAACCGCTGTATACAACATGTGCTGAAACTTCTTGGAATTGGACATTGAAGTCGAAGACGACGCGTCGACACCAGCAACTTTGTCACATATCGAACGACGTGTGTTCAGGTTAATGTTTTAGGCCATAAATTGGAACAGTTGTGATATGAACACAAAAGCAAAATAAAAACGTAAAATTAATAATTTTATTGTTTTCTTCGAAAAAATTAAAAATAAATTTGGGGTTTTCTTCTTCAGCCCACTACATATGGTTACTTATGTATGACTTATTAGATACTGCCGAGGAAAGAAAGGTTTATTTATGCTTTATCACATGTTGTGCTTGAATAAATTAAAAGCATAGTGACATTTTATCAATTACTTAGAATTGAATGACATATTATGGGAAAGTTTGAAATATTTTTTTGAATTAAGTTGTGAGCCTTAGGAAATGCCACAAATGATGAGTTTAGAACTGAAAGCATGCCGCCCCCTTAAAACTCTTTCTTTTGGTGTGTGAAAAATGTTTACAAAAATATTGAAGGCGTGCCTGATTGCAGCTGAAGTTTGAAAATAAAAAATCTAATATTTGTATTATGTACAAATTTATATCGATGTTTCACTGAAATTTTTACTCAGCACTTAATTCCGTGAAGTCTTTCGTCATTTTAGTGATATTTTTATGGAAGTCAGGGTACTTCAACAAACGTAGTTCTATGAGAGCTGTGCATGTCTGGAGACTAACTCCTTTCATTTCTACTAAGCAATATTTTAGAGAGATCAAATATCGAAAAGGCCCCAGTGAACTTCAATGAGGCACTGTTCCTTCTTCTTATTCAGTCACCTTGAAATTTTGTACAAAAAAATTTGTTACCACCAAATTGTCCTCACATATGTAACTAGACACCATTCAATCGCACATATTACATACTTTCCCAATAGTATTGGGAATGTATAGAGGTATTTGCATTTTTGGTAAGGACATGTAAAAGAGTTGATAGCGAATGAACTCACATGTAGTCAACTGTAGCGCTCAAATACCTTCATGATGATCGAACTGGCCAACCCGAACCCACGTCCCTATTTTTCTTACTAGTTTGGCACTCTATGTTGAGACTTTGCAAATTTAATTATCGTACTGCACTAAAGCCACACTAGTTATGAGCGAACTATTTCCAGGCTCGAATACTCGCAAATCATTAATATACTATGTAACATGAAAAAAGCGAACGCCCTTTGAAATAATAAATCTTCCGAAAATCTACGAACACTCTACTCAGTCGAAACCAGTCAATAACTTGGAAATCTGCGAAAAAATAACTATAATGCCAATCTCATTGGTATCCAGGAAATACGCTGGACATGATCTGGTTTGGGAAAAAGAAATAGTTCCGGTGTTTTATATAGCTACCTTGAACGACTGCATAGGTTTGGAAGTAAATTCAAAATTTTGCCTCGAATACGATCTAGAGTAATGTATAACTATTCAGCTAATTCAGCCTTGTTAATATTCGCAAAAGAGCAAAACTTTACATTAGCGTAACATATGCATACGCCTCTGTCGAAGAAAAACAAGGCTACATAAATGTACAGTTTTTTGACCTAGCTGTCCCGAGTGGGATGTAAAAATTCTGCTCGAAAATTTCAAGCAAAAAACATTTATAGAAACACCTACTGTAGATTAGTAAGAAAGCATAGTTTCGCAATGCCAAATCAGAAAGCGGCTCTTGATTAATCGACTCTGAAGCAAATGTTATAATAAGTACCAATTTTTCTCATAATAATATTCACAGGAAACTCGGTTATCCTAAATGAACAAACTATAAACCAAACCCAGAGCTCAAAATAATACATTGGAAAATTAAGAATATCGAAAGTAACTAGGGAACATTGAGCATGCATGGTTGAATGACTCGCAAATATGCTTGCAGACTCCAATGCATGGGTGTATTGACACTACCACATTGGACTAAGGATAGTCTAAGTCAGTGGTGGGCACGTAGTGTCCCTATCCGCCCTCATTGCCCTAACCGTTAGTCAACGCACAAGCAAGCGAAAAAAAATTCGCAGAATTTCAACGTTATCGAGGCATAGCGTTGACTTGAGTTCAAATGAAAACAATACCAACACACAAAGGCACCGCATTGTGTCTTGAAGAATGTAACAATTGTTTTTGTTTGTAGTGCAATTTGGTTTTTTTTATGCTGTTGGCGAATTTGGAAATGACAGCAAAAAAACTTTAAAATTTCGTCCTTTTGTTCGATTTCCATGCCCACCACTGGTCTAAATATATGATAAATGGATCACTGCAAAGTATATAGAAGCTGTTCAGGAATAGTGCAGAACCATAAGGAAGAAAACAAAATCCTGCGTAGAAAGAAAATGTGTTATGGGAAGCTCGAAATATTTGAAAAGTCCAATAAATTTACAGCTGGACGCAAGAAGTCAGACGGGAGCCTTTTAACCCGAATCAACCTGGCGTTGCCATATGGCAACACAAAGTCGTCACTTTCAAACGATCACAAAATGGAAACAAATTCAAGAACAGATATTTTCCAGTTAATTTTGAACTCGCAATGGTTCGTCTCTTAGAAAAAAATCATTACGAGGTCAGTGAGTAATTGTTTGTTGAAGCTGGAGTGTCACAAAGTGAGAAAAGTAAAAATTTACTCAGGTTGATTCGGTTTAAGATAACTCAGGAAATCTGGCAACGAAACATCTACGATAGATGTACTTAAGCCACTTTGGTCCAAATAAGCTGACAGATTAGATAGTTCTAGCGATAGAGCAGCTGAATGCGACAGATTATAATAGGGACTTTTCATGACAGAGGAAGATAAAAGCATTTCTGACAGAGGCAACTTTTTTTCTTGACAGAATTATCGGACCATATCCATATTAAGTCCAGCGTACTAGATGCTGTCCAACAAGCTGTGTGAACGTTTTTTTCCACCTAACTGAGCTGATTATTTCAATGTGGCACTGTATCACTGAGGTAAATTCTATAAAAAATTAGCAATCGCTACAACCATCTTTATATCAAATCCAAAGCCGCAGGGTCATGACAGCGTTTGGATCCTGATATGCTTAGAAGAGTTTTGCAGTATGGTAATGTCTCATCACGACTTTTCTAAAACTGAATAGGCTTTCATCAAGGCGATACTTTGTCATGTTGTTTTTCTAATATCATGCTGGAGCAAGTAGTACTACAATCTTTTGAGAAGAGAATCTTACGCTGTATTTTTGGTCCTTTGTGCAAGAATAATGTGTGAAGAAGAATATTTCAACGAGAAATCTCTGAGTTGAAGAGTGATATGGATGTACTACAAAAGGTATTAATTCATAGCACTGACTCGTACATATCAAACGCATGAAGACAAACGTACCGGCTATCCGGAGTTTCTTAATTCACAGCCAACAGGTATAAGAAAAGAAAGCATGCCGAAATACATTTCAGATACTAAATCACTCGGGCTTCAAAATTGAAAAGAAGTAGCTCGCGATTGAGGAAAATGGAAATCTTCTTTAGTCGAAGTCCTCAACTTCGAGCTAAAATCTCTTTTCGTTTTTAGTTGATTTTGCGGATACTTCTCGTTATAGCAAAAAGTGTTTGCGCTACACTTAACAGCTGGCTCAAAAGGGAACTCACATTGAATATACAATCCATTTCAACCTTGAATATCATATAGTCAAGGCGCAAATCAATCACATTCGAAACATGTTAACTTGACACTAATTTACAACACACAATATACAAATGCAATAATTGTGAATAGAAAAGTTGCGCTATTGAGAACACTGTGCTGAAATGATGCCCCACCATAAGTTTGATCTACTGATAGATCAATGGTGCTGATGATGTTTTTTTTTTTTTTTTTTTTTAATTTCATATAAAGCAACTAATAACCGACGTCTTTTTATGGTAAAGCGATTTTTTTTTGTTGTCTCTGCTAAAACTCCCTTGAGATTATTTCGCAGAATGAACATTTATGGAAAAATCATATATTGACATAAGAGATCAGGCAACGGCAACAATTGCTGCCACAAAGTGCTGCAGCAGTGGCAGCAACAATAAACGACATAAAGCAAAAGTTGCGAAATTATTTTATTGCAAACGCGCGCAAATAATTTCATATCATATCTGGAAATAAAATTTAACTGAAATCACGACTGTTGTTGTTTTAATGTGTTGCACTGCGATCGATCAGTCGATCAACCGTACGACTGACTGTTCGTCCGATCGATATTTTACAGAATGAAATATTTTATTAACCAATTTATGGCACGCTCCAAGCGCAGCGTTATTGTTGTTATTGTTGTTGTAAGCGCAAGTCAAGAATTTGGACCAAATGACATGACCATAAAAGCCGGTAGCATTGCACAGAACAAACAAGATGATGACAACAAACGAGCAAACAGAGACAGATAAGTGAACACTTAGCTATAACCAGGGATGACACATTGTTAGAAGATGAATGAAAATAAATGTCGGATGGACGTGAACGCAAAATTTAATCGAAATTGAAACTGAAAAGTTCACGAACTTCAAGAAAACTAACTAAAAGAGCTTTCTGAAACCAACGGGGAAAATCAATATTGTAGAATGGACCTCAGAAGAAATCGAATACCTTTAGTGGATGCACCTTAGTGGATTTGCGATCTGCATGGATTAAAAAAAAGGAATCAAGGAGATTAATCACCCAATGCTTAGGAGAGGTATAAATCCACCAAGATCATTTAAAAAGGCACGAAGTATAAGCAATAGGAACAAATAGATATAATTTATGTCAAAGTTAAAGAATGAAAAAACGTATTGATAAGGGACAGCCATGTCAAGTTGGATCCCATTACAGACAGTTCAGAAAAGTGCACTTTCTGTAGCAAAGCAAATCTTAGTGTTCTCCTTGCTGCCTATTTTCCCAAATGTAACATGGGGCAATGATACGAACAGTGCGCATGTGAGATTTGTTTTTGGGGTCAGTTCACTTGGTCCATATGAAATCTTTCCTATATTTTTATACAGACGTGATGAAGAGCTATAAGATTAATTTTATGGAAGATAGGTCTTGAAAGCTTATCTTGATTATAAGTACATTCCCAATCTTAGCGGAGATTGAAAGTGGTCTTTATATCCAAACCGAGAGAGAGATTCACTACTGCGATGAAAAAAATGTTCGCTCTATCAGTCTTACATTCATAAATCTCTTGAGTTCTTTATCTTCTCACGGAGCATAGGGTCTTCATAAAACTCATCCAACGCACACGATCAGTAGCGAGTGCCTCCAATTTTCTTAAGTATTTCTCTGATTGCCGCATTTCCTGTCTTTGCATTCGTTTCCATGATGATTTAGGACGGCGTGTTTTCTACTACTCTACGGACTTCACTCCATTTCTTGCAAACAGACTTCAGTTGGTGATTTCTACAACGCGTGTCTAATCCGCCATTCGACTTAAATGAAATTTGGATTTTGACAGCATCTGGTGAGCAATTCGACACTGGAGATAGTCTTGGGCCACCAAATATTCAGCATTCGCCAAAGAAAGTTGTTGCAGAAATCACAAAATGTAACCCTAAAAACTGAAATTCCTAGAAATATCAGGCTTTCCGCGATTTTTCCTAACGAAAAACATACATAGTTCAGTTCAAGTCCAGAAGTCTTTATGGCAGCCCTGTTAGCAATATCAACTACAAAACGTTAAGTAAAGAAACCAAGTGGAGTAAAAATAAAAAATCAAAATGAGAAAAAAAAATACCAATGACCAATAAGTACGCGTACGTGCGCTGCTGTGCGCGCTATTGTGCGTGCGCATGCGCACAGTCAGTCGACCAGCCAGCCAGCCAGTCAGTCAAACAGTTGGTGTTGCACGTTGTTTGGCATGGCGCATGACAGTCAAACATAAGCAACATAAATGGTAGAAAACATTTTGTTAGCGTTATGTTTACCCGCTGTGACGCAGGCGCACTGACAGTTCGCCGTTGTTGTTGTTAAACATTGGACATCGTTTGGAATCCAGAGCAAAAGTTTGTCATAATTTCGACGCTTTATTTGGATGCGGCAATTTATGTTTCGGCAAAGATTTGGCTATTGAAATTACAAAATATAATTGTGAAAAATTGACGCGAATTGAACATCACATGAAGATTTTGTTGGGCCACATTCAACGGAGATCATTAGCTTTGATTTTTAGTTAAAAAACAATGAATTTTTATCAATGAATCAAATATTAATGCATTTATTTTATTGCGAGTAGCGAAATATTTGAATTTTCATATGTAAAAATAACTTTTATAAAACTTTTTCTATGACGAAGGATACATTTTATTGCCGTTGGCTTAGTCCCCTTATGACTCAATTAAGATTGAACGACTTTTTAAGTTGTCTTCTGTCAGACGCTGTTAATTTTAGCAAATCTTTTAATGATCGAAACAACGTTGTTCCCAACAATATGATTAAGCCATAAAATTAAAAGTATACGAGTAATAAAATGGGAGGGAAAAAAAACTCTATTCTCGAAGTCAAACCTGTGGAACCCACGGAATCGTTTGGAACAATTAAATAAATACATAAAAAATGCTAACTGACTCAAATGGTGTTGGTGCAATCAATTGCAGCCACAAACGGTCCTCATCCAGCATGCTACACCTACTTACATATAGCAACGCTGTATTGGATGGATGACTTTTGTTAAGCTCACATGTAAGTAACCCACATAATTTGAGTACAGTGTACGAAATTTGTATATTGTCATTGAGATGTGTCGTGAAAAGGAAATCATGTGAACTTTTCAGGATTCATGCTTGAAACTAGAAAAATATTAAAATTCATAGAATTTTGAAAAAAATAAAAACAAAGGACTTTCAAGAACAAGTATATATAAAAACATTTTATAAATTTGAAGAGATGGCAATCGTTGCTTTGTATTTATCATTTCAAATCGTAGGGATCCCAATATACATAACTATACATACTCTTAAAGTCCCTTAAAAACAAACTGAATTCCTTCGGCACTGTTTCATTAAAGAATGACAATCGCTTGAGTAAGCATTTCAGAAGAAATATATCAAGAACTGGTCGAGTTGCAAAAGAGCTTTTATCAACTGTGAGGGTAATGTCGAAGCTCAGAAAGACATCGGAAATTATCGAATAGAAGAAACATTTTCGAAAAAATCCAAATAAATCATCAAAAACAGACCTGTGCGCAGAAAACATTCAATGGGGGGTTGGTTTGAACTCGGATATTTCATGTAAGTTTATGAAGTTCTTAAAAAAGAACAAGAAAACTTTGTGCGTAAAACTTCAATGGGGGATTTGAACCACCAAAACCCCTCCTGCATACGGGCCTAATCAAAAAATATGGAAAATGTCAAAAAACATCGAATAAGTCGATAAAAGTAAAGAGGCATCGAGGAATAGATATTGAATAATATCAAAAAAGTCGATGAGCCAGTGGACCTTTTAAGTGTCACTTTAGTCCAAAGATTTAATTCGACAATTCTTGTACTGTACGTAATAAAACTGATCAGCAGACAACCATATGGCCGTTTAAGGAGGCTGTAAAGTGGCATTCACTCAACAACTCAAAGAGTAAGATTCAAAAAAAATTTATCAAGTTCGATGAAACTACGCCGATTTCATGAAATCTCCATATACTACCTTGATCAAAAAGTTTTAGGACTTTATTTTTAAAATGAAAAATACAAGTTTATTCATCAAAATCGATATTGTCTCCTTCAAAGTACTCCCCATCGACTGCAATGCACTTACGCCAACGCTTGACCCAGTCCTCAAAAGCCTTTTTATACTCGACCGTCGGTATGGCCATCAGGGCCATCTTCGATTTTTCGATGACCTCTTCTCGGCTGCTGTAACGCGATCCGCGGAGCGGTTTCTTCAGGTGGCCGAACAGGAAAAAGTCGCAGGGAGCCAAATCAGGCGAATTCGGTGGATGTTGGACGGTATTCATGGAGTTTTTGGCCAAAAACTCACGAATAATGATCGCATTGTGCGACGGCGCGTTGTCGTGATGCAAAATCCACGAGTTGTTTGCCCACAAATCCGGTCTTTTTTGGCGAACTGCTTCACGCAAACGTCTCAAAACGCCCAAATAATATTCTTTGTTGACGGTCTGACCTTCTGGGAGGAATTCATGATGCACAACACCTCTGTAGTCCATGAAAACCGTGAGCATCGCCTTCTTTTTCGATTGAAAACGACGTGGTTTTTTCGGTCGCGGCTCATTGGGTGAACGCCATTCACTCGCTTGATGTCTGGATTGCGTGTCGTACTCGTAAACGTACTCCAACGTCTGCGCACCGTTAAATCCGTTTTTAACACAAAATTTAATGCAAACTCGTTGCTGCAAAGTTGATGACATTTTTTTTTTTGTAAAAAATCGAAACCACACACAAAAGTAGATGCACACAATACGGCGTCACTTCAAGAAATGTCAAGCTGTCAAGCTGAAAATTTGACATAACGTCCATGACACTTCTACCAACACAACAAAAAAAAGAGAATTGAAATCGGACGAACGAGAGCGCCACACGGTGACGAGTCCTAAAACTTTTTGATCAAGCTGGTATTAAGATTTCATAGTTTCATATAAATAATTAAAGTTTAGAACGAAAATAGTTATTTTAACCAAAAAATGCCAATTTGACCAAGATATGTGACTTGAAAATTTAGAATAATACAGCAATTTCTCGCCAGTATATTTGTGTTTTAGAAAATTGCGTTTTTGGTTGGAAATTTTGAAAACGATGAAAGCTGGGTCAAATCTTGCAAGACTAAGTTTTTGCACGCATAAGTGTTTTCATCTCCTCTAAAAACTTCTCTTTTATCTTCTCATGAACATAGGGTCTTCAGAAAACTCTTCTAATGTACACCTTTGAGTAGCGATTCTCTCCATAACTTTCTCGAAGCATGTATTTTCTGTTCTAGCGATTGTTTCAGCGATGATTAAGGGCGCCCGCCTTTTCTGCTATGCTGAAGATTCGACTCCAATGCTTGCCGGCAGACTTTAGTTGATAATATGGGCAACGTGTGACCAATCTAATGCTACTTTCGCCAGTTATCCACTTCTTCTCAGCAAGATTTGTAATTGTATACGTGTAAAAGGCATGAGCGATGTGCTCTAGAGCTCGTAAAAGGCTCCGAATGTTACGATTTTTAGTGTCTAGACTTCAGCTGACTTCTTTGGGAGGCCAACAATCCCCCCTTAGCCCTACCCAATTGACGCCACTGATTTTAATATACACTGTTTGAGCAACAGTTCTCTAAGTAAAATCGATCATATCAGTGGTAGTTCAAAGTAACTTTATAACAATTTCGTTCACTGTGCGCTACAATTGGCAATCAGTCAAGCATAAATGTTGGCAAATAAAAAATTCTATGCAACGAGTTTGCTAAATGCAAAAATTCAAATTTAAATTTACACTTTTCAGTGTTAAAATAAACATATTTTTTATTTTTATTTCACATTTGTTGCATTTGCAGTTTCTGATGATTTGACAAAATAATAAGCGAACGGCTTCAAAGCTTCACGCTTCGTTGATCGCGTGAATTTACTGACAATTTACATGACAAAACATTTGTTTAAATGATTTTCAGTTTTTAATTTATTTTTGCATTATTTTGTCGTCTGTATTGAAATATTGCAGAGCGGATGACTTTAAATTCATAATTCAAAGTACTTCCGGTGACAGATGTGTATAACTGGGTTTGTGAAGTAACTAAGCAAAAAAGTAATATGTAAATTAATAGAAATTGAAACTGAATTGTTAAGAAGAAAAATTGTCATATTGTATCATATGCATATAAATAATGCAACCAGCACAAAATTTGATATTAAACGATTTTTCATTACGGGGAGGTGGGGCATATTGACAAAAATAATTTAAAAAAAAGTATCTGAATGTATTCAGTGCTTATCTTACTAACTTATTTCAAACAAATTTCAACTCAAATTTATTTGGAAAAAATGTTATGAAGTGTTTTTTAAAAACAGAATTTCGTATCAAACTGCCCAACACACGGGGTACATTGATACACGCTTGTGGTACTTTAATTCATAGTTTAAAACACCCCTATATTAAACAAAGTCCCTTCCTTAACGTCTTTTGACATAGGTGGATCAGTATCAACTACGTTATTTTTAAATTGTACTTATAGACCGTATTTCTTATTGATACCTTGCATTCCAGTACATCAAAGATTGCAGATGCCATAGCGCTATGATCGATGTTACCTCTGTCAATTTCTCGTTGTTACGTTCGCACTATAATCCTTTCTGTTAAGAAACAAAACGAATAAGTCGCAATCTATTTACCAGACGGAACAAATTCATACATATCAATGTGCCGCGTAGATGCTTGTATCAATGGGCCCCAAGTGACTTATTTGTTTTAAATAATAATTTTACGTTTAAATGTTAAGTAATTATAAAAATTACAGCTACCTAAAAATTATCAAGGATATGTACAAACCGTATATCGTAATATGCAATTGTCAACACAAAACTTTCCAAAGAAATGAACACCCGAATAGGGCACAAAACAGGTTTGTACTTATCGTTCGCGAAGCGGTACCTGTACGCAGTTGAAATTCAAACATATGATGTGTTCTGTCGATGCCTTTTTTATATACGTTTAAATGATATCTGACCGCGTCAGGTTTTGATTTAACGGCCACCGTATATATGTGCCCCGTATATCAATGTACCCCTTCTCACCCTACAGAAAAAAAAAGAATAAAAAAGTACAAATGCGGTAACAAGAAATCAAAATGGATAAATAGTATAGATTAGAATGCAATTTCTTTTTTATTTAATCTATATTTACATAAAATTGCTTATACGGAAATGATTTGTAACGCTTTGGCGCAAAATATACTGATCTTATTTTGATAATTTCTATTTTAAAACAACATATTTATACTAACGAGGGTTATTGCATACTTCTTTTTATTTAAAGTTAAATATCCTTTTTTTAGGATAAAGTTTTTGCAAAACCTCACAAAATTTGTGTATTGATTTTTCGTTGTTTATGCATATGTTGCTTCTTAAATTCGTATTATTGTTGTTTTTGGTTTTTTTCTTCTTTTCTATACCGTTTGTATTTGGCCTTGAAGTTTAAAGCTCAAACTCTCTTCTAATTGTTTTTCTTTTATGGTACTTTTGAAGAGAGAAGATAGAATGAGATGTTAAGAGAGTAATTTTATTATGAAAAAACAGGGGAATCCCTAGTAATTACTATATCTGAATAAATAATCTCTCAAAATGGGGTCCATATGGTTTTAATTGACGCAGAGGCTTAAGCTTATTGCGATTTCATTGAAAGCTATGACTGACCTTACAGGTCTTATGCATAAACCTCAGAACCTAGAAATGAATGACACCTTTCTATAATGCATTCGTTCTAAGGACTTAAAGGCACAAAATATATATAGAACAGAAAGGATCACATAAAAAATACTTTTTGTTACTTTTAAAACTTAAGTTTTCCTGTGGAGGCTTCTTCGCCGTTACCCAAATTGCACCGCTGCATAGAATCCACTATTACCTCAAATTTCCTTTGAAGCGAATTCCTTTTCCAAACCAACCACGAATACCTCGACTAAGCCAACAAATTTCTAAAATCATTTTAATTATCGTTAAAACATGAGCAGCTAATAATGTGAAAACAATTTAAGCACAAATCATCCGAACGCAAAACAAACCGTAGCTACAAGGAACCTCAACGTAAGGGTGAATCTCTAACCAGAATGGAAAGAAGGAAGAACGAAAAAAAAACGAACTTAAATATGCTACACTACAAAAAAGACGGCAACAAAACATTAAGAAGAAGATGTAGAAGAAAAAAAAAAAACAGACACCCTTACCCAAATTAGCCTAAAGTAGCTCGGACGCAAAACACATTTCTTCAAGAGGGTGTCTGAAAGTCTCACCCAACGCGACCACGACGACGACGCATATACGGCAACACATACAGACGAGGCCAAAAAAAAAAAAATGTGCGTCTGAAATATTTCCAGCAAATTAAAGCTAATGAAAACACAACAACAACACAAGAAACGGTGGTTACACCAAATCGGGACAAAAGGCGTCTCAAGACGCGTAGATGACGTAGCGGCTGGGGTAAAGCGGCATGACACGCGAGAAGCGCCAAAGAAAAACTGACATTCATAATTCATTCTCGACGACGCTGGCGAATATCCATCCATGTTTTCAGAATGGATAGATGACTGGGATGAATGGATGAATACATTTATTCATTCATACATTTATAATCTGAAAGCATAAAAAGCAACAAAACGCACGACTAACTTTTCATATAGCGCGCAGGGGGGATGAAATGCATGGGGTGGTGTAGCAAAAGTTTCAACTGTTTTTACATACCAACAAATAACAACAACTACAACAACAAGAGTCACAGAAATTGAAACTTTTCGCTACAGTTTCGACAGTAGACGGCGCGGCCGTGCGGCGGTGTCGGCGTTTTTGATAATGATAACAAACACGAATAATTCCAAAGTCAAAACTTTTTGACATGACGCGCTGGGTGGCGCGCGTCGTCCTGTTAAATTTCTGTGGTATGAGTTGGGTTCGTCGTCGTCGTCGTAATTTATTTAAAAAGTGAATTCTTGCGCATCATCATTGGTTGATCGTTCGTGTTTTATACACGCGTTTATTTCTTTTTTTTCGTTTTCGTTTTTCCTTTAACTTTTTATAACTTGGCTTTATTTTTCATCCTGAGGGTTGGCGTTTAAATTGGGGAATTTATGCAGCAGGGAAATCGCTTGATAAATTAGGGTCGTAATCTTCATAAGCATTATTCATCGTCATTAGATTTTTCCTGTGAATGAAAAATTTTGTATTCCGGTCAAATTTTTAGGAAAATAATTCATGGAGTTTGATGTGTTGTATGTAGGTTTGTTTTTTTTTTATATTCAAATTTATACATAAATTGGAGCAGTGAAATTGAATGGTGCGTTTATAAATAAATTGAAATTTTTTGTGCACAAATTTATATGAAAACATTAAACAGTTTAATGAAAACAAGATTTCTTTTTGCTTAAGTCTGTGTAGGCTTAAAAATTGCTTGACGCGTTTTATTGGTAGCCAATTTATAAAAAATGGATCCGGGTGAGCGAGGCACTCTGGCGTGCTATTGCTTGGCTGAGCTCGCCGGAAAACGGTGCTTCGTTCCGCTCACAAACCGTTACAAAACTTAAAAAAAAAACGTGTCTATATTATTTTTGTTTCTTACGATTAATAAACGATTAAAAAAGGAAATATTTATGAAATAAAAGCTGATTTTCTTATCGAAAAGTTTCTTGGCTTACATACCAAAACTGTTCCATATGTTTGTTAAGCATTACATTCACTGAACAACAGGTTGGCACACTACATCAGGCTAAGTGGCCTCGCCAAAGAGAGGATTATACATAAAGTTCAATTGAAATTGTCTGCTAATATTAGGACAAGCTAAGGATTTAATCCATTTGTTTTGGGGAACCAAAACGACCATGAATAGAAGCTGAAATCTTAAAAGCATAAAGGGTGATTTTCCATCGTAGAGGAGATTTTTCTGTCGCAGTTGGGGTTTTACAGATTAAAAATAAATTTCGAGCGGTACCAACGAAAGTGTAATAATTTCCCAAATTGTGTTGAAAATCACTTTAATTAGTTTAAAATGGTCCATACTTATGCAACACAATAAAAAAGTCCCAATATGCAATAATATGTATTATGAAAAATAAATCCAAAAATACAACAACTTATTGATCTAAATAATTGAAATTTTCTGTAAATGTAAAACACAACATTTTTTGCTCATTTTATTTTCAAATTGGCCAATAAATCAAAAACGGGTTTTGTTTTTCCTATCGCATTGCGTATGCAGTCAGCGTATTCGATTTCAATACATCAACGCTATTTATGTACGTAAATATCGCGTATTTGTTTATTAATATGGAAATTTCAGATGCGAAATACGTGAATACCACACAGACGCCTTGTGGCCGCTGAAAATATTTCTTTATGGAAACATGATTTATGTGTCACTCAATCACAAGTGTGAGTTCGTTCGATATGGATGTAACCGCAACAAAGTAACTCATACGCACTGTATCGCAAGATACAGATTGCGTGCATACCGTGTGGTGTATGCGCGTTACAAGATAAATAGATACAATATTTTGATTTGTGTACAAATTTGGATGATTTACGATGTTCAAGTGAATTTTTGAAAAAATTAAATGATTTTTTTTTTTTGCACTGCGACTCTGTTGCAATTCCGATGGATGGTGGTCAGTTCAGTTTGTGCTACGATGATCACTGTTGACTTGCAATTAATTAATGAAATTTCTTACACCAAATTTGTTAGATTTTTGTCATTTTGCTCATTACTGTCAAACCTAATAAATGCGAGCGTAGATTTGTTGTATTGCCTCAATTTTATTGAAATCATTTATATTTATTTTTGATTTTTGATGCAACGCTAGTATTAGTAAGTTTTTTGTGATGGCAAGTTTTTGAAATTAAAAGGTGTGGATTATGTTAAAAGCTTAAGTATAAGAATTGAATTTAAAAAAAAAAATACCGATTCAGCTAGCATATTTCAGTCAGTATGAGCTTTCAGCCAATGTGTAATATTTCGGGTAGTGTAATTTCAGCATATATCCTCCAGAGAAATGGAAATCTTTTAAGAAATAGTATGTCAGTTTGGACCTTATCTTTGAGGAAAAACTTCCGAAAAATTTAATAGAAAAATCAACCAGAATATATTTATTCTCTGTTTTGTGCAGTTCTCGGGCTGTTCGAGTTATTGGGATTCTTCAAAATCGAACATGAAACGCTCTCTTCTGCACTTTTTCTTCTCACGGAACAATGGACCTCCAAAAAATCTTCAGACGTTTTTTAATTTCTTTTTACTTAAAAACAAATACTTTTCCTCAGGGTTCAATCTATCTGCGTATCAAGTTTCATAAAAATCGGTCTATAAGTTTAGCAGCAAAATCGTGTTTTTCTGTTAGGGGCGTGGTACCGCCCACTAAAACATAAATATCTTTTCTCATTCTAAATTACAACAAAATCAGTCTATTAGTTTAGCTATGAACACATATTTTCTGGTTTGGGGCGTGACAAAACCCATTAAAAAATAAAAGTCTTACACAGAGTTCAAACTATCTCTGTTAAAAAATTGACGATTCGTTATTTCTTCCAAAAATAAAAATCATAGAATCCTGTTGCCCAATCCCTAGATCTACCCTTCTTAAGGGTACAACCTATCTCCACAGAAAATTCCATCAACATTGGTCCATTAGTTTAGCAGTGTGAAAACGTATTTTCCTATTAGGGGCGTGATACTGCTCTTTAAAAAACAAATATCTTTCCTCAAGAATCCGTCTAGGTATGCCCACACCAAATTTTTTTCAAAATCGGTGTAGCCGTGACAGCGATTTTTCCCAATGGGGGCGATGCCACATCCACTTAAAGAACAAAAAGTTCTTGATTTTAGCTGTGGAATCATTTTTCACCTATTAAAAAAAAAGTTACATTAGGCATAACCTTCCGTTTCGGTTCAATCTACCTCCATTCTAAATTACAACAAAATCGGTCAATTAGTTTAGCTGTGAACACATATTTTCTGATAAGGGGCGTGGCACCACCCACTAAAACAAATATCTGTCCTCAGGGTTCAATCTATTGGCATATCGGATTTCATAAGAATTGGTCAATTAGTTTACCAGTGAAAACTTATTTTGGTGGGCGTGGTACCGCCCATTAAAAAATAAATATATTTCCTCAGAAATCCGTCTATGCCCATACAAAATTTCATCAAAATCGGTGTAGTAACATAAGCAAAAAGTTTTTGATTTTAGCTTTGGGATCGTATTTTTCTGTTAGAGGCGTGGCACCGCCTTTTTCACAACCTTTTGATCAAACAAAAACCAAGCGATTATGTTACAACAGTTAAAAAGGGATGGATCTTTTTTTATATATAGATTTTTTGTACCTGAATCTTCTTCACCTTAAAAAAAACTTACTTCATATCCGGAAGACTCCTTAGCTATGTGGAAAATGTGTACTTTATTGTGCATAGCGTTTCAACTATTGTAAGAATTATGTCCATCAACATGCAACATAAAACTCCGAAAATTTCAATAGCAACGTAAAACCCTTAACTAATTATTTTGATCATAAACCTGAATATTTGTTAAATTTGCATATTGCGCGCTACTCACATCTATCGCCTTGTTAACCCAGTAACATAACCTCTATCTCCGTTAAAACTGAATACAGCAATAAAAATGGAAATGTCTGACATGAAAAACAGACATCGTTCATGAGTGCATGAGTTATTGGAATAATAATTTTGTAATCGCTTTTGTTTTTCAATTTTAGAGCTCGGACCTTTGTGTGTCGTAGATTATTTTTGCATTGTTAATTGAATGGCAGTTTTGTGGAGGTGCGCGCTCAGTATCAATTGTTCGTGCAACCCAACTGAAGTTTTGTTAGACAACACAAAGTTCCCAAACGAACTACTGCTGCTTTATGACCCTGCCAGAGATCATAAGATTTATACGCACGTCAGTATTTATTTATTAATTGCTGATGATCGTAAATATCGAAATCTTTATGACGAATGTGATTTCCATATGACGATGATTCGCATATGCACAGTATGAGATTTTTAAAAGTAAAAACTTTTAAGATTCCTTATTTACACATATGCGTCGTTGTTATCGTCATCGGATAGAAAAACGTCAAAAGGAATTGAGCTCATAACTTGGTGAATATGTTGAAGTAAAAAGTAACGCCTAACTTCAGCTTCATCATTAAAATTCTAAAGGAAACACACAATTTAATCCATTGGAGCATCTTACTTTTTGCCTTTGGTCAAATCATTATTTTTTTCATAACCTTAATAATTCATTCTTAATGACCGACACAAGAAAATATTAAAAATCAATTAAGCCACAGCCCATACGAATGCATCTACAGCATCTACAAGGTACTCCATACATATGTATATGCATTTTGTCAACTTGATCATGATATCTGTATTGGATTTTAAAAATAACCTTGATGACAACCCTGTTCATTCGAAGCTATAAACTTGGTATCCAATACAATGAGGGTCATTTTGCCTGTTGTTGTTGTTTTGGTTTCATGTGCCATTTAAATGTTGAGGTCCAGTCAAGTTGGCATGTTGTATGCGCCAACACTCATAAAATTTCATTCATTTATAATTTAATAATGCAGTTAAGAGATTCCCTCAGATATATTTGCTTGTACTCTCATCGTTGTATGTCTTTTATTGATTTTGTTTTTTTTTTTTTTTTGCTATGTGATGATCGTTGACTTTATTTGTGACCGTGCTCTTTTATTAGGGATACATAATATTATTCGTTACAAACCCGAATCTGTAACAAGCGGGTACATGAAAAATCACCGAAAACCTTTATGTCAGTCATGGGAATGGAAGAAAATGGAACTGAAATATCAGGCTTTATGAAATTACATGAAAGAAAGGCCTGAGGAAATAACTCCATTACCAGCGAAAAGACAACAAATGGACTTAGTATAGGAAATAGAAAAATATCATAAATGATATGATGGATGATTTATGACCATTTGGTCTATTGTAAACACGGAGACAAAGTTTTGGAATGCAAAATTAGTGACATTGCGCTGAATTAAAACATAATAATAGAGTTAAGCTACTACAACTATTAGCCTTCTTAGCTATAACGCTTGAAGATTTAAGTCAAGTAAAAAGCTTATAAAAAAATAATGGAAATGAAAAAAAAAACAATCAATACGAAGGCAAGACTAATAAAATGAGAAGGAGAACAAAGCAGTGTAATAGGAACGCTCTTATGTTTTTATTTGGTACAACTAGCCATGTTATTTTCCATTACCTTTTTTTGCATAATATTATTGGGCGTCAAGGCCTGTCACGCACAGGTTTTTAAAAACAACGTTTGCCGCATCCTTTTCCGAAAAGGAGATAGAAAGCTAGGCATGTTTCGATGATGTACTTAGGAACTAAGCATTAATATATCATTGAATTTCAAAAAAATTTTATAAAAAATCGACTTTTACATATCGATACATACATAGTAGATATTAAAAAAATGATGGCGTATTTGAGCTGTACCAGATATAGAATATTATAGATCCGATTCGTCACTGAATTCCCATAACTTATTGAAAACTACAAAGGCAAGAAACGTTCAATCAAAACTGGAAAGCATATTTCGAACGGTACTATTGCTGTCTATTTTCAGGGCTCTGAACCTACAACTAAAAATTTTGATAGTCCAAATAATTCACAACTAACTGACAATCTCGACGACACAATTTATTTTCTACAATCATAATGTTCAATTCATTGATAATTTTGTCGGTATTTTAAAGGAAGGGCCAAACAGTCTATTATTAAAAAATTTGCAGGATGCAAAGTAAAAAACGGACTGTCTTTTAAAGTAAATGCAGATAGTCATCATAATCATGCTCCGGTTAAATGATTTGGTTATGCTCAGCCATAGTGATGATCCAGCAGCAGTCTAAAATTTTCTTTACATAAAAGCAAATGCTTGATAAAACCGACATCTCTTTCAGCCTCCTAAGAAAATCTGCGACAAGTCTATTATGGTTATACACACTTGTACCGCAACCGAATGAGTAAGTTTGACTCAGAATATTCCGGCACTATTCAGAAACTATAAAATTTGACTAATGGTGTCTGCCTAAAAGTTTCGTTGTGGTAGACATAAGGGCCATCCAAGTCCAAAGATATGTTCAGATGACTCTTTCCAAACAATATCATTATTATTATTATTATGTATTATCATTATTGTTCTGAATAGTTCCTATTTTCTCCAAGTGTTATTTTCTTATGAAATTTCTACTAAAACTTGATATCTCTGTTATAAAATTTTGTATTTCGTTTTTACTTCCTTTCACTTAGTTAAGTTTTGAATGTTTCTTTTTCTTATCAGTTTTTTTTTTTGGCTTTATTTCCATGTAGCTGAAAACCGTATAAAAAGTTATGAGGTAATACGCTCAAAAAAGTATATAAATAAAAATATAAAAGAGGAGTATAATTAGTTACCTGGATCCAAAACGATTATGAGCTTTACTGAAAATGGACACAGTTCATAAAAAAAGAAATTTAAAACCATCTATAATTTGAGATAGTACTGACTTAGTTTTTTAGAAGAAATTTTAACATGAAATAATAATATTGAGACCGTCACGGTCCACCATAATATTTCTGATATTTTTAACACAGCTTTAGTCTTCAATAAATTCAATCAATCACGCTCATACAGTTGACATACGCTTCCTCGCCACTAAGCCATCTCCAATCTTACCGGCGCACATTGGATCAAGGATAAAAAAAATTTAGAAACACGAACGCAAAAGATCAACTACCACGTCTACCTCCCATATAAGCGGATTTTTAAAAAGTTTTTAAAAATAATTCTACTAATTCTAAAAATAGTTCAACGAATTTTAGCACATACTTTACTTTCATCAAATGTAAGAAAATTTGCAAGGAGGGCGTGCCACGCCTATCTCTTATATAGGCAAAGTTTAATAGAGTTTCTAAAATAATAATAAGCGAATAGAATTTTATTTCAGAACTATAATTGGTACTTACTTACTTACTTTAATGTCCATAACAACCCGTTGTCAGGTTACGGCCGACCTCATTAGCTCTCGCCAGGCGCCTCTGTTTTGCGCGCGCCTTCTCCAATCGTTAATGCCAAGCGCGGTTAGGGCTTCCTCAGCTTAGTCTATCCACCGGAGGCATGGTCTCCCTCTTCGTCGTTGACCGGGGACCTTCCCTTCGAATACCTTTTTCGCTGGAGCTTCTTTATCCATACGATGGACATGACCCAGCCAGCGTAGTCGCTGTATTGTTATACGCTTAACTATGTCAATGTCGGCGTAGAGCTCATACAGCTCGTGGTTCATTCGAATGCGATAGTCGTCGCCAACTCGAACAGGACCAAAGATTTTGCGGAGAACTTTTCTCTCGAACACCCCAAGAGCGGCTGCGTCTGTTGTCGAAACCACCCATGCCTCAGCGCCATATAGAAGCACAGGTAGAATGAGCGTCTTGTAGAGTGTTAGCTTTGTCGATCGAGAGAGAGCTCTGCAACGTAATTGCTTACTGAGACCGTAGTAGCACCTATTAGCAATTGTTATTCTCCGCTTAATCTCCAGACTGACATCGTTATTGCTGGTTACGGCAGTGCCAAGGTAAATGAATTCCTTGACAACTTCTAATTTACAGTTGCCCGCTGTAGCATGAGAGTCTAGATCCCGTGCTCTCTTGTTGTTGTTAGTAGACATCATGTATTTCGTCTTGCCCTCGTTTACCGTCAAACCCACTTTGGCTGATTCCTTTTCAATAGCAGTGAAAGCAGCAGTAACATCTCTCTTACTCCGACCGATAATATCAATATCATCAGCGTACGCAAGGAGCTGAACACCTTTGAAGAAAATGGTGCCATTATGATGCACACCGGCTTTTCGTACGATCCCCTCTATAATTGGTAAGGAAAAACAAAATATATGAAGACGGTAGTGGCAGGTCAACTGCCACGCCTACCTTTGATGAGGACGAAATGTTAAAAAGTTCGTGAAAATTGAAAAAGAGCAACGAATTTTGGTACACACCTCACTTAGGTGAAGAAAAACAAAACCTTCTGAGATGGAAGTTGCAGATCAATTGCCAAACTCACCCTTGACGTGCGCAAAGTATTAGTTTAAAAAAAGTTTAAAAAAATTATCATAGAGCAACGAACTTTTACACAAATCAAGAGATAACAAAAACAAACAAAAAAACAACCTATCCAACCCATGAAAAAAAATATTCGCTTGCAGTAAGAAACCCGGGTAATAAATCGAAACAGCTTTTGCCATCACTATTCATTATGTTGTTAGTGGTACACTCCTATGGTTGGTGTCATACCATTGTGGTGATAAAAGTTTATGCTCCATCATCATAAGTTGGTCAACGTTTCGTCATCAACAGCAACATCACCGGCAACAGCATCGGTACCGTCATCTTCAACGTTATCATCGCCTGTATGAGTAGTCACAGACAAGCCGGTACACATACTACTCGTATCTGTTGGTTGTTCATAAACCAAATGTTGTCTCATAACTTAAAAGGATGCTGATTGTTAAATTCACTGTACAAACATAACTCACAATTTAATTAATGGTACAAATAAAAATTTTTATATGAGGTGCATATCTGAGATAGAATGTCCAAAAGCGGCGTTAAAGTTTTGTCGCTTTTTCGTATCACTGTTAAAGAAATCAAAAGGTGTTGCAAAAAGAGAGATAGTGACGGAGTATTCTAAGGATATATTGGAAAACTTTCAAAAAGCACACATTTTTGAAAGATATTTATGTTTCAAGGCTTAAAAAAAAAGCAAATAATAAAACAACTTTACCAATTAGCTGGTGTTAATCCTTTAACTTTTTTCATTGAATTTGATTAAATTAAATAAACCATATCCTCAGCATCCTGAACAGAACTTAAACTTTTTCATCCAGAGTAGCGTAGCTTTCGCTTTGGGGTTAAAAAGACGTCAAAAGCAAGTACAACAGCAACAACAACAACAACTGAAAGTCAAGCGGAAATGAAAGCTATGCATTCTTCAACCATTACTAAACACATAGCAGATTTTCTTTACAAAATTAAGCCACAGAAACCCACTTTAAGGTTAGAAACTTTACTCATTTTCAAATTACAACAGCAGCGTGCGCTACCCACCTACTGCACCTACGCGTCCCACCCACAAAACACTGACAACGATTCCAACACACAAACAAAAAAAAAAGACAACAATAACAACATTAAGCAGGAAGTCATCTTTTGGGCGCAAGCAAAATCAATTGAAAAAGTTCTACCGACTTTCTTATGCTGCCGACGACCACTTTTTCTTAATACCGCCGCGCACACCGCTTCAAAGGAAGTTCAGAGAAAATCCATAGAAAAACAGCAAAAAGAAAAAAGCGTACTAACTCATACACTCTAACAAGCAAAGAATTCACTTTGAATTTTCTTTTTCAACTTTTTAACTGCGTCCCACTAGATACTGAAAATACTGAAACCTTCAAGAGCAGACATTGAAAAACTCAAGCTTACTACACAGTACCTAACCAACAAGCTCATCACACCTATACCCATAATGGTGTATACCCCCAATATAGCACCACACTCGAGCACACTGCGATGACACCATAACCCATGCCAAGGCGGAACATCTTAAGAAAAACAGAAGATTTTCTTTCCAACAAGTGGATCTCATAGCGCACAGTGGTAATTTTTTCCGCACAAAAGAGTTAAAATTTCAATTTTATTTGAGTCATGGCAAATATGTGGGAAAAGTTATTTGGGTCATATATTCGGGACGGATTTTACGGCATAAGTCCATCCGCTTGTCTAAATTGTTGATGACTTTTAAGTATGATTGGTTCTCTATTCCACCAATAAACCTCATATCTCGATTTCTTGTAAGGCAGGATCGCCAAGCCTGGAATTTAATTTGAAAGCCAAGACATCGGAAAAAGCCAGGAATTGAATGAAAAGGTCTTCAAACTCATAGACAAAGAAAAAAAATTGTTTTTTTTTTAATTTTAACCATTATTTTGGGGAGGCCGAGCAATCCTTCTTTTCAACTCGGCAACCCCGATAGAAGGTATTACATACATCGCAAATCGAGAGAATGCGACCAGGGAAATACGTCCTCAAAAAAGCTGAAACTACATATCGCTTACATCAATAGCTTACAATTTAGGCAACAAATAGTTTGCTATCATGACACGAAAGCATTCATTGTCCTTTATTACAGCGATGGGCAAAATAGGAAAAATGAGCCAACTTTAGTCCTTTACAACAAACATTTCGATTTTCTCAGGGGACGTCCATAAATTACGTGAGTGAAAATAGGGGGGAGGGGGTCCGGAAAAATCTCACCAAGAGGGAGGGGGGGGGGGGGGGGTCAACAAAAATCTCACGTCAACTTTGTAATGCAGAGACTATACATTATTAGAGCAGATAACATTAAAAAATTATAAGGCAAGTCTCACGGAAGGGAAGGGAGTTCCACGTCAGAACTCATTAAATCATTAAACCAAGGGGAGGGGGGTCTGAATTTCCAAAAAAACACCTCACGTAATTAATGGACGGCCCCTTAAGAAAAATGACCTAAACAACAAACACATGCACTCACCACTGCTGTGCGAAGTTTTATCGTTTTGTTGTGAGCGAACAAGGAAACAACAATGCGCACACTGAGGACAGCTTCTCTCGTTTCGTTTGATCAGTGTTATTTTATTTCTACACTCATGACGTTCTGGTTTGATTTTTGGAATTGGCTTTTGGTTCATTGCAGAACTTTTTTTTTGCTATCGAGATCGAATTTATGGTGGGGTTTTTGTCTGTTGTTGTAATAGTTTTTGCTGCTTTTGTTGTAAGCAGATCCAGCTACTAAAATGATGCCCATCTATGCTCTACAACATAATTTTCAGCCTAATTTTTGAAGCAAAAATACTACTGTGATTTCTGAGGCTGAATCAGGAAACTCATCAATCTCTCTTCGATTTTCATCAGCGACAATTTAAATTAAATTTAAATTTTTGGCTTAAAACTCCTACAAAATGATGGCTTTAAGCGATTGTGGTTCAAAATCTAAGAATTTTCTTCCACAAATCTCACCGTTTTCGGAGGACTTCTTGTGGTTTTCAGGCATTATCTTTTCAAATTCAAAATTAACTTTATAATTATAGTTTCAAACTAGCGGTGGATTTAAAGAAGCATTCCAATAGTTCCATGACGAAGTGAATTAACTTAACCCAAATTGTAACGAACCGTCCAAAATTTTCCGTGAAGCGGTAATGTGTTTCGGAAAGCTTATTATTTGTCCTCTCCTCTCTTTCATCATCTGTAAATATTACTAATGTTTTACTTAAACTGCCGAGAATCCCACTGTGCTGCGTGCAGTAAAGCCAACCCAAAGGCTTTAGATTACTAAAGCATAAGACCTATATTGAAGAATGAGTACTAAAAATGCTGCAGGTTTAAGTTGACAGCTCAGAGAGAGAGAGAGAGCAACAGCAAAAAAAAAAAGTCAAACTGCGCCTGGTTGTGGGTTTTTGTGGTAAATCAATTTCTGGAAAAGATTTTCCAATTATAAATCAATTTTCGATTAAAATTACTTGACGTCATCTTGTACATTCGTTGTGTTCTTGAAAGAAAACTGACTATGCTTGCAAATACGAACTTATGTATTGTGTGGCGTTGTTGGCATTGTGCGGTGCTGGTGGAGAAAAACTTTTTCATTTAAGTTTTATAATTTTGTACAGAATACGATGATGGAATGTTAAAATGATGTCTATTATGTAATAATTGATAGGCAACTGCTATTACGTCTTAACTTTGCATTGTAAGAAAAGAGATAGTAAAAAAGAAGAAAAAATTAAATTCAAAAGGATTCTTCCAAACTATTTTCTTAAACGAATTCCATTGTTTTCACAAACGTGCAGAGAAAAACTTTCACAATGTGGAGTTTTATATTGTGCTGAATGAAAGTCACAAAGAAGAGGTTTTCGCAAAAATTATAATGGTTAGATTAAAAATTCACAAATTATTACTTCTAGCAGACTTTCAATAAGATAATTTTTTAATTTTAATCAGAAATTATTTCGCATTGTGATTAATCTAAAGTCAACAAAAAATTATACAAATATCATATAAAAATCACTTAAAAATATCACTAAGCCATACTAAATCTCTCCAAATAAAAATTATTGCAGTTTTATTCAAACATCACAAAAACTTGGGAGCTCCAAGAATCTCTCCAAATAAAAATCATCAAAATTTTATTCGAAAATCGCAAAAACTTTGGAGCTCCAGGAATTCAACAAGAGTTTCATAATTATCTAAAAATCATAAAAAAAAATCATTCAGAACTCGTCCAATATACTTTCAGAAATACATTCAATAATTACCAAAAATCATCAGAAATCGTAAATAGTTTTCGATAAATTATAATATATGATATATATGGGCATTTCCACGAAAATGGAGGTTTTTGTCCCGTGCGACACCTTGGTTTTTTGCAATTATCTTGAAAACGAAAAATTGCCCAAATTCAACCTTCGCACGAATTACAAAGCTAATTAGGAGCTATAAGTTAAACCTATCGTCAAAGTAAAAATCCGTTTGATTTTGACTTTTTTTTGCTTTAAATGTGTTTGACGGTCGCACGGGACTCATGAAAAGGCCCATATAGTTTACATGAGAAGAAAGACCCCGAGAACATTCGAGTTACGACTCTCTTGCGAGATCTTTTTTAACTTTTTGTGGCAAAAATAACCGCCATATTGAATCTCCAAATACCTCACAGACCCCCGAATAGCCACTTTTAATCGGTTTTTCGACATCATCAGGAAACGCTAAAAGAGTTTGTTTAGCCAAGTCCATTTGGGCTATGTTGCCTACAGATTGAAATTGATATATCTCGAAAACAAAAAGTCGGATCGGAACAATCGAAAATTAATTTTGAATGAATGCTGCTAATAGTTTTGTTGTGACAAATCAATTCGAGGTGTAACATAACCTCCAAAATAGCAAAAAACGGTGATTTTTGCACTTTTAGTTTAAGATATCTCGAAAACCTGAGGCGATGGAGCAATTCTGAGTTCAGATTTGTACTAAACGTGCCAAAAACTTTCAGAAAAGTGTGGTTTGGTGCCTTGGTTAAAAAGCTTGTCGGCCTGTGTTATTAAATCTTCAATAAAAGTATGTAAGTGTATTTTTTTTTTGGTGTTGATACACATAATATTGAACAGTAAGCTCAGTTAAATAAAAATTATAAATGGTTTTTTGTTTGCATTGCGTTGCTTCACTATTTGCTTGAGTTCTCAACAGATCTATCAAAAAAAAGGAAACATATCAGGCTTACAAATTCATACTAATTGGCTTAAAAGTCACTGATAAGTCCGCTTAGCAAAGGATGCAATTAGTGTGACTATCTTTATCCCGTTTTTCTGTTTAATTTATCAATTTTTTTTTTTTGTGTAATTTATTTGGCGGTGAAACACACTATATTGAACAATAAGCTCATTTTAATAACAATTTTGAATAAATACCATTTAAGTAAAAAAATTATTTAAAATAGTCATCATTATAGAAAAATCATCTTAAAATCATTATAATTTTCTAAAATTTATTTGAAATTCATCAGTCAATCGAAATAATTTTTTAAAGAGTTTCCAAAAGCCTGATATAAGGAAAAGTTATCAAGGCAATATTCCCGAATTGAATACGGCCAGACTGGGAGATTGGGGTCATCACTAATCTAGAATTAATTTTTTGCTTGAAGTACTGTTTGCCTATTTTCAGGATAGGTTTGCAGGTGATGGGTTGAAATTGCCGGGATATGGAATATTCTCTTGTAATTTCTACTATCACAAAAGTAACCCAGCGGCAAATATGTTATACACAACATCGATGAATAGTTATACTCATTTTACGCAGTTAATTCTTTTTACAAAGGGATGGCCGCTTTGTAAGCAGCTTGTCTACATCTCCATATACAATGTGTAATAAACGAAAGGTAGATTGCCTTAAAACATCGCTTACTAAGTGCCTGTATAGTTTAGCGAGTTGCCTACATCTTCACATACAAAGCATGCAGCCAACAGGCAAGACCCCTTACTTCTCCGTATACAAAGCAAGCAGCCAGCAAGCAGACTGCCTACAGCTCCATATGCAAAACAGGCAGCCAGCAAGCAAATAAACAAAATATCAGAGTAACAATTTCATTTGTGAAACATACAACACAAAGGGTATAGCTTTTCATACATGAAAAATCAGAGTACTTCATCGATTTGTCATTGGGAAATAACGTTTTTCAGATACTGAAAGGAGGCATATTTTTTTCTTTCAAGAGGAGTTTCCAATACAATAGGAACTTTCTAAGTCTTACATGATTTAAGTATTGTACAAAAGAGTGCTTAAATGAATCATCGATTCACTTTTTTAACCCTTTATTACATAACACGTGCCACAATTGACTTTCCATCGATCAAACAATATATGTGAAAATATAAAATCTATATACCGTCAACACTTGACAGCTCAGGAATAAGTATATGGCATACATCAAATCAGATACTTTACTTGGCCGCCGCAGAGTAACCGCAATAACAAAGAGCCATATCATCATCAATGCCAAGGCTGTCATCCGTCTGTCTGTTTATCAATGGGCGTCCATATTACGCAAAGTAACCGCATCGTCAAGCGTTCAAATTCACTTAGGGTCTATGACGAAATTCCCCAATTATATGTTGCATTTATCCGTGGTAGCCTTCGATTTTACCTTTTTTTCTGTTTTTTGCTTTATTTTCTTAAACATCCCAGTATGCCATACACTTGCTTGTCGATCAATCACAATTTTCTTCAGAATATCTACACCTCACCCCAGTTTAGTAGTGTTGGTTGGTTGGTTGGTTGGTCGTTCAGTGACACCGACACTGTTTTGAATAATGGTACACGCCGCGTGTCATTCGCATCCAGAGAGCGTAGTACATTATTACAAGTATTTCTTTTTTATTTCTATTTTTTATTTCACGTTTTTTTTTCTTTTAGATATTTTGACACATTTCCACTTTTGAAACATAGGTAGATGTAATAAAAAAGAATAACTTTTTTTTTTGATTTCTTCCCCTAAAGATAGAGATTTTTCATTTCTCAAGGATATGCCGTTACCATACTCGTATATCAAGCATATCCTGTTGGTGTGTATTGATGCTGGCGTTTTTTTTAGTTTGGTCCCTGTGCGCATTTTAGCTCCCCTTTTTTTTCTCATTTTGGTCTCTAATGTGTTTGCTGTATTTCCATAATGCCTGTTTATTAGATTTTTTTTTTTTATTGAACATTTTTTTAAAATGCTATATCGCGTGTCTTTGCTTTAAAAAGATTTCTATTTTGACAAAAAGAAATAATTTATATTGCCCAGGGGATTGACCCAATTCAATTTGATTGGAATGAATGAAGCTTTTCTTTTATATTTTTTAAAACGATTTTTTTTAAATGGTCTTCGGGATTAAGCAATTGCTCATAATTATGAGTTTTAAGTCCTTTATTAAAAAAAAAATAATTTGTTTAACCAATTACCAATTAGATATATAATTTCTAGTAAGTCGTTAGAAAAGTGGGTTCTTTGCTAGAAACTAAATTATAGCCCGTCGTAAATGAGGTTCAGAAGCGTAACACGGCTTATGACGTGGGGTGTGAAATACCCCAAACATTTTTAACAATGTTATTTCAAACATTGCTATTTTAGTTCTCATAATATACTGATTTTTTTCGCAGCACAATTTGTAGGTTCCATGCAAATGGACCCATTACAGCCGGTGCAGGTACAATTTGTTTTCCCGTTTTTGTTCCGAGAGCACTCAAAATATCTTATGCCTTATTTTGTAGATCCTCAAAAATTTCATCAGTGTTTCTATATATTTTTTTCTCAAACTCCTAGTAACGCGGTCATTGAGGTGGGGTGTAACATACCCCAACAGTGTTTACCTACGGGCCTTCAATGTGACAAGGTCGACTAAGCGTGTTTGCTGTGCCATTTGTAGGATGTTTTATCTTCAGCTACTGAGAGCACGTGGGGAGCCATTCGTGTGAAGAGAAAGTTGTCATTGTCTGTAATCACGTGTAATCAATTCGCAAAGACAAATGCCGGTTGGCTGCTCATTAAATGGAAGTATTCTTCTTTTGGTCAACTTACATATCTTTTACCATATGGGCCAAGGCGGCTGATCTTCGTCTTGTCGCTTCAGACCACATATTTTCATTTAATTAGCGCAAAACCGGCATGCGTCTTGCGAATTGTATGCGGCTTTACCTCTGTTTAACTGTCAGCAATGGATCTTGTGAGAGATTCGTCCATGGAGTCCAGCCTCAACCAATCGAAAAGTGACAGTTCATTTGGATATTTGTGCATCGTATTGATCAATTATTTCGCATTAGATATCTGCAGGAGTCTTACGAGGGTCCAATTTTGCCTTGCGCACAATCTGGCGATTCTTCTGCGTAAGTCTTACGAGGAACATTTTTTGTTGTGTCTTACTTATTAAAATGATCAAATGCATCGGATACCATCTTTTTGAAGTAATTTGGCTGTGTTGCCATCGCCTCATATCTCATGTCCGTCTTTCGAAGCTAAGAAATTGACGTACACATGGCCGGTGTAAAACTTTATGTCAATACCCACGATTAAGGATATGCTAAGTAATAAGCAAATTTGGTCAAAAAGTGTTCTTACTAGCAACGGAAATATCAAAATATTGTTTCTAGAATATTTGATCTAGTTTTTCCTTTAATTTTTTACTAATTACTTTCATGTTTCCAATTAGTTGACTCAGTCAAACCTGAGGTTTGAGTAGAAAATCACTCATAAGACTTATTTATGTTAGGAATTTGAATTCAATTCTGTTCTTTTTTTGAAAGCTGATGATGTCCCAGATTTATACACAGAGAAAAACAAATGAGAAAAACTACCAATAACACAACGTATGATTTCGTTTCTAATTAGTTGTCAACAGCTGTGAGCCCTTACAGTGAATTCATGCTGTCATTAATGAAATGTTGATACATCATTTGAAAGACGTTGAATTGAACATATTTCTGGCGTTCTGTGTACACTTTTTCATTTTAAAGTACACTAGAACATAAATAAATATTTATATAAAGATACGAAACAAAAAAAAAATATTGTATTTTAATTTGTGCACAGGTCGAACCAATAAAGCCAGCCCAATTTTTTATAAATTTTTTTATGACTCTGAAAAAATGAAGTTATTGCATGGCAACTTTTTCGTTTGTTTTTTTGCATATCAGATATTGTTACAAAAACGAAATCACAGAAGAAAAAAACACTCAAATTGAAATGGCAATACAAATTTTAGCAAAAGGACTTCCGCCAAAAATAAAAAATATAGGAAAACTCCGTACAATTTAAACAATATTTGGCTTACTATAAACACAAGCACACTCGCACACTCGCTTACTCGTTCGTTCATTCACAAACTCGCCTGTCACATTAACACATCATTCATAAGGACATGTGTGGGTAACACATCCGCTATGGTCCCCCCAGTGATTTTATGCGATATATCGCCTGACTGAGTGACTGAATAAATGTCAATATATTGCAAAAATGTATGGTGTGTGTGACAGTTATTTTATGTATGTCGCCGTTTTTTTTTCATTTTTTGACAACATGATATGCGAGTGAATTGGTTTCACATTTTTAGTATTTTTTTTTGTATAGAATCATTCTATTTTTTACCAAAAGATTTGAATGATTTTCACTTGGCTTTGACGATGTGTACATTTTTATGAAGTGAAAAAAAATATTCGAGAAAAATAAGATTGATTGCCATGTAGAGTGTTATTTTTTGTTTATCAATGACAGAAGAAAAAAAACATAGTAACATAATTCTATATGTAACGATATTACGCTGAAAAGGAAGACTAAAATCAATTTAATCAGCTTGCAAGAATCTGCATATGAAAGCCACCAAAAGCACCAATGAATGTTGCGAGCAAAAACCTCTTCATAAATAAATTCTTTATCAATTGAATTCAATCAGACAAAATCAAATCGCTGCAAAAGCCATTTGGCTTCAACTTAATGGAAAAAAAGGAAAATATATACATACATAGAAAGGTAGAAGGACTCTAAGCTCAAGGTGGGTGTATGTGTGTGTGAGCCATTCGTTTGGTTTGTTAAATTCCTTTGTTTCATAAAAATTTGTTCTAAATGCATTTGCATACACCCGAAATTCACTTTGGGGAATTTTCAACAACTCCCTTATTTTGCTTCCCATCTGACTGACCACCGCTCTTCAAATAGCCAGCGCTGCAGTTGCAAAAACAACTCATGTTATACGCATTCGATGTTGAGTCGTAAATATCCGAAATGTCATTTTGAAATCCTAATTTACGCTTCGACGGCCTAAAATGCATTTGCATTTGCAAACTTCATTGTGCCACCTTTTGTGCCCCAACATTTTGGTAAGTGGCAGCAGTGTTGTGCTTAAGACGAATACTGACTATGGGTAAAAATTTGAGTATGTTGAATGAAAAGGGATTTATATTCTGTCCTAGTTTCAGATTTGGGAACATTTTTACAAATTTGATATAGTTCTTTGAAAATGGTTTTTGAGTGTAGAAATAAAAGTACACTTATCAAACGAAAAGAGAGAATCTGTCCTCAATGTGCGCATTGTTGTTTCCTGGTTCACTCGTTTCGATTTTTTTGTTTTTGTTTCTTCTGAATGATGCAACAATAACAATAATACAAGTCCCGTACAGCGATGGAAATGTGTATAGCAGTGATTTTTGTTTTTTTTTTAACATGGAGTAAAAGCGTCTATAGCCTGCGTGTGGAACTCTAACCCGCTAAAAACTCCTTTCGTCTGAACGGGATGTTCCTCCTGGAACTACCGTTGGGTACTACGCCAAGAGGTCATCTAGAGCACTACTGCTCAATTATCCGTCAGTTGGTTGGTTTAATACGTTTCTGTCCTCGATGTAGCGGGATCGCTGGTACTTGGAGGTGATTACGTTCCACAGCTCTTCTACGTTCAATAGACTGGAGTTCTCTCATTATTCTCGCTGCAAATGATTGAATGGCCAGCCATTGGGTTGGTGTTTCACACATATTTGGAACAAGGTTTTGAACTGTAATAGGCTCATCAAGGGTCTGTTGGATTTTTCGACGTATGTTTCTGAAACGTGGGCATTCAACAAAACGTGTTAAGCATCTTCAACTTCCCCAGGGCAGTCAGGGCAGAAGGGGTTTTCTTCATGCTAAAACCGATGAAGATATTTTTTAAAACATCCACGTCCACGTCTAAGCCGTTGTGTTAGGTAAAAATCAACCTCTCCATGTTTACGACCGATCCATGCCATTTGCCATTGGGATTAGAGAAAAGGTCCATCTACCCTTTTCCGACAGTTCCCTTTATTTATCACTTTATTTTTCTTTTTGCTGCTTTTTCACCAAGAGCAGCCATTCTGGTGTCAATCACTACTCCAAGGTACCTTTTGTAAGGGCCTTAAAGAAACATTCATCAAACGCTGAGCTAATGCAGACGAATAATATTCACAGATTCGCATTGAACACAACACCACCGGTGAGCGCTATATTGTATAGAAACATGCAATCAAAATTTTCAAATTTCCATTTGAAGAGGCCAACAAAAAATGAACTCCCAACCGTCGAAGCTCACGTAACGAAAATTAGTGAATTTCGCAAAAACAATACAAAACGTAATTTGTGCGAAGTTGCGAACGCCCATCGTATGAACGCAATGGTGTGCCAGTGGTGCATGAGAGGAGTCAGATTTTCTATAGAAGAGCGTTTGTATTTTTCGGCAGATCCTTTCGCATTGCTTTGCATTACTTATTGCAATTGGGCCAGTACGTACGTATGTGTGTGTATATTTGTGTGTGTGTATGAAAATATGTCTGAGTTTGTGTTCGCAATGAGATCTCTGATTGCAGTTATGCAACTGACCACCACATCGCCGCCCTACACAAAATTTTTGTTTTTATCAACGTCATTCAGTTTTACGTACATTTGTGTATGTATGTGTGCGTGTGTGTGTGCATATGTATGCTTGTGTGCGTTCAACCATTTTGCATTTGTATTTGATTGCAATCGAAATACTTTTTCCGTATGCACCTCCGATGGCGTTGCAATTTTCAAATATGAAATCGTTGCGTTTTTCAGTTTATTGATGTACGAGTACTATGTCTGTTATTATTGGCGGAGGGAAAGCGGGAATGTAGGTGCAAAAGAGTTGGTTGGTCCGTAAAAATTATTTTTTTTGAGCTTGATATTATACACTGCATTTTGGTAGCGCTAGATTTGCCAGTGCATAGTATTCGATTGGGTTTCTTGGGTTGAAAATCTCTCTGAAATTACTCATATTATAAAGAGTTTTCAGAAGTATAAGAAAAGACCTAGCGGCAAATATGTTATACACAACATAGATGAATAGTTATACTCAATGTAGGCAGTAATGCTCACAACTCCAGCCACAACTGTCTACATTTCCATACACAATGTGTAGCAAACGAAAGGTAGATTGCCTTAAAACATCGCCTGTATAGTTTAGCGAGTTGCCTACATCTCCACATACAAAGCATGCAGACTACAGGCAAGACCTCTTACATCTCCATATACAAAGCAAGCAGCCAGCACGCAAACTTCCTACAGCTTCATATACAAAGCAAGCAGCCAGCAAGCAAATAAACAAAATATCACAATAACAATTTCATTTGTGAAACATACAACAAAAAGGGTATATCTTTTCATACATGAAAAATCAGAGTACTTCATCGATTTGCCGCTGGGGCAGTATTCAAAAAGCTTTACGGAGAGAGCTATAATTATTTTCAAAAGAAGGTGTTGAACCTCCATTCGATCATTGTATTAATCGATCAATGTTTTAATCATGACTTGAGATGGACGTTTATGGTATCCGAAATCATTCTACAATGCGCGAATTGTGCTAATTTAGTTTTTTTCTATTTTGTGGGAGTATTTTTAAAATTATTCCTTTCGCCTTGAAAACGTTATTTATCTCCATTCAAAGGCTAATCTTTCCATCAAACACTCTCCAGCTGGGATCACCGAAGACCTTACGTAAAATGCAGTGGTACATGACTTCCATTTTCATATGCTTCGATTAAGACTACACCATACTGCTTTGACACTTTCGTTACTTGAGAGTGCGAATCGAGTGTGGATGCCATTGCTTTGCATATCACAAGCCTTTGCAACCCTATTTCCAATTATGCAATTTCAAGACCTAGTTTTCCTCTTCAATCAGAAATATTATATCTGGTTTCCCTCTAAAAAAGTAAAAAAAAAAAATATTCGAAAGAGCAAAAAATTGCTGAAATCTTTAAAATTGGTGACAAAAACAATCACTTTATTTCTTCTTGTGAGTAATTTACGTCGAACATAAAGGGGACAACAGCTTTTTTATTGTCCGTGCCATATTTGGACAAAGTTATTGTTGCTGCACTGATTGATTTACATCACAATTTCAACGTTATACTGATGAAAGATTGACAAAGACTTTGTTGCGAGTAGTTGTTGTTACTACAGTGTAGTGGCTTTAAGACTACACTGCTGCAGTGTGGAATGATAGTAATTGTCACACAGCAAACCGTGGGGCATGCGGAACAAAACTTATTAATTTTTTTATTATTAAAATAATCACTGTTGGCACTTGCACTTTTGGTAAATGCAGTGAACTTAGAGTCGGAGTGTACTTTTTCGAAATTGATGGTACTATTTTTAAATTTTAGAATTAAAGATAAGTAAATGAAATATCAAATCCATAGAAAGCAAAGCATTTTCTTAAATATTTTGACCAAAACACTTTCGTCCACCAAAACCTTTGTAGTGCAAACTATGCGCTGTTTAGTCCTTTCCGAAGCATTTTGCAATGGTTTCTGTCTTTATGGTTCTCAAGAAATGTGTAATATCAAAAGAATTACAAAAAAATCCATAAGGAGATGAAAATGTAGAGTTTTGGCGCATATTGTTTACATTTTGCTATGATTCTTAACTGGTCAATGCAAAATGTAAAATATAGTATGCTTGGATATTCTTAAACGTTGATTAACAAAGCTTACTGATGATACCGTGTAGCAGCGGTTGAAAGTAGTATAAGCATCTACTTAGTTGCGCATTTTTGACTTTTGTGCATATTTCGATTGTAATTTTTTGTGTTTTCTGCACTATCAAATTGCTCAGCTGATATATCAAAATCACATTTTCATCCAAATTAAACGGCAAAAGTGGAAACGGATTGAGCACACGTTGCGGAAATGCTTTTTCAGCGAATTTGCTTTTAGGGGTCGTCTAAAAAAGACGTTCGCAAAAATTCTGTAATTTTTACTAATCTTCCCTGTATGTCAATTTTTGTCTGATTTCGCTACATCTTCGTAAAAGACGTCCACAAAGGATTATGCGTCTCCCTTTTCCCTTGTACGCTTTGGTCACTTTTTACGAAAACCACCAATCTCTCTATTTCTGCGGACGTTTTTTATGGATGACATCTTATGGCTTCAATCGACTTACATATAGTGCTTTACTCGAAGTGGTGATTTTAGCTTCTGGAACGGGAAAAAGTCAAATGAGGCCATCTCAGGTGAACACGGTGCTTGGTCGATGATATTCGTTGAATTTTTGACTAAAAACTATAGAACAATGATGGTTTTATGCGACGGTAAATTGTTGTAGTGTAAAAGCGAAGACATGTCCTTCCACAAATCTGCCCGTTTTCGGCGGACGTTTTCACGTCAAGCATTTCATGTAGCTTAAATAACAAAACTACTCGTATATTCCGGATTACTGGTTCATATTGTTGAAAAATTAATAGCTTAAGAGACATTTTGGAAACGACACTTTTTATTGAATCCTTCCTGGATATGCTGACATTACTCAATGGGAATTATTTGAAGCTTATTAGTGATGTACAGATCACATTTCGAGTCTTTTTCGAGTTCTCTGCCTAATTAAAATGATCATAAATGATACTTTTGTTGGGAGAAAATGGTACTCTATCCGCGACTCTTCTTGAAGAGTCTTATATGACCCGTTTTTCTGATCAGTTTTGACTCATTTTCGAGTCATATTTCTACTTATTTGCGAGTCTTTTTCGAGTCATATTTAAGTCACATATCTTATCACTTGCGAGTCTTTTTCGAGTCATATTTTGGTCATATTTCTAATCATTTGCGAGTCTTTTTCGAGTCATATTTTAGTCATATTTCTAAGCATTTCCGAGTTTTTTTTGAGTCATATTTCTAATCATTTGCGAGTCATATGACTTAATTGTTTTTCGCATTCACGTTCCTTCGCGTGTCCTTGCCGTTCTTTTCATCATCATCAGCCCTATATGCATAATTTTACATATTGTAAAAGTATTTATATATTATCTACTTCTAGTAAAGTTATTATGAACTACAAAACAGAACACAATTCAAAATACATTTTCAAGAATAAGTTCTAAAGTCATATTCGAATCATTACGTAGATCAAAAAGTGATAATATTGTTACTGTTTTCCTGTGCAATCAGTTTTGGAGCGTTGGGTAGATCGGAATGTGATTTTTGGAATTTTTTTTTTATTTTTTTTCTCAGTTAATACTTGTAATCACTTTTTGGTCATAAATAGTAGTCAAAAGTGACTAGGTGGGGTACCACGTATGGGCATTTTTTATTGTTTAAATGCGCAATTCACAAAAAATATTGATTCACTTGTCGTATTTACCTACATTTTATTTGAAATCGTTGCCATTTCCTGCACTATTCACAAAAGTATATGGAAAATACAATAAAATCTATTTTAGCGCGTAGGTATGTACGGAAAAAAGTGAATTTGCACTAAGAAATGCCATCACTAATTTGAATTAATTATTTTCCACTCCCTTTTAATACAATAATTAAGTGATATTTACATATTTAATCATTTTAGCATAATAGGTGCTATTGAGCCTTCATTTAAACAAAACTTAATAACTCATTAGGTAATAAAATAAAGCAACACCGCAACAAAAGCATTAAAGCAACAAAATATTGAATTTCATTGTAAATAAATCTTACAACGAGAAAATAACTATTAAAAAATATAACTTTTCTCCGAAAGAATAAAAATTTGAGATTACTAACTCTCTTACGATTTAAGTCCGAATCAAAGCCTGAGACAAAAAACAGACACTACGAGTTGCTGTTAATCACAGCCAATCAACGTTTGCTTGGGATTGGATGGTGCTTAAGACGTGATGATCCGTAGAATAAAATTACGAGGTATTAATTGAATATAAACCTTTATAAAAATCAAAAAAAAAAAGAAGCCAACGCAAAATAAAATTCTGTAAGAAAACCAAAGATCATTAAAATTATTCAAATGAAGATGAAGAGATGACTGACTGACCAATGACCAAAGCCAAAAGACACTTGCCGAGTGATGAAGAATTTAAAAAAAAGAAGTAAAAAAATCTAATAAAAAATCACATTTACTTCAAAAGTTCAAACAACTTTACCTTGCAGGAATCGATTGATGCGGCTCATGTGTTCTTTAAGGTCTTAGTCCATCATCATTTTGTTTCTGCATTTATTGATATGGTGGTAGTAACGCTGCCACCATAATGAATTCGGTAGTAGCGTTTAAGAGATTAATTAAATTTCTCGCTGCTTTGAGCTATGCCGCTATGGCCTATCTCTGACATGGCTTATGGTAGTGAAATTTTCGATTAAATTTTGCATGATTTCATTTCCGGTTGGCACAATCCACATCCGTTTAAATACGCGAAATTTACTTTATCTTTTGCGCCCCCCACTTTGAGTAGCGTAAAAATTTTCTGCTTTTCCAATTTTTCGCATTGGTTTTTTTTTCAAATTGAAAACTGGGGTTGCAAAAACTTTTACGCAATCATAAAAAGTACACGGAGTTGACAGTGTATAAAAAAAAGGGTTGCCGCTGATTACTCGAGTAAGAAGTCATCAGGCTGACAAACTGTATATACTACATATGGGCGCACAGTGGGTTAAGTCTAAATATAAGTGGATAACTTTGCAGTATATCAAAGATTTTTTTTAAATTCTAGCGTTTGACATAAACTGCCTAAGGACTGAGCGAATTGAGCGAATATTTAGGCTTTTTTCTTTTTCGAAAAGAAAATGGTAATAGTTAAACAATAGCGTAGGTAAATGTACAACATTTTAAGTATGAAAATTAACTTAATATTTTAAGAAAATTAACTTAAAAAGTTGTGCCTAAATATTATCCCAGTTGAAAGAAGATGGCAGATTTCGGAAATTTTACCACCGACATTAGGTAAAATTTTAATCAAAACCATCTATGTTACATGATATCCCTGCTAAGTCGCCGGAGTTTGAAAGCTACAGAAAGTTTTTGAAGTGAAAACTTCTTATGGCACGTTGTGCGGCTGAGGAAAAAAGTATAAACTCGCGACACCGACCGTCATCGGGATTCCCCGTCATGAATGAGAGCAATAGTGAAATTTGAATGTTCTATTGTTTCTTTTAAATAAATATTCCAAGTGGAAGACAAAAAGCAAAGCAGACACACTAACTGACACATTCCATTCTCATTCAACGATTGTTATGCTTACATGTTTGTTTCTTTCAAATTCCGCGTTGTTGCGTTGACAAATTGAGAATGAGAGCGAGAGTAAAATTTGAATACATATTCCGTTTTTGTCTTCCATTGCATTGCCATATAAAAAGAAATCGCACACATACCAACTAACACACTAACTTGCCATTAAACGATTTGTTTTCACTTCTGTCGGCACTCTCGGAGTGCAAACCGCCGTTTTTTTTTTTCAAAACTGATGCCAGAGTACAAACTTTCGTTTTTGAAAAGTCAATTTCGTTACATTGATTTTTGACAGGCTTTATATTTTAATCAACTGAAGGTGTTTCTTTTTGTACGAACATTTGTGTAGTTACTGGACAAACAATTTGCAAGAGTTTCTTTTGGCGACCATTTGTAAGATTTTTGCAATTTAAGAATCTACAAAGAGATTCTCTTTTGAATGAACATTTGAAAGGTTTTTAAAGGCTTTTTTATTTAATCTAAAACATATTCTTTTTGGACCAACATTTGAAATAGTTCCATTTTATATAAGCATCCGGAAAAGTTTCGCTCTGAACGGATATAGATCTTCAAGGTTTTTGAACTTGAAAATAATTTGCAATTCAAATATCTGAAGCAAATTTATTGGACCCAAAATTTTAAAGATTTTAGGACAAACATCTGAAAAGTTTTCGAAGTTTGAACATCTAAAGCAGGTTCTTTTGGACCATTATTTAAAAGACTTAAGTTTCTATAGCAGTTTCTTTTCAAACGAGTATTTGAAAGAAAGACCTTTCGTCTCCAACATTTGAAGCAGTGTCTGAATGAACGCTTTCAAGATTTTTGAACGAATACTTGAAGGTTAAAGACACTGAGGAGGATTCCTATTGAATGAACTTTTTCTAAGGATTTTTTTTAAGATCTTAATATGTGAAGCAGATTCTTTCTGGACAAATCTTTGAAAAGTTTTTGGAAAGCTTTGCAATATAAACAACTGAGACAAATTCCTTTTAGACGAACATTTGTAAGATTTTATGGAAGGCTTTGCAATTTGGAGATATTAAGCAGATTTTTTCTGTTTTTTTCGAAATCTTTGCAATTTAACCATACTGAAGCAGAATCCTTTTAGATGTATGTACACTTCTATGAATTTATAGATCTTTTTCACATTTCATTGCAAGACTTTTGGAATAAATTTTGAAATTATTTTGAAAGATTTTAAGACCCTTGAAGATGATTCTCTCTGGATGTAAATTTGTAAGGTATTGACAGTAGTGTACTTAGGGGGGCCAGCTAAATGGTCCTTGGTTTTTATCATATTTAATTAGTTTTGCGGATTTTTTTCTTTTTTTTCCATCAAATGAAAATAATGAATTGGAATATGAAGGGACCTCATGAGGTTATATTCTGTTAAAAATATGTTATTTTAGTAATGTTTTAAGAATCCAAAAGCTTATGATATTTTTTAAATATTTTTAAGGTGAAAATTTAAAGATTTTTGTAGTTAGGGGGTGGCAAATTGCATCTTGCTTTGGACGCCAAATGTCCACGGTATGCCTCGGTATATATATATATTAGGTTTTAGAAGATTAATCTAATATGTATTTAAGCGTCTGAAGCAGTTTTTTTTGGTAACAAGGTGATACCGTGGATTGTTGCCGAAATCAAAATTTGTTTCAAGTATTTTTTTGAAGAATTTTATAGAAAGTTCAGAAATTTTTAAAGGGTTGTCTGCTCTTCGAAACCTGAAACTAATTTTCCCCAATGTGGAAGTCTGAGTCCACAACATTTATTTTACTTATAGAAAGATAATTCTTAAAGTTCTTAGGCTTAGCTTTTATATAATTTTTTTAAATAGTTTGGTGCAAAAATTTGACAAATTACGAATATTAGGTAGATTTATTTAATTTTTTTAAGATTTGTAGAGGTTTCGGAAGTTTTCAATATTCATATTCTGATTGGGTTTTAGGTTAAAGCAAATTCGGTTTTGTGTCTTAAAGGTAGACGCTGAGAATGTACGTTACTCTTATCCAAAGAAATTAAGACAATTATCCCACTGTGCAACTTAAACATTTCATACGCAATAAGCATGATGAATGAAAATATTGACATCTCGTTGTCATTTGTAATATTGTCTTTTGATGCATTACCATAGTGCGCTGTCGTTGATATCGAAAGAAGGATTCGATATACCAAAAAAGTGAAAAAAAAAATCAGACACTCCTAAAGGGTTCCCCATAATGCGCGGACAAATATTGCATTACATTTCTTTCTTTTATTTCCACAATAGAATGTCATGTGATGTGACGCCTGGATTTTGGCTGAGCATTGATTTAACATACACGTACAAATGTTAGTTTAATATCCTTAAAATCCGTAAAATCCTTACGTATTTTCGCCGTTGTTATTGTTGAATGTTTTTTTACGAAAAAAAATAAGCGAAATCTTATGTCAACTGACAAAATTTTGTAAAGGATTAATAGCAACGAAGAAAATGGTACATGTGACTTGAATTCTGACAGGCAAACGAGCGCCGCGGGAATATAACAAAAACTCCAGACATGATGGAATGATAATGATGGTACTGAAGACTATAGCATAAGGAATAAGTGTTTAAGTAATATGCAGTAGAATCATTTTAAGCTAGTATAGAGTTTGAAAATAAAAGTTCTATGGACATGGTGAATAAAACTGATGATACAGTATAAGCTATATAGCCCAAAAAATCAAAGAAAATCATCTGGAAAGTTGAACCAATTAATTAGAATTAGATGGGGTTTATGTGAAATATAAATTAATTTTTGTTTCGGTGAGCTGAATCCGAAAGCGATTGTAATATATCCAGGAATAACTTGGCGACAGCAACCGAATATCGATATTTTATTCTGCACTGGGAAAATAGTATGTTTACGGGTAGTTTGCTTTCAGCGCCAATTTTCAGAACATCAAAGTATATGAATGACAAAATAATAGCAAAAACTTGATAAGTCCTCCAATAAAAATTCTTAAAAATCTCATACCCTATAAGTGATTGAAAATAACATCATTTCCAAAAAAAGAAGAAAGTCAAATATTAAGAAAACCAATTAAGGAATTTCATGGCACGCTTCATTCACATTTAAAATAACAAATATGACTCATAAATAAGATTAATAAATTTTAAGCTTCAAAATGCATCAAACACACACACACAGACGCACTCCAACTGATATATGCCCCATTTAAGCATTTAGCCACCCTAAGTCTTTGCAACCATAATCTGCCTCAATTTAGCTTAAACAGACTCGGCGGCCCACAATCTTTTCACATTAATTTGTTCCGCAGGGAAATCCACAGCGAAATCCCCAATTATTTAAAGAGCAGCGGCAGCATTTTAAAAGCAATTAGAAAATGTGGCGGCAAATGGTATCCCGGATAGCCCATGCGTATGACAATTAAAAAAAAAAAAATATTTTCTCTGTTGTTTACACAAATGACGACACAAATGAAGTGCATATGCGCCAGTGCCATAATGTAATGCATCGCTGCCTCATGTCTTCATTTTGAACTGTTTTTTCTTTTTCTGTTCATGTCTCCTCTTCAACTCAATGTCTATCTGACAGTCCATAATAATGTCAATGACAAATCACGCGCGCACGTCAAAACGCCTTTGGAAAATATTTCAACTGTCAAGCGCATTGACTTTGTTGTTTGGTTGCTATCAAGCGATACAATGTGCTATTGTTTCTAAAATTAGTTCCAAAATATTGTTACAAATGTGTTGAGACCAAACAACTGAAACATCAAAAACACTTCAAAATTTTAGGGATATGAATTTATGAAGAGAAGATTTTCGTATTTTGCATTTTGTTTGATCGAGAGTTTTTGGGGAGGTTTCAATTTTGATCCGATTTCATTAAAAATATCAATTTATTGTAGCGACGTATTGAAAAATTTGTCTGACAAAATAGACATTTGAGTTTTATTTTACAGCTGCAAATAAATTACTTTAAACACCGACGAAATGACAATTTGGATATAAATTGAATTATTCCAGAAAATTATGGTAGTAAGCTCTCGATAATATGCTCATTGAACTATCGATAGAAACAACAATCACTCCTATCATGAATATCCGAAGGAAAACGATTCTCTTTTATTTTTTTTTTCCCCGAGAAGATTATTTTGCGATCATAAATAATTGAGGAATAGAAAACTTCATATCCTGTCAGTGCTGCCAAAATATTTCCAAAAATCACAGTTGCATTTTTCATATATCATTTTCCAGGGAATTTTTTCTCATTCCCCAAAAATCTTTTACGATCGCAAAACAGGGGATTGGAAAAAAATTTCGAAGAAATACTTATTCATGATAGGGGTGAATATATGTTTAACAGAGTAAATAGAGTTTAGAATAAAATCATTTAAGTTTTCCTTGCACTATTTTTTTAAAATATTTAAAAAATAATGGTATTTCTCTATCCTGGAATAGCCTTAGTAAACCTGCTTGGTTTTGTTTTTTTTTAGCATCCTGCTTTATTTCCCAAACTTATAGTTCTCCTTTGGCAAAACAATCTTGCGTGTTCCGTATGACTTGTTCCACAGTAACAGCAATCACACTGCTTGTTCTCGTCCAATTTAAGGACTAGCTGAACCTCATCTAGTTCGTTTAGTGACCAATTTGTTTCCTGTGATATATGCGTGCTTTGGGACTTCTACTTCATTTTAATAGTTTAGTATAATTTATGGAACTTAGTTCTATATTCCAGTACCAGTTTCGATTTATTAAAGTCCGAACTTGCGGCGTTTAATTAGGGCTTTGCTGAAAAGATCTTTTTTGATAACACTACTACAACTCTTACTCTGAGCTATACGTTGAAAATTGGACTTGATTTTTATTGATAGCGATAAAGACTTCCCTAATTTGTGTAAAATTTTGTTGCCTTTTTTAAAAAAAATTGTACTCTTCCAATCGACGGCAAAAGATCAAAAAAAAGATCGGCAAATTATTTTGAATTCTTTGGGATATTGGCTTAATAACAAAGAACATAATCAATCGGAGGTGGTTCGCAAAGAACAAAGGATTTTTTAGCGTTCACCAAAAGAATGATCCGCATTTTCACAGCAGTTCTTAGAGGCCGCTGTTCAGTTGGTACATTAGCTGGAGGAAACAGCTTTACCACTGGAAATTCTAAAGGAATTTCGAAACTGAGAAGAAGTGGAATCGGTGTCACACCTCGTATGCGAATGTCCTTACTCCACCGGGAATTTTGTAGGTGTTTCGAAGCTGAAGAGAAGTGGAATCGGTGCAGCTCTTCCATGGGAATACAATACAAAATCCCATTCCTAAATCGTTGAAACGTTCAAAGATTCATTCATTCATTCGTGGTGGCTTCGATCAATTTTGGATAAAACGTCATAAGGGAAAATACCCCACATTCAATCATCAGAGTGAGCATTGAAATCGGGTAACTGTCTGCTTACTTTTAAGGCGTCAGACTTGTGTTTTGGCACGCCAGTTAGTCAGTCTAGGACATGGGATGCCAATTATATTGTTAGGAGTTTCAGCATAGAATTTTCGCACCCAAATTTTAGCTGTACATCTCGTGTGCCGGTGCATCTCACCATGCATCATTATTTTCATTGTATCTGTAATATGCTGAGTTCCTAAACGTCAACAAATAAAGCAGTCTTATGGTTAGTATACTGTTTCGAAACAAAGCAACCATGGAATCCAGTTGCATTTTTCAAACACATTTTCGAAATATTGACGTTTCGAGACATTTGTTTGCAAAGCATCACTATAAACAATGCAGTAGCAAAAAAGATTTTAGTTATACGCACTTATTAAGCTTATTATTTACAAATATATGTATTGATAAAATATCATTCAAACACAGAAAAGAAAATGTACCTTTCTGCTATTCTGGAATTATGGAATTAACTGTGCATCACAAAAGCATCATCAAAATTAGTAATGCGCAGTTTTCTTTTTTCAGCGCATCATAAGCAATCGATTGACATTTAGGGACTCATGACATTATAACATTATAAAGCAGTGGTGGGCATGGAAATCTAACAAAAGGGCGGAACAACAACATCAAGCAACAACAAACGAAATTTTAAAGTTTTTGGCTGTCATTTCCAAATTCGCCAAGATCACAAAAAAAAACCAATTTGCACCACAAACAAAAACAATGCGGCGCCTTCGCTTATAACTTTGAGTGTTGTTTTTGTTTTCATTTGAACTCAACTCAACGCTGTATCTCGATAACTTTGAAATTCTGGGAATTTTTTTTTTCGCTTGCTTGTGCGTCGAATAACGGTTCGGGCAGTGAGGGCGGACAGGGACACTACGTGCCCAACACTGTTATAAAGGGTTGCGTTCATGAAAGCTTGACTTTGCAATGCAACAGACGTTTAGAAACTCAGCCATAATCGCAATGGATTTCCTTAGGGTTTAACTTATTTCAGATTCTAAAAATGCTTACAAAACGAAAAATTTGTTTATTGCTTATGAACAATTAGTTTTTTAATTATAAAAGAAAGGTTTTTTGGAAATTTTCGAACGACTAACTTATGTCCAATTTATGCCCTTGGGTATGTCAAAGTTTCATTCAAACAGATTGATTTGCTTAAGAGCAACAAGGCGTTGTTCTGAAAGTTAGCGAAAATTTCATTTTAAAATAATATTGATAAAAAATATTCTGTAGGAGATGTTTGACAGGAAAAATAGCTTCTTAAATCAACGAGTATATCAAAGCATGCCAGAATCGATTATAGATTTTTGGGAGATTTCTATTTTCAGATCCCAAAATTTTTTTTTCCTGTTTGTTTTCTGTTCAAATTGAGGAGTAAAAACCAGAACATCTTCACTTCTATCCTTTTCCAAAAAGTGGCCATGCAAAACTATCCCATCCTAAGGTTTATCGTCTAAATAGTGTTACCCGGTCATGATTTTCTTAAAACAAGTTTTATTTAATCTTAAATATCCTGCTTGCTGGCTCGTAGTCTGTAAAAAAATTCACTATAGGTATAGAAAAACTTCGTTTCGATTGAATGAAAAGCATGGAATCGTTAGATTGTAACAAACATTAAGAGCAGGGAATAAATACAATTCCTCCTTCGACATGTGTGACTTAAGGTGAAATTAGAAATCATAAACGCTGCAAACTTGTATCTTCAACAATGAGTAAATTGAGGGTAGAATTTTCTGGTTGTTGACCTTTTGTGATGCAGGAAACTTGATAGAGTTCAGAACGACGACAACGAAAAACATTGACAAAATTATTCTGATTCGTTCGCCTTGTTGATGCTGAATGCTGAATGCGCAACGAAAGCGATGTGACACTTGAGTTCGAATCGTAAATCCATCGATGACAGATGCACGTTTGAGAGCAACTAAGTTGCATGTACTACAAGCATTTCCGAGTGCTTTGTATGGTGGATGCATTCAACAGCTTAACGAAGGGTGCAGCAACAACATACGGGGGAGGTAAAACTAATTTTTTTTTTGGGGATATTTATATAAAATTATAGAGAGCGAAAAAGGAAAATTATTTAATTTAAAGTAAAACTAAAAAGACCTGACTTGTGTTTGGTGATTAGTTTCAGTCATGTGGAACATCAGCTACACATAAGTCAACATTTTCCGATGTACTTTATAAGCTATGGACGGGGCATGCGAGCATAATGTAATGTCATATTGTCTATTAATTCCAAATAACGAACACGTGTTCTGTTATTAATTAGAAACTTTACGCAAGTGGCGGAGGAAGTTGAAGCTAAAAATGGATTTAAGGAAAGACTTTCTTTCCAGAGTTTTTAAGAAAAGCCCGTTCAGTTATAACGAAATTGTAACTAAAAGAAATTTTGTAAAAAAGTTCGTCCCAATGAAAATATTTTGGGAGTAACTTGAGAAAAAATCGAGCAAACTTTGACATATCTATCAGAGGAACGACGACCTCTTTAGTCGATTATACCTCACAATTTTTTTGCCATTACCACCTTTAAATAAATTGCTCAATAAAAGCAATTTAGTAAAAACCTTACGAAAGAATTTTTACTTTTGTAGAAGATTATTTCTTAAATGCACCCTTTCTAATGATATCCCGCTGACTCCCACGAGCATAAATCAAAAAAGAATCAAAGAAACTACAAAGCAATCTCTACCGCCTTTTTGGCCCAATAATCTGCGTCACTACGTCACACCGTTTATAAATCACAGCCGTATTTATACAACGGCTTAAGCTACATAATTATGCATTTATTTGCAAATCAGTTTGCCATTTTATCCGTCGCATTTGCCTCTCCCTCCAACCACCCACCCACCGAGGACACAATATATGACACATCGCATAATATTTACATTAGTTGCCATTAATATCTACATAATCATTTCATAAAGAACTGATTGAGTGCCAAAGTGCGCCAGTAACGCCAGCCAAAAATGTAAACATAACGCCTTCCTGGCACGTGTCTGGCATTCGCGAACAAATGCTTACGCATGACATTTACGAGAAAAAATATCCCTGTTCTCAGCAATAACTGAGATTTTGCATTGCGATTGTGATAACGTTTTGTTTAATAATCATTCATAAAATTATTCCGACACCCAACAGCGTTATGAACCACCACCAGTCACCCTGATGGCGGCGGCAGCAAAAAAGATGCTTCCGTTTTTTCGCTTAATATTTGCTTGTTTGCACATTGTTCCTGACGTTCATGAAAAGTCAACCCCACGAATTATGAAATTATTTTCCATAATAAGCGTACGTTCGTTCCCTCAGTCGGTCTTTCATTTGTTTTTGTTTTCTGCTACATTTTTTATTTGTCAAAATATGTTTTGTGCCCGAATAAGGAAACAATAATGCAACAGCCTCTTAATAAGGATAGATAAGGCGATGAAACTTTAGGCTTTCTTTTTAGGGTTGCCATCTACCATCTTACATTTGCTGTCAGTTTTTCATATTGGGTAAGTATACTGAGGTATCCTTGCAAAAAATCAAAAAAAAAAGAGACTGTTTTGTTACATACATAAATATCTTATGCTACTTTTCAGTCTCATGCGATTTTTCTTTCTTGAGTTACCTCAATCTAAAGTGTTTTTCTTGTCTCTGTGTCTATCACGACTTTTCGGATCTTTCGGGCTTTTTAATCTTCTACTTTTTTTAGCCACTAAATTGCATGCGAATATTTTCTCTTATGGTAATGTCGTATGATTCTATGTATTGCCATTGACGACTTTTAAGTTTTATTTGTCGAGATTATTGGTCATACGCGACTTTTAGCCGTGTCCTATTATTTACTTTAATGTAAGAGTAAAGTCTTATCCAACTTTTTTGTCTTATGTGACATTTTTTCTTATTCAACTTGTTTTTCTTAATTTAAGTCAAATGCAACTTTCATTATAATCCCTTTTTATGTAGTCTCATTTGACTGGTGGACTTGTGCATATATTAAGGCGACTTTTTAGTCGAATGTGATTATTTTTTTAATGATTATAACATATGTTATTTTTTGTCACTCTTAAGTTTTATGCAGCTTTTTTCCACATAGAGCTCTTAAGTAGAACATTTAAGTTGTTAACGACTTTTCAGTCTAATTTGACTCTTAAATCTTTAATAAGCGACTTTTCAGTCTGATGCAACTTTTCAGTCTGATGTAAATTTTCAATTTCAAGTAACTTTTTTGTCTCTTTGTCTTTTGTGACCTTTCGGCTTTTCAAATTATGCTACTTTTTGTCTTATGCAACTTCTATTCTTATACGTTTTTTTTCTTATGCGATCGTTACTCTTATGTATGTAGCTTTTAAATTGCATGCGATTATTTTCTTTTATGGCAATGACGTATGCGATTGATGGCATATTGTATTGTCATTTCGGACTTTTAAGTCTTCTTATGACTTTGAATTCGTTGGCGAGTTTTATTTATCGCATAGTTTTATTGGTCATATGCAACTGAAAGTATAATGCCATTTTTTGTCTCATGCGATCTAACTTTTATTTGAATTTTAAGTCGTAGGTGACTCTTAGCCGATTATATATTTTATTCCGATAGTAAAGTCTCATGCAACTTTTTTGTCTTATGTGACTTGGTTTCTTACTCAACTTGTTTGCCTTATGTTGCTTTTTGTCATAGACGATTTTGAGTCTAATGCTACTTTCATTATAATCCATTTTTATGTAGTCTCATTTGTCTGGCGGACTTGTGCATACATTATGGCGACTTTTTAGTCGAATATGATTACTTTTTTTAAGATTATATCGTATATAAATTTTTGTGACTCTTAAGTCTTATGCAGCATTTTGCCACATTCATTTTTTAAGTATTTTATGACATTTAAGTTGCTTACGACTTTTCAGTCTAATTTGTCTCTTAAGTCTTTAATTAGCTTTTCAGCCTATGTTGATTTTCAGATATATGTATAAATTAATTACGTTTTTCTCGAGATTTTGGTCGTAAGCACCTTTTTGACGCATGTGATTACATACGCGACGAAAATATCGCATGCGATTTTTTGCTTATATGAAACGTGAAGTTGTATATAACTTTTAGTTCCATGCGAGTGTTGTTCTTATGCGAATTTATGTTATATCCGACTTTTAATCGATGCAGACTATCTACATTTCAGTGAATTTTTATTCTACACGACACTTTAATCTTATGAAAATTTTTGTTGCATGCGACTTTCAGTCTTTTGCAACTTGTTCCTCTTAAGTTTTTAGTCCTATGTGACTTTTTAATCCATTGCGAATTTCACTTACAACATGCATTATTCAATAACAGTTTTTTAAAATAAAAAGCTTGGCAACCCTGTTCTTCATATTCATATGCAACGCATCAAATCATAAAATAAATATGCAATGTATGCCACGTGGCGCTATTTAGCATCTATTATCCTGTGAACATATTTAGTTGCTTGTCAGTCGCTGACTAAACCAATGTCGCATAACTGTTTGTCATCGTATCCATAAGGGCGTTACGTATGTTCCGTCGTTCCGTCATCATCCACAACGAATTTATTGTAGGATATCCTGTGAATATGTACGGTTTGGCTGTTGTTATGACAGACGACAATGACAAGCGGTATATGAATGGAATAACATTCATAAGATATTTTTTTTTTTTTTCAATAATCTGCATTAAAGTGATGATGTAATTTTCCGGAACATTAAGGTTTGATGTCTAACTGGTAATGCTCTCTTTTTCCATGGGGTTTCTTTTGAACTGATGAGATTAAAGTTGTTTTAGATCCACGAGAAAAGCGAGAAGCGACTTTGCATAACTGCCATAACTTATATATACTTCAAGGAACATTTTCAGATATATAAGTTTTTGAAATAATTCTCGAGATAATGAAATGGATCAGAAACCCACTGTAAAAATATGGCAGCTTTAATTCTGCTACGTTTTAACAAATGCTAATTGAACTTACTGTTCAGTACAGTGAATGATGACTCCGAAAAAAAACTGCATAAAACAAAACAACAAAAAATCGGCAAAAGCTGGTCATAACAGTTTCATCGATTGCTAAATGGAATCATCAGTGACCCTTGAGTCGATTCAGTGGGTGTCGAATATGATAGCAGTACAGTGAGTGATGACACCGAAAAAACTGCCTTAAACAAAATAACAACAAATCAGCAAAAGCTACTGATAGCAGTTTCATCGAATGCTAAATGGAATCATCAGTGACCCTTGAGTCGATTCAGTGGGTGTCTAATATGATAGCCGCAGTAGGAATTGTGTTAAAGAAGCACAAGTTTTTGTAATCAGAAATTTAAGAAAAAAATATTTATTTGTGGTTTTTAATATTTTTTGGCCATTTGCTTATAATGACAAATTGCCCAAAAATCAGATATGACAAATTGTTCAGCAACAGAAAATGCACCACAATAATTTTCTAACAAAAATAATTAAAATAGTTTTTATAATAAATAGATTTAAGTTTTCGGAAAATATTATTGCATTCAAAAATTTTATTCCATTAATTCATTATAATGTTAATATCATAATTATTGAGCTGCTGCTGCTGTATCCACTACTAAATCCACGCGGCAGACACCTTTCTTCGATGACATTAAAATCAAAAAGACAACATCTACCAATAATAATTCAGAGAAAACATATGCCATTAAAGGGTTAAAATGAAGCAATAAAATTTACTAATAAATTATGAGAAAAACTAACAACAATTTCGTAGTCATAAAATGCCTTAGAAAAATGTTGAGGAAGAATTTTCCAAACCTCAAACTATCGATGCTGCTGCGCTGCTGACGATGTTGCTGGTGATAATGAACTGCAATCGAAAACTAATAAAACTAAAAATACTTCACAACAAATTAACCACCGCAGATTCAATAGAAATCGCATAAAAATATATTTTCAAAATAAATTTTATCGATGAATTTTGGTTTTTTTTTTTATAAATTGAAATATGAGGGAGATACACATCGATAGTCAGGCGGCAGCAGCAGCAGTAAATGAGCTGACGCATTCGTTGCTGTGGCCGCAGACGTATGGCAGGCAGGAAGGTCGTCTTAATACACAGAGGCCGAAGACAGAAATGCCATAAAATTAAAAACAAAAAAAAAATGTTTTTATTGATATTTGTTTTTCGCTGGTAATAATGCCACCAAAAGATTGGTTACTTTTATGATCGATCATTTTTGTAGGGATCAAGGCAGCTAGGCATAAAACACTGGAAAAAAAGTTGAGCACTCACTAATGCAATGATTGTCGATTCTAGTTTTAAAAAGAACAACAAGTTTTTCTCGCAGTGTTGCTAGTTTCTGCAGTACCCTCGCCAGCAGTAGGCTTTGGTATTGGGAATCGCATTTTATTACTTTACAAATGTTTCCGTATAACAACGAAAAATTTGTCTAAATGGTAATCATAAAATTTTGATTTTTCCACATAGATATCCTTGTTTTCCACGATCTTCGTCCTTGTGCCATAACAATGCAAATGTTTTATGTTTTGTTTGTTTGTCATAAAAAGAAAAATTCGTTGGTTTATATTTAGAGCAGACATCACGCGATCATCAGGCTGATCATAAAAATGCTTACTCGTTTTTATGGCTTTCTGTTATCCTTTACTAACACAGCAATTAAAAAAAAGTATTGAATTTTAGTAATGAATTCTATTTTTGTATTGTTTTTGTTTCTTTATTATTTCTTTTTATTTAGTACACAAGTGCGAAAAAATATGAGGTGCTGTGAAAACAAATAAAAACATTCCGCCTGTTTACGCAATAAGGGAGATCGTTAAAATTGGGTCATGAATTCTAAACCTATTGACTAATTGCTATAGGGTTATGGGCCACGGCAACATTAGATATTTTTTGTTGCACTAATTGTGAGAAAGAAAGTTCTAGGAAACTACTGATAAGCCTTGGATTTTCAGTTGGGTAAAAGATCACACCAATTTGGTTTTTATTATTAGTCATTAAGGTGAAACAATTTCATTTTAAGATTAAATTATTTTTTTTTTAGTTACTGATGCCGCTGTATATTTAGATGTATAGAAGTTATGGAATAACAATAACGAAATGTATAGTTTTTAGACACTTGCCGTTGCCATGATGAAAATAAGTTGAAGTTCCACAAAAATACAAACTAAAACACATCTTTCAAAAAAGTCCCAATAGCAAGGATAATTTCCATAGTAGGACAAAACAGGGGATTTTTATGTGCCAATGCTTCCTACTCTTAATTGAAAAATGAAGATTGTATGTATGTATAGCAATAGGTATATTATAAACTGAGATAATTATGCAATTCACAGTTCATAGTAAATTGGGCTGGTAAAATACACAATTGTATTTTCACAATATTTTACGAGGTGGTAAATTGTGTTGTTATTCTTTCCCATATATGTAATTGCAAATTACCACTAGTCCATAAATTTTAATATGAATGTATTTTAAAAGTTGTATTCGTTTTGGTGGGAGAATCGTAAGAGAAAAGAGAGGGACAAAAATCAAAATTTGTAAACAATACATTTTTGTTATTTTGGTAAGAGAATCGTAAATGGAAAAGAGAGTGACAAAAACCAAAATATGTGAAGAATAAATTTTGCTTATTTGGTGAGAGAATCGTATGAGAAAAGAGAGTGACAAAAACATAATTTGCAAACAATACATTTTTTAGCTGACAGTTGTATCAGTTGACACATGGTAATTTTGTCACGTTGTAATTTTACTATGAACTGTGAATTGAATAAATAATTATTTTTGTAAATTTGTTTTCGTAGGGTGGCACCGCTATAAGAGATATTGCAACGCATATTGGACTGGCTGGCGAAAAATTAAAATGCAAAAAGTGTTTGGGTGTATTAAGAATATAATCGATGCGATTGAGGTTATTCGATTTTATATGTCAAATTTCAAGTAGTTTTTTTTTGATATACGGTTCAACCATTTATAGATTATGTGGGTGGTAGTATGCCTGCTATCTCATTTATTTTTGAAACCTTCTCCGAGTTCGAACATTATAACTTGAAAAGTTTTCTGGATATGCTGAAATGTATTTTTAATGGGTGCAAAAATTTATCTTGATGAAATGATACAGTAGAGAAACCTATTTCATTATTATTTTCGCATCCTTGTGAATTCTTTTTCTGAGTTCTATATATCATAAGTTTTTTGAGAATCGAATCATTAAATTTTTATTTTGTACAAAAGTGTCATAAGTACTTAATTCAATTCACCAATTCGATGCCAGCCAGTTTCACTAGTTTTTTCTACCTACCCTCAGAGAATCACAGTAGCAATATCTGTTATAGTTCGTGAGGTATTAATTATTCACATTTGAGCTTCTGAGCAGTGTCATGATAGCATAGGAAGAAGATGAACATTTTTCCGAAAAATAATCTTTTCTGGCGAAGCTCATTTCCACCTCGATGGTTACGTAAATAACCAAAATTATCGTGATTATTGAGAAGCCAATGCACCCTCAACAACTGACTGTTTGATGTGGTCTCTGGATCGGCAGTATGATGTTTGAAGATGAGAAAGAAAGATGCGTGAGCGCTACCGCGCAATGATAACTGATTATTTGTGGCCCATTTTTTCGAAGATATGGACTTGAACAGCATTTGGTATCAACAATATGGTGCGCCGTGTAACAATCGACCTTTTGCGTGAGGAGTTTGAATATTGATTTGGCCTACGTGCAGCTGCGATTTGACTTCGCTGTACTATAATTTCTGGGGAGCAAGTTAAAGATAAGTGTTACGCTAACCATCTAGCAACGATTGAGGCTCTTACGAAATAGGTGCAGCCATCGGTCAAGCAGAACTCTTTACATTGGAAAATGTACGGGAAAATTTTCTACTGCAAGGCCAGCCGACGTAGTCATTTGAATGAAATAGTGTTCCATAATGTTCGGAAAAAATTTAAAGAAGTCCTCTACGGTTCCCTCCATGAAAGCTATGAATTGTTTTTCGAAATGTTCTTCATTTTTTGTGGTTTTTGTAGAGGGACCCCAAATAGGTTGGCAAATAGAGAGTAAGTATGTTTGGGAAAAATATTGGAAAAGAAATTATTATAGGACCAGTTGACACATATGAACCCTCTACGGGTCACTCCGGAGGAGCTATGAATTATTTTTGCAAATTTTCGAAATTTTTTGTGTTTTTTGAAGGGGGACCCCCAAGAGGGTGACAGATAGGAGATAGGTGTTTCAAGGGAAAATTATGGGAAAATAAAAATAACGCGAGTAGGTCTAGCGTTTTACCACTCCAGAGGAATCTGAGGAGAGGGGGAAGTCAATTTCATAAGAATGTCATTTTTTGTAGGGGAGCCCCCCTATGGGGTTGTGATAGGGGGTCAGTATGTTCAGAAAAAGTTTTGGAGGAGAAAAAATAATATGACCTTGTCATACATTTGATCCCTCTAGAGTGCAACTTCGGGGAGATATTAATGATTTTCGATAGACTAAGGACCATTTTCTGGTTTTCAAAACAGTGGCGGATCCATCAAATGTTTTTTGAAATGGACCAAATTTTACGTGGTTCTTATTGGCACCCATACGAAGCTTTTGATGCCCGGGGAGCGAAGTTTGGAGCAATTTTAATATTTTGAACCACCCACCATCAACAAGCTAAGCTGATCCATTTGTTGTCTTCTCATGCTTGTTTAAAAAAGCATTGATCAACTTGTAAACTTACAAGAATATCGGTCTATGCTAATGATTGTAAGTCTATTAAATTAAAAAAAAAGGCAAGCTTTACAAACGACTGACTTTCTGAATGATTCATTAAAAGATTTTGGAATGAGGTTGCAGTTTGAGAAAATAAGTTTCCGGACTGTACAGAAAATTGAAAAAATATGGAGATTTCTACAACCAATTGGGTATTGTAAGCTTAATTTTAATGGTTTCAACCCATGTTTTGATCGGACGTGTTGGAAAATTAATATATGGAGAGGAAGGATGTTAAGCCCTCTTAAGAAGAAAGTCAATGATAATCTAGCACAAAAAGTATATCCCAAATATACAACATTTCCACGCAAATGATTGGTTTTCTAATAGTCCGCTCTTCAATAATGAATTTCCAAATAATGAAGCAAATTTTTTTATAAAACTGACAGCATTTTCTAAGGTACACACCAATGTAGGCGGTTATGGTAAAAAAATTGTTACAAAGTCCCACGAATATATAAAAAATTACCTCAATAAAACCACCTTTTTTCAAGAAACATAAGTAGCTTCTTAAAACAAATATCATAAAATTAAAACATTATTTAAACTAAATACTTAAACAATCCTACGCTCCCTGTTAAGCATTTTAATCCCAACTAAATCTGGCTAATTTCACTGCAAAGCGCTTCAATATTGCCGCCTACCTAAACTCCTATACCAGCGCTCTACTTAAATAGGGCCGAAACTACAACACTTAATACTAAACTGTTTGTTAGTTTCATAAAATTCCTTATGTTTTATTATCCTATCCCTTTATCTTAACAAGCGTGCTCAGCTGGACGAAATCCTTTTATTTGCACTCTCTATGGATATTCATATAATTTTACCGCATATGCAAACAACACAAGCCGACGACAGACAGGAACAAAACAATAAATGTTGCCTGCAAAAGAGTAGAGACCAAATTTTGTACTCCAGGATCAAACGCTAAAATTAGTGCAAAATTTTTCGCAAGCCTGATGAACACAGTAGTGTGCAATTTTGCAGCAGGTAACTGAACCGACATTCACTGACCGGAAAATCCGCTAGATAGGATTATAATTTTACAACAACCAGCCGATTGCATTTGTTCGATATCCTTCTTCCTTTGAAAGATCGTACGTTGAACAATTGATGGTTAGAATGAAAAATTGATTTTGGCTCATGCTTGCTGTGCGCCCATTGTGAAATAGAGGTTGGTCACTATTTTGAGACAATTACGATAAATATTTTGCGCACTAATTAAGCACGGTTCCTTGGGCCAGCAACTGCAAGAATCACAGCAGGATTCGGTTGCAGTAGATATTTGCGTGTGATATTTTGCATATCATACTTGAAATTTTTAGCTGGATTACGGACCATTACCCTTTTGTTGTACAAAGTATTTAAAGAGCAAAAGATATACATGTGTGTGTGTGTGTAGACTCTTTGGTGTAGGCGACAAAGGCGTTTTATTGTTTTTCTTAAATTTTGCATATGAATTTTAGAAAAACGACAGCAACAGTTAAATACGATTTTTTTTTCTGAGAAATTCTTAAAGGATTTTGTTACGCTTTAAGTAAATTATTATTTAAAGATGAAGGATATGCAAAACTGTGCGTTAAGCATGAGTTTGTGAAATTTCGTATGTCTGATTAAGAAAGGGGAAACATTAAGTTTAACGAGTAGAAAGCATCACGAAGGACAAATCAAAATTTAACTGGATACTTAAATTTCAAGGACATTACTTTAAACTCATGGTGGTTGAAATGTGTTTCAATTTGAGCTCTTAAGTAAGTGTGTGTCTGCTATGTTTTAAGGTTTCTGGTTATAATTTAGTGAAATATTCGTTACGCTCGTACATAAATTATTTTAAGTTTTGTGTTTTTTCTTTCGTAAAGTATATGCAGAATTACATATTTGAAATTCTTTCTGTAGCACTTTTGTATGGAAACTCGGAGGTAATAACCTACAGTAAACTTACTTAATATCAGTTTTGTTTAAAAAGGGCGTGGCAGAAAATTATTTCAAGTAATGAGACCAAATTTAACACAAAAAGAATGAATGATTCGAAAAAGCTCTGGAAAAGAACTAACTAGGCGAAATTTTGTAAGTGAGCGTGGCACCACCCGAAGAAACACAGACTTAAAAAAAGATGTACTAAGAGAATTATTTAAGGAAATACAACTTAGTTTCACAAAAATACTAGATATGCTTTGGCCTAGCACCAGAAGAAAGTGGATACATTTGAATAGAGGGCGTGGCAGCTGCTATATTAAAGAACATTCATAACCGTCTTACTTAAAGTGCTATTTAGGAAAGTGCTACCAAATTCTACACTTATAGAATGCTTCGGACAAGCTCTGGACAAAAATAAGATAAATTTTGACAAGAACACCAATCAAACAATTCAAATACTTGTACTAAGAAGTTAGAAAACCAAATTGCGCCAAATGTAAGAAATATTTCGGTTTAGCGTCAGATAAAGAGTGGGCGTGGATTCTGCCATACAAGTACAAGCTTCAAGACACTATTGGTACAGAGAGCTATTTAAATAAATGTTGTCAAAGGCAATGTGGTCAATGTGTGTCCGATTTCGTTAAGTTTTTACGAGAAAACGACTCACTAAAACGTAGAAAAAGTCTGCCTTAAGTGCTTAAATCGCGCGCACTTTTTATTTCAACATAACCTTACTTTTTAAATAATTATTAATTTATATAATAGTCTCATCATTTTATAATGAGAACCGTCTTGTTATTATTGTTGTTGTTGTTGTTTTTCATTATTTTTGTCCATTAAAACATAGTTTCTATAAGAATTCATTGAATTCATTTTTGTGTTTTTCGGTCAAAAAGGGGGTAAATATTAAAAAATTTACAACAAACTATATACCATTTTAAAGAGAATAAATTAAGCTTTCTTAACTTGCTAAAAAACTTATAGATTAAGAACACATTTTTTGGAAAAAATAAGGGTTTTTAAAAAAAAAAATTGATCAACATTTCAGAGAAATCGTCATATCTCCAAAATTATTTGTTAGATTACAAAGATTTGCTTACTTTATTGTGGGCCATTAAGTTATCTTTCTTACGACACCCATATTTTTGATATCCATTCAGGAGTTCCCAACTTATAAGGATTTTTACAAAAGCTATATCCGCAACTTCCGATGGCTATAAGTATATCCGAAACCAGATCCGAGCGACACTTGTTTTTTGCTATTTTTATTTTCATTTTAGGGGGTAAAACAAAAAAAAAAGAAAATTGGAACATGGGAGCTAAAGTAAACCTCAGGCTTTATTTTCATGTAAAAGGCGAAAAGAATGCCTCTGTGTCTAGTGGCAGTCCCCACTGAGAATCAACTGAAGAGGCCGATAATTTAACTACATAAACAATCAAGACAAAAAAGTAAGCACTTACCCTTCTGACAGCCAACTTCTTCACGAGCAATAGAACTCAACAGTGAAAAACAACAACGAATGCGGTGCACTTAAGTAACAACTGTAATGCACTTATAATGTTTAATGATTTGCGAATTCTCTTTAACAAATAAAACAAACACACGCGAAATTTTGGAAATAAGAAATTTAATTTTAAATATTTATTGACTTTTTTATGCAAATAAGAACATTTCCAATAAAATTGCATTTAAAATTGCAATAAAAAAAAAGCACAACAAAAACAAACACTGCGTTTGCACTGGCGGCTCTGCCGACGACGCCGCTTCAACTGAGATTTTGCATTCTTTTGCTTTTCTATTAAAATATTTTATTGAATTTAACACTTAAAACAATTAAGGCAATAGATTTCACTATAGTTTTTATTATTACATTTGTTAATAATATTGAAAATGCAAAATTAAGTCCATGAAATTTACACGCAATTTCTAAATCAAAACAAAACCAATGGTTGACAGTTCGATTAGTGTTGCCATTTGCTTGGTCGTACCAATAACGGAGAACTTTCTCTTCGTGCAAACGAATGTGGGATTTGAGAAGGGAGAATTTATTTTATAAAAGTTTTAATTTCTTTGGCTGAAAATCTATTATTTATCAGAATTGAATTAATTTTTACAACAAATGATTGTAGGAGCTATAAGCGAATTTATGAAGCCTAATTTATTTCTTTCAAAAATGTATAAGGTTTTTTGAGTTCCCTAACTCTTTTGACTGTTTTCATACGTGATTTATCATTTTTCTCAAACAACTTGTAGTTTTTAGTTTTATTAAATGTTTTTGCTGCTGCATTAAAGTTTTGAAAGAGAAAAGGTCTTCAGCACTACAACATAAGTACCATTAACGCATAAAGCCCAATTTCCATGTGATCTTATCTTATCTTATTTTATCAAATATCAGGGAGGACATCACATGCTATTAAGATAGCAAATGTATGCTATTCACTCTCGCATTCTCCAAGCGCATTAGGCTCTGTTCGCATGCTTTTTTCTTTCTTACAAAAATTTGATTTGATATCCCTGATATGGGATAAAATAAGATAAGATAAGATCACATGGAAATTGGGCTTAAATCGTAAAATTCTGTAAAATGATTATAACAAATTATGCATAATTTGAAGGAAATAAATCAGGTTTTCTTAAATTACTTGTAAAAATACAGCTTAGTATTATTGATTTTTAAGCATATAACGTTATCTTGAAAAAAAAAACTCAGTCGAATCTCAAATAAAAACTCAAATTGCTCTGCTCTCAATTCTATTTGGGATTTTTATACCCTACACTCAGGGGATATTCACTTTTCATTCCATTTGCATCTCATAAAAGGGGGCGTGGTAAGCCTTGAAACAGTTTATGATTAGCTTCTCCACTTCAGTCGATTTCCGTCTTTCGGTCTTTCTGTCTGTCTCTCTGTCTGTCAAAATCGTGATTATGGGAAAATGAAGCGAGATAATTGAATGAAATTCGGTACACGGGTCATACCTTCCAATATAGCTCTAACGATTGAAAATTTGTGAAATCAGTTTACGGAAACGCCTACCACCCACAAAAAAAAAATTCAAAACGCTATCGCCGCGGTTTATTTGTTCTGGTTAAACCAAAATTTCATGTAAAGTCAAGAACCAGCTTAATTTCTAGTTCAATTGATTGAACTTTTTTTGTCTTTGCTAAATTTGAAAAATAGATGTCGTACATTGCATGTAGCTGTAGACACAAACCTTAAATAATCAAATACATATGGCAACTTTGCTTGAACTTGCAGGTCCGATTTTATGTCCCGCGAGGCCCTATGCATCTAGTAGATGCTAGGCCCAAATATTCAAATAGAGACATATAATAAAAACAAAAACAGTGATGAAACAACAGACAGTGATCGTTGTTTTGGCTCTGCTTTCATTTTTTCTTTATAATACAACGTCAAATAGTTTAGTTCTTCGCCTTCTATTGTCGACTTTTTTTTTAAAGCACAGAAAACGAAAAAACAAAAATTTTGGTATTAGCGTCTAAGACGCTATAAACAGCTTGAAGGCGTTTGATTGCAATGTTCAAAAAAAGAAAAATATATTTACTGACGAGTGAGGCCCCTGCGCTAGGTCCCGTTCAACCACACGAGTTTACCGGTCATAAAGCCGGCCATGATTTTATAACAAAAGTTCTGTCAAGTGCTGTCATGACTCTCAGTAGTCAGAGGCGGAATAATAAGAGGTCAAAAAAGGTATGAAAGGTAGCCTCAAGCGTTTTATTCACTTTTAGGTTTAACCAAAGCGAAAAAAATACGGCTTATATTGAAAGATTTATTTGATGTAGTGTAACCAAATGTTAGAAATAATTCGGGCAACCAAAACATAAAAAAAAAATTTATTCTAGAAATCTAAGCTTGGTTTTGGCAAAAGCCGGATAGTTTCAGAAAAAGTGCTCAACAGATTCTCGCTTACATTCACTGCAGAAAAGTTTTAATGCTCCATCCAAGTCGCGGTAATTCTCGCGATGTCACAGCGGCTGTTGGACAGTATGGCATTGGTTTTTGAGTTGTTATAGGATGGTCACATTGCTCTGGATGTTTAACAGCTTTTCAGGCTCCGCCAGTTCTTAGCTGCCTCGAAAAAAAAGCGAGAAGACTGTTTTCTTAACTATACCGTGCGGAGTATGCACTCATTCCGAGGCTCCGATTTCATCAAGAGAGGAACCGTGCCTTGCTTATTAAGTGAATTAAGAAGGGAGTCAAATTAGTGAGAACACTTTGTTCCAGAAATGCTGTTTATTTGATGGTTTAGTTGTCTGAACCTTTTTTTTAATAGTATAAAGATTTTTTAATCTGAAGTCTTTTTAACTTCAAGGAGTTTTTTTTTGTCGAACTTATAGTTTTTGGACTGATATAGCTTAGTAACTACATCGATTATTCTTCGTATTTTCAAATATTTATTTCTATTTTTTTGGTTGAATTGAATAGTGCTTTAGCTCCAAACATGCGTAATTTACATAATCGAAATGCTGCAATGGTGACATTTCGAAAGGATGTAAAAAGATATTACCTATAAAGTATTTAACTATATAAGCCTTTTTACTCATTAGTCCATTTTTATTTAAAAATTTCCAGCATACATTTTTCAAGCAATTGAATTGTCAAAAAAGCAACTAAAGGATGCAAGAAAATAACTTCGTGACCACCTACCTATAGGCAAAAGCAGAAGGACTACCGCACACATGCCAGTCGGTTGTCAATATTCCAAGCCAGATACTAAATACGATCAATGAAAGCAAAAACCAAATATGCAGTCAACCTCCAGGAAAAGGCATAAAAACAAACGTGGAATGAAATCCATATTCCCAGAAATAAATCAATCAATTAAATTTTTATGAAGTCTCCGCAACCAAAATGCCAACTTAATATGTTTAATGAAATATTTGACGTTGCGATGTCATCATTTTCTTCGTTCTCCACATCTTGGCAGCATTCGACTCCATCAAATCATCTTTTATGACTTTTGTTGTACGTAGCCATTGGGTTGTGGTTGTGCATTTTACAACGGGGACAGTTGTACAGTGGTGTAAAATGGAAAATCTTTTAAAATATTGAAATATGCGATGCAGGGAAATTTCAATATAACTTATGCCAATATATAGGACTTGCTCATAATAAATATCCCATATCAAGCGAAAAACAACCTTCCCTTGTGTTCAAAATATTTCCCTCAACAACAACCCTTTCCGTACGAAAATTTTCGCAATTTCTCGCCACTGTGCAAGGCTGCTAGCCACTGATGCCTGCAACAGGCTCCAGGTGAATCCTTATTTATAGCCTCTCAATCGTCTCATCCACACTTTGGTCATTCCATTCGCTCACAAACAGGCGGGTAATTAAAATTTCAGCTAATATACGACGCGTTCAAAACGAATGGACAAAAAAAAAAAAGAAACGCCATCAAAAAAGAAAACGACCATCAAACTAAATTCTGAATGGGCGACAACCATATGACATTTTGACAATCGATTCAGGCGCGTTGTCAGACTTCGAATTGCATGCGCATGCGCAGAACGTTTCCTGTTCGACAGATCGTATCCACTGCTGCTGCCACAGTGAAAGATACTCTTCGTTCTCGTAAAACATTAAAATGCGTTTTGGAATTTCGTTTGGAATTCTCTATGGAGACAAAAATAATATTAAAACAATCACATGATAAAAGGGCGCATGTTGAGACTACAGACTTATAATCAAACTTTGCCAAAAAAACGCACGCAGTTCACGTAATCGTATGATAAAAAAATTTGCCAATTTTTTTCAGGTTTTCGTTATTTTTTTTTTTGTTTCAATACATTTGACGTTTAAGCGCCACTACCAAGTGACTGACTTGCGTTGAACACTCATTCGGTGGGCGCCATTCATCTCCATAATAAATTCGTCAAATATGCGACAACGGCGACAAAGGTCCTTTTGTTAAGAGCGCAAAAAAAAAATCGGGTTTTGATTGAACGTCAAAATATTCTTAAAATGTTCATATTTTAAAGAGCATGTGAATAAAAAATTCATAAGTGAAATAACTTAAAATATTCCTGTCAAAAATTGCGATTTTTTCTTTAATAAGCAGATAGTCCTGCTCTCTGAATTAACACTGTGCAAGTATAATAATTATAAAATTTTCTTCATTATCGTTTTTAATTGTTACTAAGAATCTTATTAAATCTTGATGTGCAGTCTAAATAAAAGGAGAAATTAGCGCAATCATTAAACAAAACTGAAAACAAATTTATATAAATAGAACAAGTCTTAGAAAGAATATTAAGAAAGATTTTTTAACCGATTTCCTTAGAAAACAAATAAAGATCCAAAGTCTGAGATTTCGTTTACAGAATATTTCTTTTGGAAGCTTATTCTTTTTATGAAATTTTTCCAAACAATTTATTAAGGTCTAATTTTTTGACGAATTTTTATGATCTTGATTAAACACCGAAATAAAATCAAACATAATTCAAGGAAATAACATCCTCCGTTTTGATAAAGGAGCAAATTTCATGTAAGAAGTAATTTTATAGAAACACTGGCATATAATTAAAAATTATAAATTTGTTATTGATTCGTTAAGTAAGTATATCGTGTAGGGTTATATATGTAATAACATATCAGGTAAATGTAAGAGTGTGACTTGAAAAACTTTCACCAGGAGCGAAATATAATGTGGCGCCCCCTATTCCTTCTACATTGGATTTTTTTTTTTTTTTTTGGTTATATACCCCTAAAGTTTTGTAAAAAAAAAAAATATACCTACTACAAAAAAAGGCAAGATCATTCGGATTAAATTGAATAAATTTTTCGAGTACTGATCAATATAAATTTTCCTTAAGGTCACTCGTTGAATGGCCTACACGGCTTTGCTAGCACATGCACAACCTTTTGTCGAAATTTTCAATAACCCTTTTGCATAAATATGGGGGAATTTTATTAATACAGCGCTCAATTTCTTCCTTCTAGGTGTGTGTGTTTGTGGGATTGTTGGCATAAATCATAAACCTCAGAAAATCCCAAAGAAAAATGTCCAACGGCGTTAAGTTGCATGACCTGGGCGGCTAATACTGATCACTCAGACGAGAAATTACACGACCAGGAAATAACTAATGCGGTAATTGAATTGATTTCTCTCTGGCACCGTCTTGTTGAAACCATATGTCGTCCACATTCATATGTTGAAATTTGAGCGCAAAAAAGTTATGCCTCACCAGCCGCATTTTCGAAGGAGAATGGTCCAATAATGCCTTCAGCCCAAAATCTGTAACAAACAAATGAAGTTTCTCAGCAATCATTCGTGGATTCTTTGAAACTCAAATGCGACAGTCTCGACGATTAACGAAGCTATCAAGTTGAAAATGAGAAGAGGTTGATTTTTTTCGAAAAATCAGCATCCATTTATTTTTGTTTCAAAATCTATTCAACGAAATTTCTTCGCTGTTCGCTGTTAGAAGGCTTCATTCAGTTCCTGAGTCAATTGCACTTTGAAAGCAAGAAGATGTAAATCTTTCGTGAGAACACGCTGTAGAAAGCTTCTCGAAAAGTTAAATTCTTGATGACGGTTCTGAATTGATGTACCTATTTAGACTCTTTGCATACATGTACATATCTCACGAACTGCTTCAATGTTTTGTGTTGAACGACTTGTTGAAGGACGGTCAGAATGTTTAAGATGACTAATAGATCCAGTTCTCTGAACATTATAATTAATCTCTTCACAGTTGATGAAGTTAAATCACTATTACGAACATATTTTTACGAAAATAGCGAATTGTAACTGCCAATCAGCGTAATTTTTCATGATTTTAAGGAATTTTTCTTTGCACTGATTTAATAACTTCTTTTGAATATTTTTTGAGAACAATCTTTTCTAGGTTCAGAAAACTCTTCAAAATATGGGTTGTTTTTTTTTAAAAAAAGGAAAGCTTATTTTCTTACTCAATAGAAGAATGGTTTTCAGGAAAATTTAAATATATCATAATATATCAACTAGAGAAAGTTTTATATATACCTGTCTATTCTATTTTCTTTGTTTAAGAAGAGAAGCATGGTATGGAAAATCTTAGCAATTCAGAAATAGAGTAGTGGATTCTACAATTTTATATCATTTATTTTTAGAGTTAACAATTTCTTAATATGAATTTTATAACAGAATTGCTTGGGCAGACGAAACTCAATGGGTGACAGCAGGAGAATGAAGCAGCCAAATTCTTCTCCAGGTAAAACAATGATTCCAAAAAATATTCAAAAGTTAAGAATAAGTCTCGCCTCGCGTTGATATTTAATCATATAGTGAGTAGTAATTTATCAAATTTCCATCAAACTCGGAACTAGTTAGCTTGAATACAATTATTTTCTATATTGTTTTCATATATCATCTTTTGAACGAGAAAACCTTTTTGCTAAGTGATCAAAAAGTCGTAAGAAATCATGTCATATTTCACCACTTGTCTTTGCAAAAAAATTCCTGATGTTCACACTGAATACATAGACTTGGCTGGAAAAATTGCAGATGACCTCTTTTTAAAAGGATTACTTCAATTTTTTATAATTTTGTTAGGTATCTTTCTAATTTTGTATTAAAACTCACAAGAAATAAATGTCGTTGGCTTTAGTAAGCTTTTCTTTCCTTTAAGACAGAATATTTTTCCTGGAATACGGTAAATTTCTGAATCCAGTACCTTGCTATTTGATTGAATAAATTTATGAAAGAATGATTTTCGAAGTGAAAGTTAAAAAAAAAATTGTCCCGGAAAAAACGTACGCCGTATTTCTTTCTGATGAAATTTTTGCTTTTAAAGGGCTAAAAAAAAATTTATAATTTTTCTTTATTCTAAACTTAATAATGTTTCTATAGATTTTTGATCCCTGAGGTCAGATCAGGCACCTGTTTGTCAAATAATGCCAGGTATTTATGTTTTTGAAAAATTTTTCAGAGCAAATATCCTAAGTATCGCTTAAAATCTGGAATCGCTTTTATAACATTTTTTTTTTTGAGTACATAAGATGAATTTAAGAAAATATACCTCAAGTCTGACACTTTAAATTTTAATTTAATTTTTTTGGGGAATTTTTCTCTAAGTTCTTAAAAAAAAATTCTAGTTTCTCAGAAAAAATCTACTAAGAAATTAAGAAAAATTAATCAGGAATACGATAATTTATTTTTCAAAATTTTGGAAAAAAGTTTTCTTACATAAAAATTAAAATAGTCAAACCAATTTTAATAGAACTCCAAAAAAAAATTAATAATGACTAAAGCCATACAAAAATTAATGTCTCATCTCTCATATAAAATCAATATTACAAAATTCAAGACTTAAGAAATAAACTAAATTAAATCTTTGTAATCAAACCATCATCACACACTAGCAATATCAAACGAATATTTCATTGATGCGAACATGCGTGTTTTAAGGGTATAAAAAAAAAATAACAAAAAATCCAAAAGATAAGAAAAATGTCAACAAGTCCTGGACAAAGTAATAAATTTAATGAAAATTATTGAGTTTTTATGTGATTTTAAAAAGGACGCAATACAATGAAGACGACCGTAAAGTAATAATAATTAAAAACCTCCTCTATTTGTTACCTGAACAAAGCGACAATTCAAGGAGGGTTCATTCCTTCGGTCTTTTTTTTAAGCAGTTCCTTTTACGTTACTCGTGATATGTTGCCACTTGTGCTTATTACCAATATTTCTATCAATGACAGACAGGCGAGGACAATTGGCGACAATATTATCGATTACAGCAAAAACAAGTAAAAAATTCCAACTTTTGAAGGTGCACACGCACACACGTCTACATAGTTTCCCTTTTCATTGATCCGTTTTAATACGAGTGGCAGGATCAACGTATAGGCGCTTAGACGCATGTATGTGGGCATTTTGCGTAAGGCTGCATAAATATGATATGATTTTTTTTTTTTTTTTTTTGAAAACATCCCACCGGGAAAATGTACAAACAACACCTATACGACAAAAAGTACCCACAAAGCGGTACAAAGAAGTACATTTGCATGTACATATTTCGAATTACGCATTTGGTCACGTTAAGGATGCATCATGGAGTGATCCATTTTCCCATTGGGATACTATACAAGTACTCATATTTAAACTGTGAGTTATATTTTTCACATACACGTGAGGCGCCACTGACGACGGAAGATATATCGATTATTTCGTATGTTCTTAATTTATGTGACAAAGAGATTTTCATAATTTCTTGTGGCTAACGATAAAGAATGCGGTCAATTGGTCATGGGAATTATTATGATATGACTTTGAAATTAAAATGACCATTCAAAAGAGAGCATTTATAGTTTTAGTAAGAGTCAAAAAAACAATTGCCAATACAAGATGGTTTTATCGCACAGACGTGAACACAACATAAAAACTATTTTCAGGATTCTTTAAAATTTCCAAGAATTTATTATTGCTTGCCGTATTTTTAGAATATCTCAAAAAAAGTTATGGTCGAGAACTGTAAAGTCGCAAAGTTAACACAGGCACATTGACAAAATCTGGCTAAAATAATTTTTTTATATTAAATTACATTTGCATATCCATTATACCATTAATTCAGAGTCAAGAAATTGTGGATATATGCCAAAATTATTTCCCAAGTTTTGTATTTTCTCACCGAAATACAGGTATGCTTGAGCAGCAAGAAGTATTTTAAAAATTATGGTTCCAAAATTTTGGTCAAAAAGTCTAAGGCCACAAATTTGTCATAGGCTTTACTCCATATCTTGCTTAAAATCATTTATTACTTCACAATTTTTTACATTTATAAGCTCACCAACTCACCGTATACGTAATAACGTATACTTTTTCAGAATATTTTTTTCATAAGCTCCATATTTTCTCCACAAAAATCAAATGTTTTCATGCTATGCAGAGATTTTCAATGAATTTCTGAAAAAAAATTTCGTCCAGAAATGTAAGGCCATGAAGTTCACATAGGCCCAGTGACATAATTTAGCTATAAATCATATATTTAATTTATTATTTATCACATTCATGATTGAGTCGCACAAGCGTTTCCACATGATTGACAAATTTGACGAAATTGACTTTGTGACAAATTAATTGAGTACACAACACAAAGAGACCATCTCTTTTTTTTTATTATTTCAAAAATCTTCGTTTAATGGCATCGTTTTTTTTTTTTTGCATAAAAAATTAAATTTACTCGTATTTGTGTTTATTTATTGAAATCGTTGATTTTATTTGATTTTTACACAAATTTAAGTGGAGTACATTGTGGTTATTGTTGCTTGCTACTGTGTTTACTGTTGCTGTTGTTGTGGTATACCGCTGTGCCACTCAGGCCCAATAATTTTCAAGTGGCCGTTTGCTGCGAATTTGCGCAAATATAATTTTCACACTCTCAATGAATGCAAAATGTTGGAAAAATGAATGAATGAATGAATTGGTGTTGGAATCCTGCGGAAGGGAATGATGACGACGATGACGACAACAACAATAGCAACGAAAATAATCATTGGAGTGCACTTGAAGAATTATGCGTGCGAACGCACAAAAATCAGTCCAAGTGTCAATTGTCAATTTTAGCGAATGTGCGTTAGGGTGGCCGTATCACATATAAATTGGAATATATGTAACATATGAAACTGGGAAAAAGATTTCGGAATACTTCTACATAGACTGAAGAGATATTTTATGAGTTGTAGAAGTCTGTGACAAGTGGGGATTATTATATAAAAAATTTTAATTTTTCGCAAAATATCGCATAAAGGGACAGCCTTCAAAAGTTTTTCCTCTAACCAACGATGTCTGAGACGGTAACATTTCCTTTGGGATCTATTTTTTTCTCAAGTCCATAGAGACTTATCGATGTTGGTTTGAAACCAAGTTATGTACATGGTATTTATTCTAAGGATCGTGGTCTCTCCCGTAAATAGAAATGGTTCTCGGTCAATTTAGTTGAGTCTGTTGCTCTGAGCTTCCTCAACAAAAGTCGTCATGGGCGTAATCTCTGAAAATTCGTTTTTCTCCTCTGCTTTACATGTCGTTCTAACTCTAACCAAAAATAAATATTACTAAGTTATAAGCGATATTTTGTCGGATAATGTTGTAATTAATATAGTTAGTTAGTTTTTTATTTTTTTATGCCTAGCTGGACCATCGATAATACATTAAGGCTCCTACATTTTGTAGACATAGCACTTCTCATGGGACCCTCTTTTCGTTATACACTTTATATTCATCCAAAGTCTCATTGAAAATTCATCTACTAATATGTACTTATATTTGTCAGGAAACCTTTCATTGAGGCTGAACAACATTTTGAGATATTTTATGTTTTTGTGCATCTCGAAGTTGACTAGCAGGTTTTTTCGAGATTTCAAAAGCAATTCGTTGTACAGTCAGGTAAATAAGTTGGCTGTTTTAGTACACCAAACCAGATTTATAAACTAAATTTGATGCATTTTTGAGTTTAATGTAGAAAAATGAAAAAAAAATTAAATGAAAAGTTGTAAACTTGAACATTTTTTGAAAAAGTTGGTTAGATATAATAAATCGAAACAAATTCAAAAAGTTTACAGGACACTGTGCAAAATTTTGATTGACAGAAATAAAATATATATATTCTGGAAGGTAGCGTGATCGTTCCTTTTCCGCGAAATTGCTTTTGCATAGATACCATAGATAAAATTTAACATAAGGTCCACTCTGCACATACATACATGTACTATATATGTAACGGCTTATCTGGATAGCACTCATGTAAAATAAAATAAATTAAATTACGTCATCTTTATGTTGAAGATTGTCAGTTAATCAAACGTTAAATTGAGCAGAAAAGGATGTGCAACCATAATTGGTGGCGGAAGGAAATGCGATCTTATGTAGTAGTCACTTACTAGCGTTTCCTGCTTGCAAATATTAAAGTTAAAGAGATATGAGTTTATAACAAGAAAGCAATTTTAAAGTACAGGTCAACTGTCAAAATTTTAGGGAAATTTTTTAATGAGTGTAGAGGTAAGAAAACATTAATTTTTCCTTAAAAACAAATATGGAAAATATATAAAATGTTTTGAACAGTTCTTCTTTTTATTGAAGTATAATATGCAAGAAAATATATAAGAAACCAAATTATAGTATAAAGAAGATTCTCATTCCTAAGAAAAGAATGCCACATTGAAGTTGGAAAACATCGGGGAAAGGCTTAGTTAAAAAGGCACCCTTGAGGACTTTGTGGTACAATATTGATGAAATTTTTTTCCGCATCAAATTAAATTAATGAGGTCAGGCCTCCAAGTAAGTTATGACGTTTTTCGAATTAATTTTGACAGTAAGCATGGCGGGATCAAAGGAGCTTCTAAGAAAATAGATTTTAAAATGTAAAAACTTACAAGCTCTATTTTTACTGGGGATCAAGAGAGCCCCAAAGGCTTTTTTTTTAAAAAAAACTGATGACTGGCGGGATAAAAGAGACCTATTACAAATATTTCATTTGAGATTTGCAAATGGATAAATTTGGCTTAAGAGTTGCAGTAAAGCCACTTCATTGATTTTATTCACACCGTGCTTAAATTGATAACTATTGAGAATTGAGAAACTAACACCTTTAAAGTTCTTATTGATGAGACCCCCTTGGGATCGGAGCTCAGGACTATTGTCCATATTAACAGCTATCTTAGAGCAGCACTAACCTAGCTGACGTTGGCCTTCCTTAGAGATATTTTTGGTGAACGAATAACGTTGAATTAGTTTGGCCTTCGCGTTCATCTGATTTGGGGGCAACAGATCTCTGTAAGGTAACTTGAAAGAACGGGCATGCCCAGGCCCGGATTAACCTTACAGGCAGAGTAGGCACGTGCCTAGGGCGGCAAATATTGGAGGAAACTTTGGATAACTGTTGCATTTTATTGATTGAAAAACTTTTCGTACCAAACTTCTTCCACCATTTACGCTATTCACAAGCAACAAATGTAAAAAAATACCATTTAGCTAAAATCAATGTTAAAATTTAACATAAATGAAAAAAAAAAATTATTTTTTCTAATAAATGAAGAAGTTTTAAGGAAGAGGGGCGGCAATTGTTGCAACTGCCTACAGGTGGCATATTTATTAATCCGGACCTGGGCATACCTAAGCCACGAACATAAGCCATGCAGGGCCTGATTTATACACAAGCTAATTAGACTTAAGCCTAGGGCGTAAGGTCCCAGGGGGCACTGAGAGTTAACGTTGATTTTCACTTTATACTATAGAGCTCTGCTGGGTGCATGGTCATTTCCGGAATAGAGAAAGCTGACGATTGTGCCAAAATATGATCAGAACAACCGGAGAATCAACAAGGATACCGCTAACGGAACTATACTATCGTATAGAGGACATAACCAAGAAGCAAACGAACAGAAGGTGGAACCTTTCCGCCGGATGCAGAACGTCTCGAAACACGTAGCCTAAACTGAATCTAGGAAGGACACAAACTCTCTTAAGGTTCAGCAGAGTAGAGTTAAGAATTGTTGTAGGAGTGCTGACGGGGCACTGTGCTATGGTTGCCAAATATGGTGCCCCTTTCACAGATACCTGCAGGAGTTGTGAAGACGAAGAAGAGGATGAGACGGTTAGGCAGCTACTCTGCGAATGCTCGGAGCTAATGAGAAAACGATCCAAATATTTTGACTCTGCATTCTTTGTTGGTCTTGAGGAACTAGCCGAGTTAGAGCTTACCAGCATTCGCACCTTCACTAAGGCTTCTTGGTGGTTCACGCCCAGTCAATGAGATTTTTTTACTTTTTTTTTATGAGAAAGGAGGGGACTATACATATTTATCGTAACCTTAATATAGAAAGGACCTATCTACAATTTTTATTACTGTACAGGAGAACGACAAGACATAATAAAAATTAAAGTTTTGTGAGTTAAAGTGTAGGGTATCACAATGGGAAAACTGCCTCCGAGCTACATTGTATATGCAAGTAACCCTTTTAACCTAACTCAACCATATTCGTAGGCCTTGGAGGCACAAGTAGGACAGGCCGGTGGGGCGCATATTCATAGTTAGCCTAGGGTTGTCAGAAGTCTAAATCGGGCACTGAAGCCATGTACAATTTCAGAACTGAAAGAGAAAACTTGAGCCGATATTGGAAGTTAAGAAACAAAATCCTTGCGTAAGAACATGGTAAATGCTGTGAAAAGGGCTGTACGTTTGTGAGCAGATAAATGACAGTCAATTTGGGACCTTTTTTCTACAGATAATTCAGAAAAATCCAGTAATTATGTTTTCAAAATTAATAAAAAAGATTAAAAAGAAAAAAATTGTTTTTATGAAAAATAATTATTCAGTGGCCCCCAGTTTTTCTCGTGCTTACATATGTACTAATCTATAAGCTTCTTCATAGTTTTAAGTAAGAATAACGTATAGCTTATGGGTCTTTGTGATTTTAGTATATCAGTTAGTCAATTGCCAAGTTTGTTGCTGAAAACCACATGACCCTATCTAAGGAATTACATTGAAAGATTGGCTGTAACATTAGACATCTTCGTTTTAAAAGGACCGGAATATATTAAGCAGATTAAAGTGTAAAGTTTTATGGTATCATTATGGAATGCGACATATCCTAACATAAGCTGAGGTCCTATGTAAAAAGTTCCTTCGGGTGATATTTTCTAAAAATGTTTTGGTGACTGATTTCGCTTTCATTCAGACCAATGTTTATCAAATTTCAAATGATATCCTGAACAAGCAATTTTTTTTTTTGACAAAAAAAACTTTCATTTCATACTTTTTTTATTTGCGCCGCATCCAAAATTTTAATAAAATAACACAAAATTTTTCTCATAAGAGACAGACAAATCCCCAGCAGACACAAAACGAAGAATATATTATTAATGTATGTATTTTAAATCCCAAAAATAAATAATGCCGAGCACGCAATTGAAACTCAAAACAATTTAAATGCGTTCGCTTTGAGCTCATATACCGTCATAACACAAATAAATAGAATAAAAATGCATTCCGGCAATTTTCATAAGAAATTCTCAATTTAAATAAATGCTCTTTTAAATGGGTACGAAAATCGTGTCTTAAAGCGACTAATAACACCATGCCCGATCAGGCGAATGCCATTAAAAATTTAAGTGAATACAATAAAATAATAATAAAAATGTGGAAAAAAGCGAGAAAAAAAAAATGTTTATATTCAAAAATTGTAATTTTCACACCAAAATAAAACAAAATTTTTGAAACTTATGGAACAACAACGCACTGCACGTACCGCTTAATGAAGGCACGCATGCGCACAGCCAGACGCATAAACCCTTCCACTATTACATAGCATTTTACAGGCCATGACGCGGCCGGGTCATGAAAATGTGCTGTGAAAAATTTGAAATGCAAATGATTTTTAATGGTAGTGCGAACCTTGGAATACATACATATAAGGCTGTAACGACGAAGACCAACAACGTCTTAGGAAGAAAGTAGCCGCCGAAACCTCGAACAAGTGTTAGAAATATTTTACTTAAATTTTATTTATTAATTTGTGCTTTGAAGAGTGCGCGCTCCAAGGATGCGTTGTGCCCTGTGTGAAATTTATTGACAGCAATAAAATAATAAAAAAAATCGATTTTTTATTAATTATTTGAAAGTATGAAACATTGATATTCGGTACACACACATTTGCTTAATGTTCACACATGCGCAATAGCATAATATGTGCTGCTCGTAGTTTGTTTGCGCATGCGCAACCAAAACAAAAATGCTCGCATTCCCTATGCATTTTCATTTCCCTGCTGTATTGCCCTTGGGCTTTGCGGCCTATAAAATGGAGACACAGGCATCGTGTTGTTGTTGGTGCTGCTGCTACGTGCTGCAGCCAACTGAACGGAAGTAATTTCATTACATAACGATGATCGTTTGGATTTATTTTGTTCGCTTCACTTGCTCTAAGCCTTTCGAGTTGTTTGCTTCCCTGCAGCAGGATTTACTTAAATTATTACAATTTTAATTGTCACAAAAAGTGCCGCTCGTAAGATGTCTACCGCATGATAAGAATTTTTCACTTTCTTGGTCTTTTTTGTGGTATGTTTCTAGGGAAGTAGATTTATTTCAATTGCACGAAGAAATTTATATTTCCTTGTGAAAAACATCAAACTGCCATGCTCAGAGAGAGAGCATGTGCATGCATATTTTTTTGATATAATCTTCCCAATCTTAAAGTAATTTATGTTTCAACAGTTTCAGTTAAACCTACTCTTTTAAAAAGTTCTTATAAGACGATTAACAGGTGAATCATTGAATCGAAAACACTATACCTTTTATTTTTTGAAAAAGTGCAACCCAGAACAACAAATCAACATTGATGATATTGCACCGATATACTGTTCCAAAGCTAAAACTTCTGAGACCCAATCACTTCAGGAAATTTGTGAAAATTTTAATTGTATACCCAAAACAATTTTACTACATACTAAGGCTATCATTATATTTCATTTAAAAATGTTATTCCACGATTTTTAAACATTTTTGAAAAAGGATTAGGTCTTGGGCGGCCTTGTAGCGCAGTGTTAATGTTTTGTGTATACACAAACCACAGGTATAGGATTTGATTTCTGGCGCAAAATATTTTTTTTATATTTTTGAGTTTTAGTGCCTTCCATGTTATTTCCATGCACTTCTTTTAGTTTTGTGAAGTTATTTTTGAACTTCATACTTCCAAATTGACATCTTATTGAAATCTGCAACTTTGGTGTGAGCTAATCCTATCGGAATAAAAATTAAAAAGTACAAGTAACTTTAGTTTCGGGAACAGTATGGTAAAAGTCAAACGGGTCATATCATGTAAATGCTCTGCTCAGTCGATGATATTCATTGAATTTTTGGCTTAAAACTCTTTTACACAATGATGGATGATGCATTGCCGTGATGCAACTCCATGAGCTGTCCTTCTACAGTTCTAGCCGTTTTTGGCAGACATTCTCACGAAAATGCTTCATGATACCTAAATCAAATCCCTTTTGTTCTTTTGGGAGGAATTTAGAGTCTACGTAATAGAAGAAAACTCAATTCCGGATACTTTTTACACAGTCAAAGAATCATGCCTCCCACTAGATATCTTAATATTTGATGGAGCACTGAGAAAAAAGCGAACTTCGTCAAGACAACCTATTTGAAGGTTTTTGTCGCTTTGTAAGAGCTTAAGTTCTAATGGCTTGCTAGCCTTTTTAGTTTATTACCCTCCCATTTAATGTTATCAATGCTTAGTGGATGATTTTCAAAAAAGAAGGAACTACTAGCTGTATATCGAAGGAGTTTTTTAAGCTAGGTTGCAGCAGAGAGTACTTGTAACCTTACCATGTCCATTGACATCCTATCCTCGAAATTTTTTTCTTATGACAATGCTTAAAGGGGGAAAAAATGTAACATCTTTTACGAAAATGGGTACTATATACTTACAATTACATATATTTCAAAAGAGCCACTCTCATATTTGGCTGCGTTAGAAAGGACCAATGAATGGCGGATATCAGCACCGGATTAAGATATAGCTGGAACTGGGGTTAGAAACCAAAAGGGACTTCCTAATTTTTCATCTAAAAATTACACTGGTGATCAAAAAACAGAAAAAAGTTCATTCAAAGGATTTTTTTTTTAAATGACGGGAGTCAAAGTAGACCCTAAAAAGGCTATTGTAATGCCTATTTTTAACGAAAAAGATAGGTCCTCATTTTCCGGTTCCACAAAGCTTGATGCGTCCAGACTTACCTAAGTCCGGCACTGATGGATATCTTTATAACGAGTGTCTTTTTAAGAATCGCAAAGTATGACTTTTTGTTGAAATCGACTCAACCACAATTATGATGTTGTCAAAAAACCAACATTTTAAAAACACCAATACAACAAACGAACTGAAATGTTCCTTGTTTTCGATATACATAAGAGCTCCTAGATGTACTACAAAGCGGAATAAAGCGCTGTGGGAAAAGCTGTAGAAGAAAGAACCTTGGCCACTGCGGATAAAAAGACACGCATATACATATAGAACATTTTGATGACTCCAGCAGATGATATAACAGAAAGTGTCAAAAAACCGCTGCGAGTCAAGGCAAACTGGTAAGTACCAGCTACCTGAAAGTGTGGAGACCATAGTTTTATTTGAGATTTGAGGTCATTCTTTAGTAATACATAGCAAATTTGCTTGGCTACGTAGCTAAGTATATTGGATTAAAAAAACTAGACTTTCATATGTAAGACTAACGATTACAATTCCGATCGTGATTAAACAGTCGGTGTTCAAAGTTGAGAGAGAATCTTCAAAAAAAGTCTGAAGTTCCGTGAGAGCTATGGCAATAGAATAACATCTTGCATTAGGTTTTTGAGTGAAAAAATTATCGAGCCCGCCCATGTCAAGAAATCCGTTGAGCATGAATATTACTTACACTCAAAAAAAAAAGTGTTTGCCACAAATGATATAGATGGAACTACTTCAAGTGTTTGCGTGAAATAATAAAATGTTTGTCACAAAAACTTTTGATTTTACTTACAAAATAATAAAATTTTTTTTTGTCCCAATAACTTTTGATTTTATTTACAAATTGATAGTTAAAAATTATTATACAAAACTACTCTTTGAAACTTAACATAACATAGAACACAGCCTGGCAACATCGTCATCGTTCTTTGCTCCCAAACACTTATAAACATTTGATATCGTATATGTACAATGCAAGTAACAAAAAAGTTATTACGAATCAAAGCACTACAAAATATGAACATGAAAAGTTTATAAGTGATAAATCGTTTGTTGAAATGAATAAGTGTTTGGGACAAAAGACAAGTGTTTGTCGAAACACTTCCATAAATTGAATTGTTTGACTGAAATATTTTAACTATTTGTCGTAAATAATTATATCATTTAGAAGCAACATTTTATGAAATGTTTTGTTGGAAGTAATTGTATCACTTGCCACAACTTGACATTTACTTGTGTCAAATACATTGGTTTTTCTTATATTGTCTACAAATACTTATAGTTTAAGACAAAAGTTACGTGTTTGCTTGAAATAATAAGTGCTTATATTAAGCATTCGGTAATTTGCTACAAACGCTTTCTTAACAATCCTTTTTTTGAGTGTACTTATACTATTTTTACTAAAAATTGATAGTTTAAGAGGAAAAAGTTATAAAAAGTGAAATTTTGATCAAAAATATTTTTATCAAAAAGTTGCAGAAAAGTTGCAGAAAATTTTTTTAACAAGTTAATATTCCAAATTATCCAAAACTTAAAAAATATTATTTTAATTTATCTTGAAGCTTTTTTTCCAATATTTTCATACAAAAAAATCATATGTGACCTTTTCCGTGGCAGACGCCATCTTGAGCCGCCATTTTAAAATTTGCAAAAACCATACATAACATTGTTAAGTAATTGTTTTTACGAAAATTTTAATTTCATTTCATCTGAAAAACTGTGATGTTCGGGTGGGGTGGTCCACTTGACATAGAACGACGCATATGTATTTCTTATGACTCATAAGTTATGAGTTAAGGTTAAAATACTTAGTGCAAGTAAATTTTGAATCCTTATTAAGAAACCATCGATTATTTGATATAAAGCAACACTTCCATCTGTAAATTGTAGGTCTAAATGATTTAGCAGTGAATGAAAAAAAGATCAGAATAAAAAAATATTTCTATTTATGTGAACTCTGTTAATATTTATAAGACTATATGCTACATATTGTGGAATATTTCTGTCGGGAAGTTGCTTGGATAACTTCCTTGAGACTTCAAGTGGTTGCCTTTCAAAATAAAAACTACAGCGCTTGTTCTTGCATTGGTAATAGAGGCGTCGAGTGCATGGAATTATTGCAGAGACATCTACTGTTAGCGACTACAGTGGTGAATAATTTTAACGACACGAGGAAAACTTGATTTCTCCAACTGTTAAACTTTCAGAAACCATTTGGAGGCAATGGCAGTCGAACATAAAATGCTGTAGCTGGCTACTCTTCGAAACTCAGATAAATATAAGAGCTAACACTTTGAGTTAACAGAATAATAACAGAAACTGTTAATACTCCGCAGTTACTCCAACAGAGAGAGAGAGAGTATCTTATGAATACAAACGAGCGAATGAGAGGTTGCGCATAGAGCGAGCGCGCTATATAAGAAAATTCGAACTTTGCGATACAGCCATATGGTGAGTGTGTTTGTGTATTAGTGCATCTTTGAGATACATTGAAATCTACTCATAATTTCATTTATATCTCATATCAAGTGATGGCTGGCTGGCTGGCTTGTTGTTGTTTTTATGATTATGAGAGGATATCAAAAAGCGCTTCGTATTTCGTGTAGATACGAGACAACGACATTTCGAGAATATGATTGAAGATATGACGATGACTGCGGCAGTGACGTTTAATTTTTTTTTTTTGTTGTTTTTTTTTATTTGGGTTGGTTTCGTACGGACGGACCACCGTTGGAGAGGGTGTATCGGGTCTGCCATACTTCTTGTGTTCGTTTCGCTGCTCGCATGGGTTCGTTCGTTCGTTCATTTCGAATATGAGCTGCTTTTATTTATGAATTATGTATTTCGTTATGTATTTCATTCGTTGTTGTTGCCGTTGTTGTTGTTGTTGTTGTGTTATGAATTCGTGTTTCTTACTGGTGCGCGCAAGGTGACTCCAGTATTAAATGGTCGTTGTTGTTGTCTTATATGTGTTTTTTTTTCCGTTATTGCTGTTGTTGCTTTTAGTAGTTATGCTGAAATCTGAGCGAATCTCTTTGTATGTGTGCACACCAGCTTTTACTGTGTGTACGTACGTCTGCTGCTGCTACTTGTGGGTGGTAGTTGGGTGGAGGAAGTTTTACCTTTACTGCAAATGCTACCAAAACATAGCGGTTTATTTAATATTTTCTTTTGTTGTTTTTTGTTATTGTTGTTGTTGTATGAAAAAATATTTTAATGCAAACAACAACAGCGAGTAGCAGTAAAAAAAATTTCTGTAGGTGTTGTGGTATGGTCACAAAGGGGCGCCAAATTTATGACAGCCCACTTTTTTTCAGTTTGTTGTATCTCTGCTGTGCGCCGCGCTTAGGGGAGGATTATGATTTTTTTCCCTAATTTTTTTTTTTTGTTGCTTTTTATTATTGGTTAATGTGGAAAATTTCTATATATTTTCTTTTCGTTTCATATTTTTCTACATTTCTTCCTTACTTTCTTTTGATATGCCATTGCGATTTTTTTTTCTATTTTTTTTCTGATTTGTGAGTGAAAAGAAAAACCTGACTTTTGCGCGATTGCAAGACGATGATGATGACGACGACCACTGCGAATGTGAGAGTGCGAAAGTTGCATTTGACTTTTCCAGCGCGTGCAAGCGAGAGCGTAGATTTATGAAAAATATGAGCCGCGGCGCTGCTGCAAGGGAAGTCATAGGTACTACAGCAATAACAACAGCAACAGACAGCAACAACAACCTTAACAACAACCACACAAAAGGACATAGCTGCCAGGATTGCTTATGGTTTGTTTGTTTTACTTTTATTTTTATTCTTTATCTTCATTCATTTTCAACAGTGAGAGCACGCGGAAGGGGAAAAAAATGTTGCATGCAATAAAATTGAAGAAATGACTTGCGCCGTCTTTTTTTTTTTGGTATTTTTTGTTGCTGTTCTTTGAAAAAATTATGAAAAAGGATTTTCAAGGAGCACAAATTTCATATACAATGCATGCATGTTGTAGGTATGAATGAATAGGGCAGTGAGTAAAGGAGTAAGCAAGGATTTATTATTCAATGTAAAGAAAAACAAAAAAAAAAATTTAACGAATACACGTTTTGAATGAATAATTCAAGGATTTTATGTTTTAAGGACCAAGATGATTTAATTTTTAATTTTGTTTTGCATTAGATTCAATATAGGGTGTTTTAACGTCGTAGTCGCGCACTTAACTTTTTTTTGTTCTAAGTTCTGATGATATCAAAAATCAATTATTTAGTTCATTTATTTGGTGTTTACTGCATCTGCAAAATTGATTTGTCTACACGGAGAGAAAAGACATAGAAAAAATTCACAGCTCATTACTAAAAAACGCATGTAAACGAACTTTCCTGAGAAAGTTTGAGATGAATTAATCATTGATTTATTTAATTTTGAAGAAACATATTAATTTAAAAAAAAAACTTGATTTAAGAAAAATATAAAAAATTCATTGTCGCACTAACTACAAAGTTTCGTCATAAACCCAGATAGAATAGGCTTAGGAGACTTAACAATCTCAGTTAAATTGATTATTCCGCGGGAGCCTACACTCAAAAATTCGAGCTAAAAAAAACCTTGATTTCAGGCCCGTACGAAGATGTGTCCCCGGTGTAGAATAGTAGACACCCGAAAACTTTGCTGGTATCGAATTCCCCACCCGAACGCATCTATATTTTTGTATGCCTTTTTTTTCTAGACTACCGTCTTGACTCCAAAGCGACAGTTTTATTTGTTCTGCCGGCCCTGCCTACGGCAAAAATCAAAAGTAAAAAAATTACAATCAGCCTATAGCTCCCGCCCTCCAAAACCTGCTGCCTTTACGGCACGCCGTTGATGGTAATGCGGCCCTGGTTGCTGGGAAATAAAGCACTGCAATAATAGGTACTCCTCAGGCCCGTGCGCAGGAATCATCCATGGGGGGGGGGGTTTTAACTCGAACATTTCATGTTAGATTATGTTCATAAAAAAGTCAGAAAAACGGTTTACTTTTAATATAGACATTAGACCGGGTCGATTTGTATGAAGCAAAATAAAGTCAGCCAGACACCGACTCAAAAGTTAGAAAGACTCTTGAGAACGAAGTCTGCATCATTTTGTTTTCGTTCAGAGAAAAACCTATAGATCACTTTTGATTCTCTTGAAGGTCATTTTTGGCTAAAAAAAAACGTGTTTTTGTGTATTATTGGCATTTTAGTTCTTTTATATAAAAAAAAATGTTTTGTGTCTTTCTTATTTTTCATTCAAATGTCAATAAAAACCTATGAGCGAAACTTCCCAATGGAGAGGAGGGGCTTGAACCCCCAAAAACCACTCTTTGCGCATAGGCCTGGTATTCCTAAAGTTTTTCAAAGGAACACTGAAGCGCTTTGTTCACGTTTCTGTTAGCGTCTGTTGAAAAATATTAAGAAGTGGGAATTCAGCCCTAATCGGATCCAAAAAAATTTCTAACCATCTAGGATTATTGTACAGTGTAATAATATGTAATTTAGAGTGGAGGAAGAGGTTTTGTATTTATATTTTATACATAAAAGTTAGGGTAAGTGGACGTCTTTCGGCCGCTGCTCTGAGTTTACAGAGTACAGATCTTTCATCAGCCTTGCAAGCCACATAAAAGTAAGCGGGCATCTTTGGGCCGCTGATCATGACGTCGGCTTCGTTAGACACAGTGCTTTTGCATTAAAATTTCATATGTTCTTAAAGTTTACCTTGAAAAGAGATAGAGATATATTTTAAAAATAAATATAAATAATTTTTTTTTAAATGTCTTTCCCCAAGATGAATCAGCTATAAAATAAAGTTTTGTAGAGGCGATTAAGGCTAGAGCCCCTTTTTTCTAAATATTAGCTCGCCTGTTTAACATAATTAGCTCTTCAAATAAGACTACTAATTTGTTTTGTAGAAAAAGCTTTTTCAGTTAATATATTAAAAAATAGGCCCAAAAATAAAATTCAGTTGAAATGGTTGATTGATTTCCAGGATTTTAATTCCAATGAGGTTACTCTTTTGTTTGGTGTCCTGGTTTTGGTAATTTATTAAAATGAAATCTAACTTCGTATAGAGCTATCTAGAAGAAAAATCATAGACTTCTTGCCTTTAGTATATTTTATCGAGTTGCGTCACCTTTAAAGATTCTAAAAAACCGAATGATAACCAAAATTTTCATTTTTTTTAAGGTATGTACATATCGGATTAACGCGAGAGTTCTGTATCTATTTCCAGATTGCAATATCGCAAACGGGCTTATCAAAATTTTCTTTCTTTGTATGTACTATATACCGCAAAAGAGTCTTACACGAATATTTGCCATATTTCATTATTAAAATTAATTTAAAGGAAATTCCAATCAAAATTTACATATTTTAAGATACAAAACAATTTATAATTTTGACACGACTTAAGCAAAAATTAAATTCAAACTTTAACGACTTTTATGTGTCGAAAAAGTTTTTTTTTTTAATAAGAGCTTGAAGTGAAAAAAATGGGGAATACATTAAGTTTAAAACAAAAACTAAACCAAAAGAAAAACAAAAATTAAATAATAAAATGCATTCAAAAGGTAAAAATTGTGAAAGTGGGAGTTACCCTTCTCTAAAAAGCAGCAGCAACAACAACAATAAATATCAGCAACAACAACAACAATAATAACAAATACACAAACAATAAATTTTGATGTTGATGAATTGCTGCTTATAATATTCAGTTCCAACAACTACAATATAATAACGACTATACAACAAAAACAACAACAACAGGAGCAACAGCAACAACACAGGAAAGCAATTGTTTTCTTTGACGACGTTAATCTTTGGAACGTTGATAATATTAAGAAAACAACAATAACTACAACAAAAACAATAAACATAAACAGCAACAACATACACAGTGAGAGCGCAAAAAAGAGATGGATGATTGGAGCGCAACCCAAAATACAAAAAAAAACAAAAGCAAAAAACAACAAGAACTCAAATTAATGGTGGAAGAACGAACGAATGTTGCTGTTGTATGCCAGCCACATTGAACGGAACCAGTCTTCAGAGGACAGAAGACATGATATGAATGAATTATGATAAATTATTAAATGGCATATATACATACAAAAACAACAAAAAAAATAAAGAGCAATATTTGAAAGAGAGAGCACTACAGGAAGATTGCATATTAAAGCGAGCGAGTGTGACGGAAGCTATGGCAGTAGTGTTGCCAAGAGTTTTGTGATATGGAAGCTTAATTTTAGTAACTTGATACAGGAGTCAGATTTACAAGCATATTTTGAAATCCTTTTGAATGCAAGGATAAGACTAATAACAAAATATGATAACAGAAACGGTCGAAGAGGAACACATAAGAACATTAGATTGATTGCCCAAAACAGAAAGGAATCATCTTCTAGAAGCGCTAGCGTAGCAAAGAGAGCTGGTTGCCACATCCTTAGAAGAGCCTCGGTTGATCACTAACTCTTTAAGGACATTCGTTAGAGCAGAGCAAACGGTATGTAATAAAAATTAAATTTGACGACGATGTTATTTTCCATGGAGAAAGTAATACCACATTAACAGTTAGATGAGCAAATTTTATTGATGTTTATTCTGTATCGTTTTGCAGTGTTCATTGAAGGCTAACTTCATGACCACAATTGATATCTTCAGAAAAAAGGTGCTCATTTTTGACATTACGGAAAGCCTAGCAAAATGAGATATATTTTACATTAAATCACAAAATTTCCACCGCAGTTTATTATCTCCAGTTATTTTCATTTACTAAAAAAAAAGAAAATCCACAACATTTCCAAAATACTACAAGCAAATACAATTGAAATTTCATATTACAAGTACTATTTTGCCGCCCCCTACCCCTCCCTCATTGGGCTTATGAATTTCCTTAGGTACAATTTTGGCAAAGCTGTTCCATCATAGACAGGATCAATTTCTTCAAAGCTTTCAAAACATTTGATATTTTCTTTATTATTTAGCTCAATGTTAATACTTTCCAACCCATCATGAAGAGCTAGCGAAAGCTGAATAAAATCATGTTTAAAAATTGAGAGCTAAACCTTTTCACATTTGCACCTGACAATACCTAATCCAAAACCAAATACATAATCAGTCTAATATTTGGTTCCGTAACCGCTGTTTCTGATGACTGCATGACATCTTCTGGACATTGATTCATAAGTTTGCTTATTTATAATGTAAAATAGCGTTCTAATCTTTTTCTACCTCTGGGAATAGGTCATTACCACTTTTGAGCATTTTCTGACCAATTATGCGTTTTACCACCATCGGGTTGAGATCGACAGACTGCGTCGGCCGTGACGGTTTTTGGTTGGTTTTTCCACAAGCAAAGATTTTACAATCCTTGAACTATGGTTTCGACCATTGTTCCACTCAGCAAATAGCAGAGTAACATTGCTTAAAATATGATTGTAGCCAGCTGGCATCATCGTGCTTTCAATGCGCTTACTGGGCCCAACTCTGTCCTCCTAAAAACTACTACACACCATCACGTTCAGATCTCCGTGTTTGGAATTGAACTTTGTTAAGGATTAATCCTTATACTCTTTGAACTCTGATTCAATTCTTCCCCGAGTTATCGTTGGTCTCCTTATGAGTGCTGTTACGCAGGCGATCAGGATCACGGTATGGCATCAAACTGTAGTTGTAAAGGTAAGGCAGACAATTGAAACAGAGAGAATTTTCTATTTCACATTGATAGCAACAAAAATTTGTGGGCCTGCATAATCACGACTTAAAATATTATCACAGCGTACTACTTGAGCTTAAATAATTTCAGAATGGCAACACTGTCCGGGAGCTTAGTTGCGAATTAAACTTTGATAGAAAGAGATAAAATATACTGGGATGAGAAAAAAGTAGCAACAACAAAAAATAATAATAAATAAACAATGAAAGATAAGCCCAAAGAATAAGCAAATAGAGCGCTGAAAAATAAAATAATTTAAAAGGAAAACTCATAATAATAAATTGTAGATTTTTTTCCCGACATTTCCATGTATTAAGCGTAGATTTATGATGTTTCCAAAGAGGGGAATGTGATCGGTTAGTTGGTTGGATTAGGAAAGGAGGAACAAACTAAGATGACAGCAAGCAAGAAACAACAACCGAGCAACAGCAGCTAAACGTTGCTCATAATTTTTTAAATGAGAGATTGCTTAAAACGTAAATCCTATGAGAAGAGGAGAACGCATTTTACTAGACAAGAAATATGGAATGGAGAGAGAGAATTACGCCAGGTAAAATTTTGCCTGAGAGCGCAATGTGTGTTAAATTATGAGTACAAGTTGAATAGAGACAGAGCAATAATGACAGTAGTGGCACCGTGTTGTGGGTGCGAGAGAGCAAGCTGCCCATACAACAACAAACACAAAAGGGGCAAAAATTTCGAAAATTATGAAAAAACGAGAGAAAAAATCAGAAATAACAAAAAGGAGTAAAAAGGAGAGCATGAATAAATGAAAAATTATTGATATAAAAAAAAAAAAACTGAAATGAAACAACAATGTGAATGAGTGACTGTTAGGTGTATCACTGTGTGAGGTGTACTGTTTGTTTGGGTTGGTGAGGGCCGCCGCCAGTCAGTAAAAGAAAAAGAATTCATGATGAAGGCAATAACGCAACAATAACAACAAAAATACAGAGCCGTACAATTGAGTGACTTTTTCGCTGTTGTGTTTGCGACGCTCGCTTCAGTGCTACTTTGACGCGCGTGCTGAACGTTACCGTGTGTGTGCTCTGTGCAGGAAGAAGAGTAACTTTTTTGAAAAGAACTACGACGTGTTCGACGATGAGTGACCGAACGACTTTAGCGCGGCGCAGTTAGAGAAGACGGTTTTTTCTAAAACAAATAACAAAAAAAAAAAAAACAAAGGCTAAACGCAATTGCCGGCGGAAAAACGCGTTAAGTTTTTAAAGCGCCTAAGAACGCAGAAAAAAAAATTTTTAATTTTGTTATAAAATAATATAAAAATTGTGCGTGAATAAATAAAAGATATTTTTACAAAAAAAAAAAAAAAAAAAATCGTGAACTCAAGAGTTTTTTACGCGGCGCATTGCATGCAACTCGTTGCTGCTTATTTACTCCAACTCACACATGCACGCAAACGCAAAACATACATATGTGTGTATGTGGCTATGTATAAAGCTCACAACAACAACAACAATAATAAATAGTATCCATCGACAGGAACAATAACAACAACAACTCATAAAGTTATTACAACGATTATGAGCGGCGGCGGCGGCATCAGCAGCAGCGTAAAGCGCGGCGGCACCGCGTATTAAAGAAAAAGAATATTTTTGCATTATTGAATTCGATGAACGTTGATGATGATAATGATGACAGTCGATGACGGCAACGCATAGCGTTAACAACGACGGACGCATGCAACGGCAACACCGGCAAAACGGCAACGTCAAACGTCGCGCAAACAATCAAACGCAACAGCAAGTTGCGTCGCGTTGCAATAGTGAAATTTAAGAAAAAAAAAAAAAAATTTTAAGAAAAAAAAATTCTTCAAAACAAAAAAAATTTTTTTTTTTCAAAAACTTTCATTTTTTATTTGAAACAATAATCTTGAAAATGTGCTAAAACTCAACTTCCAACATTATCATAATCGCAGTGTTTCTATTTTCGCCAACTTTTCTTTAACTTTTTCATTCATTTTGTTTAAACTTCGCGCGCTTGATGTCCTCAACATTATAGTCAATGTCCTTCTCAAAAGTGTCAAAACGTCCTATCTAGTAGTAGCCCTTACAGAAAGGAACTCTATGCAATTGGTGTTAGATTTTTGCATTTTGTGTTTCGATTTAAATGAAAAATAATCTACTACTTACAACAACTGTGTTTGGTGAAATGCGTAGTGAATTTAAGGACAACCACCAGGACACGCTCAATAAAATGATACAATTCGGTACGGTGAAGTATGGAATTGTCAAGCAATTGAAAGATCGTGCTCGCAGCGCGGATAAAGGTGAGTTCTCAATATTTTTTGCTATTTTGGAGAAAAGTCAATAAAAAAAATTAATGCTTGTTCTGACAGCTACGACCCAAATTTATTAGTTTTTGACTTTAATGTTTCCTCAATTTATAATATGTGTTTTAGCACATAATTTTATAAATTTTTATCATATATTTGTACAATAATGTTGGATTAAACATGTATATATTAAGTAATAATTACCAAATCAAATTTTGATTGTAACAAATATTTCTATGTCGCAAACATTTACTTGTAATTGATTACCAAATCCTGTGTAGGGTGGAAGAAATATTTTCATGTTACAAACACTTCAAATTTTCAATCAATTGAAGAAGAAATCAATTAAAAAAAAAATAAAATTCCAAAATCGATATGTTGATATATAAATCAAAGTTTCCAGTAACCTTTTTTAGTTCAGCCTATGTCAGGCGATTCGTTTTTTTTTGATATCCTGAACAGGCTCTAATCCTATTAATTGTCTCGAATAAGATTGACAATTTAATTTAAAAGTATGAAATTTATGTGCATTTGTAGTTTTGTGTCAAATCGGCCCGATTTTTGCAAATTTGAATATTATATCGGAGTAAGTTTGAGGTTGTTTTGTAGATAATTAAGTTTTCCTTAGAACTGCTTACCAAAATCGTAATATACATGATTCAAATTGTTATTGAGGTATAAGCAATGACATTACTAAAGATATCTCCTATGGAAGGCTACACACCTAACAGTTGCATAGAACCTGCTATCTCACCAAGAATCTAAACAAGACTTTTTTATGCCACTGAGTTCTTCTAACCTCAGGCTATAAGTGTGAATGAAAATTAACTCCAAAAAATTTTTTAAATAACTTAAATTGAGCTTTGTAGGCCCAGTCGACTCCAAAAGGTTTCTCATTTTCTCAATTTACTACATAGTAGAAGTACCCCCCTCTTCGCAGGCTAAAACTTTGGTCCAAGCAATTTCTTATGCATCATTTGAAACATAGTTTGTTAGCTGAGTCGATAGCTAAGCCTGTCATAATTTATTCAGTGTTTCATACAAAGTTTTTAAATAAGATCAGAAACATACCATTATCATATTCAAAACAGAAAGTCAGGCTTTTGAGAACTAACTAAGTAATGTGCTTCCAGATTTAATAAAAAAAATAGTACATATTATGTTTAGCGGCTGTTGAAAAAGTTATTCCCACTAATCCATAATTCTGTTTTGGAGCATATGATATTTTTTTTGCGACTGGGCAACTCATTTAATGACTGATTCAAAAACATAATTCCGAAGGAGTTGGGTCAGTAATTCCTAATCCGTGTGTTTTTTTCCACAAAATGTTTGAATTGGTTTTTATACTCGATTCCTTATACTTTGCTTACAAATAAATCTGGATGTGATAATACGGTGTTTGAGGTAATGGGGCATCTTTTATAGTTAAGAAATTAACAAGAAATTTGGTTTAAAAAAACGTAAATTCAATATCTCTTGCAAAAGAGTTTCCGGAACCACCAAAAAGACCAACATCTCCAAATACTATAAGCAATACATGTTACAACAGATTATGATTCAATAGATCATAAATTAAATTTTCAAAACTTCTTTATCAGCTGATCTGGATCGTAGAGAGCGTGAAGGTTTTTCCGGGCCACCAGTTTACTTGGGAGCCCATGAATTATAAGTGCGATGACTTATTTATGGCATACGTTTTCTTTTCTGTATATTTTTTTCTTTATCCCATTTTTTATTATAGTTTAAAACTTATATTTTACGGTTTACTCTGACATGATGAATTCTAACTTTAAAAATAAAATAGAAATTTTTGTTTGTGTAATTATGACATTAATTCCTTTGAGATAGTTTTCCATTGAACCTATAAAATTCGGTTAGATTTTTTAATTTTCGACCATTAAGTTTTTGTTAAATGTCCTCCGAAACTTATAATATTACAAAATAAGTAATCCTTCGCAATTCAAATGATAATCTCCAGGACTTGAAATCTTTGAATGAAAACTTTGTTCAAGTGACGCATTAAAAATGTTAAATTTTCGATTCAGAATAAAACAATGAACATTTTCCACATAATTTTACGATAGATAGGCAACTATTTAAAAGCTTAAGATGGAGGTATTTTCATTTTATCATCTAAAGTATTTCGTGTGATGTAGAGCTCAAACAATTGACATTTTATTAACAATAAATATCTTACTAACAAAAAAAAAAGTTTAAAATATTGAATCATTACGTTTCCAAATTTATAAAAAAATTCATTATGTACATTAGACCGGGTCGATTTGTATGAAGCAAAATAAAGTCAGACAGACACCGACTCAAAAGTTAGAGGGACCCTTAAAAACGATATCTGCGTCAGCTTTGCTTCGTTCCGAGAAAAACCAATGGAGCGATTTTGACTCTCCTAAAGGTCGATTTTTTCACATTTTTTATATGGGAAAATCGAAGTTTTGGACCAAATATTATTTATAACAGGAAAAAATTTTAAAATTTGTTAACGTCAAATTTTTTGTAAGAACGCAATCTTTATTTTTCAAGCAAATTCAGGTATCCATTCTGTGAAGAAATAAAAGTTATGAGCAAAAAACACGTCTTTTTAAGCCAAAAATTGCTCCATTGGCTTTTCTCGGAACGAAAAAAAATAATATCGTTTTTAAAGGTCCCTCTAACTTTTGAGTCGGTATCTGGCTGAATCTAAATTTCGACCCGGTCTAATTATATTATATATTTTTATATATTTTTTCAATCAGCTGAAATTTTACCAATTTTAAGAGATTTTTCAAAAAAGGCAAATTATTATTTATAAATATAATTATAGTTGTATTTAACATATTGTTAATTTTTTACCTATTTTCGAATACTAAAAGGGAAAAATAGTATACTGTGTGAAATGCCATTTTTCGCTCCCCCGTTTCCAAAATTTTTCACAATAACGCTGGTGCTGCTATATGGCTACTAAGACTACCGGTACTTTTATGAAAACTTATTAGTTGAAACCTATTATTAATATTTAATGTTTTTCAAAGATGTCTTCAAAAATATGATAAATGAAATATGTGGGGAAAATTTATAAATAATAAATAATTATTAATTATAATTATTAATAAATAATTATGTACTTCTACTTTTTGGCACTTACCTTACTTACTTCCATCTCATAAGTTGAAACGACTATAATTCACATTTCGGGCAGAATTCTCTTTTTGTAACACATAGTTCAATGAAAATTTGGGGCCGGTGCTATAAAATAAAAATGATAATTTAACAAACTTTGTTTAAATTTAAAGTGCAAAGGTTTCAAGTCGAAATTTACATAGATTTTACACCAAACTTAATAAAAACTTCTGAATAACAATATTCGATTGTATAGCTGATTTTTAAAATATTTCCTAAGTACAACATTTTATACATATAATGCACTACGATTTCATTGCATAAAATAAAAATTTCTCTCTCCTTCCTTTGAAAAAAAGTGCAAGATTCGGTGATTATACATATATGCGATAATAATAACGATGATTAAGGAATACTTAAAATAAATATTTACAAATACAATATAAATATATTGTTAAAATTTTTATTGCTTGTTGACGTAGCCATTCAACCAAAAATGAGCCTCATCACTGAACAAAATTTTGCGATGAAAATCAGCATCGAGATCAATCTCATTTTCGGCCCATACACCAAAATCACGACGCATTGCATGGTCTCGCGGCTTTAATTCTTGCACAAGCTGGATCTTGTAAGGTCGCAAGCCAAGATCTTTGCGCAAAATCTTCCATAAAGTTGATGGACAAAGCTCCAATTGCTGTGCACGGTGGCGAATCGATTCATTCGGGTCCTCTTCAACATTTTGCTCTACAGCGGCAATTGTTTCTTCGGTGCGCACTGTTCGACGTCTCTGCGGATGCGTATTATCACATAGAGTAAACGTAGTGCGAAAACGACCCATGGTTAACCGAATTAATTGCTCTGATGGACGATTATGTCGACCATAAAATGGACGGAGCTTGCGGTAAACTTCGCGAACTGAACCATTATTTTCGAAATAAATTTGCACGATTTGCAAGCTTTGTTCTTTTGTCAACCTGTTCATGATAAAATGGCAAACCAAACTGAACATAAATGACATTAGAGTTGCCAGATTTGACCATAAAATGCCAGTTTTATCTCTATTCGAAAAACAAACCTCTAAAAAAAACACCCTATATATCGCTTAGTTTTGGAATTATTGACATTTTGATTTTTTGACAAATAATAATATACATACATTTATTAAGATCATAAGTCAAAACTGCAGAAGTATATCCCAAAAAATATTCTTTCCAGTTCTAGTTTTTTCAAATATCATGTGATAAAATGCAATGTTTTCCTTTTTTGCATAAAAAATTAATAAAATTTTAATATTATTTTCAATATAAATTTTTAATTAAATATTGCGGGAACGATTTTTCCTCCCTCCAAAATTGGCTTTCTAGGCTATACGTAAATCTGACACTTATTCCCACGGAAATGTTTTTCTAACTACTATCTTGACCGAATTATAAGCTTTTTTCTTCAAATTCATAAGTTTCCATTGTTAAATTCTGTAAGTCTTTAATATGATATTTTAAATGATAAGCGAAACTAAAGGTTTTTTTGTATGGAATTCATGAAAAATTATTCTTTTTTAACCTTGTTTTTTAATTAAAAATTGTTTCCAAAAAAAATTGAGAAAATTTATCAAAGTTTTTGGTTCACCATATTTTCCTTCAATTATTATTTTTCCGAATTCAAAAAATGTAAAATAATAATAAATTTAATAAAAGTTGCATCAATATCGGATAGTTTTTCCCAGATTACGAAGTTTTCTGAGTTTCATGGTATGGTATGGTCGTATGAAAATTTTTTTCACAAGACTTTAGTCTACATTGCTGGACTATATTAAAGCAAATATATTTTTTTATTTTGGATTATATTACAAATGCCTTTCTCCGAAAAAAATCTATGCAAAACTATTCTATCCGATTAAAAACTCTTCAGAAAAACAGCACTTAGATGAACAGAAAGACTATTTCTTAAATGGAACTTTTGTTCCGCAATCCGTTTGATTTTAAAAATAAAACAAATTGCATTTCATTTAGAATGAAACCTAAAATTATTATTGTAGTTGTTACAATTAAAATTAAAAATGTTGATAACTTAATTCATTATTATGACTTAAATTTTACAAAACGTGTTGTCCTTATCTAAATAATTTTTTTTTAAAATTTTAATGTTAGTTTATTGAGCAATTTAATAAATGTATTCAAAACAATAAAGACAATATATTGCACCTTTTGATAATTTTATATGTATATATATTTTAAATTAAATTAAACATTTTATATAAAATGTGTTTATTGCTATCAAAAATCAATTCAAATTTACTACCAAATTGATAAAAAAAAAAATATATTTTTTTTTTCCAGTACAGCAAATGAAGAGATTATTTATTAAAGAGTTACGTTTGCATTAATTTCATCTTAACTTATTTTTTTTTTTAAATTATTCGTCAATGCTCGATAAGTTTTGGCATTAGTCAGGCATTGCAAATTCATATTAATATTAATGAATTCAATATTTTATACAAATTTAATTAGTTAGTTTTTATTGTCGAATTAAAAAAGTTTTATATAATTGTACAAATTTTTTATTGATATATTCCAGTTTTGATTAATATATGTATCTATTAAATGAACTGGCTTTAATCAGCAGATAATGTTTAATTTAGCTTATCAGTTTAGCATAAGATATAGTTTTAATTATAGTTTTGATATAAAAATTTTAATTTTTATTATCATGGTCGTTATTATAAAATGCACGCAAATGAATTTTTCTGCGAAAGATTTCAAGAAATTAGGCGGTAGCGAAGTCCGGATTTGAAACTCATTTAAAATTTTATCGAAATATATCCATGTTGTCCGATTGGAAAACTGGCTAAGAAACCCATATAACAAACTTTATTCTTTACAAAGAGGCTCCATAAAAGAGTACACGAGTTCTTGGATTGTAAGAGAAATTGGCTGTAAAATTATATTCAGCAATTTTTCGAGTTTCTGGGGTTAATAACAACTTTTTTCGATAAGAATTATATATTCTCTGGTCCATTTCCACTTCCCAGTAAGCAATTCATGACACATCAAATTCAATACCAACAACCTGCTTTACGGCTGTTTGTACTATTCGTTAACATAAATCTCTCATTTACTTTTCTATGGGAATGTCAGACTGAAAAGTTTCCTAGTCTCTATGTATTCAAAGGAAAAAGCATCATTGTATACTTTACCACTCATAAAGTTGGTACATATCATATCATTACTGCAAACAGTTTTCCAACAAGAGCGCCAGATTCGAATTATACATTATTTTTTCCATACATACTTGTAGCTATAAAAATTACATGTATAGCATCTTTAAGCTTTGAATTAGCTGGGGAAATTGGAATTTTGTGAGACACACTTTTTCCTAACTTCGACAAAAATTAAAATTTTTGGAAATTTTGAATTGAATGTTTGGAAAGAGATTGAAATTATTTGGGTTAATGATATGCCAAAGATTTCAGCTCGAAATGAATAAGAATGTGTGCCATCAAAGCCTTTTCTTGTTGTGCATTGAAGAGCTGAACTAAGGAGCTATCGGAGCCAAAAAACGAAATCAAGTTTTCGAAAATTCTTATAACTCATGTTGTGTCAACGCTTTGGTTGACAATAGAGGTCTGCATAAATATAATCGTTATCTTACGAAACTGTTACCGAAGTCAATTTTATTGATTTGAATGCGTATACATAGCGTTTGCTTGTGTTACTGTTACCATCATTATAAATTTCTCTTCTTACTCGTAACCAACTGTACGTAGATGAATGCGTCATGTGTACGGATAATATGCAAGTATGCTGCGAGTACAACAAGTTGCGCGATTACTACGCATATGATATTTTGTACTACGCAGTAATGCACTTTAACATGCGTAAGAATGTTTAGTGAGGATCAGTGAAAATTTGATGTGTGCAGGCGAGTGAGGTCTTTGTTTTCTAAATAAATTTATGTTATATTATAAAAACAGTTTTTGAAAACAAATATGAGCCATGTAAGATTATACATATGTACACGAAGTGAAATATTATATTAAAGTGAACATGTTTTATTTGCTTCTCCTTTATTATAACTTTTGATATTGTTGGCAATGTTGCCACTTTGTTACTTTGTTAATTTATTTATTATTATTTTTTTTTAATTTGGTCCAGCATTGGTAAATATTTTTAAAATGTGATAAGTACAGTGAAATTCGACTTTTAAAGTGACTTATAAATTTATTCATAAAGTGTTTCTTTGTGAAGCTTGAGCTTTTTGCATATACTTATGTATATATGTATGTATATCAAAAATCTATATAAATCTTTGTTTAATATTTGTTAAGGGCATTCGGGAGATTTTCGAAAAATAAAAAGACATTTTTTTTAAATTTTTTTTGAAGCTGCATTTCATCTTAGACCAAATTTTTTTTTACATTATTAAAGTATAACTATTCAAGACTTATCTCTGAAATTTTGGTCCAAAAATATTTGTCAATAAGTTAGAAAAGTGCAATGCCATGAACGATCTCAAAATTTGCGGTGAGCAAGATATCTGGAGACTGGACTGGTTCATCCGAAAAAAGAAAATTAACTTTTTTTCGGTTAAGCAAATAGTTAGGGGGCGTTTGATCTACCTTTAAAACCTTTTTTTTACTTTTTCACTCATTTTTTGAAACGAAAAAATCAGAAAAACTATGGAAAATAGCATGAAAAACATTGAATTGTTTTTGATAAAAAGTGATGTAATATAAGTACTTTTAAACGAAAAAGATTCCGGGTTTTTTATTCTATTTCCTATAGTTTTTGAGATATTTCGTTACAAAAAGCGTATGTGATTTATTTATGAATTATGTTTATTTATATATTTTGTTATTTCTTTTATATGGACTGAACTAACATTTTTGTTTTATCGTTGTGATTAATAAATTATTCTAAAAAAACTTTGGACTTTGTAAATGTAAATATATGGCAGTAGTTATAGTCATTTTTCTAGCATCATTCTAAAGATAAAACTACCAAAAAGTATTTTAAACACAATGATGGTAAAAAATTAATATAATCCCGGACATTCGTTTTATTTTAGTTTTCAGATAAATAAATAAAAAAGTTGCACATTTAAATCTTCTGGCAACGCCTTGGTGCATAAATGAATTCTCTCTTCCTCACTTTCATCGAATAAATTAGCGCGTCATTCAGTTCGATTCATTACCTTCAGTTTTGTTGTGCGTACACATACACGAAGCTTATTCAACTTTTTTTACTTTACGCTATGGTACTCAAAGGAAATGTGTACTTGTAATTGGAGGAACAGAAAAGTGAACGAGTACTGAAACGAGTAAATTTTTGGTATCCGTGCAGACCTCTAGTTGACAAGATGGCCGTGTATGAATCACTCATTGAACTCATTATGCAAAATTCCTTTCTAGAGTTCAAATATCAATGCCGCACCATTATTGTAAATTTATTTGTGTGAATTGAATGTCCGAAAATCGTTGTGAAAACGATGCAAACACAAACGCTTGACATAAATATGGTACATTACACTAGAGAACAATGCATTATCATACTTCGAAATAACTATAAAAATGTAGAAAGTTTTTGCTGAAACGGATAGTATGCAAACCTGGTTGAATTTTCGGTCGAAATAATGCCTAAATATGAAGTATAATCGTATAAAAAGTCACAGTAAGTTAAAATTCTACCGTGGGAAAATCAATGAGCAGAAAGGCAGTTACGAGAGGAACCTTCACCGGGCAGTGTTATTTTATCACTCCCATGGAATCTTGTCATGAACGAAATTTTATGCTCTCTGGAAAGATCAAAGATCAAGGTGGTTGCCCACGCAGAAGACGTTGTCATCCTGATAAAGGGAAAATTTGGTGTGATAGCTGGCTGCCAATACCAAGTCACTACTTGACAAGATTCGTAAGACACAGAGACTGGCCTGTTTGGGAGATCGACACCACAGGCGGGCATATTCTTCTCATTGACCCATATATCAGAAATACGGCGGCAAAATGGATTCTAAGATTTAAAGAATGTAACAATCTTCTAACTTCTGTGGCTCACCGGTCTAGTTTGCAAGACTTCGATAAGAAAATGGCATACAAAGAATCATCTTACAGCAAATTCTTATATCGCAATATCTCAAACCATTAGACCATTTTAAGCGAAGAGAATTAGTTCATTGGCTGATCGAACATCAGCTATTGAATTATGATTTTGGTAAGAAAACCATCTTTAGCAATGAAGCAAATTTTAACTCAATGGGTACATAAATTAGCAAAGTAGCCATATATGTGATGCAAAAAACCTAAATGTGATACACAGGAAGCCAATGCTGCTACCAAGCGTTGCTGTTTGGTGAGATTTCTGTGCAGCACTTGTGGCTGGATATCTGGTTACAGTGAATGGTTTGTGTTCAGAATAAAAATTCAACAGAAAATTACTCTTAATAACTTCATTTTGGCGACTACAAAATTTCTCTTCATTCAGTTTATTCATCGGAAATATCAAACTTTTGTGATTTGAAACTGAGAAACAGAAGAGGGTAATCTTTTGGAAAAGGTATTTTTGTAATTGCGTAGTCTTTTAAAATGTAAATGTTTTTACTACGGACTCATAATCAGAGACATCACCGTAAAAATTCATTTGTGGAATTATCAGCAGACAGAACTACATTTTAGAAAGCGGCGGATAGTAGGCTATAGCCTTGGGCCACGAGCTCAAGGAAGCTCCCAACTAGCGGAATATTAAGCTATTTGCTAGGGGTTTCACATAGGACAAGAGCTTTGTGGTGTTTTTAGAAGAAAAAAGAGTACCTATTTGTGGTTACTCCGTAAATACATATAAATTGTGCCTTTTGGGTATCCTTTTTGTGCGTTGCAGTGGAAAAAAGATTTTTATGTTTTGAATAATCTTTTTCTTTTGTTTTTTTGTTGCCCATCAATATGTAATTTTATATATTTTATTATACATTTTTAAGAAATAAAAGTGATCATAAGATTTCTATTCCAGTGTGTGCCAATTTTTATTTTTAAGCCTCAGGACCCGCTATGTCTTAATACAACGCTGATTTTAGAGACTCTCAAGAATTCATTTACTAAATTAGCCCTGTTTACTTCATCAAATAACACACATTTTGAGTTAAGTCTGATGTCATAGCGTATAAATTTGTGAGTTCAGATAAGGAGCAAAGAATGAAGAAACAATAAATTTTTATTCAAATTTTCTCAAAAATAGTTCCACCTTCAAAATAATAAATTAATTAAAAAAAAAAAAAATACGTAAAAATAAGTGAAGTGCTATATGGACCAGGTAGTACTATATCAGGTAGAACAATTTTGAAAAAAATAATAAACCACTGTTTAACATAAGACATTTCCGGATAAATGTGTACTCTCTCTGTACGGATAATAACCGAGTGCCATTCATTACTCCAATGTTTTTCGGATAATAGTTTTTCAAAAAGTTTATTATTTCAATAATTTTTAATGAAAATATTGCACTAATTCCTGTGCGTTGTGCCCCTTTGATTAGTCACTAATATAAAAATATTTCCGAAAGGAATAAAAATTAATGCCACAATTTGTATTTAACATATTTTGTTTATTAATAAATGCCAAAATAAATGCATATTTAATTCAAAATATTTAGCGGTTTCATAAAAAAAAAATATCATATTTAGAATAAACACAAGCAACGAATTAAATTAATAAATCAAATTGTTTACAATTAATTCAAAAAAATACAAAAAAAAAAAAAGATAAAATTCTAATTTAAATAAAATTTTTATTCTTTATCTCATAATTAATTTTTCATAAAATCTTGTTGTTATTGTTTTTATATTCAAAATGATTTAAATTATGAACAACTAAAAGCAGCTCGCCACACTTGGGGGCTTTGGCCATTTTTCAGTTGAAGAAAAAAGAGAGAGAGAAAAAAAAACAACAACCAAAAGCAACGCTTCAATTCTACCGCATTTTGGGTTGCTGAGTGGCTGGCTGCGAATGATAAATGTTGCATCTAAAGAATACAATTTGTATTTTCAGCTACATTTTCGTTTAGAATTATTATATATGTGATATCTACGCATTGCTATGGCAACATTTAAATAAAATTTGGTTTTTTGTTTTTTTTTTTTAAGATTTTATGCTATAGATAACGCGAGTGAAGAAGCGCAGCTTCCGTTGTTCAAATTGTCCAAAAATTTAAATCCAAGTTACTGAATGAAAATTAAATTTAGATTTTTTTTTTTTCAACATAGAACTGCATGAAGAGTGAGAAACTGTGGTGCAGCAACAGCAATCGTATAAAACTGGAGGTGGAGTTTGATAAATGCGCTTTAATTTAACGCTCTCTGTGTCTTTTAAATTGGTTATAACGACTCGTTTTGTTGATAAGAAACCAAGCGATCGATCGGTGGTATGGTAGAATACAACTCGACGCATCTTAAATGTAAACGGGTTTTTTGTATTTTTCTGTTTTGTTTAAATCGAATTTTGAAAGGTTTTTATGTTTGTTAAACCATTTTTCATTTTTATATTTTATGGCACTGCCGCCACAGCTGCTGTTGCCGTTGCTGCCCCTGACTTCGTCGTTGTCGTTTATAAATAAAAATTTGTTAAAAATTCAAATTTTTATTTTTTTTTTTTTCAAGTTTTTTTTTTTTTTTTTTTTTATTCATATTATGGTCAGCCAGCCGATCGATCGTAACATTATTTTTCCTACACGTTCTCTGTTAAATATTCAATATCGGCTCTGTTAACGTGCGTGTGTGCGTACAGTTTTTGTGTGTGCGTCTTTGGTTGAGGGTTTCCCTTGTTATTTGAATTTTTAGCACAATTTGGTTAGAATGAAATTCAGCAAAGATTAAAGTTCTTGAAAGAAACTAAGTTCAAAAAAAATTATTTGTTGAAGGATTTTTGACTTTGGACAAAATCACAAAAACTTTTATGTTCAAATTATCGACTTTTTGGGTGATTTTTCCATCCAAAAAGTTTGAGATATCAACTACACGAAAATCTCACATATGTAAAACTATTGAACATAATGAAATGAAAAATCCCGGAATCTTTCTTAAAAGCAATCTTAGAATTCAGGTAAATAATCTTCAGTAATTTCTTTATTATTATTTTTTCAGTAAATATCGTTGTTTTTTTATTTGTGGTTATATCTCCAAATAATGTATTCTATTTGAGTGAGGGGTTATTTGCTAGAGAAAGCTCCCAAAATTTAATGTCTTTTTTTTCATATTTCAGAAATGTTTCTTAGGAAGACATCCAAACTCCAAATTGGAAATTTTTTAAAAAAACCCTAGACGCAAATTGCTTTAAATATTATTGCACCTACGATTACCATCTTATTGAGTAATCTTCGCCAGGATCTAAAAAAAAAATCATTAAAGAATGAGCAAAAACCTCACCCCTAAAAATATTTGAATAGGAATAATAATTTTCTTAGGAAATTACGTCTGAAATCTGTTATTTTTCTTGCAGCTTATTATTAAACATTTTCGTATTATTTTTTTGTCATATTTTTGAGCAAAAGTCTGTAACGCTTATAAGCCAATTTCATTATTGATTGAGCTCAGTTCCTAAGGCGATATATATACATATATATTTTTTTTTCTGAGAGTCAAGAATCGAAAAATTTACAGTGCTTTTGTTCAGACCTTACGCTGCTAATGGAGTTATAGAAGTAGCAATATAATTTTTTAATTATATAATTTTTCTTGTAAATATCCTTGATTCAAAACTGCCACTGTTATCTAAACAGATCTTTTTAGCCGATAATTTGGACAATATTATTTTGCGTAATATTCCCTACATTCAAAATTACAATTTTTATGTTTTAGTTCATTTTTCAAAAAGCAAATCATCCTTTCTTTCGAAAAGGTTTCACACTTTGGACCTTAATTCACATAAAAAATGCTATAAAATAATGCACGATTAATTAAACATTTGGGGTATTCTATTCAGTGAAGATCGGCGGGATCTATTTTATAAAAAAAAGGTCTAAAGTCAGATATAAAAAATTGGTGACAAAATGTTCAGTAAAAAATTCATCAATAATTTGGTGAATATCAATTAATATCAAAAAATATCAATTGAATATCAATTTATCAATAATTTGGTGAATTTTTTTGGATCATTATTTTTGAAAATTCTCCACAAACACAAAATTGATAGTTCAACAAAAAATATAGGAAGTTGCCCACAATTTTGAGCCATTTTGCGTATGAAATAAGAACCAAATTAGTTTGAAAATATTTTCGATAAATATTCGAAGTATTTTGTTTGTTTTAAGTCACAAATATTCCAAAGAAAAGATAATCAAAAAATCTTCAATAAAAGAAGAACTGAATTTTGAACTATTTATTACTTGGAAATAACGAAAATAGTGATTTTATTGGGCGATTTTCATTCTCATTTTCGGACAAGTTTTTAAATATATTGTTTTGAAATGAATGTAGCCCTTTTTTTTGAGAAATTCCTTCAACGTAGAATGAATCTGAAAAAAAAAAACATCTGGATAATATTATAGAAGGAAACTATTGAATAATTTATTATACTTATATATAATTTGCTTAAACCGTTTAATTTCTCGATGAAAATAGACCAATATGTTAGAAAAAATGTATTTGAAAATGGTTAGCTGATTCAAATAAAATCGGAGAGTTGGTAAGCCAAAATGGAAATAACAAGACTAGGAAAGTCTTAGTTTTGTAGAGCTTTTGCTAGGCGTCTAATACTGTCAGAGCCTTTAAATTTTACAATTTTTATATCTCAAAAACTACATAAGACATTGCAAAGAAATGAAGTACGTTGAGACAGTTAGTCTAGTTACTACACTTGTAAAGAGCAATATCAAATTTTGGACTATTTCCGGATGATTTCATAATGCTTTACAATAGAAAAATAAACGAATATTGTACTGTAAACTGTTATATGTATTTAATGTTGTACATACAACAGAAAAATAAACCAACAACTGATAAATAATTTTCGTGAACATAGTCGTTCGTAAAAATGGTCATTAGTGAAAATGGTCATTCGTGAAAATGGTCATTCGTGAAAATGGTCATTCGTGAAAATGGTCATTCGTGAAATCGCTTTCGTGAAAATAGCCGGTAACCCTTAATTAGGTATATGTCGATCAAATAGTGATATGTGTTGGTTGAAGCATTTTATGTTTGACTCAATCAAATATTTAACTCTGTATCAAATATAATTTGTTATATTAAAAAAAATCGTTTTCTCAGTGTAGGTTTTCAAAAATTGCGATAAGCGGTGCACTGCAACGTGATTATATACATCTTCTGAAAAGAGTATAGCTACTCCAAATCTCGGGAATTAATTTTGATGTTCCAAGTAATTCTTGTCGTAGTTCCCGGTTGGTGATCCTTATTAAGATTTTTAAGTAATCATGACAAGCTCCCGGCTTAACGTTGTGTTATTCTTATATATTTTTGGAGAACTCCCGAAATCTTAAAAATTAAAATTAAACAAAAGGGTCACCCTTGGGCGCATGTAGTATCCATCCCTTCATACCATACGAATACATGTATGTAAATGCGTTTGTATGGCTGTTAAAACTGTAAAATATAAAATATTGTTTGCATTTCAAGTTTTTATTTAAAACATCAATTTCTGTTGTTGTTGTTGTTGCTTTTGTTTTCCTTTATAGTCAACGTTTGTTTGTTTTTATTATTATTGAAAAGTTTTTATGATTAATCAAAAACCTCAAAAATTGCTTTTAATATCGAAATATCGAGCGATAAACAAGAAATTAATATATGATTTAAATATATTAAAAAGCCGTAAAATTTATATCTACAAAAAAAAAAAAAAAATTAACTAAATTTTTTTTCTATTAAAAACGCGTTGGTAGCGTTCCTCCTGTACAGAAGAAGCTTAAGAAAAAATAAAAAATTAAGGTTTTTGTCGTTTCCCTTACGCAGAGGTTACTTAATTGATTTTGAAAGTCGTTATTTTTTTCGAATTTACATAGAAATATTATTATAAGCAATTTTTTTAAGTTTTATTTAATTAATTTTATTAAGCTTAAATTACTAAAAAATATCAAAGACGACAATGTGTATAATCAAGTTTTTAAGTTTTTGATTTAGGCTTTTGCCTTTCATTTTGCTTTATGGAATGAATATACGCGTTTATTTGAAATATGATATTAATGTTGGACTATAAAAAAGTAGAGCTTTTTTAAATTTATTTTATCGGGTTTTGAGGTGTTGGTTAATCGTTGATGAAGTAGAAAAAAATTTTTTTTTGAATTATTACGACGGGAACAATAAATGAAATGAAAAGAGAAATGGTCATTAATTTATTGTCCATAGTGGTACAATTTTATACCGAAAACTAAATTGGTTTTTAAATAATTTTTTATATTTAGCTTATAGTAGATTACAATTTATGCGATATTTTGAAAAAATAATGTTTTGGGAAAATCGTTTGTTTTCAACTTTCACCTTTGACCCATTTTATGAATTAATTTGATATATAAAATAAAATAGAGAAGTCATCAACTTTTTTCTAAAGAAAATCATTTGAGGAAAATTCTTTCTTAGAGAGGCCGGGAATTGCTTCGGTACGGCTTCCTAACCCTTGGTCGTGTTCAAATATTAAAACCTTTCTTTTGGTAATGGCCTGAAGCAGAAATTTACAGATTTTTAAATAAATCTATTTTATCCTACTTTCCTTCATGACTCCCCCTCCATAGGCCACTAAGGCAGTCTATCTTTTAGTTAACAAAATCTGCTCAAATAAAACAATTTATTATTGAAATACATTGTATTGGTCGAAAATGAGTAGGGGAGGGTGGGGCTAATCCGGACAGTTGCAATTAATCAAAACCTACTTTGAATATCGGAACGGCCATATGCGCGATGAACGCACCCTGTCATAAGCTACTAACTTCCGAAGTGTCGATGATACTTCATCATTCAGTTTAGCGTCAGTCGTCGAAGAGCGCAGAAACATGTATTTTTTCGCTTAAAGTAAAAATTTTTTGAAGTGAAAACTTCTTATGGCATGTTGTGCGGCTGAGGAAAAAAATATAAGCTCGCGACACCGACCGTCATCGGGATTCCCCGTCATGAATGCGATAGTAAAATTTTAATGTTATATTGTTTCTTTTAAATAAATATTCCAAGTGGAAGACAAAAAGCTACGCAGACAAACTAACTGACACATTCCATTCTCATTCAACAATTGTTATGCTTACATGTTTGTTTCTTTCAAATTCCGCGTTGTTGCGTTGACAAATTGAGAATGAGAGCGAGAGTAAAATTTGAATACATATTCCGTTTTTGTCTTCCATTGCATTGCTATATAAAAAGAAAACGCACTCATACCAACTAAAACACTAACTTGCCATTAAACGATTTGTTTTCACTTCTGTCGGCACTCCCGGAGTGCAACCCGCTGTTTTTTTTTTTCCAAAATTTTTGGATTTTGAAATTAATATATAAGTGCGCAGAATATTCGGTGAATGTTTTTAAGTAATTAAGATGTGCTGAATCGAATGGTGTTAGTGGTTTTTATGATAAAATATTTTTTATCAACGTTTTTCGATCGAGTTAAAAAATGACACGATGGAGCTAAACCGGACACTTTTTGGTGGGGCTAAACACTTCTGAAGCACATTGAATGTTTCTAATATTTTCCCACCCCCTGTCCGGTTAAGCCCCACCATTTTTGGCTTTTTCGATTTCGAGGTTGGTATAGTCTGAATGAGCTCACGCCAAACTGAATACATAGTAAACCATCAAACGATATGCAAATTGTAGCTAAAGGATGTAGCTTTCGAATGATATATAACACCCTAGGTTTCGAATAATTTCTTTAAATTATTTTTGCAAAAAGACAAAAAGTGTCCGGTTTAGCCCCACCTTCCCCTACGTTCCCAATCGTAAATAGAAAATCGTATGAATTATTGCAAAGTTGCAATGAAAATAAAATTTTGAAAATGTTCATATTTCAAAAGGAAAAATTTAATGTATTCGACAAAAATATGTGAAATATTTTACAAAATACATTTTGACACAAAAACAAAAAATGTTGTAGATAAAGATAAATGTATCTACATACTTTCCTTTAAATTGAATTTTTAAACAAAAAAGAAAATTATGAACCATAGAATGCAATTGAACACAAAAGAAAGGGATATTCTTTGCGCTAAAATCGCGTACGTTCGTTGCGAACTAAAAAAAAAAGTCTAGACGTGACAACAGCCGTTACTTAATTTTCGTATATCTCAATCTATGCGCTACGCGGCGGTGACGACTACCAACTGACGGATAATGCATTTTAATTTCATATCTCAAAAGTCATACGCGCTACTTAGCATACTCGCTGTATTTTGTATTTTTATGTGCGCTATTTTGCATGGGTTTTTTACTATTTTGTTGAAAATAAAAAAAAAAACGAAAAAAAAATTATTTTTGTAGAAATAATTTAATTAACTCATCGCTCGAGTATAAAATAAAAATGTAATAAGTTCATTTTTGTATGTGACTGCGTGTGTATGCTACTGAAAATGTATCTATGTCTTTTTTTATTTTTATTTAACTGAATAATTATTTGAATTGTCATTTTTTCACTTTTTGCCACACGTTATAATTTTAGTTTTTTTTTTTTAAATTTATTTATTTTTTTTTTTTTATTATCATGTTGGTGTTGACTTATTTAATATTTAATTTAATGTATGAATTAATGTATGAAAGTGTATGCCTATAATATAATTTTTGCTAGGTTAATTTATGCCGAGGTTAGACGACGATGAACCAAGCCAAACCAAACCAAACCAAAGCGAACCGCGTGTGTTGGTTGTCCCACGGGCACCCTTCTGCGCCTCAAAATGTGCAAATGAAGTACAATTTTTTTTTTTTTTTTGTCAACTTTTATCATTTTACTTAATGTACACACATATATGACGACAACAATGAAAAAAAAAAAAAAAAAAAAAACGATAAAAATAACAACAATTTGCAGAAAAAAAAATTTCCAATTCGAAATTTAATACATAAAATTGAATTAATTTTTATTTTTACAAAAAAAAAAATAAAAATTAAAATTAAGTGCATACAAATTTATGCGTTCGATGGAGTTTGGTTCATCAACATTTATAATTCATGTAAAGGGGATCGAGCTCACAACTGTGAGTACATGTTGACAAATAGAAATCAGTATCAGTATCAGAATCAAATATATATATTTGTCAATTTTTAGTTTAAGTTATTAACATAAATGGGACGCAAAATATGCACGGAAACAAAACTCAACAATAATGATATTGGTTGTTTTTGGTTCAAAAATCATCTTTGACGCACGAAAGTTATGCCACGCTTAAAATAAATTAACATTTTATTTAGTGGCAGTACAAAACTATAAGTTTCGATTTCGGCGAAGGATAAAAATAAATTAAGGAAGATACAAAAACTCATTGACGTCGCTAAGATGTTTGGGCATCGGCTCGGAAATCATACCAAAGTTACAGGTCTTATCGGAGATATATTTTTGTTACTCAAAAAATCTGCTTTTTCTGAAGCCACTGGTGAGTTTTAGAGACAAAGAGCTTCAAGCGAAATATGAGATAATATTCCCCGATCAGTTAAGAGGCTTTTTCACAATTATGGCAGATCTATCACATTTTTACTTAAATTTAAGCTACTACAATCGAGGTTTCAAAATATGCCACATATTGTTTTTTCTGCAAGCAGGAAATATTATTTGAAACCTAAGTGGCAATCTTGCAATTATTGAAAATATTGCGAATAGTTCCTTTATTTTTGTAAAGTTTTTACTCTAATTGTTATTGGTCACGTTCATAAGTTACGACATAACAAAAAAATGTCAAAAAAATTAAACATTTTTTCACAACAAAATACCTTCAGTACCCTCGGTTTCTTTAACATTTTTCAAAATTCGACCAAAAATATTTTTAGTTTTTCTAAATAAAATTTAGGAGTTTTTATTTGCTCGTGCATAATTTTTAAAATGAAAAAAAAAAAAATAATTTTTTTTCTAGGCTTAATTTGAACAAAAACTTTGATGTACAGTTTATCGGCACTTATCACCTGTTGTTATAAGATCACTTATGAAACCTTTAGTGCGATGTCACACGGCAGGCATTTGACTGCGCTCAAACAAAACGAGAACGAATTTTTTCTACGACGGGCAAAATAATTCATTTTTGAGTGGCGAACATGACAGCAGTCACTGCTCAAAATAGTGCTGCGAGGTAGTAAATAAAATAATTAATGCATTATGGAGCAAAAAAAGTACGTTAAAAATACTTATTTTGAATAGCATCAAGAAAATTAGTGGAACACAACTACTTTTTCAAAAACGCATTTGAAAAAGGAGTAGAAAAATTAAAAGACTATCAAGAAAAACTATTTACGTGAGAATTTGACCTGCACTCATTCCAATTTTGTGCGACTGGCCTCCACTCAAAAAGTGAAAGAGAGTAAAAAGTGACTTCGCATTTACGAAACTAAAAGTTTTTATGTTTCACGATGTTTTCAGTGAAAACTTTTCACATTGCTTGCTTTTAGAAGGTATTAACGTAAGACTAAAATGAAACCATTACGCTACTTCACACCTTCTGGACACAGCCATTACAATGTCAGTCAATGAAACTTCCATTCGGTAATGATCTCATTTGACTGAACTTTGTTTCTTTGAATTGGGTGGTCTTTGATAACTTCATATCAATTTGAATTCACTATATACATAGGTATGAAAACATCAATACTTTCGAAATTCAAAATTGAGTCCGAAGCAAATTTTACGGAAGTATTACTGACCTAAAATTGATGAATTTTTTTTCTATAACTTTGAATTTGATGAAGTTCTATACTTGATTTTTTTTTTTTTTGACTTATTCAATTCAATAAAAAGTAACCAATTGGAATAAAAAAATTTTTGTTTTTGGACAAATTTTGCCACTAAATGACACTAAAAATTCAAGTGTGTTTTTTTCCTTCACAGCTTTGTCAACAATATATTTTTTCAATTTAAAGCACTCCTATCAAAGCCATTCGGCAGCAATTGGTAAAAGTAGAACATTTGTTATAGAAATGGAACATTGAAGTTAATAATGACAAATCAGTCTACATAACTTTTACTTTGCGAAAAGAAAACTGCCCACTCTAAGTATCACCAAATGGCTTTCAAGCACCTTAACACACCCAAAAAAAAATTCAGGATAGTGATAATACTGAAGTCCTTACTGAATTATTTTGTACGGATTTTAAACTCATAAGGTACCTAAACAAAAACAATCACAATTTCTTATCAAATTTATTCAGAAAAACATTAAAATTATAATGAAATCAATATCAATCTGAAGCGGAAGAAGTAGTGTTGTCCTAGGTTTTCAGTATTGTTTTGCTCAGTTAATCAGTTTCATAAAGTTTCATATTTTTCAGTGCTATGATGATTCGATATTACATTTTTGTTACTTACATTGCAAATATACGATATCAAATGTACATAAGTGTTTAGAAGCAAAGAACGATGACGATGTTGCCAGGCTTGTAGTGCTATGATATGTTAAAAAAATGTCACTAGACAAAAAACTAACAGATGTTAAAATGAAACTGAAATCCTCCCAGGTCTATCTGATGGATGACGATTCAAATATTGTAAAAAATTCATTTTTTTTTCTGAGAGTATAATTTTAATACTGAATCAGTAGCAAATTAATACGAGTTTCCCTATGGACGACTTTTATAGGTAAAAAAGATCACTTGAATACGGAAAAATCATTTTTTTTTTTTGAGTGCATACAAACCAATATATAACACCTAGAACACCATCTTGATAGAATGTTTACATAGAAAGATCATATTTAGGCAAAAAGGCGGCATCTAAATACTAAAAATTCGTTTAGAAACTGAGCGTTTTCTTGAAAACAAACTTCGTAAAGCATATTTGAAGCCAGCTCGGACATACAATAGTATTCAGCTTTGGAATACTATCAGTAATTCGAACATTGGAATTCTACAACGCTATCAAACTTAAACTTTTCGAAAGAAACAATACATGAAGATCTCAAAGTTTTATGCGTTAAAAATGAGACACCGAGACTAAGTGAAAGATACGTGAATATGCTCTGTAAGCACGACAACGTTCTACCAATTCGGCTCTTAAATAACACAGTACAATTCGAAAAAAATAACAATGTTCTGAAAACGGATTATGGTTAAGGTAACCGAAAAAACATGCACTTGTATCGGCGCACAGTGGGAAATTTTTCAATGTCTTTAGACAAAAAGCCGTCTGCAATAATTAATGGATTTGAAATTTTTTTTTTTTTTAAATAATTGTAAGGTATCATCCGATGTTTTAGTACTGCCCAAATTTTGAAAACGTTCAACATAATTTCAGAAAATCTTATAAATATATGAAATTCGTGCATTTTACTTAAGTAAACGTGCGCATTTTTGTTTTTTAAAAGTTTTACTCACAAAATATCCCTTATTATATGTTTTTAGGGTCGCGGACTAAGAAAAATTGGGTCCTGTTGGCCAAAAATCTATATAGCACACTTAGAATATGAAAAACACCCCTAATAGGGATTTTTTCGAAATATTCTTATTAAAAATGTAAAAAAGTCTAGTAAAGTGCATTTTTTATATGATAAACTTAAAACAATTGCATGTCTTCTACAATCAATACAATTACAGATGATATATTAAATATTTCTGACGATTCCCAGTAGTTATGACAATGAAGCTCAAGATGATGATAATGTTCTAGCTCAATTTTGAATTATTCTAACAAAAACGCTGACATTAATGATATGGATAAAGGTGATAAGGATTTTGACAGAACAGAATCTAAATCTGATAATAGTGTTTTACTAGTTTGCATGGTTTCTCTAGAATTAAGAGAAGGCAATAATATCATATGGGTAAATGAAACACCTCTGTCTATTACTGTCGAAAGCCAGTTTATAGAAACTTGTGAAGTTATCAAGAAAATATATGATAAATATACAAAAATACTAGAAAAGCTAATATTTAGGATTGCACAAGCTAAGCTATATTTTTAACTTTAGAATGCATTGCTGGAATACATATGCCTCTGGGAATAGCTTAAGTTTATACAAATTTGTTGAATGTTACAAGAATGTTACTATATAATTCAGACTTTTTTTTTTAGTGGTTTTCGAAAAAATTGTGAAAAAAAAAAACGTTCGACCTCCAAAAGCACATTCCTACATTGATTTCATTACATGCCTAAATGTTCAAGTAGCATCCATTACTGGTTTTTGCCGGGATTTGAAAATCGTTTTCGTAAATACCTCTAAAACCAAAACTTTTTCGACAATCTTCGGAATCTGTGAGCAAATATCATCCAAAAAAGTGAATTTAAAAAATTGGAAATTTTTTTAAGCTCGTTAAGCAAGTACAAGACTCAAACGCAAGCTGGCTATTAGACATTGTTACCAATATTATTAAATAGAATTTTCCAATAAATCAGAACAGAAAAGCTTTTTGTTGCAGCATAATTTTTGATTTTTTGTTTTTTTTTTTGATAATTCGTGGCCAATGCGTCGTTAATAACTCAAGTCATAAACAGCGCTAGTAAAACAAAATAGCGACAAATGCGACAACGCAGTACAGCGGGCGCGCAACATCATCAACCATCGGATGGGCACAGAAGTCACACATCATTAGATGCGCCCTCTGAAAGCCAACGGGCATAAAAAACAAATATCTGCCGTACGAACAACAACCAACGCGTCTGTCCGATGACGACGGCAGTTTATAGAACATTTTGAGACAACAAATAATAAATTAAATGCTTGTTACAATAACAACAATAACAAAAACAACAGAGCAAAATAACAATAATAATAACAAAAACAAAAACAACAAAACGAAAATGTCAAAATAAAGAAAAAAACACACAAAAAAAAAAATACTAAATACCCACAATAATAACAAAAAAATACAAAAAACAAAAACTAAAAAACTGAAGAAAATATAAAGCGATTGTCAACGCTCTTAAATATGCTTGTAACTCAAAGATGCACATTTCCATTCAATCGCATACGGGATATACAAACGCACTCCATACGGTGCAGCAGCAACATATGCAGTGCAGAGTGCAGCATAGATACAGCAGATACTTTTCGTTATAAGATACCAGATACTTTAGTTTGGCGTTTAGGATTTTTTTTTTTGCTTCTTTTGCTGCCATTTGATAAGCGTGGGTGTTGCTACACACACACACACACACACTCAGAGATACACGCGCACGTTTGCAGCTAACAAGAAAATTTATATATCTCATATGCTTTATTGAAAAGTTAAGCAGAGGAAACGCATAAAAATGAAAATGAAATTTATCTTGTGGAACCACAAATACAATTTATATAAATTACTCACAATCAGCAGCGACAGCGCAAGAGAGAGCGCGTTAGCATGATGGTGAGAGAGTCGCTGGCGCGCATAAATATTTTTCAATTTGTTAACTTTTTTTTATTGCCGATAGCAAAATATTCAATTTTAAACGATTTGCTGCAACTAACTCATTTTGATAAATTGACAAGATTGCGTTGTTGTTTTAACAACAAAAATAAACAATTTGTTTTTGAAAATTTTATATGTAACTATTTCATATTAACAGGATTACGTACCTGTAGATAAATATCTGACAATTGCAAGGTATTTTATCAGAAAAAAAACATCATTTCCATTACCTTAAATTTCTTTTAATTAGATACTTAAAAATGTTTAATGTACGTGTTTCAATTAAATTGCTTTAAGTTCAACAATTTACAAGTAATATCTCACGCTCCAATTTTGGCTGGCTAATTTGTTTTTTTACGTTATCAAAAATACAAAATTCATCATTAGCGTTTCACATTAACGAACATTTTATCATTTACCAGCAAGTCAATGACTCTTACGTTATATCGAGCAGTCACTACAGTGCTGTCTTTAGGTAAAGGCCTACAGGGCTTTGGCCCCTATCTTCCATACTGAAAATGAGGGTCCTACCAAACAAAAAGTAACATAACATCGCCAACAGGCCAGGTTTTAGTCCGGGACTTAAACGAAAGCGACACCAAAAAATTCTTTTTTTGCAAAATGTTAGAAATTACATCCAGTTCGAGGATCAGTTCATATTCAAATTTTAAATTATTATTTTAAAATTTTTTTATATAACATCATATATTATTTTCGACACTTAATCTGAATATGGCATTTATGAGTTTAAATGAGAATAAAAGCAACGATTTTGATTATTTTCATGCAATTATACCAAATACAACAAATGCTTTAAAGCATAGGTGGGCAGAATTCTGGAAGCAAGAGCCAATTACAACAAAATCAATAAAAACAATAATTGCAAAAACAAAAAAGAAGCTCAACCATAAATTTGATTTCAATATCAAACTAAAAATTTAGCAATAAACCAAAACCCAATTTCAATAATCAAGGAAGAACAACATGAGTGTAGAAATAAAAGTACACTGCTCAAACAAAACGAGAGAAGCTATCCTCAATGTGCGCATTGTTGTTTCCTTGTTCGCTCGTTTGTCAACGTTGTAGGCAAGAGGGGGAAAAACGAAAGGGACGAGGCTAAAAATTTGTCATATGTCGCAAACGCAAAACGAAAATACCAAAAGGGAATAGACAAGAATTTGTTTCTCAGATTTTCCTCGTGTAAACGTCGACATAGCGCATATTACGAAAACCACAACGATAAAAATGTGCATAGCATTGCATGTGTTTGTTTTTCTGATTATTTTTCTTAAGGAAAACGGCGAGTTTTTTGTACTGAGCCACAAATGACTCACTCTTCGTATTTTGTCCATCGCTGCCTTGAAGCATTTCGAAGCACACATGCATTAAGTAGTGAACTTTTTTGGTAAAAATATAAGAACCTTCGATTGGATTCAAACCACAAAGATAATTTTGTGCAACTCTGTATATGGCTTATTAAAAATTAAAACAGACTTTGGGCTGTTATAAAGGATTCTCTGATGAAACTGAGATCAATGCTATGATTTCATTTTTTTTCCTTATGAAAATCTCTTGATAATCTTAAGTAAAATAAGCAGTTGGTACTCAATAATCGTCGCTATTCTAAAACACTCATTTGTTGGACTCATTTTAGAGCCACAATTAAGAACGCTATGAAATTTCAAAGCTCGTTAATATGATTAAAATTTATATTGGTCTTTGAGAAGATCGTACACTCAAAAAAAGGATTGTTGAGAAAGCGTTTGTCTTAAACTATACGTACATATTTGTAGACAATATAAGAAAAACCAATGTATTTGACACAAATAAAAGTTAAGTTGTGGCAAGTGATTCAATTACTTCTATGAAAAATTTAAAAACATTTCATAAAATGTTGCTTCTAAAAGATATAATTATTTACGACAAATCGTCAAAATATTTCAGTCAAACAATTCAATTTATATAAGTGTTTCGACAAACACTTGTCTTTTGTCCCAAACACTTATTCATTTCAACAAACGATTTATCACTTATAAACTTTTCATGTTCATATATTGCAGTGCTATGATTCGATATTACTTTTTTGTTACTTACATTGTACATATACGATATCAAATGTTTTTAAGTGCTTAGAAGCAAAGAACGATGACAATGTTACCGGACTGTAGTCCTATGTTATGTTAAGGTTTAAAAGAGTAGTTTTGTATAATAATTTTCAACTATCAATTTGTAAGTAAAATCAAAAGTTTATGTGACAAAAAATTTTATTATTTTTTAAGTAAAATCAAAAGTTTTTGTGACAAAAATTTTATTATTTAACGCAAACACTTAGTAGTAGTTCCATCTATATCATTTGTGGCAAACACTTTTTTTTGAGTGTCAATAAGAACTTAATGACAATACATTTAATTTTTCAACTAAGCATTAATTTCTTGGCGAAACAACGATACTCTATTGACGACCCAACCGACACAAGCTTCGTGATAAGAAAACCTTCATTCAATACAGGGTTGCCAAGTTGAAAAGAAGCAATTCCCGGCAATTCTCAAAAATAACAATTTTTATCTTAAAAAATGGAAAGGTTTTTTTTTCGGGAAAATATTGATGAACTTTTTATTTATTTTTTTTTGGTTTATTTTTGGGAAAATATTGATGAACTATAATGATTATTTTGATACATTTATGATAGCCTTTAGTTGCCCATCACTAATCGATTAACAAAACAAACAACTGAAAATTAAACAAAAAGTACGCATTAAAATTGAAAAAACAAAAGTAGAAAATTCAAATCAAAATGAATAATAATAAGAAAAAAATATAAAGAAATACAGGCACGTGTTGAATGCATTAATAGGAAATGCATTCTATTACGTTTGCTGCTTATCCACCTGCTGCTGATTCTAATGTTGCTGATCCTTCTGCGAATGACGGAGAAAGCTTCGAGAGTTTTAAATTAAGACTAGTCAATTGGTTTTCGTTTAAATATATACGTAAATATGCTTCAAATTATTTGCTATCAATTTCGATCAAAAAAAAAAAAAAAGCACCCTTCCCACCACAAGACCTTAGATCTTTAAAAAGAACACTACGTATTTGTCAAAAAGTTTTGGAGAAAAATTAGAGCTGTTCTGATTCCGTTTCAGATTTGTTTCGGAAATAGAATTGAAATTCGAAGTTTATTTCACGATCATACAAAGAAAGAAAATCCATCAAATTACGGGAACTAAGTATAACAGCTGAAGTTCAAAAAAAGTTCCAAAGCAAATTATGACCATTAGATTTGAAAGAGCTAATGACATTCAACTTTGGACATCAATTTCACTTCCGAACTAAATCGGAATCAGAACAGGCCTGATTAAATGATTTTTTTAGAAGATTTTAATTCCATGAGACTGAAATATCTATAAATTTTTGTGTATATATAGACGACCTTTCCCTTTTCAAAAGTCCATTGTAATAAGTATTGCTATCACTTTAATACATGCGTATGGTACAAATTTAGTTTTAGTTGCAGGAATTTTTGTTGAAAAATAAATAAGAAATAAAAATTTCGTTTCCAAATATATTTTAAAATAGATACACAGTACAGTATAGCCTCTGTAAGTCGAACTTGAAGGGAGACGCCAAAAAATTCGACTTATAGAGTTTTCGACTTATGGAGGGAGGACTTCGACTCAAGCGAATTTTGTCAGGAAATGTTCGACTTGTGGAGGTTAATATTTATATCAACTTATTTTGAGTTAGTGAAGTGAAATAAATAAAAATCCTAGTTATAGAAGTATTAAACATTGGACCAAACTATTCGCTAAAGTTCAAATGAAATCACGTAATCATTTCATAGAATTGGTTTATTTGTATAAATAGGCTTTTACATTGATTTCTAAGAAACAATGATGTACATTATCGGCATATTCTTAAAGTCGGAATCTTATTTTTCTTCAAGCTATAGAGGCAATTTGTTTCAAACAATCGAGTTGTAATGAATGTAAAATCGAGATGCAGTGGTCAAATTTATCTTTTCGAGTTATAGAGGGAAAATATGTACTGAATTTACTAGAGTAGGGACTCACTTATTATTTCGACGTATAGAGGGGTCAGATTTCGAGCAATGGAGGTTTTGTGGCTTGAAGGGAAGGGAACACAAAATTTTTTTCGAGTTTGGGAGATTTTCGACTTATCGATGTTCGACTGAAAGAGGTTTCACTGTATATATATCATTCAGAACCACCCTTGATAAGAACCGTCTTCGAGAATGAGTTCGAAAACAGAAAATTTTTAATATACATAATTTCAAATCATAATTTAAGTACTAGTTTTTAAAAGGTCATCCGTCTCCCTTCTATTTTGCGCGGCAAATTGCATACAAACATTGATTCCAATTTTTCTTCATTTCTTTTTTACCTGACGCCAAATTAACTTATTAAAATTCTTTCAATCAAATTCCAATAAAATTTATGAATATTAAAAGTTTTCGAATTGTTGGCAAATTAACGCAAAACATAAGCACCAAATTCAAAAGAACCGACGACATCGTTGTGGTTGTAATAATTTTTCTTTGAGTTTTTTTTCTTTTTTTGAATTTCTGACTTGTGGTGGTAGGTGGCAGTCAGGAAATGCTGTTGTTCGATGCAGTCAACTGTAACATTTTATAGGTTGAATGAAACTCTTTATGATTTATAAATCAAATTGTAGCTAAAATTTGGTTTCACTCTTCATTAACTTTTCGACAAATAGAAGAATTATGTGGTATGGGCAATTAAAATTTAAATATCAAATATGAAATATTGACGAAAGTGAAGGGGTATTGGTTAGGCCATTTTTAAAGAAAAAAATCATTAAAAGTTATGAAAGATATTTTTGTTAAATTTCGCCCACGATATTCATTGCTTCATGCATCCTTGTTCCAGTTGCCATACGATTTTATAGTAAAAAAATCTTTGAATTTTTAATAACTTCACTAAACTTTGGAATATATTTTTAATTTGATATGTAAACAAGTTTTATTTTATTACTTTGTATATTAAAACAATGAATAAAAAAAAAACTGTGAACCTTTAAAAAAATAAATGCCTGCCAATTTTATGGTACAAATAAAAATTAATTTTAATTAATTAAAAAAACATTTTTTCTTAATATTCATAATTCAAACTCTTTGCTGCATTTAACATTCAATTCATTCCGATTAAAATTAATTCTTCAACTTCATTTTATTGAACTTCTTATCTGCACAATAAAATCTTTGAGTCTGTGTATTGTATTGTGCAGAAATTCATTATATTCATTAAAACGAATATAAAAAGTTGAACGTAAAAAAATTGAAACTCATAAAATTTGACATCGGTCATATTTTCATTTCTGAAAATAAAACCGAAATAAATTTTTATATAAAAATACTAATAAAAACAATCAACTAAGAAACACAAAAATGAACAAAGCATTCAGCATGTTTTTTGAGATAAAATGCTAATATCAGCGATAAGTTTCGACCAGATGTCATAAACTTGTTACAAAACCAACAAACAACCAACTTTGCATAGCAATAAATATGAGAAATGGAAAGAATTCAGTCAGGAAGGCAGCGTTACTTGAGTGACACTGTTGGTAACGCGAAGTTAAGATTTTCTTCATAACTTTCGAACAACTTTAGAGGTTTTAAGAAATTTGTTTTTTTTTTTGATCGTAGAATAAATAACTAGATAATCATGTTGCTTTGAATTCTCAAGATAATATTTTATGTTTTTGATTTCGCTAAGTTTTTATTGTACTAAAATGCTTTAATTAATCAAAGTTTTGACACAAATCTCATAGTTACTCTTTGATTAACACTATATTATATTCATTTTATGTAAAATAAGTTTTATTTGCTTATCATTTCTTGATTGAGAAAAAAAAAAATCGAATAATAAGCAAACATCGTCGTCGTAGTTTCATATTGTTTTAAGGCTGAACCTTTGACTTTGAATTTTGCAATATATTTTTAGGAAAAGCAGTTTCAACACTAAACATTTTCAAATTGACGTGCCAAAAAAATATATGTTTCATTTCCCAAAATTACCTAACTTTTCAATATGAAACTGATGGACAAAAAATAATGAAATGAGCGCTGGGGACCTCGAGTTACACGAGTTTCCTTAAAAGTGCGTGCTTCACAATTATGGCCTTCTAAAATCCGACACTGCTATAAGGTTGATAATGATTTTTTTTAGATAAACCTATATATTTATGTAGTTTCTCCATTATATACGATGTTGGTATCTTTTTTTTTTTTACTTGTTCCTAAATAGCTCTCATTTATGTACCTCAAGTGAGCATTTTGCTACATTTGTAGGTTCTATGTTCGCTTCTTCTGCTATTCTTCTTCTTGTGCCATTTATCTTCTCACAAAAAATGGAGCTTACACAAAACCTTTCGCTCGAGTTAGATCAGAAGTGTGTGCTTTCAATCCTCTCCCTCAATTCACTTAATCCCTGCTGGCCACGTTTTTTGCTACTCTGAAGACTCCACTTCAATGCTTACCGTCAATACGTATACATACATATATACTATATAACCTCAAGGCATATAAATTTAACAACGGCTCATATAGGTCTTTAGCTTGCTTTTCAGCCTTCTTAGTTATATGTAATTTTTCCTGATTTTTCGAATTGACTTTGTCAAACATAGCCGTGGTGGTCATATGAATAAGATATTGCTTCAAAAGTAATGTACAGGAACATTCTTTAAAACAATACAAAGACTTGTTTACCATCCATTTTTTTTTTTGTCTTATCTTAATAAAGAATATTGTATCATGCTTAATGAAATTAATTCCAATTTCTTAAAAAAAATCATCTGTTTTATTTTACAGAGATAAAAAATGGCGAAATTGCTTAGCTCGTGTATTTTTGACATACAATTTTTTCGGGCATACCCAAATGTTTACGAGTAAGTTTTCAGTAGAGACATGATTTTTTAAAGAAAAAATGGATATTTTAGTCGTTTTTTTATATTGGAAACTATATACCTACTTATTCTTTTTTATAACGAAAGTAAACTACTTTAAAACTTGATGACGAATTGAAAAGTCTCGGCAAAATTTCTGCAAAAATATCGGGGAAATCAAATATTATTGAAAAATATTTAGAATTTGATTACTTAATAATCGAAAAGTCAAAATACTCATGCCGCACGATGTCGAAAATGTCGACAAATATATCGGAAATATGTCGAAAAATATCGGAAATCATCGAGAATATCTGATAAAATCAAATAATGCCGAATAATTATAAAAATAACCAAGCCAAATCAAAAACGAGGAAAATTTCTATCAAAACCGAAATATTTCGAAAAATTATGTATTATTTAATAATTTTCGAAAAACCACAGAAAAGTCGAATATTATCAAAAATGTCTACTAAAACCCAGTAATCTTGTATAGTATATAGTGTTTCACCGAGGCTACGAGGCAGCCTCGTTTTTGACTACGAGAACGAGGCGAGACCGAGGCGAGAACGAGGCGAGAACGAGGCGAGATGGAAAAATAAATTTTCCTCGCTTGACCGAGGCGAAGCGAGATCACACGGCACCTCGCCTCGGCCTAGCCTCGTTATCGAAACCAAGAGCGAGGCGCGTTTTGACGAAATCTGAACTCGTAAGAATCATATGCAGATTCAAAATATGAATGTAATTTTTATAATAAAATCTATATTTAACTAATATTTTAGTATTTTATTTTGAGTAAACTACTTTGTTTTATTTTTAATCCGCATGTGCTTCTTACGAGTTCAGATTTGGTCCAAGCGCTAGTGCACAGAAGTGCTTGGATCGCATCAGCTTCTATGTGACTTCGCCTCGATTGATCAGTTAGGGAAGCATGTAAGGCTATGTAAGGCTATAAGCAAAACTGCATGATTGACAACACTGCATTGAAATTGATTTATTCTAATAGTCTTTCTAAGAACCGGTAAGGTGAAGCGAAACGCACAGGGTAATGCTAGTATATAAATAAAGATCGATATATGTATGTTCGTTGCTAATGCACTCCTAAACCGTTCAACCGACCGACGAAAGATTTGACATACATATATGTTTCTTATGATTTGGGATGCTCCGTAATATAGTTTACGATAAATGGGTGATGCCACCCCCACATAAGAGAAAAACAGAATTCATCATATATTATCAACAAATTGATGCAGATTAATAAGACTTGGTATATTTATAAAAGGTAGAGGCATAACTAAGATTCAATTAATAAAATGGGCGGTACCATGCCTTCAATATAAGAAAAAATTAACTTTATCATATCTCAATGTCTATTTGACGTAGATAAATAAGATTTGGTACATATTTTGCTTATAGTTTGTAAAAGGTTCATAGCTTAGTTTGGCTTGGAAAAATAGGCAATGCGTCTCCTTCCCATATAAGAAAAGAATTAAATTTATCATATCTCATCCAATTCACCAAAAATAAAAACAGATATTTTATTTTATTACTTGAGGCTGATCAGCCTATCAGTCTTGATACATATATAATTGTTTATTTATGTTAATAAAAACCTCGCTTTTTTACCGAGGTGCCTCGGCCGAGAACGAGGCTAAGCGAGGCGAGGCGAGGCATGTGATGGCAAGATCTCGTCCGAGGTTGAGGCGAGGCGAGACTTAAATTTATAAAACGAGGCGAGACCGAGATCAACTAGAACCTCGCCTCGGCCTCGGTGAAACACTAATAGTATATGTCAAATATCATCGAAAAAGTCTACAAAAGCCGAAAGAATCCAAAAACCATTCGGAACGTCGGTCGGTCGGATCGTAGAATATCGAAAAAAATGAAAAGTATTAAAATGACAAGTACACTTTTCAATCATTGTACGTCATCTCAAACTATATTTCCTAAATATTTCATAAATACTTTGATGCCGTTCAATAGTCGGAATTTTTTGGAATATTTTCGATGATTCCTGATGTATACTAAGAGCAAATCTGGTGCGGTGGTTTGCTCCTTATAAAAGCTTTAGTAAAGAGGATTTTTCTTATTTTGTCTTACAAATGTATTGCTTCCCCATTCCAAAATGGTACCTGTTATTGGGAGTTGTTTCATTGAGATATTTTGCACATAATATGATGGTTGCAAATTGGCAAAAAAATACCACTGTGAAAAAATCAATTAAATCAAGAGTACAAACAAGCCCCAAAAATTCTTGAGTAACTGTCCAAAACATTTAGATATGATATATAGAATGAGAGTTTAATAATTTTATAAGAGACATGCAAGAGACCGTGGGTGAAGATTCATCAAAGAGCTAGAAATGTTGTTCAAGTTTAACTTACCTCTTCTTACAGTTCAAATGGAAATGCTTTACAGACTTTCAGTCCATATGCTCTAACATAGCTCTAACAGTTATAAAATCTAATGATATTATTTATTATATTAGGCTTTGATAATTTTTCCTAAAATTTTTGAGAAATTTTAGCTACACCGAGCCTAATTTTGAAATTTTTTTTTTCAGTTCTACTTAGCGATATTATTTCATAGAACTTTTTCCATGAAGCTCTTAAGTAATTTCCTACCCATCTTTCTTCCCACATTTTATAAATTTCCGATTCTGATAAAAAGTGAGCATATTGTCGAGCTGGTCATCGAGGAGAAAAGAAATAAATCTCAATGAAACTGAACCAACGATGATAAGCTTGTCTTAAAATCATAATTAAAGTTCAGTCTTCTTAGATTCTTAAGCTCTTGAAGTTGAATTTACCGTCGGTAAAATTGTCATAAAGAAAATCAAGCAGAGCTTTAAGGCGCGATATCATTGCAATCGCGCAAATCAACTGTTCTGTTATTCAAGTTGGCACACCACCACCATTATTGAATGCATTCGAACAGGTTTCTGCAGCCAGAAACCATTATAATGGTATGCATAATCATCATCTTCGGCCACATATAGTATATGCCATACGTCATATACCGAGTAAGCGACGTAAATGCACACACGTAGTATACGATGTGTATGGTGTCTTTTGAGAAAACATTGCAAAGAGGTGTTAAAAATCTCGCTGCTGTTGCAGCAACCGCATAGATAGAAATACGAGGTATTTTTTTTACGCCGTCTCTTGACAAAGTAAAAGTGAGAAGATACGGATACTTTTACGATATAACGTAACAAATCGTAATATGGCAAAAAAATAATAATAAAAAAAAAAGTCAACAACATCAAAGACAACAACTTTAACATAAATCGTAATTGCTTACCGAGTGCGCTAGCGTTTAACTACGAGAAAACAATTGCATTCGATTAAGTCATACGTTTGCGTTGCTGCTGCTGCACAACGACCACAACGACGCGTCGACACGTTGTACTTGTATGTAGTAGATGTTGATGACGACAGCAGCAATAGTCGTCGCGTCACTGTCGCTGCCGGTTTGTGGCTCTACCTATGGGAATGCAGTAACAACGGGGGTATTGAGCGCGATCGCCACTATATGATTGCATGTCTGGAGTGAGTACATACATACATACGTTCATATGAGTAAATACTGCCGCTATTAGTGACCATAGTGCTAGGCCTAGGCATTAGAAATGTGGTATCGATAGTCGTTGTTATGAGTGATATTTTGCTTTTTATATTTTTGTATACATTTTCCTTTAATTCCCAAGTTTGTTGCTTAAGTCTTTTGAAAAAAATTATTTTTAGCTTTCAATCCACAAGAAACAATGCTGTTTTGCGCATAGCTTGATTAATTCATTTCTATTCGAGGGTATAACCCCCTCAAGAAAACAGAAAGCAAATGCGAAAAATGATCGAGTTCGTTGCTGAAGTCTTTTGGAAAAGTCGTTTTAGTTCGAAATAATGATACATTTTTATTACAAAACAATTCTTTTTCTCATTATTTTCTTAAAAACCTTCTTCTTTTATCAAGTAGTGTAAGATAGATATAACAAAGTTTCAAAATGGCTGCCATTTTTATGTTTTCCTAAACTCCTTTGGGTTTTTTCTTAGATTTTACGATATTTTCACATTGTTTCGAATATAAATGTTCCTTTAATATCCTTACCTAAAGAAAACGATAAGATTTTTTTTATCGCGAAACTATAAATGCCAAACTATAAGTCTGGCAAAAGTAATGTGTTCATCAGCAAACCACTCACAATCAAGAATTAATCGTGATTTTGAAATGTTATATTTTTATGCGTCTCCAAAGCAAGATATTGTTGATTTAGTTAATTTTTAATGTAAGCGGACTATAATCTCTAAAAGTTTGAAAACTGAATTGTATTGTAATCAAAACACACTAATTAATGTTTTAAATACCAAATCTTTATTCACTGTTCGAAGTAAATCACAAGGCTCTAGAAGTTTATGCACAAAAAATTTCATGAAATTTTGACGAGAGAATAAATTAATGTACCACTTCATATAACTGGAAGCTGGGGTAGGAGAAATGTTCTCTGCGTACATGTATATGAAGTGGGAAAAGCTGGTCCTGATTGTTGTCAAAAACTATCAAAAACTCTGTGGATTTTAGTTTCCTACTTAAAGGATTTACTTTAATTAAGTTTTAAAAAGTATCGATACTATATTACATGATATTTTATCCATAGAAAATATTGAATATTGACATAACGCGTTAGTTACTCATCCATGTTTTTGCAAAGGCTTGCAAGATTGCGTGTGGTGCTTTCAGATAAAACAAGTAATGGAGGCTAATGGTCAGCGGGGAATTATCGAAAAATTATGTTTTTATCACTCTTACTTTTTCAGTAGAAAAACGGAACGATGCGAAGAAGAAAACCAATAGGTAGACTTTACCAAAAGGACATTTTTAAAACATAGCACCGATTCATCGTTAATTATTTGGAGTATTCCTTACTTAAGGCGTTACAATGAAATAGAAGTAGCAAGGATCAATAAACAGAGATGAGTCTATGCACGACTCCATAAAATATGGTTTTCAAACCTTATCTCAACACAAACTAACCTTTTAGTTTTCATTATATGGTTTCGAATCGTAATCCTGTTTGGGGGAACTTTCAGCATTTGTTGGTCTAGAATGATCTCGACACATAAATTTAATTTGGCTATCAACCATTCTTCTATCTCAGCTGAGGATATGTAAAAACTCTGGCAAAGGAGATAGATGCAGAGCTACACCCTGTTGATATGTAAAGAAACGGAGCGAACTGGCACATCATCAGACTATGAGCCAGGGATCGAAATAGCTACAAAAGATTTGTTGAGTCCCCAAGTTCCCAATGAAATTATAGGATAGTATTAATAACAGCTTTTTATTGATTTCATGACTATACTTCGCCTGAAAAGCGGTTCTCCTTGTTTCACTACTTTTTATATAGAACTTAAGTAACTTTAAAATGACCTTTAACCTTTTTTTAATATTTTGCATTCATTTTTCTTTTCAGACACCAATAGTGACCAAGAGGAGAACGGTTCATGTTCTCCCATTGCTACCACTGCCGCTAGTCCCAGTAGCGCCATTGGTGAAGATTTACACGAGAAGGATAATCTAATTGAAGAGAATTTAAATAAAGAAATTGAGACACATAATTATGAACAAAATGACGAAGATCACAATCACAATAACAACATTGTAATGGCACAGCAGCAAATGCTGCAATTAAAGTCAACAACAACAACAACTAGCGTAGCTAACGAATCAACAACGTTATCTACAAAACCAGCAACATATCAACAAGATATCGATAGTATAAATAGTAAATTTCCATCACCGACGCCACCCGATTTGGCGGAGAATAAGCAACCACCTACAAGATCACGCGAAGGATCACAAGAGCGTAACTATAAAAAATTGCTAGGGGTAACTGAAAGCAGTGCCATCGAACACACAATAGATAAAGAGAATGCGGAAGAGTGTAGAACTGAAGAATCAGCAGCTGTGCATAAGCCTTTGGAGGATATTGAAATGGAAGCAACAGAGGAGGAAGTTGCTGAGGCAGAAGATGAGGAAGATACAAATGAAGCATTAAAATCTTTATCTGCTGGCGCTGCTACTGAACCTGAAGCGGAGATTTCTTCTCCCACTGCTTCTCATTTGGTGATGCCATCTATTGCATCCGCCATAGTCGGCGGTCTACCAACAGCACTTGAGATGCCTCCACAATTTAGCGCAGGCCCAGTTACACTGGAAGCTATACAAAATATGCAAATGGCCATTGCTCAATTTGCCGCTAAAACAATCGCTAATGGTTCCACAGGAACGGATAATGAAGCTGCTATGAAACAATTGGCTTTCCTACAGCAGACGCTATTCAATTTGCAACAGCAGCAGTTGTTCCAAATACAACTCATACAGCAGTTACAATCACAGCTAGCGCTGAATCAAGCAAAGAGTAGCGAAGATGGCGATGATTTGGACGAAGAGCGTGAAGATGGCGAAGAAGATACCTATGAAGAGGAGGAACGCATCGCTGAGATGGAACTCCGCCAGAAAGCGGAGGCACGCATGGCTGAGGCAAAAGCCAGACAACATCTACTCAACGCTGGTGTACGCATGGATAGTGAATCGGTGGCGGCAGCAATGACGGAATCACTAAAACGTAAGCGAGAGGATGATACCGAGACGCCGTCGGATAGTCGACGTATGAGCATAGACGCTAGGCTGTCAAGTGCAGCTAAGTTGACAGCAGAATGCAGTGGTGTGGATTCGTTGTCAAAACTCAAAGAAATGGAAAATATGCCGCTACCTTTTGGCAACGACTTATCTTCCCGAATCATAACCAATCATGATGACCTGCCTGAACCCAATTCATTGGAAATGCTGCAAAAACGCGCCCAGGAAGTTTTAGATTCCGCGTCGCAAGGAATTTTGGCCAACAATCTCGCCGATGACTTTGCATTTAGGGATAGAAATGGCGAAGGCAAAAATCGTAATGAACCCTTTTTCAAGCATCGTTGTCGCTATTGTGGCAAAGTGTTTGGTTCCGATTCCGCACTACAAATTCATATCAGATCTCATACGGGTGAACGTCCATTCAAGTGCAATGTATGCGGCAGTCGTTTCACCACAAAAGGCAACTTGAAGGTGCATTTTCAACGTCATGCCCATAAGTTTCCGCACATACCAATGAATGCCACGCCCATTCCAGAGCATTTGGATAAATTTCATCCACCATTGCTGGATCAAATGTCACCGGATAGTTCGCCAACGCATACGCCGGCAGCAATGCCACACCATATGCCACCGGTTTCAATGGCGCTACAATTCCCACCAAGTGCCGCTTTCCCTGGGCTGCCAGGTTTGTACAGACCACCCATGGAAATTCTGAAATCGCTGGGAGCGGGTGCACCCGGCTTCCCAAGTTCACTATTTCCACAATTGTCAGCCATGTCTGATGGTGGTGCTGTTGCTGCAGCTGCTGTGCAAGCGCAGGCCGCAGCACAGGCGGCATTAAAACGTGATCAGGAAATGCCAACAGACTTACGTAAACCATCACCAACGCCAGACACCCCCGAACCTCCAACAGAAAGAACAACAGTGAAACAGCGCCAGAAAGAAGATGTGAACGAGAAAGCAACGACTGAACCAGCAACTGTTTTACCCTTAGACGTTAAAATCAAAGAGGAATGTATCGATACCGAGTCACAGAATGGTGATGACGATGATAAGCCACCACAATCGCCTCACACAGAAAATGCAAAATATCCTGCGGTGGTCAATTGTTCGGAGAATAAGCCAACACAAATGCCACAACCACCTTCGTTAATCAGCCTACCCCCCAAACCCATTGCGCTACCTCCAGTTGTGCAACCAGCACAGCCACCACACGGTATCATGCATCAACTGCCTTCACCAGGCTCCCACAATCATTTCGAATATATGCCCACACCTGGTCAGCTGCCTCCATCAATGCATCATCGTGAAGAATACTTTGCCGAACGCTTTCCGCTGAATTTCACCAAAACGCTCTCTCCCGAGCACCACTCTCCCATATGTTCTCCCGCCAACATTCCACGCTCGCCCTTCTTCAACCCGCTGAAACACGAAATGGCATTATTGCCACGTCCCCACAGCAACGACAACTCTTGGGAAAATTTCATTGAAGTATCCAACACCTCAGAGACACTCAAGCTCAAAGAGTTAATGAAAAACAAGAAAATCACCGATCCCAATCAATGTGTTGTCTGCGATCGTGTGCTGTCGTGCAAGAGCGCCTTGCAAATGCATTACCGCACGCATACAGGCGAACGGCCCTTCAAGTGTCGCATCTGTGGTCGCGCATTCACCACCAAAGGCAACTTGAAAACACACATGGCTGTGCACAAAATACGCCCACCTATGCGAAACTTCCATCAGTGTCCTGTCTGCCACAAAAAGTACTCCAATGCGCTCGTCTTGCAGCAGCACATACGCCTGCACACCGGCGAACCAACCGACCTCACACCAGAGCAAATACAAGCTGCCGAGATACGTGATCCACCGCCATCAATGATGCCAGGAGCATTCATGAACCCATTCGCCGCTGCAGCAGCCTTTCATTTTGGTGCAATGCCAGGTGGCGCCGCTGGCGGCCCCATACCTTTAGGACCACACAACGGCACATTGGGTTCAGAGTCATCGCAGGGCGATATCGACGACAACATGGATTGCAGCGATGATTTCGATGATGATGTCTCGTCTGATCATATGTCCAGCTCTCACGAACTTGATCTCATCGATCGACCCAAATCAGTTGACCACGACAGTTTCAAGGGTATGCTGTTCGAGCAGAAGTTGCGCATTGATTCGAAGGGCGTAGTCAATACAACACCACGCCCGCAATCTGCAGCTAGCAATGCAAATTCGGTCAATTCATCTGCACCAACCAGTCCGAATTGTAAACCAAAGACAACAACAACCGCGTCGTCGATGAGTCTAAGCTCGCCTGCACCTTCAGCATCGGAGGCCTCACAAGGTGCACTAGATTTGACACCACGTTCAGCGGCGGCGACGACGGCGCCTAATCAAGCAGCTTCGTCGCAATCACCCGCCCCTGGTAGAAAATCATCAACACCACCACTTTCAATAGCGTCGGCAACGACAACGACGCTGGCGACAGCTATGACAACAACTGCTGCTGCAATTAGCCCAAATCTTAATCCAATACATCAGCATCAACATCCTTCACAATTGAGCCCCGCTGCCAGTGCGCTTCCTTCGCCACTAACAGCAGCTGAACGCTTCCCCACCAGCCTGCATCATCATTTACAACAGCAACATCAACATCTAATGCATCAACAAGCAGCAGTGGCTGCGGCAGCGCATGCGCAGGCTCAAGCACAACATCATCATGCTGTGGCAATGCACCACGAGCAAATGCGACGTGAACAACAGCATCTGCATCAGCAGCAACAACAGCAGCAACATCATTCTCCTTCTGCATCCGGCGCATCCTCATCACAATCTCAGTCACCGCGACAGCAGCATCAGTCGGTAACGGCGCCACCACCACCAACACTACCACCATCACAACAAGGACCACAGCTACCGAATCCATTGGTGGCGGCGCGTCCACCATTCGGCATGTTCCCCAATCTCCCGCTGTTTCCACCGGCTACTGCGCAAAACATGTGCAGCGCCATGAACACGATCGCACAGTCGGTGATGCCGGCGGCACCATTTAATCCACTAGCACTATCGGGTGAGTTGTGAGTGAACATTTTTTTCAATTCAATTTCATAAAACTGCTTTGTTGTTTTTTGTTGGCTTTTTTGTTATCTCGTTGTCTCCGCTTTGTTTTGTCGTTGATTTGGTTGTTGTCCTAGGAAGGTTAAGCGCCATGTTACTTGCGCTTCTCGGGTGCAATAGCAAATTGACTCTTCTTGTTTTTTTCCTTATTTTGTTATGAGCTTTCTGTTTACTCTCATTTTATTATTTACTTATAGTCCATTTCTTATTAAATGATCCTTGAAATTGGCTCTTTATATTTACAAAATCCTCAATGCGTTCGATTGATTTGAAATGGGCTATGCTTCGTTTGCTTAGCATGTAATGCGCTTTTTTTTGCAGTGTTGCCAAACTTTTTTCTTCATTGATTTCATATATATTTCATTCTTATCTTTTTTTTTTTCTTTCAATAGGCGTCAGAGGGAGCACAACCTGCGGCATCTGCTTCAAAACATTCCCTTGCCATTCGGCTTTAGAAATCCACTACCGAAGCCATACTAAGGAGCGTCCATTTAAGTGCACGATCTGTGATCGCGGTTTTACAACAAAGGTAAGTGTAGCGGATACGATGATTGAAAGTAGACCTTTTTAAGGTTAGTAACTCACTGCGGCACAACTGTTTCAAAACAATTCTTAAGATTTTAGAAGCTTAAGTCTCTTGGCTGAAGTGAAGGCCATCCACACACTATCAATTATATTTACAGAAATAACCTTACGCCCTTGTAACATTTATTTTTGAAAGTCCACCAAAAACGGAGATAGCTTAGCCCAAATGGTGTGGTTCCACTATGGTCAAATCGAACGATCAAATCGGGTTCAACAACCTCGAAACGGGACATGACCAAAGTTTTACTGAAGATCTGCAATATTTGTGATGCCTTCAAGCAGACAAATGGATGTCTAGTTACTTGAAGCTTTTTCTCTCAGAACTTATTTTGCTGTCAGAATTAAGGACTGAAAAGTTTTTAATGACAACACCTTGTAGAGTAAAGGGGAAACCTTAACCGGAGACTGTAGACATTGTTTATGTATGTATGTTCAGTGATATTTTCTCATACAAAAAATATGTTAAAAATAATTCTGAAAAAGTTTTGCACTTTATTTCTCAGTCCCGAAGTGGATTATTTTCACAAAAAAAAAAAAAAATCAGTAGAATCGGAGACCTCTGCGTACGATTCCTTGCATTTTAGCAAACAATGCCCTTTATTCAAATTTTGGTGGAAAAGTCTAATGCGCTATTTTTCGTAAATTAAATTGTCTTTTTTGAGTAGCAGCGTATCTAGGGGGTGAATGCTCTGGGCTCAACGGTTTAAGGGACGTAAAAATGGTCCTTGGTTTCTAGGATATTTAAATGAAAAATAGACAAGTTGCATTTATGCCCCGAATGTCGAACGTGGACGGTTCGCCAATGGTTTTGAGACAGTTTTGTCGCAATGAGTTACTGACCCATGTTCTGAAAAATATCCATAAGCAAATTATAGCAAATTTCCTCAATCGAAATTCTTTTATTTATCATTAATTAATTTTTGTGTTCTGTTTTTGTTTTCCCATTCTTTCAGGGTAATCTTAAACAACACATGTTGACGCATAAAATTCGAGATATGGAACAAGAGACCTTCAGGAATAGAGCAGTCAAGTATGTAAGTCTTAAAATATTTTATTGTTTATAAGAAATTTGAAATATTTTTCACAGTAAATTAATGCAAGTATACATCGTATAAGCTATACCGACCTATTAGTATTGTATATTATGATGATAAAAAAGCCATCATCTGGTATAATCTCAACAAACCTAGATCAAAAAGTTCTTCCGTTTCTTAAGTGCCTAATAAATTAAATACAACTCAGCACTGTAGATGAAAAACACTAGATGTGGTGCATAAAAAGATCTTTGTCTCTATGTTATATTATTTTTTTTTTATTTACTTAAAAATTCCTACATTATTTGTGGATCCTATATTCGAATAAATAGCATGGCATGATCCTTGATCACTTTTTTTTTAAATTCAGTAACTCAGAAAAATGATACAAGTCATTGGACATAAAAAATTTTGTATTGACATTTTATGAAAAATTTTAGAGAGGGGATATGCTTATGAGAATAACTTCATATCCCAGCGGCAAATATGTCATACACAACATCGATGCATAGCTATACTCATTGTAGGCAGTAATGCTCACAACCCCAGCCACAACTGTAAATGCTTTTTACAAAGGGATGGCCGCTTTGTAGGCAGCTTGCCTACACCTCTATATACAATGTGTAGCAAGGGAAAGGCAGATTGCCTTTAAACATCGCTTACCAAGTGCCTGTATAGTTTACCGAGTTGCCTACATCTCCACATACAAAGTATGCAGCAAACAGGCAAGACCCCTTACATTTCCATATACAAATCAGACAGCAAACAGACAGACTGCCTACAACTCCACACACAATGCAGGCAGCCAACCAACAGACTGCCTACAACTCTATATACAAAGCAGGCAGCCAGCAAACAAATAAACAAAATATCACAGTAACAATTTCATTTGTGAAACATACAACACAAAGGGTATAGCATTTCATATATGAAAATTCAGAGTACTTCATCGATTTGCCGCTGGGGATAAATACTGAATTTTTGGTTACTATATTTATATCATTCCATTGTTATGTCAATGTTATTGGCTTTTACTATTTTTAAATTAAAAAATGGTTTCCGAATTAATTTTGTCTGATATCCGGTCTACCGTTCCAGGAGGAACATCTTGTGGCATGAGATCATCTCCCTCGAAAGTTTTTGCCAAAAAGGTTTCAATGAAATGCTTCTTTTTTTTTTTCAGAGAGCAAGTTTTTGCCATTCTAAACAAAAAGCTCAAATGTGTCACTTGACGCATATTAGGATATCATTTTTAAATATCGATATCTAGAAAACTAAGCAAGATATTTTTTTTTATATAATATTTTTAATTTATTTTGAAGTGTTCTATCGAAAATCATTATTTCGGCGCAACCGAAAATGGGGTGCCCTTTGAGGAAACTACGATTTCTATAATAAAACAATGTTTCTTCTGAGTCACACTTTTTATTATGCTGGAAATTTAATTTTTTGCACAGGAAACTCAATTTAGCACCACCTCGGACCTGTCAAATCAATTTTATTAAGTGAATAGTTACGTTTTACAACACTGTTAGATGACTTTAATGGTATTTTGGAACAGCTGTTCAAGAACATACTGCTAGCATAAAACGTATGACTGATAGAACTCAAAATATATTTGCATTTTTAATTGCTTACATACCTTCTCTAAATGTTTTCTTTTCTTTTTCATTTTTTTCTTTACAGATGAGTGGATGGAAGGAAGAATACGAATGATTTTCCCCCCTGCATCTTAGCCGTTTAAATTGGTAAAATGCAACCTAGTCGCAAGTACTTTACTTTTTCGTTGTCTTCCTTGATTTTTCGTGCTATGTTACAAACTACTACTCTTACTATTTTTACATCACTGAACTGCAGTGATTTGTATGAAAGAGTAGGCGATGTTTTTAATGCAGCAAATTAATTCATAACCAATTCTCGCATTGAATGATCTCAGCAATAATTTAGGCCGTGACTTAAAGATTGCAAATTATATGGATGTTCGATAGCTAATAGCTAAAGAAATTAAAATTTTTAAAAGCTTAAAAAGTACGCACGAGTATCAAATGTTACTATCTTAACATATGGAACTATAAAAGTAAAAAGCAATTCTTTTAAGTTGAAAAAATAGCAACAAAAAGTTTATGCTTTCAAAGTTATTTCATAAGCTAAGCAAATTAATTTTTTTTATATTTTTCTTTTTTAAAATATAATTGCTTGTTTATATTGAAACAATAAAAAAAAAAGAATACACGTACATAATAAGAGCGTAACGTATCCAAAGATGCATCAAAGGCATTTTAAGAACTTCAATAAAATTGCTTCTCAAAGAGACTGATTGATTTTTGCGTCATTTAAAGAACAGACAACACGGCCGAAAACTCTGAAAATCATTTCGAATAACTAAAAAAAAAAAAAATGATGAATAAAATTGAAAAATGTATACAGCGCGAAATTTCGTAGATAAATTTTAGGGAATAAAATTTAATCTGTTGTGGCTTAAAACATTAACATATATTTACGCTCCCACGAAGAACTTTCATACAAAATTGGAAATTATATTGATGAAAAAATGCCCCAAAATTCTATATGCATAAGCCAATTATTAGCACTTTTTTTCGATTAAGCAACTACTTTATCTTTGGGAGCTTTATCTTATTAGAGAATATATCAAGTTTGTTGCGTAATTCCCCAAAAATACAATTGCCTTAAGTTTGAAATCCTTTCTCTTATGTTCATAAGCTCCTCAAGGAGCATAGGATTAGTAGCGAGTGCTTTCACTTCCCTCCAACATTTTCCCGATTCACGTATTTCCTGTTCAAACGATCGTTTCTATCAGGGTTTAGGACAGTCGCTTTTTCTGCTGTTATCCTTTATTTTTGTACAATTTTTTGTTTTTAATATTGGATAATTTATTCAAACATTTTGAGTGTAAAAAAATCAATTTCTTTTCATAAAAGAATGAGCTATGATTAATAAAAAACGGATAAACATTATAATGAATTTTAGTCTAAGACAAAAAAATGGGTAAGAAAAAACACCAGGCCATAAAAAGAAAAATACCCAAAAGAAATGTTTCTTTAAAGTGATAAATGTATATCAGATTTTGGGAGATTTTTCCTTAAGAATAACAATATGATTTTCAAAGTAAGCTTTCCTTAGAGAAAACTCAAAAATGGAAATATGATCCAAAAAATTCAAGTAATCGGCTAAGATTTTAGATCATTTCTCCTATAAGAATATGTGCCTACTCGTATCCCCCTTTCCAAAAAACAAAATATTGAGCTATAAGTATATTGCTTGTATATTGTTTGGGCAATAATCCTCTGGGCGATTTTGCTATGACTTAAAATTCATTTTTGCTTTTGTCGATTTTTCTATTTTTTTGTGAACATTTCTTATTTTTGCTTAAGACAGATTTCCCAAAAAAGCCACTTTCATATAAAAGTGGGATATCATATAGAAAATGGCGATTTTTCCTAAGAAAATAATGCTTTAATCTGATTTTGCTTTAAAGTAAGTGATTGTTCTTTAGTTTTGGATTATGTATTAATTGATTTGTTTCAGGAAAAAAATCGCCCGAAATGTGATAGACCTCTTAAGAAAGCATTTTAGAATAACTTTTATCTCTAATTATGGGATAATTTTTTCATAATTTTGGGTGAAAACTTCTGTTATTTTTCAGAAAGAGCTGCAACCAAAACATAGTAACCCTTTAACTTTTTTATTTAAATTTTCATTTCATTTTTTAAAAATATCATTTTCAACTTTGATCAAAATTACATATTTTTTAAGTGTTTCTTGAATACTAGGGATTGTTTTATTATATCTAAAGGGGACATCACATTTTGGGAAACAATGGCTAATATTTTGCACTCTCCAAATTACTTTCAATTAGTATCGCTACTTTAAAATTAGATACATATACAGATTTTTTTGTTCGCTTAACAACTTTTATAGTTGATTCCCCAATATCTCGGTACACCAAAGAAAATATAAGATTGATTTTACGGTCCCACAAGAAATGAATATCCATACTAAGTACGATTGATTGATTGATTTTGAGCTTAGAATAAGGGCACGATTCGAAAGTTTAAACTCAATCAATTCACTTTATTAAGCCACAAAAAATCATTTAAAAAAGGGGGGTATATAAATCATAAATAGTACTGAGAACAAATTAACCTCAATACTCGAGAAGTCTACGGAAGCTAGAGGCAAAGGCTAATAATTTTTTTTACCTTACAAGCTTTAGCTGATACGAGTACATATGAAAAAGTTCAGAAAAATGTATTTACTTAAACCAAACTCAATGCTTTAAATGGTTTATAGATCGTTAAACAGAAAATCCTTGTCTAAATAACATACAGTAGAACCTCGACTATCCGAATCAATTATAACCAAGGGTAGTCCGTATAATCAAAAATTCGGATAATCGATTTCAAAGTCAAATCAAACAATTAAATAAAATTTGTTTTTATTATGCCGGGGGCTTTACATACGTCATTTAGACTATACGATATAACAAAATTACATAATACCTATGTTATTTAAGGTTTAGGTTGAAAATAAATAGTTCTTAATTTTTGACGCAACGAATCACAACTTTTTATTGCGGCCAATTCCCTGATGCGCTTCAGTTGTAACAACTGCATGGGATCCGATTCATCCTGTCTTTCAAACCATTTAAAAGCAACATCTAGAGCTTCAAAAGCTTTTGCGTGAGATGGTACTTGACATACATCACCAGTTTCAATTTCATCTTTATTTTCGTAATTGTTTAAGTCTTCAATGATCTCTTCATCAGTTAAAATTAGAAATCCAGGATCTTCAATATCGCAGTTCAGCCACTTCTTGATATTCTCTTCATCACACCCTTCACCAATGCTAAGAATTTTTATTGCTTCTATTATTTTGGTTTAATTGAAGACTTGGATGGAGTCTTTATAAATTTATTCCATGCCCTTTTTTATGTTTGCGATTCCACAGAGTTTCACGCTTCTACCAGCATATAGCAATAATCTTTTAAATCGTTTTTATTTCCCTGCTGATTGCTGACAGAAGACGACGCAGTAGCTGCTTTCTGTATAAACGCTTTAAAGTTTCAATTTCGAAAATTTTGGGGAGCAAACAAAATAAAAGTCAAAAAAAAAATATAAGTCTAACAGCTCTAGCATAAATAACATCTATCACGGTGCCTTTTAAACGTCACCGAACTTATATGCTAGAAGTCTACGAGAACTCGTACATTTTCAAATTCAGATGGATATTCGATATTACCTAGCGTCATTTCGAATCAGCAAGACAGCTGGCAATTACCAAGGAACGTCTGAAACGTTATAAAAATTTTTCTCAAAATATCTTTCTAAGTCGGTAATTAGAGCCGCGAAGAATAAGTTCGGATATTCGAATATTCGGATAATCGAAGTTCGGATAATAGAGATTCTACTGTACATCAAAATTTCCAAAATTTTTTTTTAAGCTTTGTTCCCAATTCAAAGACATTTTTAGGAGAATTTAAATTGTTTTTAGGCTTCCTGCATATCTGACTTTTAAGTCTTTACCCGCACTATGCACTTAGAAATAGCAAACAGGGAATTTCCTCATGGGGCTATGTTTTTAATATGCGCAGTGTAATCAAACGTTGTATAGGTCCATAAAGTGAATTTCTATGTATAGTTAATTTTTTTAAAAATATTTTCCTATATAAAATTTTCCTCTACGAAATTTCTCTCTGTGTACCATTAAAAAAATACAAATAGTGGGATAAAAAATAATCAAAATTCGAATTTAAATTTTGACGTTAGTCGAAATGAGTGTAAATAAAAAATAAAATTTTTGAAATGTGCAATAAAAAAAATACAAAAACTTATAAGCTAAACAAAACAAAACACTAATAATAACAATAATATTAGTAATAAAAAAAGATTTTTCAATGTACTTAGTTTTGCAAATAATTTTCCTATGAAATATTTTTTTCTTTCGTATAATTAAGCTAATGTAAATAATTTATTGACTAAACATTAAAATTAAAAGTTCTTTTTGAAAAAAAAAAAAACAAAAAAAAATAAAATGCGTGTTTCTTGTGTTTAAAGAAAAAAAAAAATCAATATCGTATATACTTTGATATATATTGAACAAAAAAAAAATACTTCAAATTATAATTGAGAAGCGCGAAAAATCATTTTTTATTTAATTATAAAAAAAGAAATAAATTTGTGATACTAAAATAAAACAAAGCAAAACAGAATAAATGATGAGTTAAGCAAATGAAGTAATAAAAATTCTACAATAATATATTTATAATTTATGCAAAGAAAAACAACAAAAAAAAAAAAAAAACGTTAAAGGAAATTAAGTCTTCTCTAGTTAATGCGTAATTAGTTTCTTTTTTTTTAGAACAGCAACATTTATATCAATTCTTGAAATTTATTTAAAGTTTTTTGTGTAAAATTATATTGCAATTGGTTGTTTTATTGTAAATAAAAGCAAATTTTTATCAATACACCTAAGATTATATACATACATATATATATTTGAACACACACACTCTCACCTGTATACACACACATATATACATATATATGTATAAAATATATATGAACATAATAATGTATTAAAACACAATCACATATTCATATACCTAATCATATAGTTATTGTTTAGTAAAAAAACAAAATTAAAAACTGAAATCAAATTAAAATTATTTATCGTTAAGCAACAAAGTTAAATCAAATACAACACAAAAGCAGAAAAAATAAATAAATTAAATTAAAATTATATTATATTATATTATTATGATAAATAAAAATAAATTTATACTTTAAGCATTAAATGTGTAATAAAATAATTTATTACAAATTTATTAATTGTAAATGACTAAACTATTAAATACAAAAAACAAGAGAAAATTTAAATAAAATTTTGTGAAAATAAAAAACTTTGCACGGAATTTATTTTACTTGGAAAATTTCAGGATATTTTCTTATTTTTTGAATGTCCTGCAATTGTGACCAATCAAATTTGGGACACAACATTTTTATTTTTTTTCAGCGACTTTCAATTCTTAATACAGACTTTGTCACAATACATCATTTAAATGTTTTCTTCAACAATATTGCTTATTATATTTTTGATTTTAAAAGGTGTGACCTCGCCTCTGCATATTCACAAGGGCTTATGGCTTTTCGCTTGAAAAATACTTTACATTTAAGTCCCTTTGCCTGCAACCCAATAGCATCATATCAAAAGAATTAGAGTACCTCTTTCATAAAGTTGGGTTTCCCCATCCCAAAGCAAATGTATGTTACTTCAACCTAGATACTCTTAACTATTCTCTGAACGAATATTCTTAGTTCGAACCATCCGACAGTGGAATCCTCTGCCGATTGCCTTAGGAAAAATCTTAAAAACAATTATTCTATTGATATTGTAGTAAAATAAATTCAAATAAAAATACCTTCTCAAACAATTTGTTCATAAGGGACATTTCACGCGTTTTTCCCATACCAAATTTAGATGTATAGACCAGAGAACGGCAGTAAGACATTCATCATTTTTTCCATTTATGAATCCGTTGAATCTTTCAGCAGATTCACACAGATTCACCACTCACAAAAATTTAGTAAATCTAGCAACCATTCCGTCTCACGGCGAATTCTATGAATCTGAGTGTGTTTCAGAATCATTTCTAGTGAATGCTACTTCATTTCGTTTCATTTCGTATGAGTATATGAGTGTTGCGTAAGCTACTCATGAATCAAAGGCACAAATTGTATCAAAAAAGTTTGTGATACTCGCGTGGAACATTTGGGAATATTTTTAAAAAATGGGAAAAGTTCGAAAATTGTTTGTTTGCTAAGTTTGTGATACTCGCGTGGAACATTTTGGGAAGTTTTTTAAAAAATGGGGAAATGTCGAAAATTGTTTTCCGACATAATTTAGAGTAGCTCCTTATCCTGGAAAGGACCGTTTTTGACTCATTTTCGGACATTTTTTTTGCTAAAATCGATAGAAAATGGCCGAAAATGGATTTTAGACATCACTTGCTCCATTCGCAAGGGAAATGTTAAAAATAGCCATTTTTGAGCTTTATCTATCCATTGGTACAAAAAAAAATAATTTTTTGATCCACCCTAAAATTTTTTTTTTGCTGCAATTGATAAGGAAAGGTTCAAAATGGCTTTCGAACATCACTTAGGATGGCTCCGGCCCTTGAAAAGAACAGAAAGGGTCAAAAATGGTCCTTTCCGTGGGCCCGAGCATGATGTCCAAATCCATTTTCGACCTTTCCCCATTAATTACACAAAAAAAAACATTTTCCGTAAATGGGTCAAAAACGGTCCTTTCAGGTTCCTAAGCCACCCTAAAAATGTTAAGGAAATGGGTCAAAAATGATACTTTCCACTGTCCGGAGACACCCTAAGTGATGTCCGAAATCCATATTCGACTTTTTCCCATCGATTGGAGAGAAAACAACAGTTTTTCTGTACTAGAGTTCAACATAAGTGGCTCAAGCTATTCACTGCTTCATGAATCTTAATCCATGTGAGTGTGAGCTTCATCACATGCATTCACATTCATGAGCTCAGAGCTACTTACAAGCTCAAATTCATGAACAGCATGTTATCTTGTCATTCACTATTAGTGAGCGCAACTTAGATTCACACTCACTATTGCATGCAATAGGCACACTCACGTCTCATATTTTTGGAAGTGGCTCAAAACCCTTAATGAGCTACTCAATGACGTTCTCTGGTATAGACATATGTTAGATGTGTAGACATAGATATCTCACTAAGCAGGACGTTTTTCCTTCATGAAGAAGACTGCAGCAGAGATCATTTTCAATAAAATTTTAAAACGATGTGGAAAACCTTATTTTCACAATTTACTATTTCATACTTTTACCCAAGTTGAGGGTGGCAAAAATAAGGATCCAAAATTGATAGTTTTTCAGTTTCTGTAAATTTACTTGGATTGACAGACAAAACAAAATGTTAAAAGAAAAACAAAAACATCGATCGGACTCGTTTTTTTAAATAAAATGGACTTAAGACTGACTCGTTTTTCGATCCGACAAAACGGACAATCTTTCCGCTGTTTCGAGAGGAATTCGTAAATTAAGCTTGGAAATAAATATTTTTCAAGATAACTCAATTTGGCTACCCTGTGCGTGGGTCAAAATCATGTAAAGTTAATAACAGTAAGGGTTAAGCTCTAATAATTTAATATGAAATAAATATCTTGGTGAAGCAGTATATAACTTCTTTACATTTCAATTTCCATAGCTTTTGATTTGCCTAGCCAACTTTCGTATCGTTTGACTTAGATAAACTGGGGTTATATGCGTCTTAAAGAAATTACACATTTTTCCTACCAGATTTCGAGAATTTCTCACATTAGAAACTTATATGAATATTAAGTCTGATTAAAATGTTACCATGTCATTAAGCTAAACTCACTGATAAAAATGTCCCTCAATCAAGGCACACCAATTGGATCTTGGATCAATATAACTAAGAAAACTAACCTACATAACGCACAAATATCGTTTGCCATAAAATAACAAAATGTTTTAAGATAAAATTCCAATTTTTTTCATTCCATTTTATGCTTTTTTTGTTTGCTTATTCCACTCCAACAAAAGCAAAAACGAAATAGAAATAAAAATAAAAATCAAATTAAAATCAAAAAGAAAACTTCATTGCGCGTCGTCAATGCGGTCCTCAAGTGTTGGCAATAAATGTGATATAAAAATCCTTACAAATACAAAAAGTAAATATGGATATGGAAATTGTTATGTTTTGTTGTTATCAGTTGCGCAAAAAAGAAGACGCTTAAATCCACTATGTGCCATAGGGCACAAAACGACCAACCGACCGAAAGGCCGGATCCACAAAATGCGGGATGCGCATTTGTTTGCATTTTTACTGTTTTTGTGTTAACGAAATTGTCACGTGATATCGCAAATATTGTTGTATACAATTTGAGAAGACAATTTGTACGAATAGATACTGTGTGACTGGAACTACATAGAACATTGGTATCTCAAGGGGGGATTACAAAACGTCTGTCTTGGATTGGGCTGGCTGGTGAATATAGGATATGACACAAAGATAGAGACAAGTTATGCCAAGGATTAATTTTATGTTGCAGTAGCACAATTGACGCAATTGCCAAAATATACTCGCAATCCAATGAGCTGTATGGTATTTGCTCGTTTCGGACACGTGCAAGGATATTTTCGAACAAATCCTTGTGTATTGTTTGCATCATTTTAGTGGATGTTTTAGCTGAATGGATGACAGTAGGCGTAATCGACACCACAAGAAATATTTTAGCTCTATTGTGACATTTGATTAATTGGCTATGAGTGGTATTATGAGCGCGCTGGTGTTTGATTATTAAATGCATCCTTGATACCGAACAGGCGTTGGTTAATCTTCAATCTCTTTGATTTTTCACATATATTCTTAAATAAATATCATAAGCTAACCGCATACTTAAAAGTGTGATATCATTAGCACCCCCTTGTTTTCATATTAACATAATTTTGTCTTGTGGAAAATGGTTTGAGTTTATTATTCAAAATGTTTGGGCCTCTAATTTTATGCGGCTTTAAAACGTAGTTGAAAAATAGCGTTTTGCTGGAGAGCTCTTTAATGTTTTCCAATAATTGCATTTGTCGAGTAGTGTCTGGAAAAAAGTTATAAAAGTATTGCTATTCCTGGTTCTTTGTTTTGACATGATGTACCAGCGACTCCTTTGCGTCTGCGTACCTGAGACATTCACCATTCAAGGTACCGAGCCATAGAAAAAATCAACAAGCTCTTCGAGCTCTATCATTTGGCATACATTTCAAGCTGTAGTCTTATACACTTTTAATCAAAAGATAAGAATTTGCCAAAATTGGGACGGTCGCTGGGAAGACAAGTTAGTTTTATCAAAAGCCATCACCATCTTTCCTGTACATCCCGTAATCTCATAAACTCGACTTTTCTACAACGAGCTACTTGTATTATGATGTTTCGTAATACTGGTATAGGATCGGTCGAAAAATGCTTATAAATTTGAAAAAGTGTTGAAAAATTTGGAAAATTCGAAAAATGTTAAGCAGTCAAGAAATGTTGATAAGTCGACAAAATTTCGAGAAAGTTAAGAAATTTTGTTATGAGGAGATAAATTGAAAAAGTTTTCTAATGTCAAAAAACTTAGAAAAAACGGTTAAAGTAATCGAAAAATAGTCAAAAAATTGAAAAAGTCGAAAAATTATGAAAAATTTTAAAAATATTGAAAGAAAATTCGAAAAATTGTGGAGAATATGAAAAATGTTCAAAAAGTCGTAAATTTTTGAAAAAGTTGAGAAGTTGATAAATGTTAAAAAACTCGAACATTTTTGAATACGTCAAAAAAAAGTATCGATATCATATCGATAACACGGTTTTCAGTGGGCTTTTATCAAAGGACTGCTCCCTATTTGCGGAGACATTTGGTGGAATCTGGACTTCACGAAAGAGCAAGGTCTCACATGAATTGGACTACAAATCAGTGGAAGCACATAGAGTGACGAGAGGTCCAGATGGTTCTCGGTACATTCGACGTCTCAAAGGTGCGGCTTTGAATCCAAAACTTATCCAGCCGGCGATCAAACATGGAGGTGGATCAGTTAAAGCTCAATCTTTCTTTTTTTCTGGTTTCTCGTCACTAGAGGCTTCTTGCGTGAAACTTTTTTGTGAAGTCCAGATTCCACCAAACGTCTCCGTGCAGTAAGAGTGGATATCATAGTATCAGTTTGATCGAAAATTTGGCGTTGAATCTTTCTAGAGGTTATTTTGGAGTCTAATTTAACCAATAGAGAAATTTTTGCATCTGTTCTTTCCGTTGTCTAACGAGGCCGTCTGTTTTCTTGGCACGTTTTTTTTGTCGTTTTAAAAGTGCTAAAGTGTTTGATAGCACCATAAAACTTCCTGACTGAGCAACCAAAATGGGTGACAATTGCTCGGTATAAAATTTTGAGGTGTTCGGGTTGCTGGGTCACAACTTCGTGGTTTTCTCTTTTCCAGAGTATCTGAAACCCAGCAAATTAGCTTCTTCCCAACTGAGATTTTTGTCTGATTAATAACTTGCCAGTTAAATCAATTCAAGGTCCAACACAACTTATTGTTTCTAATTAGATGGCCAGCCAAATTATGCACTTCTCTTAATTTTACATCAGCCAAAGGTTACTACTTCAATAAAACCAACAAAAAATATATGAACCGCAAAAAAGGAAATGTATAGTAACAACAACAACAAATGCAACAACCGTCGCATGGAAATTTTTTTTTTTTAAGTGTAGTAAAAGCCAAGAAGGCAAACTGTTTCTAATTAGTTGTCCCCGGCTGCATATATGTAAGTAATTGGGATCGAAAACCTCAGATTCGATATTCCGAAACTTAAGGTTTCAGTATATGATCGATATTGATCTTTTGGACTTTATTCCAAAGTATTTATTATTGAAAGTCTTGATACAACTGTATTACGTTCGGGGCACACAAAGCTAACATTTAAAGCATAGATGGGTAAAATTTCGGAAGCAGGAGCCACTTACAACAAAAGCAACATAAACGACAAAAAAAAAACAACAACAACTACAACAACAGAAAAAAATCTTTCTATAACTTTGACCTTGATCGCGATTTTTGATTAAACAAAACATGCGAAGCTGTCCTCAATGTGCGCATTGTTGTTTCCTTGTTCACTCGCTTTGGTTTTTTTGTTTTTTTTTTTTTCCTGAATAATGGAACAATAACAATAATCAAATCGATAAAAATGTGAGTAGCAGTGGTGACTGCATGTGTTTGTTGTTTTATTTATTTTTCTTAAGGAAAACGAAGTTTTTATGGTAATGAGCCACAAGTGCGTCTCTTTCCGTATTTTGCCCATCGCTGATTTAATGGACAAAATATTTATTATACGAACTATTTATTTAAATCTTATTTAGACCTTCGCATGAAGTTTATTATAGTTTATCTAGTTTTAAATAAAATCGGAAGTAACGCTTTCTATGAATTACACTTTTCGACTTCTGCGAGAAGTTAAGATCGCCTCTTTTTCTAAAGAGAAATTCACCACAAAAGTGCAGTTTCTTTCTTCAAAAGTTAAATACAAGATAATTAAATTTCAACCAAAAATTATTAAATTTTTTTTTTTCGACTGAACTCCAGCTGACAAATCGAAAAAACTTTGCAATATGAAATAAAATTGATAACATACTCAAAGCAAAAGCAACATGATGATCATCATAAAAATTATTATTATTATGGCAAGTTTTGTCAATAAAATTCAATCACCTGCTGACTTAACTGCCGATGTAACTTGAAAAAAAAAAATGTTTCTTATAAAATTTTTGTGTTTTTTTACTTGGTTTCAATCATCATTAAAATGCGCTCAATAAGACAAAATTCATCAACAACTCGTGATCACCGGTGAGGTCTGTGCTCCAATGCTTTTGTTTTTCAAAATTTTGATTGTCGACTTTTGTGGCAACGCTTACCTTACTATGGTAACCTGTGCTGGCGCTTGGTGCGCACAGCAGGGTCTTTCGTTAAGATATGACATGATGTCATCAAGAATTTTTGATTTACGTTTGTGGTTTTTAAATGGTAAATGGTTGAAGAAGAGATCTTTAAGAGCGATTTCCTGGTAGGTTTATTGAATTTCATAATTTTTATCTACTTTTAAGCAACATCTCAGTTTCATTAAGTGGAATTTTGTTTTGTTTTGTTTTTTTGTTGGTAGTCTTCTTCGTTTTTAATTAATCACATTACTTTATATCATAATATTTTATGTTGTTTGTTTTTTTTTATTTTAAATTTGTGCGTTTTTAATATGTTAATTGATAAGAATCAGTATTTTGTTTAAGATTTTTATGTTTCATATTATGTGCCTAGAAAGTTTTCAGAAGCTTTAACGAAAACAAGTCATCATTGTTGGTGGTTGTCTTAAAATGTAAAAAAAAGTAGTTCACTTTTATGGTGACACCCAAATTTTCCGCGCCCCATGTGGCATACACCCTAGCAACGCTACTACTAAGCACTTGAAGCATAAAATTAACTTCAGAAATATTTTTTAAATATTTATTCTTCATTACTTGTTAATTTTTGTTGAAATATCCACACTAAATTAGTTTCCTTTCTACTTTTTATTCCAATAAACATGTTAACATCAAGTGTTCCAACCGTAAAACGGAAGAAGCCACAAATCAACCCTTTAGTGTGGTGCAAGGCGTTTATTAAAAATAACAACAACAAAAACAACAACAAACATTTATGACAAACATCAAACATAAACAAGCGGAAAACATGCACACAACATCTCATAACACATCCATCCATCCATTCATCCATCCATAGGGGTGTCGTACCTTCCGCATTGATCCTTACAACCTTTCAACAGTCCAGGCTGGTGCACATGCGTGCCACTAGTAGTCCAAATATTACGAATACCTCGGAAGCGTATGCTGACAGAATGATGACGAGTGTTGGTTGCAGTGTTTACATGCTCAGCGGAAAAAATGCTTTCATCACTATCATTTTCATTATCAGTGATGGAAGGGCACATAACTGCGTGCGTGAGTTTTTGGATCCTTCATAATTTGTCATTCACGGTGTTTAGGGGTTGTAGTTTTTTATTGCTTTAAGTAAATTGACTTTTGTTTTAAGGTTAAAATACCCATGTATGTATGTTCAACGTTTTCGACACGCTTTAAAGAGGAATTTATTTTTTTTTTGCGTTTCGAAATGTGATGGATTTAGGGTGCATAAGGATATTTGAAATTATTGAAAGTTCTGGGAACTGTAATACAAATCCGACTTAATTAACTTAAAATTGGTTGAAAAGTTGTCAGATTATCTGCCCAGAAATATATATCTCAATATCCTCAATATTTTGACAAGATAGCGAAAAATTGAAAAAAAATTAATTTTTTTCCAGGACAAAACAGAAAAAAAGCTTTTTGATTTTTTTGATCTACCAAAAGTATAAGATATAGGACATTTCGAGCGTAATGTAAAAATTGACATTATCACTACCATTGGTAATTTATCTTCAAAAATATATATTTGAATACCCAGTTCATCAGTATTTTTGAAATTTGAAGAAATCTACATTTTATGTAAAATTTTGCCATTTAATTTGATTATAGTAATATTTTGCCATACATAATCTATTGCATCATTGTTCATGCTGTAGTTAGCGTAAGTGTCATTTCTAGTTTGAACATTATTTTCAGTTATTGTTGTTATTCCTGCTGTTTTGCACATCAATCGCTTTGATATTTCCAGCACTAAACTGCCCCAAAGCTAAATGCTGTTGTAAAGTATAGTAGAAACATAATTTCTAATATGGTTCCTGCGCAAAATGAAACACAGCATTCAAAGTTGTGCACGAAATTCGCCTCCCATTTGATACATCACTGTCAGCATCATCATCAGCAATACCATATCATCATCATCATCATTGTATTCAATGCCGTCATCATCATTTATTTGTTCGTAAATGCATGTAAATACAATTGCAACATAAACAATGATCTTCATGTTTCCGCAAAATATCGATACTTTCTTGCTTATAATACTTGGAGGCTATAGAGGAAATCGTAGAAGTAGCAATATGCAACTTTTTACCCGAAAGTTGTTAAATTGATATTGAAATTTTTTATAATATTAAGGATATTAGCGTTTACATAGTGAAAATGTTTTGCTTTGTGACAGATCTTGTTGGATACCTTTCGTTTCAATAGAAACGTTATGGAAATGTTCGGTCTCTTTGTAGGAGTTCTTAAAATGCAAATGTTTCGTTTTGTTATAACTCTTTGCAAATGTTTCGTTTTGATAGAAGTGACTTGACAATGTTCCGTTTTGCTGCCTTTCTCCAGAAATGCATCTATTTAATAGCCAATCTTTAAGGTATAATATTGCTGTTTTTGGGTATTTAAAAGCGTTATCATCTCATTTTCCGACTAGAATATTTCTTAGACATGCCTAAAGAGACGTTCAGCCCTAATAGGGCAACAATGAAGTTAGCATTTACTAGAAATGTGTATCAGATGCAATTAGGCAACTCTCAAGAATGCCTAAGTTAGGTTTGCATATCACCGGCCTGATTAAGCCTACCTACTTTGATTGCACAGTCTTCGTATGTCTTCTGGTAATTTGGCGTTTGCTGAATATAAGCTTCAAAACTGCCTCTAAATTAAGGCCCTGTATATTGAAAAATCACTTAAAACCTAATAGAGATTATCAGCGAAATCAGTTTGTAAGCACTGTAGTATTCGATCGTAATGGTGTAATATCGAAGAGTGTCAGACAGTTTTGGAAAGAATCGGATTATATCAAATAGTATTGAAATAAATTGCACGGTATCGGTTGATATTTTGTAGTAGTTAACAAATGATGTGGAACAATTATGATTAGTGCCAGGCAAACTAAGTATACTTCCTATTGCATTTAAGTAAGTAAATATGATTGTACATACTAATAGAAATTATATTAAATTCCACATTGTCGAAAGCTTCTTGTTGATATCATTGAGTTTATTGATAAGTATAGAACTTACATGACTACTATTCCTGGGAGTATCATGTAGTAAGCTAATAAAGTATTTCTTCTCCCTCGATCTTGGACGAGTTATTTTAGTGAGTGGTATCGAAAGGCATAGGAAAGTAGATGTAAGATAATGGAAACTATTGGATAATATTGGTATGTTACTGGATAATTTTGAAAATCGTCGATAGGTTTTGTCCACGGGCATCAGATGAAATCAATGAATTTTATAGATGGAATACATTGAATTCAATATTCAAATAATTTTTTTTTTTCGAAAACAAATGAACCATTCCATAACAAACATTATAATTTACTTATCCGATTATGTTTAAATTTCAATTCATAGTTTTAAGTTGATAAAAAGTAAGGTTGTTTTTGACAAAAAGTTTCTTCGCCAGCTATGACAAACTTTTTTACAAAATTTTAGTGTACAGTTTCGATTATAGGGATTGAATGGCTAGGACTAATTACTCACAACATTTGGGTAAATTGTGTCTTCGATATTTTAATGTGCTCCAATATAACCTTTAAGTATACATTCACTTTCCTGTATTGAATCAGTTTTTAGGCATTATTTCGACTTAAGTTGTACTAACCAATTTTCTTAAAACGTTAGAGAAATTTTATCGAAAACTGATGGTAAATTTGACTTAACTTCAATTGTCTAATGCTGTCTTTCGTTTTCGACACTTAGTTTTTACTAGTAAAACAGAGAGCATTTACAGTGCACCTAAAAAATGTCCAAGAAATTTTAATAGCATGTGAAAAATACTTTTTTTGAGTATCCGATGAATTTCTTTTGAAAAAAGGTAGAAAACTAAAGTGCGCCCCATTGAACTCCATTGATTTTAAGAAGTAGTATTACAAGCTTTACTTTCAAAATACGCATTATATCCAAGTCAAGAAACTGTATTTGTTTAGGGCCCAATACACACAATCGGGTTGTATAGCTCTAGTATTCGAGCAAATGAATTATGATGCTTATATTTGCCACTGAGCTCTGTAGTATATTTATTTAAATTCTCAAAGCGCCTATTGAAGAGAGTGTAATTTCCAACAGAAAATTTAAAAAAGAAATTGATTTGATAGGGGCATACTATATGTACATTGAAATCGAATACCTTTACCAAAATCTATAAGAAAAGACAGTTCGATTAAAGTTAATAACATAAGGTATTTTAAAAGATACGTTGATCATATACTCAAAATTTAATTTATTTTGTCTATTTTAATCGAACGCTGTTTCCCATCGATACTCCAGTAAGTATGTACTTTACAACAGCTAAATTGTTCTTCCTCATTTGATTGTCTGTCGGCGTATAACAGTGGGAAAGAAATAAATGATCAAGCTCATTCGAAACGCGTAGTCAATCACATCCAGTCCAACCATCCGTCAAAGTTGCACATCACCGCATCACCTCCGCTGAATTATCCACGAATTGTATCTTACAATTTGAATGGTCGCTCGTCGTTCGTACATTTTTCCATTGCGGCGGTCATTGGACATCGCGATGCAGATTTTGACATTGAGGTGTTGGGATATGCGGATGACTGCGATGGATGGTCGTTTGCTTCATACTGACAATGATGTTAGCGATGAGAGAGACAATCTCTAAGTACCACAAAATAGGAAATTTTAGTTTTGAGAGCAAGTGGTAGAAAAGGCAAGATTGTATGTATTGAGCATAAAACATAAACATTAAATAATTTATAGATTATAGTAACCAAGATCAGAATGATTTTCCCTACAAAGTTTTTTTTTTGCGTTCCTCACAAACGAAGTTATCAAAATAACCCAATTTTCTCAAGTTCGAAACTGATAGCAAATAAATGCCACCAAATTACTATTGAGCATCTATAACCTAACTAAAATCGCAACAGCAAACCTTTCGAGTGCAAGTTGTTACAGCGCTGTTAAGGCCACATGATATTAAATAATTTTTAAACGTCACATGCCTGACGCTGCTTGATGAAGACTCCCGGGAAATCTAAGAACTCATCTATTTTGGAAAATAACAAATTCTGTTTTAACATGCATGCAACTCCCACGACTGTCTTTAATGTGTCACGGGTCGGAAGACTTCAAGTGTGGCGCGTCCATCTTTCTAACTGCATTCCGTGCAATTTGCTGCTGCAGCGACGACACTAAAAGAGCCGACGCTGCAGTTTAGATAGAGATACGATACGATGCATGCGCACAGAAAATGATGAAGAAGGTGATGTGCGTTTTATATGTCAAGCGAATTGACCGAAATGGTGAATGACACTGAGAAAAAAATAAGATAAAAATTACAGATTATAATTTGATTAAGTAATCCGTCAAGCTTTTAGTTCATTATTCATATGATCAAAAAAGCCTACTTTATTTAAATTCAAGTAAATTCCGATCTGATCAAGTAAAATTTTTCCAGAAAACTTCTTTCTTCAAATGTAAATGTACTCTTAAAAAAAATTTCAGCAATCGCTATAGTTTTGGCAAAAACGTCATCTTCTGAATGATTGGATGAAGATTCAAAAAAATATTATTTTTGAAAACAATGCTTTATTTTTATAAATTCTTATCTTAAAAAAGATTTTGAGATCCATTTTAACTTCCGCATACCAATATCTCGAGAACTAAGTAAGATAGTGACACTTTTTTGTTGGCAAAAGATATAAGGTTTCTAGGGAATCTAATAACAGTGATATTGCCTTAAACCCTTAGCCCAATTTCCAAGGTCAAGTCTAGGTGTACTGTGAATTTTTATATATACATTATCCTAAATTAGTTTAAGTCTTAGAGAAAAATATTTTATAGGAAACATATCTACTTTCTCCCATAGAATACAAATCTGCAATAAAAAATATAGGTACCTACGTAAAAAATCACAGTTGACCTAGGATTGAACTTGAAAATTCGTTTCAAGGTCAAATACAAGATCGACATTATATGACCACTAGAAACTTTATAACTTTTGCTCAAAACATTTATTACTATCTTACTTAGTTGTCGAGATATTGGCCTGGGGAATTTAAAATGAATCACACACTGTTGCACTAAAGTCTAGAACAGTGGTGGGCACGTAGTGTCCCTATGCGCCCTATGGCGAATTTGGAAATGACAGCAAAAAAACTTGAAAATTTTGTTGGTTGTTGATTGATGTTGTTGTTTAGCCCTTTTGTCAGATTTCCATGCCCACCGCTGGTCTAGAGCAAAAACTTGATGCAGTCATTTCTAACACCGAATTGTGTCTCATTTTTGTGAGCAAAAGCAGAAGCTATATGAAAAGTTTCATATCCCTATTGAGTTTTAGAAAGAAGTGTATTACTAGCAAATTTTTTCCCGTGCTATATTTCGCTGCTGGTGCAGCAATTGTTGTTGATTATAAAACATGTATCACTACGCTATGCCACACTACACTCATTTACCCATTGTCCACCCCCTCCCCCAACCCAACACACGTTAAGTCGTACCATTTTTTTTTTTTTTTTTGTTGCCAATTTACATCACACCAATTGAACTCCCTGTGGGCGTGTTGAAATTTGAGCAATAGAAAAATTACTCGTACCCAAACGGGATTGTAATCGTAACAACATAATGTGAAGCTGCAACATACTGCATGCTGCATAGTATTATGCAGCACGCTGCAGCCGCACACAGGACACCAACATCATCAACAACATGAACGGCAACAAAATAAAATCGACCACCGCTCTGCTCCAAATGTGAACGTTTGGTGATGGTGATGATCACCAATTCGTTTGTTGTTTGTGCCCGTGTGTTTGACGATTCAGCGCGATTTTGTGTGATTAACAAAAAAAAAAGGGGAAAACAAATGAGAGAAAAACAAAAAAAAGAAAGAAAAATTTGTTTCCTCAGCGAAAAAAAAAGTAAGAAAATTACTACGCGCTTTAACCAACCCAGAGCAATGATTTGTTTGCTGCAGTGGCTTAAGCTTTGATTAGGATGCGACCAGAGTGAATAATATATATTGTAATATATAGTGAGTAATATATCGACTGTTTGTACCGTTGGACATTTATTTGTGTTAATAGTTATCGTTATTTTTAAATAAATAATTTCATGGATTTGGTTGACGATATCGATGTTTCGAACAATTTGGTTTTTGAAAACTAAACTTTTTGGTATGTATGTCTGTAGATTGAAGCGTTTCAAGAAGTAATCGAATATCATTTTTTTTTTTACCTCTTAAAAAGCATATTGTTGCTAAGAAACTAAGATTCTCATTTTCAATTTCCTCCTTGATATAACACTTATGTAGAGTCAACTCAAAACCAATTTCTTCTTTTAGCGAAATAATTTTAGGTAAATATGATATTTTATTCGAAGCAAATTATACTTTTTATATGGATTTTGTCTCACTGATTAAAAGCAGTCAGCAAAAATCAGCTTATGCGTTTTTTTGTGACAAACTCTAACATAATAATGACTTTTCCAACAAAAACCATTGTAAAAAAAAATAAGGGCTGTCGGTATTTAAAAAAAGACGGTTTTCTAGAACGTATAGCATTTGAGATATTTTGAAAAAACACGGTTTTCTAGGTTATATGAAAATAACATCTTTTTTGAACGCCTAGCAAGCCAAGTAAATTTAAAATCAGCTCAAACTCAAAAAATTTGCTTCTGACGGACTTAGAATAATACTCTTATATTAAAGTTTTTTATGTGTAAAAATTCAAGGATGATATTTTGTGGAAATTTCCGATTTATTGCAAAAAAGTTAAGTCCGATTAGATTACTTCTTTGTGTGCTGGCGATTCCCACAGCTGGCCGTTTAAAGACGTCGTTCGAATAGGTTTTTCATCATTTTCTCAAAAAGGTGCCTTATATCAAAAAATTTGACATTGAAAAGTTCATAGGAGAAAAGAATAAATGCAGACTTCCTGTAACAGAAGGGGCCGTCCATAAATTACAAACTAGGGGGGAGAGGGTCCGGCAAAATCTCACCAAACCTCACTAAGGGGGATGGGGGTTAACAAAAACATCACTCCGACTTTTTAACGCAGAGTGTATACATTATTATAGCAGATTTTATCTAAAAATTATAAGCAAAAGTCTCACGAAATGGAAGGGAGGTCCCACCAAAGCTCACCAAATCTCACCAAGGGGAGGGGGGGAGTCCGAATTTTCAAAAAAACACCTCACGCAATTTATGGACGTCCCCTAAGGCCAAGCACGATAATATTTGGCAAAGCGATATAGTTTTAAAATTAATCTGGAATCGCGCAAAAATTGATAGGTATATTAAATTATCGCTTTAAATGTGTCAAAAAGTTTTGATATTTTAAAGTTTTATCGGGAACTATATTATTACGGAAAAACATTTTAAAAGGCTTGAAACTAAATTGATAAAAACAAGATTAACACTAACTATCTAGTACTTCGAATATAAATCGCGCATATTCTCTTAAAGCTCTTCAAAACCGTTTTTTATAGCGCTTTTTTAACATTGTTCTGTTATTACAACCAAGCGCTTTAATTAGAAAAAAAGACCACCGACATTTAAAGACCTAAAAAAAAGCACATTAGTGCTTCATTTTTGCTTCGAATGGATTCTTCTAATATTATTATCTAAAGTCAGCTTTAGAGCTGCTTGAACAAGTTCTGTTTAGGGCATGAAAATGAAAAAAAAAAAATTTAAATACATTTTTTTCAAAAATTAAGCCTTATGAAAAAAAAAAAATCTATGAGTTCAACTTTGATCAATTCCGTAGAGATAAGCAAACTTTTAAATTGCAGAGAGTAAAGTTGATTTCGTCGGACTGTGTTATTAGCGTTAACTCTGGTTGTGGCCTTTTGCTAAATTTGTTGTTGCCGAAATGGGTTCATTCGCTTGTCAGTTATTATTGTTGTTGTTGTTGTCGTTGCTGAAGCGGCTCATGATGACGATAATAATGATGATGATGAGGACAATGATGGTCCGATCTAATTTCTCATGTAAAATAAAAATCAAACTCAATGGTTTATGTTGAATTCATCGTTTCCCCCAGACAACAATATTTAAGCCAATTGCACTTAGCGAAGACTTTTACTGATGTTAAATTCTTCTTAGTTTTTTTTGATCCTATAAGTAAGAGGAGACTTAAATATTTGCCAAAATTTAAGAATATAGCGAAGTATTTTCTCACAAATGCGATATTTTCTTAAAACAGTCTTGAATCAAAAGTGTTGCTATCTATTCCAAATTTATCAAAAATTTATATTTTTTCTGGAACATTTAAGCATTTTTTAACGGATTTGGATTCCATTTAAATGTTGATACAGTTACTATTTTTCTGAGCAGGTTCCAAAAAAAAAATAAAAGTTTTCTTTAATTTTCAAGCTCAACCCAAAATATGACAATATATAAAAAAAATGTTTTCCAATGACCTACGATTTCATTATATTTCATATTCTAACATCAGTATTCAATATTCCCATAAAAAATATTATATATTTTTTATATTAACCCCTTAACGTTTAAAAAAATAAAAAAACTAAAATCGGAAACCTTTTCCATTCTTGGATATCGATACCGCAACTGGATATTTGTGCCCCAATTGGGTATTTCCTCATTAATTATTTCAGTTAAGAATCTATTTTATCTTTGGAAATATATTTCACAATTTGATATTTATAACGAATATATTTCACAATTATGTATTTTTTCAATAAAATCATATTGGCTATCTAAAACGCAAGAGGATATAGTTTTCATAATCGAGTAACAATTCTGTAATAAGAAGTCTATTCCATTAATGGTGCATTTTTATACCAAGACTGCTTATCCAGAGTCAGTTCAGCCATATAGCGGATTGGAACACAAAGCACTTTCGAAATAACCGTCACCCTTCGTGCACAGCGTGCATTCCTGTTCCCTAACTATATGATTAGCGTTTGAGCGCTAATCATTCAAAAAAACATGAGTGCACTCTGCCGCATCCTTTATATACCTATCAATTCAAATTGTAATTTCTCTCAGTGTACTTACGAAACAATATATCGAAACTCAAAACCCATACACACACAGTTATTCGCACATAATTGACGAATGTCGAGTTCTGTTCAGTTCATTCCACGTTTTGGGGCAAACAACAAAATTACTTCAACTTCAAATGCCATGAAAATGCCTCGAATTCACAGTTGAAATTCACAATTTTCGTTAAATTTTTTTTTCTTTTTTTGTTTTTCATTTTGCTTTTGTTTTTCACAAGTTACATCCTTCAGAAATAACAACAGCAACAACAACAACAACCAGAGCAGCAAACGTTTTTGATCATTTGAAGCCACAGTTTGAAACGTTTACACTAACGGTAAATGATTGTAGTAGTGGGTACTGTGTAATATGAAGTTGTTGTTATTTTTATTTTTCTTTTAAATCGAAAAATTCGCTATTATTTTTTTTAGCAGGTAAAATAACAAGAACAACAACAACATAAAAATAAAAATTTTTTTTAACAATCGTTTTCGATTTAATAACAAAATTGCTTGAGCTGCAAAATTGCTGCAATTTGGCCCGTTTGCCGACTGCGAGTCAAGCGGGAGGAAGTTAATTGCAGCCCTGCGGGTGGTACTTGAAGTAGTTGAAGATATTTTTGTTGTTGTTGTTATTATTGTGACAGAACGGAAAACTTGCAAAATTTCTTACGGAAATTTCCAATGCCAAATGGATGAGATTTAACATAAGAAAAATTAACGTTTGAGCAAATTGAAAACCATTTAACATTGCGAAAATATTTTACGAGAAAAAAAGGGTGGGTCATCTGGTGATTTCAATAATTCTACCATACGTTGAATATTTTTATTTCTTTTGAGCTGCCATTTAAGATCGACTGCCTAAGCTATGAGTCATTTAGGGTGAGAAAATTCCAGTGATGGCATTAGGATTTTGTGAAAATGTACTGAATGGAGACTTAAAAATCAAGTCAAGAAAAATTGGCCCAAAAAAACGCGAGGCTCTTCGATATCTATCAAGTGGCACAAATTTCAAGCTACTATCTTCATTAATAAAAATTGACCCGAAAACCGGTGAAAACCCATGTTTGCGACAGGATTCAGCAATGCAATCCCCGGTATTATATTTAGGCCTTTTCGAGTTCTATCATTTGGCATACATTTGGAGCAGTTATGTACTACAGTCTTGATTAGGACAACAAAATTGACTAAAATTCGGGCATTTTCGGCCATGGGGACAGGCTTCGGCTAGGCAACCCTATATATTATCTTTTTGCTCATCGAGTTCTATCATTTGACACTAATTTCATGCTGTAATCTTATACACTTTTTATTAAGAAAAATTGACCCAAAAAACGAGAGGCAACCCAGGCTTCTCATGGCAACCCTATATATTCAATTTAGGCTCCTCGAGTTCTATCATTTGACACTAATTTCATGCTGTAATCTTATACACTTTTTATTAAGAAAAATTGACCCAAAAAACGGATTTTTTTCGGCCATCGGGATAGGCTTTGACAATGCAACCCTAGACATTCTATTTAGGCTCATCGAGCTCTATCACTTGGCATAGGCCCCATGGTGTAATCTTATACACTCGACTTTTCTACAGCCAGCTCTCCGCCTAGATGGGAATAAGTTAAAAATTAATTTAGGACACGACAAAGCGGACCCTTCCCTTGTATTTTGAAGAATATCTCGAAAACCAGACGTGATGTAGTATAATTTCGTGAGGTAAAATCTTTTAGAACAACGTTCTGCTTTCGGAGTAAGTATTTTTCTTATACATTGTTGTCTTCCACATACGTCAGTAAAGATGTTCACACATCAAATGTCAAGTCTTCCAAGAACAAAAAATCGTTTCGCTGAGAAATTTATAAAACAGGCTCCAATCATGGAAAAGATTTTTCCAAATTATCTCTTGCAAAAATATCCCAGACGTTAGTTTATTCTGCAATAGAAACATTGCTTTATTCTGTACTGATGATATATGTTGTAGCCATCCTAAATTGTTCCTTGACTGAACGTTTCTTAAAATTTAAGCCCCATATCCTCATATTATGACACTTGATAAGAATCGCAATGCAAAATGTAAACCGAATACAAAACAGCGTCTACTTTACGAGAGAACGTAGCAAATTCGCGCAAACTGATTATGAATTGGTAATGAGAATGTGGACGAAGGAGACCCACCCGTGCAGGTTTTACTCTGCGCTGTAAGCGAACAGAGCATAAGCAAAGGGACATGACTGAGTGGGAGTTGACTTTTTGCTCAGATGGCGGCGGATGGCAAATCGCGACTATTTATTTGTTGGCGACCATTTATTTGAACATTTGTACGTACGTATGTAAATGTATCTATGCAGGTAGTACCTATACGTTGCTGTGTTTGATTTTCCAATGAGCTTTTCACAATATTTTGTCCTAGGTGGCGCTTTTCACTGCATCCAACGTCGCGTCGTCTGATGCTAATTTTTTCGTTTTATTTTTTTCCCTCTTTTTTGCGATCTTATGTCAACCGCCCTCGATTGTTGTTTTAGGACTGGGCTAAAATTTTTTTTTCAATTTCATTTTGAGTTACTTGCGATATGCTGACGCCAAGTTTAGAGATAAAAAATCTCACAGATACATAATTAATTACAGCGTTTTAATTTTCGTAATTAGTCACGATTTTTGCACAACAAATTCAGCGCATACATTTTTGATGTCCTCGAAAAGCCTGGCAATGCTATGGACCAGCACATGAGAAATGTTAGAGTTCTCTCATTGCGAGTAGCATATTTGCAAGAGCTATGTGTGCAAAGTTTTGCGTGGAATTGTCCCGTTAGATAAAATTGTAGTACAGCACAATAGTGACGGATTATCATCTCAAGTTACTCGAAACTAATTTGAAATTTTGGAAAGGCTTAAATTTCTCCATATACTTATCGATCGAACGATCATATGTGTGTGTGGATTTAGGTTGAAAGATCAGTCTGCTGCGCTCAAAATAGAATGATAGACAATTGAATTTTGAAAAGAAATTTCTCAATTAAATTTCGCAATCTTAAATAAGAGATTTCTGATTTAAATTCGATTTTTTTTTTGCTTTTCTACAACTTTGTTGTTATGTACTTTCAATCATCAATTTAACTACGACAGCTTAATTAACGATTTACATACAATGTTTCAAGTTAAGGTGTCACTTCGGGTTGTTAGAAAATCTAAAAAAACTGAATTTAATTTTCATTTTAGTTTAAAAAATCTCAAAGTGATGGTATTGACATGGTCAGTGATGGATTTCAGAGAAAATGTAATCATTTCAATGTAAAGATTTTAAAAATTAGATTGCAGATCAAAGAAAAAGATCAATTCAAAATATATTTTGTTACTCGAAATCCCAAAAATCGTTGGAATGACAGAGTCATTGGAGCTCCGAATAGACTTTTGTAACGTACACTGACCAAATATAGGGTTTTTCAATAGGGACGCTACAAAAGTAGATCAATAGGGACAGCAAACGACGCCATATTTTTTCCCGCTCTTTTGACATTTCTCTTCAGAAACAACGAGTCGAAATTATTAAAATTTACTACCGAAATTCGGAGTCAGTGACCGCTACGTCCAATTTATGGTCGTCATAATCGTCCTGTCAGATCAACAATTGAGCGTCTAGTGGAAAAATTTGAATCCACAGGCACAGTACAAATTGTTCCCGTGCCAGTGAGACAAAGAAGTGCCCGTAGTGTCGAGAACATTGCTGCCGCTAGCGCATCAATTGAGGAAGAACCAAATCAGTCTCTCACACGTCGTTTTCAAGCGAAAAGATCTTGGCCTACATCCTTACAAGATCAAATTGACGCAAGAACTGAAGACGCTTGACCACCAGAATCGTCGTATGTTTGTGAATTGGGCTGAGCAACAACTTGAAAATGATCCGGATTTTCATCGAAAAATCATCTTCAGCGATGAAGCTCATTTATGGCTAATGGCTTCGTCAATAAGCAAAATATGCGATATTGGTCAGGCAGCAATCCACACGTACTCCATGAGTAAACATTGCATCTTGAAAAAATTACGGTTTGGTGCGGCTTATGGGCCGGCGGCGTCATTGGGTCGTACTTATTCCGTGATGGTCAAGAGCGGCACGTTACTGTGAATGAGAATCGCTACCGCTCAATGATAACCGAATATTTTTGGCCCAACTTGATGATATGAACTTGGACAATATGTGGTTCCAACAGGACGGCGCCACAAGCCACACAGCGAATTTCACAATCGATTTATTGAAAACCAAGTTTGGTGAACGTGTTATCTCACGAAATGGCCCAGTCAATTGGCCGCCTCGGTCGTGCGATTTGACGCCGTTAGACTATTTCCTGTGGGGCTACGTCAAGTCTATGGTCTATGCCAACAAGCCAGCGACGATTGATGAACTTCGTACGAATATCGAACGTGAAATTGCAGCAGTATCGGCCGATTTATGCTTGAAAACCGTCGAAAATTGGGTTCAGCGCTTGAACTTCTGCAGGCGTGCCCGTGGTGGCCATGCAAAAGAAATTGAGTTCCATACATAATGGCATCGAATGTTCTTTTACAAGAATAAAGAATTTCATTGATATCCTAAACCGTTTTTGTTTTATTTAAAAAAACTTTTGTAGCGCTCTTATTGAAAAACACTTTATAAGTCCAAAAAAGATCATAATGTTTCGCATACTACAAAATATGATGGGATAGCCTCTCCTAGCTCTTAATCCGGCGCTTATGCAACCCATAAATAAGAGCTTCACAGTATTACTTCCTTCAATTGAGTACAACATTTTTTCTCAATATTAATTACACTGCATGCAATTAATTTGGAGGATCATCATTCGATATCAATTATAGGTAGCTTGAGGTTACTTAGCTCGAGTCTTTCATCAGATTTCGGTCTACACATCAGCGCTTAGAGATAACTGTAAATTAACTTGATTCCAGCTCAGCCATCCCAAATTACCGCACGTTGACATCTGTTGATGTTCCAGGTCTATGCTTCTACGGAAATGAAAATTTTTATTGAGATTGCAAACTCTCCTTAATTTGTCGTGTTTGGCATTATCAAGATCATTCGTGTTGTTTTAACTTTTTATTTCTCGTGCTTTATTTCTCCACCTTATACCTTCTCCTTAAACTTCTTGAGCTTATTTTCTTCGCCCCTGATAATACTTTTTCCTCATTCTTTAAATTTTATGGCTTCTTTTTATACTTTCACTTTTCCACTATATATATATATATTTGTTCCTCCTCTCCATATACCTTTTTTCCTTTTTTTTCTCTTCCTCCTTACAATTTTTTCTCTTCCTTCTTTTATTACTCTTTTATTCTTTCTTATATTTCTTCTCATACTTCTCATACTTTTCCGTATTCTACTTAATCTTTTTCTCATCATCGTTACACTTTTTTCTCCTTATCCATATAATGGCTTATCCTTCTATTTGAACTTTTTCTCCTTCTACTTCAACGGAAGAATTTCTCCCAGGCCCGTAGTTCTTCAAAGGATCCCATATATTTTCAGAAGTATTTTAGTTTATTTTTTAAGCTTAATTTCGTAGAAAACAAGAATTTTTTAACTTCAAAAGTTAAATTTCGAAAATCGAGCTGTGAAATGAACTCCAATGTGTAATCAAATATTTCTCCCAAAGATAGGCGAAGAGAAGCCAGTTTTGTGGAGCAATATGCTGACGACGTGTTTCAAGAATTATTGACTGAATTCATTCATTTGAAGCACATTTATGAATTGAACTTCAGGGCTTGTCGTCCTCCATTTGAGTTGTTAAATGACATTGTTTCGAAGAAGTGGGACATAGTTTTTTCTAACGATTGTATCGCTTTGTGTATATTCTACACAATGCCAATCTCAGTTGGCAGTGTTGAATGATCCTTTAGACTTGGCGCAAGGATAAGAAACTCCCTGCGCTTCTGTTTAGCGCAAACAAGAGTTTCAGGATAAGCAACTTTTTTCTCTGGAATCGGAACTGGCGGAGAAATTGGATTTAACTGAGGTCAATGCAAGAAAAAACACGCAATGAACAAACATAAATTTTGGATTGATGAAATAAAATTGCACATGAATGAAGTTTCGATTACGATTTTTTGTTGGGAAGAGCGGGACAGAAGGTGGTCCCGTACATGGCTAACACTGGGTCTGATATTTCTCTCAACGATGCTGGTTTATGTGTATATTAAAAACGAAGTTTTTGGAAACGGACATATTTTTGGAGAGTCAGTTGTTTCTCTTTTACAAAGGATTAAATTAGATTTATGGAGCAATACTTAAATGAGAAACACTCAAGTTAAGCAATTGTGTTAAAGTCTAAGTCAAGAGTTTAGAATAAATCCAGTAGTAGGTGCAACCTCTCTCAACAGTAAGTACTTGCACTGACGCCGACAGTATGGCTAAAAATTGGTCCGCCCTGGGTGATACCTTATTCTGGGGTTAGTACCAATTATATAAATTTTATTTTCTCAGGTGCAATTTCATGTAGGGGGTGATATTAAGTGATGTGTAACCCAATGGAAAACTACCTCTTTTGCTCGCCACACACTTGCTTACATCTAAAAAGCTCCGCATACTTAAATCTTTCCTTGATTACATAAAAGCTTCTACAGAAGACTTAGAGGTATATAGCAAGAAACATTTTTATTCAATAAATTATGACTTCAAGTTTATAGCTGATTTTTCTTTTGCAGCAGCAGCACCACCACTAAATGCTGCAACTATTAAGAGATTCCATGAGCTGCCGACTTCAATTAACCTACGACCGACGGACATGTCGCTTTTGCTCAATCGTTGACTAATTTAACAAAAAGCGTAGAAATATCGAACCGTCGCGTCGGTCGAGGAGAGAACGACGTGTAGTCGGGACTTAAGTGAAATCATGGACAAACTCCAATGGAGAATGCAAACCACACGCCACCAGCCGCAGCGCGCGGTGTGCTCATTATGCGAATGCATCATTGGATACTGTACATGATGTCGTGGGCGAAGAGTGAACAGGGGGTTCGTCTGACGGTCTGTTGCTGCCAGCAGCTACCGAATGCCGCAAAACTGTGTTCAGCCACAATAAATTAAGATTTATTGCAAATGGTGCGAAATAAATATTGTTTTGTAAGTTTTGTAATTCATACTTCTTGTTGTATCTGCGAGTACGTACGTACCTTCTCCATCGCTGCTATCACACTGCTAGTCTCTTACGTCTGTCTCATTTGCACAAATATCTGTCGGGTTAGTCGGAAAATATTTTTATCGTTTTTGGTTCATTTGAAGATTGTTATGAAAGATTTATAAACGTAAAATTAATTAGACTGCAGTCAGTGCAGATAAAAATGCCGTTGCATAGGACGGTATGATTGGGGATCCAATGGTCTGCTGGTACATTTCATTCATTCATTCATTCATTTGAGTTGCAGCTGATTAGGTTCTTTTTTTTTTTTGATAGACTTGTTACTGTAAATGAAAATATGGTCAGAATATTTATTTTATGTTGTACGTTTCAATGTTGGTTAGTCCATGAATAACTTATTGCTTTCTTAGTGGAAGGTTGTGGCTGTTATCTTATGTATGTACTTGAAAATATTGAATATTTGCAAAATGTAGGTGGGTCCCATATAAATTTGCTATCTGATCAATGAAAAAACTTCAGCTCATAAGGTTAAGATACCACAAAAATGAAATAGACCTTACTAAGGGAAGGTTAAGATTGAGTAATCAGCTTGTCGATGATATTGTCAAAAGACTTGAAGACGTTTAAGATGGAGTTCAACAAGTCTCTTCTATCAAGTTTTGATTTGGAATAATAAAAGGCACCCCGATCTTCTTATGAAACTGAAAACTTCCTCTAATGATGCATTTGTTACTATGCCGAAGCCATCCATTTTTGTAAACGATTTTTTCTGAGATGATAAAAGAAAGCTCATCTTATGAATCTGCCAACCTCTTATAATGATGCATTTGTTATCTTCCTCAAATCTGCGAACATTTTCTAGTGAAAATGACAATGATATTTCCTTGGAATAAAGTGTAATCGCAGAAGAGATGTACCACCGATGCTCCTTTATCTTCATCACAACGATGGGGTAAATCTTACTTTCCACCCAATGTGTCGCAACAGATTTTTTGAGCTCTTTTGGTTCATAACGATTTAGTATTGATTACGTTTGATTATCCAATTACACCTTAGAGGTCGAATTCGGTATAAAAATGGCAGACAGAGTATCATTTCAGAACAAACTTGCGATCAGAGCCTTATCATCTTTGTTACTTCGAAGCATGTGAATTTTCTGAGTTTTCTGAGTGGTGAGAAAGAGTTACGAGATGCTTCCCACCATATTATGGTTTTACAGGTGAGTAAATTCTGAGCAACCAATAAATGGTATACATCCAATGGTGGCAGAAACAACTTTTACCGAAATTTTGCTCAGAAATGTTTAAAAATTTCATTGCTTTCTTCATTCTTTCAGTTCCAAGAAAGTTTAGGGTTCAGGATGATGCCCAAAAAGTCGAATTTATTTGAAAGTACCATACAATCAGTGGCGTACCGTGCACATTGGACGCCTGGGGCCAAGAGGTAATTTGCCGCCCTCCACCAACAGAAAATTTTTTCTGTTTTTGAAATTGGAAATTTGTTTTACTTAAAAAAAAAAGTTCTCACTTTTGGTCCCCCAAAACCCCAGCAAAATGAGTTACACTAAAAACAATGTTTTAATTTCGAAAACCATTTTTTCGTTGCTTCGGGACGGCTACCCCCTCGTCACCCTCTAGGTACGCTACTGCATAGCTGGGAACTATTGTATATTCAATTGAACAGCACGAGTTCCATTTTATTGAATGGTTTCTCATTTTGCCGTTCACAGAATGCCCATTACTTCACTAGAAAAGAGTTTTCGCGTACTCATCATCACAGTGTCTTTAGATTTTGCCACAATATTTAAACCTCTTATCCTATCTGATCAGATTCCAAGGAACACTTCGAATCTCTGTAATTCAATATGTTTTCAGTTGGCTCCTACAGAATTTATTCGATTCATTCCTTCCTTCTCATCCTGTTCCTACTTTTTCTTTAGCACTTTTGACCACCATGAAGTGGGCTGATCAAACAAGATAATAGAACATTTCGAACCTGCCTAAGAGCCTGAAAAAATGATGTCAATGAAAACTATATATATAATAGTGATCCGAAGAGTAGCGCTTAGAAGATACTTGACAATTCGCAACCCTAATAATATCTGATTTCAAAATAAACATTTTGCATTTCTTTAAAAAATATTCAAAAATCACTTACGCATGGAATGACTCTCATAGCTTGTGCAATTTTTCAATATAATAAAAATTAATTTTCCATTACTTTGTTGAACAAGACATTTTTATGAAATTGCCAGTTTCTTTTATTTAAATGAAATAATTTTGAAAAGCATTACATATTTTACTGTCAGTCATAAACACTGACGACTGTCAGTCAATTAATATATCACTTTGCGACGACAAACTGTCATCATCATTTAGTGAGTTCCTTTGAGTATCAAGTGTAAACTTAGAATTCGACATTGAGTGTCTGGGTAGTGTAGAGTAACTAGACCTTTTAATCAAAAAAAAAAAAAACAATGGATAGTGGTGTAAAAAGCTGAACGAATTGCAACCAAACTGACAAGTGATAAACTTGAGTACAAAAATGACGTCCTCTCTTCATAATTTGCATATTATTCTGTACGCATTTATGCTCCGGATCATGCACGATTAACAAGTTCAGTTAATAAATTTTATTAAAATTTATTAATCAAATTGGTAATGTATTATACGGATTGCAAAAATTAATGAGTTTTATGTACATATAACAATGGGCATGTGGAACTTATTATAAAAATGTTTCTTCTGATATAAATCGAATATTTGTAGATGCCAAAAAATTTTTTGTTAATATTTTTACAAAATCTTAAATTTCATAAGAAAACCTTTTATATGTCCTTCGAGATAGTTTATTGTTATTTTAATTTTCAAATGCATTTAAAGCAAAAGCGTTGATATCCACTTTTAAAGCAGACACGTACGGGTATACTATATATATCAACTGAACTCTTTGTATCCTCGCAAGGATAACTTTTTGCTGCAATCGCATTATGAAGCTCCATCCATACTTATTTTCGCCATTTTTCTAAAAGTTACAGCAGCAGCAACACCATCGTCATGCATCACACATCGTGCTCACAACACACACACACATGCTCAAAGCAAAATAACAATAAAGTAAAGAACGAGAAAAAAAGAAGTTGGGAAAAAAATGAAATAAATTAAAGAAAAATAAAAAAAGGAAAACTAACGCGTATGGAAAAGTTTTTGAAAGCTTCTGCCTCCATATATTACTGCAGCTTATATAAGGTAAGCGTACGTAATTCAATGACACTTTGATTAAAACGTTACGAGCACACTTCGATGTACTAGAAATACACAAACACAAAATTAAAAATAGCAAATTAAATCAATAAGATTTTAAAAACAACTATTCCGAGCTACCGGATAAATCACAGCAGTAAAATGAGTCCACTCACTAAAAACAAATAAAGCGATAAGCTAGAAACTGCAGCAAACAAAACAACAACTAAGGAAATTGACGCACGACACGAACACGCACGAGTAGAAAAACAGCGTCTAGGCTGTATACAACTACCTACACAGCGGCTCAGGCGCGAGTAGCGTATGCGTGGAAAAAATCGGTAAGTTTCAGGATTGTGCAAGAGCATTCGTTGATTTTGTAAGATACAGCATCGGCTGATATATAAGAAAAGTTTGCTTTAACCCTATTAGTACTGGGTGAAATGACGAACACAAAGTACTGAAGTGAGTCTTTCGGACTCACATACATTCTGTATGAAGAAAAGCGACTATAACATTTTAAGTTTATAAGTATAGTTTATTTGAGCGACTTAACTATTTTATTAATACATTTGGTACAAATTACAACCTTTTGAAAATGCCAGTTGCATATTTTTTTGATCATTGGCTGTCGTTGAAATTTTGCGAAATTTATTGTTTATTTTCCCTCAGCGTTCCAACACACGTAAGGCCATTTAATAGCAGTTTTTTAGCTAAACTAAAACTCGTTAAATACTTAGTTATAAAACGTTATATTACGGTTTGATCGGTGAAACGGTTCTGTACTCTTCTTGATCACCATTTTTTGCACTAAATTAAGCTCTCTGTCCTCCTTTTTCAAGATAAAGTATTCACTTTAGTGGATAATTGGTTGCATTATCGCATGTCCACCAAATCTATATGCCATATTTGTCAGCCTTAGTGGGAATGTACTACCAAAGGGATACTCTTCCTCGCAATGGCACCAACTATTCGTCGATGGTAAAACTTTCTCCCGGAATATATAACTTGATGAAATTGGAATTAACAATATTCCATATGTCACGTATAGGAGCGAATTAATCGCGAGCTCGTCAAAAACTTCGAGATTATTTATCATCAAAACGAACATATATCAAGGCACAAAACCTCTCACGAGACTTGCTGACTAAATAACGTTACCGAAAAGTGGATGCCAGAAGTCCTTATAGTCAGAAGGTCCTTGTTTGTTTATGCGAGAATTTAATAAAAGTCAAATAAAGTGCATTTCAATTTCATCCATCAGATTCCAGATATGATGACTCGGATCACTTCATCGTGTATGCATAATGAGAAAGTGACAATCAGCTTGCTGGCCACTAATGGAACTTTATGAACACCACCTCTAATGATATTATGATCAAGGCATTTTCTTTGTACAAAAGGTTTCCCAAAAAAACGCCTGATCTTCAGTTTCAGCCAAAAATTCTAAATTCTCATCACTCTGCTGCACTCGAACTGTATGAGTCTCTAAGACTCATTTCAGTACTTTGTGTTAGTTTTATAAATTAATTTTGTTAAAAAATAGAAAGAAAAATATGGATACATATTTTTTATCGTAATTCTTTTTAGAATTAATGCAGTTTAAAATAGAAGAAACCTCAAATGTGTAAAAAAAAAAACTTACGCCAGGAAAACAGTGCAAAGTCAAAATGAGTCTCAAAGACTCAAGGTAGTACTAATAGGGTTAATTCAAAATTATTTGAACTTGCAAGGAAGAAGTGTAAATTTTATTGATTTAAGTGTACTTTAGTAAAGTGTATAATTCGAGAAGACTATAAATTTAGTGAGATTGGAATAAAATAAAGAAATTTTTCTTATAAGGACCCTTATACGTATGCAACTGTGCGTTTGATAATTTAACTACACAAGAATAAACTTTCGCTGGCTGAATGTCAAGGGCTCTGAAACGAAATTATAGCGGACTAGGCTCCAACACTTTTCCTGATAAATTTGTTGATTTATTTTGATATCATTGTGACACATCGGTAGAAAACTGAGTTTAGACTTGCCATTTTCGATCACTGCCTCCCATAAAGTAATTTGGTCAGCTCCTTGCTGTCGAGTGACTTCTACTGCGCCTGAATGGTCGCTGGAATGTCCCTTGAGCCATACCTCATCAAATTGGACAACTCGTCTCTGCGGTGCATGCGACTCAGCTCTCTCGATATCTTGAGGCGCTTGACTCGTTGCAATGCGGAAAGATCCCGGGACTTGAAGCTTTTGAAAGGCTTGGCATCGAACTTACTTTTAAGTATACGCCATACGCTTCCATTGCTTACTTCCAACTCTATCGCAGTTTGAGCTGGACTGCGTTTAGAATTTCCTTCCAATTGTTTGCGCACAATTTCGACGTTTATTCACCCAAATGCAGTGCATCGCAGGCCACCACCATAGCGTCTTTTAATGCTGTCAGTTTCCTTGAAAAGTTTGGCGGTACGAAAAAATTGGTTAATTTCGCTTCCCGCAGTTGAAGGCATATCTTGACGTTTTTTTGCCTTCCAAATGAAGGCCAATCACCAAATTTCTTTTCGTGTAACTTAAGAAATTACGCGTCTAATGTACTACTCCAAAATTCAGTATCTTAGTTCAAACTTATAAAAAATCTCCTAAGAGAAATTTCTCTATTTCAATTTTACAGGTCCCAGCGACAAATATGTTATGCACAACATCGATGAATAGTTATACTCGTTGTAGGCAGTAATGCTCACAACTCTAAATTCTTTTAATAAAGGGATGGCCGCTTTGTAGGCAGCTTGCCTACATCTCTATACACAATGTGTAGCAAGGGAAAGGCAGATTTCCTTAAAATATCGCTTAATAAGTGCCTGTATAGTTTACCGAGTTGCCTACATCTCCAATTACAAAGTATGCAGCCAACACGCAAGACTCCTTACATCTCCATACACAAATCAGACAGCAAACTGACAGACTGCCTACACCTCCATGTACAAAGCTGGCAGCCAGCAAGCAAACTGCCTACTGCTCCATATACAAAGCAGGCAGCCAGCAAGCAAATAAGCAAAATATCACAGTAAAAATTTCATTTGTGAAACATACAACACAAAGGGTATAGCTTTTCACGCATGAAAAATCCGAGTACTTCATCAACTTGCAGCTGGGGTATTTCAACAAATTGACACAAACAAAACATCGAAACGCATTTTTTTGAGATACGCTCTTTTCGCTTATATTAGTAAGGCAGTATTGACAAAATATTCTTCATTAGGCTTCAATTTTCTGTTTATTTCACGGAATTACCTATGAACATACATCCGCTTACCCTATTTGCACGTATGAGTATTTCAAGATAGTGTTCCCGTTAGTGCACTGCAACGGGAAAGGACGAGCGAGATGGTGTATGAAGGTCAAAAGTTTTTGGCAGCGAACAAAACTTTTTGACTGTGAGTAAGTGGCACACAACTTCATGCGAGGGAAGCAACGCAGAGCAGAGGATTCTCTGCTTTACTAGAAAGCCCGCACTAATTCGCTGCACACACACACACACACACTCACATGGTACACAGCTGCATGCACTCAAACATAAGAATACGGTAACTCCTTGCTTCGCAGGACATGACGCCAACAACATTAAAGTAGTTTTCATATTTTTAGTATAGCGCCGCGCAAATTTTTATTGTTTTTACTCCAAACTTAAAATCACTGAGATCCTCATTCCTTGCAGCCCAAAAAAGTAAGCGGTGGAAAGTGCAGAAGTAGCAGAAACAGCCAAAAAGTAACAGGCGAGAAGCATAAATTTATGTAAAAAGAAACGTGATTTATATAACGAAGCAAAGTTTTATTTCGCACGGCGTTTAATTTATGGATTTTTAGTTTCACGTAGCGATACGCCAACATTAAGAAACGCGTTGCAGTGCTGTGGTTCGTTGAAAATGGGGGGCGTTAGGGTTTGATTTTGGGGGGGGGGAAAGGTGTTCAAACACGAAAGAAGTACAATAAATCAAATGCAGTTTTTTTTTTTTTTGTATCTCGGTGATTTTACGCTGATGCGCGCAGCTTTGAAAGAAGTTTGAAATTTCAAAATATTTTATTTCTGGAGGAATGTGTGCAACTTTTGGTCGATAAGTGGGAGGATTGATTGGCAATGTACAAGGTGAGCGTCGGCCATTTTTAATTTGAGGAAATATTTATTGTGATTTTTGAATTGCATTTGATACACAAAAGCAAGACAATTTTCTTTTTGGAGAACTTTAAATTTCCAACATTGAAAAAGTTTCCTATAACTTTTAATGTGATATTCTGCACTCATATCTGTGCATTTCCCCAACGAAATATAAAAAATGCTACACATTATGAGACGTCAATTAAAGGACATAACCAGTGCTATAAATTAAAAACCCTTGTTAACTTGGCACAGAACAAGCCATCGGCTATGACTCATACTCTTGTTATGGTGTCGGCGGGAACATGACATTTTTTCCGCTTTCCCCGTCTACAATTTGGTCAAGTCACATCTGCATCTGCATCGCAACGTGCGAATTTCATATTGCAACTGCGAATGCGATGCGTCTGGCGAAAAAATGCATCTGACAAATTGAACGGCAAATGTAAAAAAAGTAGTCGAAAAGCAAAAAAAAATCTGCACATTTTTTTATTTCAGCACAAAAATGACTCGAATTCCATATTACAGATTTATTATGACCATTTGGTCCTTTCCACGAAGTCATTCATTTAGCGTTCGCTGCACTGCATAAAGCGCTTTGTCGTATAAAATTGAAAATGCAACCATCGAACAAATTGGACAAATGGTTGCAGTTACATTTTGGGCAAAAATGCATCAAGTCAAATTAACTTTATTTTTTTGAGTGAATTAAATTTGAGTGGAAGAGGCAAAGGTAGAGACTTTACATGGTCATATCCTTAGGAAGGTAAACAGAGATTTTGAATTGCTCTCAAAAATAAAGTAAAGCTTAAAATAGTGAGTTTATGTTCCAATTAAATCAAATATGGAAAGATAAAATTGTCACAATTTCATAGGATATTTGTTAGATCGGGTCGAATGCCTGGGAATAATGACAACTTGAGAAAAAAAAGCGTTTGACTAAACCAGTGGTGGGCACGTAGTCTCCCTATCCGCCCTCATTGCCCGCACCGTTATTCGACGCACAAGCAAGCAAGAGAAAAAAAATTTGCAGAATTTCAACGCTATCGAGGCACAGCGTTGACTTGAATTCAAATGAAAACAAGAACAAAGGCATAAGCGACGGCGCCCCATTGTGTCTTGATGAATGTAGCAATTGTTTTTGTTTGTAGTGCAATTTGGGTTTTTTTTTTGTGCTTTTGGCGAATTTGTAAATGACAGCAAAAAAACTTTAAAATTTTGTTTGAAGTTGTTGTTAAGCCCTTTTGTTAGATTTCCATGCCCACCACTGCTCTAGATAAATGGAGCTTATTAGCGGATTAAAGTCCAACACACAACGCCTTTCACGCTTTGACTGTTCGATATGAAAACTATAATTTACCAAAGATTGGTTGAGGAGTTGCATATAGATCGTTTTGGCAAAATGGTCTATCAAGTATAGTTTTTGAAAAAACTACTAAAAAGTCGTTTTTGGCCGTTTTTGAATAGCCGTGGGCACTTAGCCCGTAATCCTTGGAACTTCCAAAGTGTTTCACTTGAATTTTGCCATTTTCTTTTTCGATTTCAATAACCTGAAATTTAATTGTGTCAGTGGCCCTTATTCTGATTGAGAGAGAACTGGAATATTATCCATATATCGAAAACTACATGTGATGGACAACTTTTATCAACTTTATATATCAAAAAACCTAATTACTTTTCACTAGCAGATCGAAAATTTAAGTTTGCAGAGCAGTGTTATTTAAACGTTCTGATTTGCGTTGTCTTGAAGTACTTCCGTCGAACATGGACTTTGAACAAATAGTCCACAAAGATGACTGTTTACCTTGATAATCACTTAAATAAGTCAGAGATCTTTTGTATTCCAAGCGCTTTTTGAAGATAATTTCAGGTCATTGTAGACTTATTGTGGTATTACTTTTGGGATGACAGGATAATACCTTTAATAAACAAATGTTGAAATAAAGAATTCCGTCTCCTATTGTATACTGATTGCCTTTTATGTAGTTCCTCAATCGTTTCTTTAGAGCTTCTACCTATTCCATTGCAAAGTTCCCTAGTGACGTGGTCAATGAGGTGGGGTGTGACACACCCCAGCTGTATTTGTCTGTGTGCATCTTCTTTAATATGATGTGATCAGGTACTGAGAGCACGGTGAAAGAAATTCTTGGTTGAAGAAAGTTGTCTCTGTTCATAATCACTTGGGGTTTGTCACAACCCACCTCACTGACAACGGGCTAAACAAGTCAGTTTTCAATTCTAGGTGTATTTTTTTAAGGATTGAGGTTATTATAATTTTATTGTGGTATTTTTTTCTGATGACAAGTGCGATAGCTGATAATATCCTAGAATAAACAATGAATTCCGTCTCCTATTGTATACTCATTGCATTTTATGTAGTTCCTCAAACGTTTCTTTAGAGCTTTTATTTATTCTTTTGCAAAGTTCCCTAGTGACGAGGTCAATGAGGTGGGGTGTGACACACCCCAGCTGTGTTAAACTGTGTGCATTTTTTAATATGATGTGATCAGCTACTGAGAGCACGGTGATAGAAATTCTTGTGAGTAGAAAGTTGTCTCTGTTCATAATCACGTGGGGTTTGTAACACCCCACCTCTAAATTTATTATCACAAGCATTTTATGCTGAATCAAATCTGTAAAATTAAAGTCCCATTTCAATTTACCTGCGCAACTTCTCAGTGTTGCTAAAATTTCGTTTTCATAAACACCCCGTTTTATCATTAATACGAATGCCTTCATACGCACTGCAGCAGCAGTAGCAAAAAATATACCTTGGGGTGAAAACAAAAAGAAAAGGCTGAAATTAAATATAAGCGAATTTTCCTAATTGCCATTAGGCACTTTAGCATGTGGAGCAAAAGAGCTCGTTTGCTAATTGAGCAGCAGCATTTGCTTTGCTCATTAAGCGCGGGAAAAGGCACACGGCTGAAAATATGAACTCTCATATGCAACAGCACAAAAAAGGGTGGCAGTAATGTGTTTTTTCTTCTGTTTTTCAATCAGGTCCTTTTTCCTTTAACAGCATCTACTGATTACATCTCCAAAGTAACCTTTAAGACAATTTGGCTCGGCTGAATGATTTTCTTGAGCTTTCGGCTTTTTACTGTTTGCATTTAATATGGAAAATGATTTACGATAATCATACCATACAATTTATGCCGCTCCATATAGTGATTCTTGATAAATGAGGGGGAATTTCGATAGACGCAAAGCACCAAAAATCGCAATATCAATATTTTACTCACATTTCAATTGAATTTGATCCATTTATGTTTAAGTGCATAGGCAATTTTATTCTTATTTTTGCTCTTCTCTTACGGCAGCACGAGATATCAAATCACAGTAATATGAAGAAGGATTCACCCACAACCAGGACATAAGATTTATGAAACATAAATAATAAAACCAAGCCAACGTTCGATACTTAACATGTCCAAGTATTTGGGCATTTTAGGTATAAGGAAGTTAGAGTTGCCAGTTGTCTTACTTTGAGCTGGCAACACTGCCTATATTCCAATCAAGAAAAACTTCAAATGTCCATTGTACCAAAACGAATTTCATAAAAAATTAACTAAGTCCATAAAAAATCATAATATCCTTGCTGCCTTGCGTTATCCTGGTCTCACTTGGTTGTCTTCTGTTTCTGGAACGTTACGCATCTGGTCAAATATTTGCACAAGGCCACGTTATTTCTTTGTTCGATTACAATTCAATAGCGTTGTGTGTCGCCCATTGGCCTGAGACATAATGGTATAATTTATAAATATTGGAAATCCACTTGTGTTTTTTTTTCTCGCTATTCTTCAGCATTAAACCATTGAATGATTAATTTGTTAATTTTTTTAAATTTATATTTCATAAATTGAAATAAACCAGTAGGGCAGTGGGACTTGTTGACAGGCGTTATTTAAAAAGGCACTTGATAAAAATGTTTTACAACCGTAGGAAAAAAATTTGATTGTTTAAAAAAAGGGGTGGTGTTGGTGGCTTGGCATTTTTGTTGTCAAAAAAATATAGTAAAAATAAGAAAGATATTCTTTATTGTCTCATTGATAGTGAGTGGTGCAGCGAATTTAGGAAATGTGTCATAAAAGGATTTCCTGAAGCGCAAAATTATTATTAGTTACACTAAGGGAGCTAGTTACAGAAAAGACTGTCAGTTTTGTCAGGAAAACCATGAAATGTTCCATAAGAAAAAAAAAACGTATGCTCTTGAGGGAAAGCTTTTAACGCTTGCACATGCCTTTGCTGTTATATTCAAAAATGGGACAAGTAGAGATCAGAACATTTTTGACGGAGCGGGGAAAAATCTCTTGTACTCAGTGAAATACAGTGAAATTCCCCATTACGGACAGCCTCCATAATCGGACAGCTCCCATAACTGGACATATTTCAGCGACACTCACTAACTTTTCCATACAAAATTAATTCCGATAGCCGAACGCTTTAATAACCGGACAAATATACTACGACGGTGGGTGTCCGGTTATGGGGAATTTCACTATTATTTCAATATTCCCTTCAGATTTTTCCTTTACTCTATGAGAGTACTGCCAGCTGGCCGACCTAAGTTTGATCGAAATGTGATGCCAATTGCCCTCTAGTAGTTATATCCCGACTAAAATTAGCGTTTCGTCAGTCGTTACTCTTATAATTGTTCGAGGAGATTACCAGTTCGGTTTTCTAACTTCTGTAGAAGTTATAAGTATGTTGAGTAGAAGCAATGATTTTGAAATTATTTCGCCCCTTCCCCGCACTTGCTAGAAATTGACTAAAACTTTTATGATGACCTGGATTACTTTTGACACGTTAGTATAGGTCAGCGACTTAATTTCATTACGAAATCTGTCTTGTTCTGCGAGAGAGTTTAGTTAATCATCTCTATCCTTACCGTTAACTTTATATGTCAAGTACACCAATAATACACATACAAGCATTTCTTAAAGAGCATGAGAGCTTTCAATGTTTCTTTAAAATGTAGTAAGCGCTCATATTCATATGCGCGAGCACGAGCTTTAAGCTTTAGCTCATCTTACTGAACAATGAGATAACCAAATGCAATTGAGTCGCTTGTATTTCAATTGCAGCAACAAAATTATGCGAGCAGCACTCTCAACTCTGAAAGCTTTTGAAATAACCCTCTTTTTTAAGCACAAGCATAAATTTGCTATTCTGTATTTGGCCATCACTGATTTTTTACATGGACAGTTAGTCGTCCCCTCTAACAAGGAGACTAACATGGCTCATTTTTCGAGTATTGATGAAAGACACATGTGATGCTCGGTCCAACTTCAACAGGCAGTTGGACTTCGATTTCCAAGTCGTTTACTGTTACAAAAGCTCTTTTTATCAAATTTGATAGGACATAAGAATACCTTTAAATAAATTTATCAAAAGAAGATGTTCTTCTCCATTCTTCATTGAAGAAAGCTGAGACTTAGTGAATTAGTCATAAATATAGCCGTCAATGTCATTTCGTAAATTGCCTACTTTACTTGAAGTTAAGATCCAGAATTCTATGGATACAGATACTCCGGCTGTCAATCAATGGAATTTCAAAAAATTTTCGAGCCACTGTTCACAGTGGCACGATTTGAAGGCAATTGAAGGTTAGTTAGTGAAGTATAATCCCTTATATCAGTCATATTATTTCCCTTTTTTTCTACCTTCATACCCGGCAATATATGAGCCCTAATACTTCCTGATACAGGTATTATTAGTCACTAAGAAATCAAGGCTCGATGAGTAAAAAAAATATGAGAAAGAGTTCATGCTTCAAACACACCAAGACAAGTTTTATCTTTTATCCATAGTGAGATCAATTCAATGAAACATAAGTGACATACTGAGTACAACACATTAATTTTGTTCAGAGTTGATTCAGTAAGGTAATCAATTGCTTCTGCGATGTGAGAAATATTTAACCGAGTTTTAAATTTAAGACCTACTGTGAATAGGATTAATATTAAGGATCCCTTGCTAAGTACAACATAGGTATTAAGAAAGCAAAATTAAAGTTAATGGAAAGTTTTCCATATGAGCTGAAAGACTTAAGCAGCAATGCTAAGCTTCCAATGTTATTATCCAAAGCATACACTTGAGATATAGGGCTTCTGAAATGCCTACACTGAAAGCTGCGACCCTGCTTCCAGAATCACGTATAATTAGCGATATTAAATATTTTTATGTGCACCTTACAGTTGAAAGTTTCAAAATGAATCATTGCGATTGTAAGATCCTGGGGAAGCTCACACTACTAAAAAATTTCTTCAGATTGATATTTGTACTAACATGTTCTCAATAATAAATATTTCCAAGTCTTGTTTCGAAGTATAAAGAGACAGACAAGTCAAAAAACATTTTTGATGGGATGATGAGGCAGAATTTACAACAACTCAAGAAATTCGAAATTTCCTACAATCAGGACCTAAACATTTATACTCACCCCGTTGTGTAAAAGTGTCACATCACATGTTACACTAAACTCATCATACTTTGTCACCATAAAAGGGGTTCTCATATCAATGCACACGCAAAAAAAAAAAAAAGAAAAAAGAAGACGTCACCGTGCGAGCGAATTGTCTGTCTGTAGAACAACCCTAAAAATTGATATCACCTTCAAATTGGAAATGCTTGTCATATCCTTCATTTATCTCCTTGTGATACAAGGATTTTTATATGATTTTCTTTTTTTTTATAATTTTGCAAGTTGCATTCTCTGGTATAGCTGCTGTAGGAAGGATTCACCACTTTGAACACATTCATAAATTATTTGTCACAATTAATTGAATTGTGTGTGAGTTTCGTTTTGGTAGTTGGGTGGTGTGGATATATGAACTGGTCTTTGACAGTACTCCGGTAGCAACTTCAATTTGAAGTCAGAAAATCCCTTTCGAAATACGGATATATAGAGAATATGTATGTGTTGCCAAAGAACTAGCTGTTGAAAGTTTGTGGACATATTCATACAAAGGACGACAACGACGACGACGACGTCGACAATAAAAGGATGCGTTGACAAATAATATGATGAGATACGACATACTATATGGTATGTGTAAACATGGTGCGGTGTAATTGAAAATCATAAAAAAATAAAAATACATATTTCAGATTGAGCTTCTTTGCCTTTTGTTGTAGCGCGCAATATTTGTGGGGCAATTTAAGGCCAATATCCTGCTGTGATATATGACTGAGATTTCTCGGGGTGGTGGATCAATGGGATTAAAGTATAGCAACATGATTTATGTATTAATGTATTTAACGCAAAAAAGAGCTGTTGTATTTTAATGCAAGTTGGAATTTGATATAGAAATTTGAAAGTTTGCTGCTTTTATCATAAGTTATTGGACTTAAATCGATAGCCATTGATTTTTATGAAAAATTCTTTTCACCTCCAGTATTTTTAGGGCAATTGAATTCAGTAAAAAATCTACTTTTCTAGGATACTAACACCACGCAGACACATGGCGCTACACGTTTTACTTAAAACTACAAATTCTTTTAAGACTGACCCATGTAGGTATGCTTGGTCTACTGATAACAAACTTCAACATAAATAATTTGTTTTGAATTATTTCCTTACAAACGGTATCAATGAATATCATAGAATGTACTGCAGTTGTTAGTTGAATGAATGAGTCAAGTTATCCTTGTTACCAAACGAAAGAAACTCATAAATATGTTGATGCACATAAGACAAGTGTCAGCAGATACTCGTACAAAAAAAAATAATAAAAAAAAATATTTTATGAAACAGAAATCGCAATGACTTTGAGGAATGTGTTGTCGCATAGAAAGAAATAAAATTCCATATCAGTGATGTGAATTTTATTTTTGAATCGGTTTTTTTTTTTAGTAAGTGCTAAGAGAATTGAAATACTTTGGAAATATGTATATTAAAGGAAATGAAACCGGTAGAAAGTCATTGAAAATGACGTTTGATGTAAAAAAAAACATCTGTTTAATGACTGCAAAATCGATATTGTTCGTTTTCAAACTTTTTCGATTTTATACCTTACACAGAGGGTATATTCAATTTCTCATTCCGTTTCTAACGCAAAAAGAGGGCGTGGCATGCAAAGAAAAGTATGCATATTCTGATTAGCATCACCACCTGACCACCCGCGTGTCATTCTGTAGAAATCACAATTACGGGGAAACCAAGTAAGGTAATTGAATGAAATTTGGCATACAAGCAATACAAAACAAGCTTCTTGTGATAGAAATTGAACGAAACTTTTGCACGGATACGCCTACCGCCCAAACAAGTAAAACACTTAAGACGCTGTACTAATATAGTTATTTTATGTAGTACATACATCCAAAATTCTCAAAAATACTATGAAAAACTTAGAAAAAGTCTGAAAAAATGTTGGAGAGTTTCGAGTTTCAAAAAGCGAAAACTTCAAAATCCTATACTGAAAGGATTATTTAAGACATTGGAACCAAATTTCACAGAAATAGTAAGAATGATTCGAAAAACTTCTGAACAAGAACTTGGTGGACGTGACACTATCCATAGACATAAAATTTTAATACGCTATACTGAGAGAATTATTGAAAGTAATGAAACCAAATTTCAGAAAAATGCAAAAATTGGTTCGGCCAAGCACCAGACAAAAAGTTGGAGAATTTCAAAATGAGAGCGTGGCACCTGCCATACAAGCATAAGCTTCAGAACGCTCAACAGAAAGTTATTCAACTAAATATTGTCAAATTCAATGTGGGTTCATTTAGACAAATCAGCCAGCACGCACTTTCACGTTTAATAGGGTGTAGGATATTTAATTTTTGGCGAGATCAAAGATAACCTTTTACTAGTTTTTCAAATTAACCGAAAAAAAAAAATTCAGTCCAAATTTTCGAAAAATTGTCATACCATTTGGTGGGGACTTTTATTTAAAAGGATGGTTGGCGTGTCCATAAAGCAATTTCACATGATATTAATCCCAAATATTTTAAGATAAAGCCAAATTTCATCGAAATATCTCAAAACGACTGACATGTCATGAAATGAATGATGGCTGAATTGACTCACAAGATGACTCTGATCAAGAATATGTATACTGTACCTCTGCCCTATGTCTAGGGCATAAAAAAAATGAGGATGTAATGCACATAACCATACGCAAAGCATGTATTTTCATTTAATAAACGCAAATATTACATCTGTATCTGGTGAGAGTTCAAACTGGTAAGCAATTCAATATGCCAAACATTTTACTGTAAATATTAAAAAAAAAATAGGAACCACTTACCCATTGTAACCACCACTTTCCTCACGTAATGAAAAATTTCAAAGAAAAATATTTGAGTCCCACCGTAGCGCAGTTATGAATAGCAATAACGAATTCTGTACCTTTGGCAACACCGCACTTATACTACGAAATGATTTTAAGGAATTCTTTTTGACAAAAAAAAAAACAAACACACGCGAAATTTTGGAAATATGAAATTTAACTTTAAACATTAATTGAATTTCTTAAGCAAATGAGAATATTTCTAATACAATTGAAAGTCAACTTGCAATAGATAAAAGCAAAACAAAAACAAACACTGCATTTGCACCAGCGGCTCTGCCGACGACACCGCTTCAACTGAGATTTCGCATTCTCAGGCCTTTTTATTAAAATATTTTATTGAATTTAAAACTTAAAACACTTAAGGCCAATGATTTCACTACTATTTTTATTATTTAATTGGTTAATAATATTGAAAATGCAAAATTGAGTCTGAAAAATTCACACGCACTTTCTAAATCAAAATAAAACTAATGGTTGACAGTTGAAGTGTTGCCATTTGCTTGGTCCTACCAATAACGGAGAACTTTTTCTTTACGTAAATGAATGTTGGATTTGAGTAGGGAGAGTTTATTATATAAAAGTTATAAATTATTTTGCTGAGAAGCATATTATTATCAAAAATGTGTTAATTGTTCCAAAAAATGAGTGTAAGAGCTATATTGCTATAAGCAATTTTCTACGGTTTTGAAATTCTTAATTGTTTTTATGTGTGACTTATACCCATGTATATTTTCTCCAACAATTTTTATTTTTTCATAAAATTTAGAGCTTTTGCAGCTTCGTTAAAGTTTGAAAGAGTGAGTAGCAGCCTTCAGCTCTACAAATAAGGCGCAAAGTGTAAAATACTGTAAAACGGGTATAACAAATTATATGCACATACACCAATGTTATGGAGGTAAATTTGACTTATGTTTTAGTTAGTTTTGTTAGTTAGTTAGTTTTGTTTTTCAGCAAATAATGGTTTTCTGGAAGACAAAACTTGGTCGAAATTTCGAATAAAAACTCAATCCGGACTGCTTTCAGTTTTATTTGGAACTTTTTATGCTATATACACTCAAGGCATATTCACTTCTTCATTCCGTTTTTAGCGCATGAAAAGAGGTCAGGCAGGTTGAGAAAGCATATATGTATATTCTTCATCAGTCTCACAACCTAACTTAATATAGCCATGTCCGTCTGTCTGTCTATGTATCTGTCTGCCTGTGAAAATCACGATAACGGGAAAACTAAGCCAGATAATTCAATGAAATTCTAAACATAGGCTACACCTTCAAACAAGTTTCAAGTGATTCAAATAAAACATTTAAAAATCTATATTGAGAGAGTTATTTGATGTATTCTTACCAAAATTCTCAAAAATACTAAGCTGAAAAAAAAAAAATATGTGAATTTCGACTAGAGGGCGTGGCACTTTGCATGCAAGCGAAAACTTTACAATGCTATACCGAGAGAGTTATTTAGTTTTTATTTAAATAAAATAAGAGAATTTTTTAAGGTAATGGAATCACACAGCTAATAAAAAATATATTGAAAATCTCTGAACAAAAACTTTGCAAACTTGGTGGGCGTGGCACCCTACATAGAGCTTTAAAACACTGCACCGAGAGATATTTAAAGTATTGAAACCATATGTCACACAAATATTAAAAAATGGTTAGGCCAAGCATTAGACAAAATGTCAAATTTAAAAAAGTAAGCGTGGCATCTGCTATACAAGCATAAGCTTCAAAATGCTATACAGTGATCTATTTGAGCAGTGGTGTCATTTCACCAAAAGCTTGGGGGGAAATGAGAGTTTAAATAACATATCGAATCGATGATATTCTAAATTGAATCGATGTAATGTATATTTATAACAGATCCTTGGCCCTACACAATTGACTCCTCTGTATTTGAGAAAATGTTTTCAGATTCAATGTGGGACGCTTAGTCATAGCAGCCCGCGTGCAGTGGAATAGAAACCCTCTTAATAAAAATTTAAGACTTGGGTCCGCATTCACTGTTGATGTGATGTGGGGTATTTACGTTTTGATTAGGCGAGATATAACACTTTTACTTGTATCTATTGGCTATGTTCAGTATTGTAACTTATTGGCAAAAGCTTTTCCTTTCAATTAGCCGGATTAAAAAGCTGGAGGATACTTGGAATTTAGAATTGATAGAATATTTTTTGATACTAATGGATTTCCGGCATATCTCAAGAATAGGGGGTCTGCACGGAGTCGATTTCTGTAACAAAAATATTGGAGTACCTTTTGTATCTGTTTATTAGATTTATATTACGAACACGATTTTTTGAAAATATTGCTGAAAATTTAATTTTTTATATTAATCAATTTTTTCGGCTTTTTTGAAAATGACGCTGCTATACCCATGTCATGACATACCGTGGACGTAACTTGAATTATAACAACCTTCAAAAATGGAATTTTGCTTAATTAAAAACAGTAAAAATCAGTATTTTTGATACATTTGATTCCATTTATCTAAAAAATCGATCATGGTAGGCTAGCGGAATTTTCATTTAACTTCTGCATCGATGCCATAAATAAATTCTCTTACTATATATCTCTTGCAGAAAATTTTTCCCGTATCATTATTTTCAATAAGAAATTTCAACTTAGATCTCTTAAACAATTTTCATTTCAAAATAAAAATGTTCCATTTTCCTTTGATTATTTTTTCTCCAGCGAACAAAGTGAAGCCTATGTAGCTAATTACCTTAATAATAGTTGCACCAGTTCTACGGACATTTTTCAGCCCTTCAATTTTGTTGTAAATAAAAAATATGGCAACATTGCAGTTTCTTTGTTTCAATTTTCAATACGTCGTCAACGCATCGTAAATTTACTGTCGGAAGAAAAACTTAATTTGTGTACGTTTAAACTTACAAATCAGTGCGGTTTTCTATGTTATTTCAAGCTCGAAGTGAATTACAAGTTATAATTAGAATAAAAAGTGAAAAAAGTTGATATTAAAGATGATTTTAAGCAATTAAAATATTCGTGAATCAAATTTGTGTGTGTGCGTGTGTGAGTGTGCTTCCTCCGTTAGAATTGTGAACTTTTGAATATGAAAAACAACTACAGCGAGTGGTTCTTGTCTTCGCTAACCGTGGGTGGTTGAACGTAGTAAACTTTGCCTTGTCAAAGGCTCAGCGTTGCCGTCTTGAATTTGTTCACCAAACTTGGTAAGTTTTTTTCATGATAATTTGGTTCGTTAAGTCTGATTTTAGGCAAAATTGATTTAAATCACCTGTATGAATACAGGTGTGGGTACTATTCAATTTTCTTGTTCATATCATCATCATTAGCTAGGTATCGATCAATTTCTTGCTCAACTAGAGAATATATTTTAGCATGATAACGATATTCCTAGGTTTTTCAAGGTTATAAGCGTAAATAAGCCCTTTTGAAAAATCACACACCAAATATAGTTTTAAGCCCAATTGTAATATACTACGTAAGGAAATCTACCTCATATTTGTTTTACTTTTTCCATAACCGTAGCAAGAACAGATGGGCTTTTAGGTGAAATTCTGATATTGTAAAATTTTTAAAATATGAATCCTCCTTTTAAGTCTCCTTCTCGTTGATGGAGGGTACACATTTTCATCGTTTAACATTATTATTAATCTATATCAATCTGATAAAATATAAAGATTTGTAAAAAGTTTGTTTTTAAAAATTATACATCAACTTTGGTAGAACAAAATATCGGCACACAATGAGATATTGATGTTCTTTTCCATTAACTTTCGTCGAAAGTTCCTCCTGCTTATAATTCATTTTTGACAACAATATAGGCTCAATTTTTCCATAGTTTTTCTATCAAATTTTCTTCTGCGGTTTTGACTCATTATTATTCTAAATTTTCTATCATAAGTTGCTCTTATAACAGGATTAATTTTGTCAAACCCTGTAAGTTTCATATCTGATTAAAAAAACCGATTACTTTTAATATTTGAAAAAAAAATGTTTAGATCGCATGCCTTGCCACACTCAATCTACCTGTTTTTGCCCCATTTCATTACACACGTCGATTTATGCAACGCTACCCTTCTTACTTCACGCGCTGCAACGTAATCCTAGAGAGAATATGGCTTGGACTTGCTAACACTCTACCATTGTCTCTCGGTTTGTCTGTTTTCCATCCTGTTGGATTGTCCGTCTGTCTATCTGTCACCTTATCAATATTTTCAGTCAAGTAATTTATTTCTGGTCGTATGTCCCTCTGTCGGTATTGTGCATGCACATCTACTGCTTTACCTACTGCCAACCAACCAACCAACCTTTCATATCCTGTTGATCATTCCGTGTGTTGCCTGAATTGTAGACGGCATTTTTTTTTTTTTGTTTTTCCTTTACGTCTTGTCAGATTTTTATTGGACAAACTGAAGCATCATTTTAATTTATATTACTTGGTTTTTTTTTTTTTGGATTTTTTATTTTATTTCTAAATTTTGGTCAAGATAAATCCACAGACACTTTAAACACATTTTTCTATTGTTTTATTTGTTTTTGGAGGTTCGTTGTTTTTTATGATTTTTTAAAGAACCTAAAAATTTAATTGACAAACATTGAGTACAAAAATTTGTTTATGTTTTGTTAATTTACTATTTAGATTATTGATGCATTTCTGCTGACAATACGTATAAATCAAAGTGCAGACATTTTAAATTTTGGGTCCATCGCATATGTTGCTGCACTGTTTAATTGCTGATGAAAATCAACATTTTTCGTTACCCGTATGCAAAGTAAAAGTAAATGCTCATAAATATTTAAAATACTATAAAAAATAAAGAAAAAAACCTTTTAGATAAATATTTGGTATACTATAGGGTACCTCTTACCATCGACATTATCACACGTTCTGCATCATCAAAACCACATTATATTTACAATTATTACATGTATTACTTGGAAAAAATCATCATAAGATACATCGTAGGTTAATGTAGGCTTTAATGATACGCTTGTTTTAGTAAAAACTGTAAACTTTATTGGCTGTTTATTTAATGGATTTTAAATTACCAGCACATCCTCAGTTCAAACTTCAATATGATAATGAGAAAACGATGAGGCAAGAGTTAAAGTATATTAATAGAAGCTATGAATCTAAAGTTTTATTGTTAAAATTAAATATATTTTTATTTAGCACTTTCTTTTTGAACCAAGCCCTCAATTTAAAATTGAAGAGAATTGGAAGTATTTGATATTTCTGTTCTCTTGTAAGATTTTTGATAGTATGAGAAATATTGATATTGTTTGAAAAAGTCTATTAACTTGACGGCAATCTCTAGAAGGGAGAGATGTTCGCGCATCACGTAAAAACTACTGAATCGATTTTGATCTTATTTACTTAGTTTTATTGCTTAAACGATTGGTCTCAATCTTTAACAACAATTATTACGATATTCTTATTTAATATCAAACTATGAAAGCTTTAAAATTGTTGCTTTCATTTGAGTTTTTAAGCTAGTGAACCTTTGGAAAAGTTATGCAAAAATTAAAAGAAAAATTTTGCCAAAGTTTTCTTATAAAAAAAAGCTTTGAGCGATTTTTTTTCTATTTATGTTTATTTATTTTGTGCCATTTATGGTCGAATTTTTTATATTCAACGACTTTTGGTTTTTCTATGAAAATCATATCCTAGGCTTTAACTGCCCAACGACATAATGCTCTCATAAAGCACTCAAAAGCTACTATTACAATCCCCTAATGCCCTTTTCACAACTAAAGAATTTTTGACACGTTCAAGGTGTGAAATGTACTTGGCGTCGATGCAAATGTCAGTGACGCGCCGTTTTCTGTTCCAACCTTTGAGTTTTTTCTAATTGATTTTTTTTTTTTTTTTCAAAAATTTTAATCACGTATTAAATGATTTTTTATGATAGAAAATTGAGTGCGCACAATACCATGTCGACTTTAATCAGTCCCCTCCCCCCCCCCCCCCGCATTTAACATATTGCATGCATAGATTCTGACATGTTCTATTGCGATGTCTAATTTTAATTTGTTGATGTCGCCAAAAATTTGTCATTTGTCATTTGGAAATTATAAATTTCTTAATTGGAAAATAAATAAAGGTACCTACCTACCTACTTACATTTATAGGCAAACTAATGCTAATGAATTGAATTCTCGTAACATATTATTATGCGGTATAGGGGTTTTTATTAATGGATTTTGCTGGCGTTGCCATTACTCGGACGTGCTGGGAAATTTTTGTAACATTTGTTCCTTTGGGCCTTGTTAACATTTATCACTAAACATAATTGTAAAATGTGACTCTCCCGTGTGTGCCGTGGCTACTTTGGCATGGGAATAATTTTTGCAGAATTATGCCATGTGAATTTTAATTGATTTAATTATAAAATATGAGTTTATTACAACATTAAGTTGTCATGTTAAATGTACGATGTGTGAGGCGATTAATGTGCTACTGGTTGGTGCGCAGTACATGAGAGGTTTTTGCGTTTTTTTTTGTTATGATGCAACAACATGGACTTTGAACAGAAGGCGTTCTATTTTTTGTACCTGCGAAGTGAGTGAATTTTATTTATGGGAACTTAGCATTCAATTTAAGCCAGTAATAATTATATAACAATATACATTTCGATTCAGAAATATTGTAAAGCAATATGTCATAAATACTTTCCACTGCCATCACGATCGTGTGCAGGAGAGGATTTGGCGGTTCAAACCCCTCAGTGGAGATTTTCGATCATAGATTTTTATGATCTTCATAGCCTTATGAACTATTCGAGTTCGAACACCCCTTGAATGATTTCTGCGCACGGGCCTGACTGTCATTTCTTATGATATATAAGATATTATCTTATATGTATTATTCAATTCTTCCCGATACCTTCCAAAACCATTCGACTCTGATATCGATATTTCCCACTGCTTTACGATACCTTTTGATAACCAATTTGCACCATTTTTCATTACTTTCTTCAATTTTACTCCTTTTCATCAATTTCTTCCAAAATTTTCTTTCGCCAATTGGGTCCTAATTGTTTCACAATATGTATCGCTCATATTGTCCATATTCTTTACTCTACAATTTTCGCGAACCTTTATCAAATTTTATACATTTTAAAGTGCGATCCAACTTCAGTTTCGGATTTTTTTTATAAAACACCAAACTTCAAGAAATCTGCGGATTTTTTTTTATTAATCGAATATATGTATAATAATATATTACTTATTAAATATACTTAATATCACTCAAATGGAAAATCTACTGAACCTTTTGCAATAGTCAACTTATTCGACGTAATGTGCGGTAACTCGAACATAACCTGCCAGATGTTGTCGGTTATCATGTTTATGTAGCACTTACCCTTGATATTTTTAGTCCAACTTTCATCGTTTTCGAAGACAATGGTGCAATGATGACGCATGATTACAATACAGTTCAGAAAGTTACTTCTAGGCCATGTGATGGCTGAATATAATGAATTACATGAAATGTACCTAAGGGGTTGTCCAAAAAAATTCTGAAATCTTACTACCCTTCCCCCTGGTTTTCCACTTATGTCCGATTTCACTAAAACAACAGAAGAATCTTATCGCGTTAAGTTGTGGGAAAGAAATCCAATTCCTAAAAGTGTTAGTGCAAATCGGTATTTTGATAGTTGAACGTGAGTCAAATTAGGGGAAGGGGGTCCGGAAAAATCTCACCAAATCTTACCAAGGGGATCATAAAAGGGGGTCAATAAAAATTTCACTTCAACTTTCTAATGCAGAGACTATACATTATTATAGCAAGTCTCACGGAAAGGAGGGAAAAGGGGTTCCCTCAGAACTCACCAAATCTCACCAAGGGGAGGGAGGGGGTCCGAATTTTCAAAAAAACACTTCACGTTATTAATGAACGGCCCCTTACAGGACATAGTTTGAACTATATCATCCTGTGTATGTGAGATCTGGAGCGTAAGCAAACGTGAAAAACCAACCAGCGACGTGATCCATAAAAATTTCTTTCTGAGGTGCCCGAAAAAAAATTAAGCACTTGTGAATTATATAGCAAGGCCAATTTCTTTCATTTTGAATTTGAACAACTTCAAGATATGGCATAAGTTTTAACACTTAGAACATTTGTCATTCAAAAACATCTTTTATAGCAATAATTTAAAATTGTAACTCAAAATCGATTCATTCAACCAAGCTACTTGTACAGATATCTGCTAATATAACGAAGTTATATTGATGCTTCATAACCATTTCCAAAAGTCATAAACCTCCGCCAAACTGTCAGTTCTGAAAAATCAAAAATAACTCAAACAAAAAAAACTTCTAATCCCATTCTCACATAAATTACAAAATCTACCATGACAACTGAAAAATTGGCAAATATTTCATAACATAAATGAGCATCAAATGGTAATTTAATTATAACAAGCTCATAGAAGGATAATTGCTCGAGAAAAAAAAAACAAGTAAATCCGTGAAATTTTCAATTTCTTATATTTCTATGCCACCCTTAACAATATGTTGTGTGCTGCCATTATTAAGGGGGAACTCTTTGCATGTGTTTCTTTGCATATAAAAAATATTCTAATAAAAATTTTAAAATATTGCGTTACAAATTGCACGGCTGTATTTCACACTCTCACTTTCTCCGCTAACCCCCCGGAAGACTAATATTTGCATAATTTAGTTCCGCTTAAAGTAAAATGACGTCGACAAAACGGCTCACGTGCGTTACACAGTCGTGCAATAAAGTACACATTTTATTTTTTTAAATTAATAAATTTAAATAAAAATGTTGCGCTTTTGTAATTGATTAAGAGAAGTGAAAAATATGTCCTTGCATGCATTTACTTCTGTTGTTTTTTTGCGCAGCTAAAGGATACGGCGTTAGGAGCTGTAAACATTTTGTAATCCTGCATAGCGTGACCAATTAATTTGATTGTAAAAATTGTATTAAAATCAAATACAAAGTGACATGAATACTAAGCATTTTGTAACGGGGGTATTTTAAATCCCCAAGCACTGGTGGTGCAAAAGTTTCTTTGCACACCCAGAAATTGCGGAAAATGCAAATAAAGTTAGAGTTCGCGAATGCGCGTTTGTTGACTTAGAATTGTTGTTGATAAATGTCGCCATTATGACATTTTCATCCACCACTGTTTCAGTTTCGATGTCTTAATTTGTAATTTTTCACAAAATGGTCTAGACATTGAATTATCTTTTATGTTATTTATCAGTTCTGTTTAAGAAAAAGTGGAAAAATCGGTGATTTGTTAAACAATTTCCGGAACGAAGATGTTGCAAACTATATGGATATGCTATGCGCCAAAATTTTGCTCCGAAAAGTCGAAAAATACCTGCATCAGGAAACTACAGTAGTGATGGAGATCTGACGACTTAAATTGAGATATCCGTGGCAACTATGAAACGAAACTTTCGATAGTCTCTGAGTAAATTAATTATTCGAAGACATTGATATAGTATATTCTGTTCCTTCTCAAAAGCAAAGTATTTCCACATCATTATTGAAATGTACCTCATTTGAAAGTTACTACGACCTTGAACATTACGTCTTTAAAATGGTTTGGTATGTAATTTTTTGTCAAGCTAAATAGGCTAAAAGCAGTTTCTACATATCTTACTATGAATTTCTATTACAAGTAATTATATTTTTTGAATTATTGATAATATTTCTTGATGGCCAATATAATACACTACGATTAGAATTTTATTGCTTTTATACTATTTCCAAGTTTTCCATCAAAATGCGTAAGAGTTTTGTCACGTAAACAATAAAACATAAAATTACAATATTAACGATTGTAATGGCGCCATCATTAATAAAAATTAGTTAATTTTAATTCTTACAATGAGTAATTGCCTTTTTTTAAAAATACATAAGACATGTGCATGAGAATGTTAACTTTACACCCAGTGTTGTATGGTGAAAGTTTAATCAATATATGCGGCATGCTAAGAAAGTGCTATCCCGCTATAAATGAAGCATTTTTAAGCACCTCAAAAAGAAATTTCATGGTATTAACATAGCTCAAGTATAAAATTAAGTCTCTCAATCCGAAAAGATTGATATCTTTGAATGAAAGCATTTCTCTGGTACATATATTCATATGTTTGGAATCTGGCAAGGCACTACATTTGAAGATTATATCTCCAATTCTAAAAGACTGCAGAAAACTAGTAAGAGTGTTATATACATATGACTTCACAAAAAAACCTTGTCATAGCAAAAGTGCGAATAAGGGTCTTACATTTTTATTAAAGCGGTATCTTGCCAGCTTTATTGGGTGGCGCGGGAAAGAGCTGCTCTTTTGTATTCTGTGTGAAAGCATTACCATTTGTTTCTTTAACCAAATATCAAATATTAAGGATCTTCGAACAAAACCGAATACATTTGTGACATAAATTGAGTCTAAGCCATTTATGTCGGCGTCATAAAGAACTGTCAGTTCTAAAAACTCTGTCCACAAAACCAAAAAATCTAGGGAGAAACACTGTGCGCAAAAACGAGTTTGGTTAATTTGGGGTAGCTGAGCTCAAATTTGCCATAAAATTTTTGGCCTAAGCGTCAGCATTTCGAGATAACGGTAAATTAACCGGTAATTGACACGGTCACAAACGCTTTTTCTGGAAACCCTGCTTGAATAGTTTTCTTATCAAAACGTTTCAAAGTTTTTGCTTGTGCTGATGCTGTCAAGTTCATAAACTCCGGCCGCATTTTGTCTAGCACTTGCTTGTACCACAAGATAAAATACTTTTGCTTGTATATATGGGTAGTCCCACGTTCGCTTGTCAAACTCTATCATATTTTTTTGAGTGCTTGTTTGTGGTACCAAACGTTCCCGTGGTTTCATATAATTTGTGTAAATTCTGCTTATGGCATTTCAAAACTTTTGCTAGTATGGAATCTGTCTGTTACCTAACAAATTCCGCCAACATTTTATCCAGTAGGTACTTGCTTGAGTCACCAAATGTTCCCTTATAAAGCCTCGTGAAGTTTGCTTTAATAGTTTTCTGCGCAAAGCGTTATAATGTTTATGTTTATATGAAAGGTATTTTACTCATGCGTCAAATTTTTAACAGTGCATATCTGTTGTGTCAAATGTTCTCATACAATGCATACTATTCTTCAAATAGTTTTCAGCGAATAGCGTTTCAATACTTTTTCTTGTTGAAGAAGTGCCATGCTCTTTGAATTTATTGAAGTAAAATATATTCTATAATTCCTGGAGCTCAATAAGCTTCTTAATAGTGAAAAAATGTTTGATTTTGGTAAAGTAGTTCCTGAGCCAATCCCTAACACAGTCACAGTTTCTCTGTATATAATACATAGCATAGGCTTCCCGTTCTTTGAAAGCTCTGTGCATAAAAATCTTTAATGACTTTGCTTATAAGTATAAACATTGATACACCAACCAGACGAAACCCACCAAATTTTATCCAATAGGTACATATGTATTGATACCAAACATTGCCGACAGTGGTAGGTACACCAAAATTGTTTAAATTGAATTTGTCAAAATTTTCTCAAAAACCTCTCAGCTACCACGCTTTCTTGGCAATATCCGCCAAGTTTGCGTCTGGTGCTTACCTGAAACATTACTACCGTTCGTAGGTAATTTGGTTGCTTTACTCTTTCAGTACAGAGTTTTAAAGCTTTTGCTTGTGGGTGAGGTGCCTCTCTTTCATATTAAAATCCGTCTAACTTTTTCCACAGAATAGTTGGAAGATCAATGTATGTGAGATTTGTTAAGGTTGCTTGAAATAATTCAAGACTTGTCTGGTATCGATTTAGTTCGGAAGTGGAATTGATCTAATGGTTGGAATTCGTTTTGAAATCTTTTTTAAACTTCAAACTTAAGTTGTTATAGTTCCAATCACTTGACGGATTTCCCTTTATGTATGATCTTGAAATTGAATTCGAATTTCAATTCCTTTTCCGAAATAAATTCGTAACGGAGCAGCCCTGATAACATTATCCTATAGATTTTTTTAAAAGGTTTGTATGTATGGTAAGTGCCGTGGAATTCACCTAAATCGTTTAACCTTTTGTATAAAGTATGAAAGGATTTATTCTAATAGAGCAGCAGTTGATGCGTTTTCGAAATTTAAAATGCCCTAAATATGTCTTTGGTTTGCTTGTAAGAGTCCGGAATTCACAATAAATAAGCAGAAATATCCTTTCAGCCCCGGTAAAATTATTCAAACAACCTCTAAACGTACTCTAAAAGCAAGCACAGCATAAACTCTACAAATTATTGACTTTCTGCGAAGCTTTGTGAATCTATCATCAGGGTCATATATTAATTTGAATAATAGGATGTATATCAGCTATAAATTCATCGAGTTTATTTTGTTTTGTCATCCGGTATATAGTATGTCAAACACAAAATTCCATAGATCAAATCTGTCAGTGGATAAACAGCAAAAAAGTACAGACACACTGGGGACACCTGCTGTGATACCGTTCAATTAACTTCCTTTGATTAAAGTGAAATCTTCTCGCCTACAGATCTTCTATAAAATATCACTATATGTAAACCACGAGAAGTACACAAACTTCAAACGTTTATCCGTAGGAAGTTATTTCTGAGTTGAAAAATTGTTGTTTTTTGTTATTTTAAATCTTAACGCATTTCTTTTCAAGTGAACGCGTAACGCATTGAAAGTGTTAAAATGCCATCATCAACGGCACAGCATGGGTTAAATTTGTACGCTGCCACACTCATAAGTGAGCAGTGCACTGTGTAAAGAAGATTTGTATTGGAAATTGATAAAATGAAAATGAAATTCACGTGATAATCATCTTAAGATGTTGGCATTAATTATGACTTCCAATTTTTAATGCGCGAACAGCTCGACGAAATGCACTCTGGAACATTTATCACATTGAAGTAGTTTGATTTTGTAGCAGCAGTGGTTCTCAAATTAAATAAAATACTTCTTGGGAACATTTTGCTACAAGAAACGCATAATTTTCGAGGACTTTGATACTAAAAACATTTTCCTTTGACTTTAGGGATACACTTTTAATATAGTGTTTTCGATCGAGAGAAAGAAATAAAGAGTCCTATGTAAGCCATTAGCTTTGATTATTAAAAGTCGCTTAGGGATTTTTAATTTTTCTCACATAAAATATCGTCCAAAAGGGACGAATATATTGAAAATGCTAAAAAACTTCGGCAGAAGTCTAACATATAACAACTGAGTTGGTTTTAGCGTGAGCGTTACACTTCCGCCAAGGAACCACAGTAAAGATTTTCTTCAATACCTTGCCGTTAAAGATGTTTATACATCAAGAAAAAATACAAATTTTCCTATATAGTTAAACAGTTCAATACCGGGAACTCCAAATTGGGAACAACTGCTTTCACTTGTTATTTGTAAACAGTTTGAGCTGCTACTAATTATTATGTTCGATCTGTAACAACAACAATTATAAATCTTTAGTTTCATATTTTTTTTTTGAAATGTTTCGTAGTTGAAGATATTTCAGAATTTTTTTTATTGTTTACATTAAACTGAGTTAAACGACTTTTCGACTACTCGACATCGTCTCGAGTGTAAACAAATCATAGAACCAATTTTTTTTTTTTTCCAATCGAAACTGACATCAAGGTATTTTTATTTTACACTTGTTGTTATTATATTGAATTGCATTGTTTTTGTGCAGTTATGTTCGATTTTTACAATTTTTCATTTTTGATGTTTGTATTTTTAATCGATTTGTTTGGTAGTTTCCTGTAAATTTATTGCCTGCCCACTTGAGCGCAGCATAAAAAATAACAATTTCTGAATATCTATCTCATCAGTGCCAATGTTTTGCTTTTCGTCAGCATTTGTAAGCAGAAAGCAGAAAAAATCTTCCATTTATGGCGTGACCCATTAAGAGCATAAAACCTTTACAAAGTGAAATATTTTCGGTTCAGCTGGAGTTGAGCTATTGATCACTCAATTGTGACATTACTGTCAATGTTCCCATTAATAGAATACAGCGGAAACTTGAAACATAGATCTTCAGGAATATATTGTTCGATACTAAAAAAGGGAATGATATCGATAGTATGATGTTCTTTTCAGCATCGTCACATTTGGATCAAACGTGACACTGAAGCGCTCCCTTATTTTTTTGGAGCACACCACATCATCATTTCTGCAAAATGTGGAAAATCACCTGGAATCATAACATATTCGCACGTGATTGAACTTATTTTAGTAACCTTCCAAACTGCTGTCAGAGGTCCATCATTTGTACCTACTGTTGTGTTGGCCTGATGTAGGTAATTTAAAAGTTTCTAATACTATCGAGAATGAAGTAACTTAGCTTGGTTTTACAATAAATTCTATAAGCTGATCATAAGCTGAAGCATAAGTGTTCCTTAACTTATTACTGAACTTATTGAAGTGAAAACTTCTTATGGCACGTTGTGCACCTCCGTAAGAAAGCAATCGCGGCTGAGGAAAAAAGTATAAACTCGCGACACCGACCGTCATCGGGATTTCCCGTCATGAATGAGAGCGATAGTAAAATTTGAATGTTCTATTGTTTCTCTTAAATAAATATTCCAAGTGGAAGACAAAAAGCAAAGCAGACACACCTTAACTGACACATTCCATTCTCATTCAACGATTGTTATGCTTACATGTTTGTTTCTTTCAAATTCCGCGTTGTTGCATTGACAAATTGAGAATGAGAGCGAGAGTAAAATTTGAATACATATTCCGTTTTTGTCTTCCATGGCATTGCCATATAAAAAGAAAACGCACACATACCAACTAACACACTAACTTGCCATTAAACGATTTGTTATGCTTGCATACTTCTTTCTACGTGTGAAATTAATTTTTTGTTTCAAGTTTTCACTTCTGTCAACACTCCCGGAGTGCAACCCGCCGGTTTTTTTTTTTACGGCAAGAATGTCTCTCTAAGTCTCGCTAGAATAAAATCGAACTTCAAGAAATGATCGAATCCATGATATAGTCGTGTACAATAGGTAATGTCGTAGTGTGAACATTTGCCGCCCGGGGAAAGAACTAATATGCCGCTTCCTTTCTTGAAAAAAAAAAAAAAATTTTTTTTCAAACAATAATTTGAATTTACTAAAAAAATGGCACTTTCTATGTCACAAAAATCTTAGCGAAACCAAGTACTATTGAGTTCACAATAAATTTGACACCAAAATAAATTTTAAGTATTTCCAAAAAAAAAAAAACAAAAAATAAAGGTCCTTCATCAATTTGAATAAAATTTGAAAGTAATTGATCAAATGAAAATTTTTATTTAATGTAACGAGGACCATTTTGCCGCCCCCCAAAACTTTGCGCCAACAAACATTTATCGACAACGAGTACTCGTATTCCAAATTTATGAAGTTTTTCAACCTTTTGTTGCTCAGGTTTTTCATTGCTTTCTGAATATGTGACCTAATTCAACGTTTTTCATATTTATAAATAAATATGACATTTTCAACTTTTTTTGATCATTTTTCAACATTTTTTGAATTGCCACTCCTTTGAAATTTTTTGATTTTTGTAACATTTTTCAACCATTAATGACCTTCATTTTATATGGTAGTAAAACGTATGATTTGTACTTCAGAGTATAACGTATGGAATCTTATCATTTGAATCTGTAATTTATCGGATTAAAAGGCACTCTTTTGAAAAAAATTCCGGACTATAAGGGCTCTTAGGCAGTACTCTATAATCCGACAAATTCGATAGTTCGACACTGCCCTGCAAAACGTTTGTCGGATTACCGCGTGTCCACTGTATTGCGATTTTACTGGTATTATCTTACTGATTGACATGATTGAGATGACCTCATTTCGTTTGATATTGGTAAATCTTTTTTATTCGATATTGGTAGCGTCAAAATAATCTGTAATGCTTGAACGCACACGTTTTGTTTTCATTATCAAGCTCAACACATCCGCAAGCCCTATATAATTGAAATCTTTTATTGAACTCAAACTTTAAAGTGGCCAATATAAATAATTTTTTATAAATATTACTAATGTGGGAAGTTGTCATTAAAAAATTACCTCAACAAAAACTGTACATATGAGGCGCCCAGTTGCCAAACCAGCCAAGTCCACACAAATCAAATTTTGAGATATTCTTATATATCAAAATCTAGACCATGCTATATCTTTCCACTATATTATTCGATTAAAAAATATTTTGACAGAGATATTACATTTCTGAAATTTATTTTTGATGCATGGATTTCTAAACCGGCCAAGTCCATGAACTTGCTTTCAAAACCGGTCCAACGCCTTGAAATCAAAACCGGCCAAGTCCAGTACATTGGTATCAAAACCGGCCACATTTTTTCAAACGCCTTGGAATCAAAACATAGGCAAATGAAACTCGAAAAGTTTGATCTGACGTGCTTTGAGTAAGAAATTTTATAAGCTTTTATTTGGGAAATACTTTTTAATTTTTCAATGAACATAGATGAAGATAAACGTTTTTCGTTGTTTTTCCAAAAGTATGAAAAAGGTACTTGGCCGGTTTTGCAACTGGGCGCCTCATATGTTACAATATTTCACGGAACACCTACCTTCTCTCTCACTAAAATAAAATGAACCATTTGGCTATACAGTTTGTCTGTCTGTCAAAGGCTATATGTACATAGTTTGCTCAGACATTCCGGTAAAATATATAAAGCTTATGAAAAAATATAGTATTTCTGTCAGATTTTCATTATAAAAATGATATGAAACATCTTCACCGTATTTGAATGCAAGCAAGTCATATTCCGCTTTAACTACAATCCATAACATATTTTCCCACTGTAGCATTTGCAGTTCTACTCAGAATATCATGGAAATTCTTTTCGTTAAAAATGCAAATTTTTGCACTAGCATTTTATCATTAAAATTCATTATTATTCATTTGTAGTTATTAACATTTTTTTCATACTGCAGCGAATTTTTCCAATGAATTTTGCTGGATAAAAGGTTTCATATTTTGCATAACAATTTTAGTGTTTTGTATTGTGTGATATATTTTTTCATTTAGCTAATAATATTCAGAGAGCATAGTTATGAGCCAGTCCCGGCAGTATAAACACGCATAGGCACATTGGCGAGTATCAAACATACATTTTTGGACAAAACTAACCTAGACATAATTCTGTATAATGACGCGCTTATTGGTGCCGTGTGCATATTTTATGACAAGCCCAGTATTGCGTTTTGCATTGTCACTGTTATCACTTTATTAAAATCTAATTTTGCAATGAAGTTAATGAGCGGAATATAAATTTCATTCATAAATACAAGCAAAATTATGAAAGTAAAGACCATAGTTCGCTGGTGGACTTGTTGCACATGATACCATACCATAGAGTATATATATTTCAAAGTAGAAAAAAACTGCACAAAAAAAATTTAAAGCAAAAGTGCCCAAGAAATTTTAAGGCTCAAAAGTGCCCAAGAAATTTTAAGTTCTCAAAACTATTGTGATTTTAAAACTCAATTTTTAGAAACAACAATATCTTACGGTCCTTAAATGAAACAATTTGTGCATTGATTTGGAATAAATTCCCCATTTAGTTTTCTGGTGATTAATTTTAGTTTTCTATAAGCTTTTTGGGTTATACCGATGAAAAGGCTTACACTGAGAATCTTTTTTTTCCTGTTCTAAAGATTAAGACTAAGATGTGAGATTTTGCGCAAGATATCTGCTTCGAAAGATTTTTTATTTTTATTTATTTATAATCAAAAAAACGTATAAAATCCCTACTGTACTACCTACCAGGGATGATATTGGTATATTTTTAAAAGGGCCAAAATTCGAACTAAAATAGGGCTTTTTTGACATAAATAGGGCTTCTGTAAAAAAAACAGCCATTTATATTATAACCAAATTTTTTCTATTTATAAATTTAATTTTCTTGTTTAAGGGGGGGGGTAGGGTTTTGCCAAATTTTGTTCTTCCATTTTTTGTTGTTGTTTTATTTAATAGTATATCTCTTCAAAAGTATCCTGTTGAAATTTGAGGTCGATTGGAGTAAAACTGACGAAGATACAGTGTCTTGAGTCTCGATGATTCTGTGTAAGTATATGAAAAAAAAGACAGTGCTAAGACTTTAAAAGTGATTTTCTCGAAACTAACTTTTCAAAGTCGGTGGACACTTTTTCTCAAAAACTACTTGACCGATTTTCTTGAAATTTGACACACTCTTTTAATACATATAAAACCAGGTAATAACGAGGGTTTTTTTTTTCATTACAACCAGTTCTGCAATAATAAATATACTGATTTTTGCCTTTTTTTAAAAAAAAAAATCGTTTTTTGGCTTAAAAATTATGCCAAAATCTTAAAAATCGTCAAAGAAAAAAAACCCTTCGTCAATACCTTGAAAAACTTATGAGCTAAAGAAAGTTTTTTTTTTCTGATGATGACGTGATGAAATATCTTGTCCACCGCAAACCACTTTTTTTTTAGGCGTCCGCGGAAATTTGCTGTCAATGGCTTACTTTGCAATTTTTTTAATTAAATTTTCACAGAATACTCTTTAAACATTGTGCTTTTATACGCTCTTTAAATAAATAAATTTACTTTTACCATATCACTAAAAACAATTTTTAAACTTATGCTTAAAATGTAGCGTCAAAACCCAACCCCCCCTCCCCTTTTAAATTTAATTGTAAAAATAAATTTTACATATGAACATTTAAGAGCTTAAGCGATTTTTTTGTATACATCGCTCATTTTATTCAATAACGTTATAACCCAAAAACGTAAAAATTCAGTTGAAATAACTGATTTTTTGAGCGATATATTAAAGAACAAACTATGGTGAAATCAATTTTTAGAAGCTTCTTTAAAAGGAAATGCAGAATCAAACGATATATTTGCAGATTTAGCACATCAAATTTAACCTATTACTCAGGTCAACAAATCGAAAAAAAATTTTGGTGTCGAGATATACATACATAGTTAGTGATTTTGTATTAAGTTATATTTTTAATTTTTTTTTTCCTACGTGTCATTTTTGATTAACCGTCAGTTCTGAATATTCGTTGTAATCGACCGATTTTTTTGATTGATTGATTGATTTTTATACCATGTCTTCATCGCGAAGAAGTTGTTTCAATGATCCAAATGTATTTTTTTACATTTGGGGTGAATACACAGTGAAAAAGTTCAGAAAATCTATAACAGATTTTATAAAAAGTGCTTATTTTGCTTACTTTAAATCAAAAATTGTGGTTGAATACAAGCGGTGGATACCCCAAATTGTTTGTAAAATGTGCTAAGAACACTTGAGACAGTGTATTAGTGGTAAAAAAAACCATATGAGCTTCGGAATGCCTATTTAATGGAAAGAACAAAAAAATTACTTCGATGACTGTTACTTCTGCTGTATTAATTTGCTTGGCGTAAACATTAAAATAAGATTTATCCAGACTTAGATTCTGCTAGAAGACCTTTACGACATTCAGAGGAAGTACCTGTTTCAGCACATTGTTCCATTCGTGAATCATCATTTGAAGAAGTCATTAGTAGCGACAGCGATTTCGAAGGAATACCATTATCAGAACGAAAACCTTTTACCCAAGAAGAATTAAATGATTTGGCTTTTAGATTAAAAGAAAAAAAATTTGTTGGCATCAGGTACAAAAGTGACGTTCTATCGAACATGAGAGCAAGATTTGCTACCATTTTTTCAATTGAAAAATGATATTGTTTTTTTTTTTTTGGATGTGCAAGGCCTTATTCTCGAAATAGGTCTTTCAAAATACCATTCAAATTAATGGCGTCTCTTTGTAGACAGTTCTAAACGAAGTCGTTTGTTGAAGTTACTAAAAACTTTCTTTGAAATACAAGTCAAACAACTGCTCTGAAATTGTAAATGACATGCTAGAGCACTTTATTAACTTAGGATGTAATATGTCCTTCAAAGAAAATCTTGGATCCTATAGCGAAGAACGGTGGAGCGGTTTCACCAGGACCTAAAAACTATGGAAAAAAGATAGCAAGGCCGATGGGATCACCATTAATGGATGGATGGATGCAACATGATAGTCCCTACAACACCCCATTCACAAAAGTCGCGAAAAAAAAGTTTATATTTAAATAATGTAAGTTGTTTTTCATGTAAACTTTTTTTTACAAGGCAAAATCTAGAAAACTACACGTAGAATATCAAAATTTTTGCTAATAATTTATTCAGTATAAGGTCCTTACCTAAAATAAATGTACAGCTTCTCGGTACCAAAACTAGTTTTGACCAGTGTTATAAATCAAATAAAACTTTTTTCATAAAAAAATCTTCAGACGTTTGATTTAAAATAATTTTAATTTGAAGTTCAAAAAGTCGAAAGCCATCGTATTACTTAAGGGTACACTAAAATTTTTTAGGAGAAAAAAACACACTTAAGTTTTATCCCAGTCGACAATCACTTATCCCAGTAAGCTTTCCTTTGAAAAATAAAAAATTGTGATTATTTTTCGGTCGAATTTTGCAAAAGGGCCAAAAATTAATAAAAAGGGCCACGGGGCTTTTGAAAATTAAAAGGGCTCAAAATAGCCCTAAAAGCCCCCAAATATCATCCCTGCTACCTACCCGTCATTGTTATTAAATATCATTTTCATATTCAATAACCATTAAAATTTATGCACAGGTGCGGCGGCGGCTTTCCCCAAAAATTTCAAAATCAACGTCGCTAACACTGTGGCAAATGATTTTTACCCAATACATGGCGTATTACCCGTGCTTAACGCTATTTAAGTCATAATAAATATAAAATTTGATACTACGTTTCCTTTTTTTTTTTTGTAATTTATGTTCAATTTCAATTATTATATTTCCCCTCACGTTATGCTTGAACGCATAAAACAACAGAGACCTGTAGACTACTTACAATCGGACAAAAATGTAGGAACCAAACCCCAGTGAACTTTTCTTTACTTCCTTCCCTCGAAATGCGACGGTACAATTTGTTCGGTTAAACTCATTCATTCCTCACAATTCATGCCACTTCACTCATAAATCTCTCATATTCGATTATTCAAAACATGAATACATAAAACATGCAAGAAATCATATCAATTAGACAGCGTGACGTACGACTTTACGTACGTAATTTACTCGCAACATGTACGAACGTAAGTAGTTTGTTTGGTATTCATTTGGGTGCTCTGTGCCGAATATCAGCGCAGATATGTTGACCAGCCCATTATTTTCTTTTTCTTTTATGATTTCAATAAGTTTAATGGAAATTTTCGCATATTTGTGCGGTTTTATGATTATTATCGTAAAATAATGTTTCTGGTGATCTCTTGGTGTGGCCTTGGCAATGATGTACAGCAATTCAGAGATTCTTGTAGTGTTGGCTTACCAGACGTCCTCACTTCAGTGGACATTTCCATGATTTAGACCAGCGATGGGCAAAATATGAAAAATGAGCCTTATTGCAAATGGCTCATTAAAACAAACACATTGTTTTTCTTAAGAAAAATAGTCAAAACAACGAACACATATGGGCATTTCCGCCAAAAGTCAACCGTGACAGAAAAATTTTAAAGTTATTATGAAAGCGTTACTATCAGATATTATCTAAGGAAAAATATTCAAATTTTGTTAATTTAAACAATTTACACCAGAATCCATTTATCACATTGAGCAAACCACTTGCATAAATGCACTTTCTCATGTTTTGCAATATTGAATAGTATTTTGCCTTAAATATTTAAGTGTGTAAGACAGGTGATACAGGATGATAGTTTTTCCGAAAAATCTCTCTTTCAACGTCAATTAGCATAAAACAATTCAAAAACATCAAACCAATCTCTATTAACTGTAAAATTTTAATTTGCTGAAGTTCATGTTCTAAAGTCACAAATAAAATAGAAAAACATCATATATTCTCATTTCGAAATTGATATCAGCAGCAAGTGTGTCAAAATTTTTACACGAACAGAGTTTTATGTACTGAATAAAAAAACCAAAAAGCGAGTGCAAAACACATAAAACTTTAAATTTTTGGAGCTGTTTGAAGCTGGTCATGTTCGCAAACATAGGTACGTATATAAATAATCAGCAGTTGGAAACGGTTAAACCAGTTATTAACTGCCATAACAAAACATAACCGCATAGTTTTTATTTTGTTCGAAAGGTTGTCAAAAAAAGGACGGACATGTATACTTTTCTTCAATAGTAGGCGGTACCACGCCCCTAACGGGAAAAAAACGTTTCCACGGCTAAACTAATGGACCGATGTTGATGAAATTTTGCTTAAAGATAGAATGAATTCTAAAAAAAATTATTTGAAACTCTGATTCCTTAAAGCGGGCGTGGCATCGCTCCAAATGAGGAAAAACGGTATTACGGCTGTGCCACTACACCGATTTTGATGAAATTTGGTATGTAGATAGATTGAAATTTGAGTGAAAATTTTTTTTAAGTAGGCGGTGCCACGCCTCTTACAGAAAAAAGTTTTAACAGCAAAAAGACAAGTTTTATACTCTTTTAAAAAAAATATCTACTCCTTCCTCTTTTCTTTGTTATAGTTGATCTCACTAATTAATTTGATAAATATTAACATTAACTTTGTTTTTTTAATTGCTGTATATACATATCTTCAAAAAACATGTTCTTTGAAGATCATGTTCTTTTCGTACTTTTAGGTTATGATATCTCAAAATCTTGATCTAACAATTCTGTCCCGGATGTGTTTCAGTAAACCAAAAAATCATGCGGTATTGTTCCTCATCTTTTAACTTCAAAACTTTTGTTTTGTGCTGTTTTTAACAACGAGGTTTTTGCATTTTTAGCTTAGGATATCTCGGAAACCTGTTGTGATAGAGCGATTTTGACCCCTGATCTTCCAACTTCAATACTTTTTTTTTGTGGGCCTATGATATCAGATGATTCTCAAAAACAGAAGTTGGCAAAGATACTAAATCACTATTCTTAAGGACTTTAAAGCGGCTAACATCAGAACAATAGATGAAGACGTATGGACTAAACAAGTTGAGTAGGATCCCCACGTGAACGTATCACATTATGGACAATAAAGCTGCGGATATCTTTTCACAATATAGCAGGTTCAAATAACATACTTTCAGGAGATATTCACCTAAAAATAATATAGTTTCGAGATACCTGAGGGACTGTTGAATTTCTATACAGAATGCGTGGCATAAACCATTTGAAGGGAGCGCTGTTTTGAATCTCATTACATAGTGAATAAGAAGAGAAGTTCTATCAATGAACAGACCACTGACAGTTGTGAATTTTATTGCCGATTTATTATGTTTCGTATGAGATTTTCCTCTATATCATGCATACATACCTCATAGCAGTGACATCAATATTCATCATAAATTTTGCATAAGGTTATATTGCCACTTACTAGAGGTTTTCTTTCGCTTTTGTTCCTGTGATAATATCTTCTTGCTTTCCGTTTTAATGCGTTTACCAACAAATAGAGAAGTTGATAAAACAAAAAAACAAAATGAAAAAGAAATGCGAGATTATGCGGGCAAAAAAGGCGACAAGGCATAAAACCAGTAAATTAAAGCACAAGGATAAAGTTTAATTGGAAAACTATTTCTGCACTACGGTGATTTTGCTATTACTGCTGTTGTTGTTGTTGTTGTTGCAGCAGTTGTTGTAGCAGTTATCTGCTTAGTTCTCGTCATCGTCTTCAATTCTGCATTTATTTGTTCACAGAAATTATAAAGACAAAAGTTGCCTCATATGACTTTTGGGCGGTAACAACCAATGTACAGGAAGAAATTTTTTGAAGATTTTAGCTAGATTCCTGTAATGAGTCTTTAAAGAGCAAGCTTTTTTTGCATGTGCCTAAAAATATGCTATGCAAAAATACATAGTTTATCAAAGGTTAATTTGAAGATGTTAGGCCAAATATGCAAACGCTTGCATTGCATAATTTTAGGCTCTTCAAATTTTTAATGTTTTTGACTAAGCACTTGCATAATTTTTTCTCTAAGTGTAAAACTAAAATAGGAAAAACGCAATCCAGCAATGAGGACAACAAAGTTAGCAAATAAAAAGGAAATAAGTTTTATGTCTGAACGAGCGAGGTGAGATAATGGCGCCATTGTTTAAAATAAAAAAAAATAAAGTTAAAATAAAAACTTTTAGAAAACCTTTCTTTGGAAATTTAATGAGAAAATGGAAAAACAGTGCTCTGAGTGTTTTAATTACAAAGTAAATAATTGCAAAAAATCTGTTATGCTGCATAAAGTTCCTTTTGAAATATTTTTTTTTTTTAATTTCTGATTCAAACGTATAACTCAAGTGGTAAAAAACATATACCGAAATTTTGCAATAACCCAGCGGAAAATCGATGAAGTACTCTGAATTTTCATATATGAAATGCTATAACCTTTGTGTTGTATGTTTCACAAATAAAATTGTTACTGTGATATTTTGTTTATTTGTTTGCTGGCTGCCTGCTTTGTATATGGAGTTGTAGGCAGTCTGTTTGTTGGCTGCCTCCTTTGTATATAGAGTTGTAGGCAGTCTGTTTGTTGGCTGCCTGCATTGTATATGGAGTTGTAGGTAGTCTGTCTGTTTGCTGTTTGCCTGCATACTTTGTATGTGGAGATGTAGGCAACTCGGTAAACTATACAGGCACTTGGTAAGCGATGCTTAAAGACAATCTGCCTTTCCCTTGCTTCACATTGTATATAGAGATGTAGGCTTGCCTCTTACATCTCTATCTCTACAAGATGTCGTTTAATTTTTTTTCAAGTCTTTTACTGTTTTTTCAAATAACTTCTACATTTTTTGTCCGATATCCGCAAAATTATATTTAAAATATTTGCAAAAAAATAGCCTTTCATTAAAAATTTTAAAAATATGAAAAAGAAAAAATTTTTTATTCAAATGGAGCAATTGAAATATAGTGATTTTTAAAAAAGTTCAAAAAAGTCAGTTTTTTGGACTTTGAGCGCTTGTAACTCCATCAAATCTTATACGATTCAAGCAAAGGGCATATCGTTAGAAAGGAAAAACAAATATCTTTCCTGAAAATCTTTTATGAGTCAAAAAAAATTTATGGAATAGTCAAATAAATGAAAAAAGTGCCGAAAAAGGGGTTTTTTGGGGATATCTTGAAAACGATTCTTAAAAAAAAAAAAAAAAAATTTCTGCCATTTTTGGAACCTACGCCCCAAAATACACCGAACAAAGTATATGAGAAACCAGATCTCGAGATGAACCCCAAATTTCTAAACTAGTGTTATTTAAGCAGTAAAAATTTATTTTTCTGTTAAGGGCGTGGCATCGCCTCACTAAAAACTAATATATTTATTCGGAAATCAATCTATGTATATCCATACCAAATTTCATCGAAATCGATGACTTATAATAATAATAGAGTTTAGCTACTATAGCTATTAGCCTTCTTAGCTATTAAGCTTGAAGCTTTAAATCAAGTAAAAAGCTTATTAAATAAAAAATGGAAATATAAAAATTATGTATGCAATTAATTTTTAGTTTTTTCCCATTAGGGGCAGTGTCACGCCCACTTAAAGATAACATGGTTTTTAATAGTCTCTCTTAGAGCTCAATCTATCTCCAAACTAAATTTCACGGGAATCAAAGCAATGGCTTTGAGGGCGGAAATATGATTTTCCGATGACCTTTTTTTGAGTAAATTTTTCCACGGAAGTGATGGACAATGTGTTATTTAGCCTCAGGTGCCAATAATCTTAGCTTCGCTACTGACGCGACCAATTTTGGTTATGTAATATCGAGATTTCGATAGTTTCAATTGGGCTCTAAGATCGTGAACTTTAGTTGGTCTACGTGAAAACTTGAGTTTAAGCAAGCCATAGGGCCGTCCATAAAGTACGTGGCTCCAAATAGAGGGAGGGGGTCCAGCAAAGTCTCACCAAGGGGGAGGGGGGTCAATTAAATTCAAACATCATATTTTATTGCAGAGATTACACATTATTAGAGCAGATTATATCTACAAATTATAAGGCAAGTCTCACTGAAGGGAGGGGGTGTTCCGTCAGAACTCACCAAATCTCACCAAGGTTAGGGGAGGTCCGAATTTTCAAAAAACACCTCACTTAATTTATGGATGTTCCCCAACTTCTGTCTATAGAGCAACTTAAAGCCAACGGGCTTCAAGGTATTTCAAGTTAAGTTATTTCAAGAAAATTTATGAAAAATTAACTCAAAAGTAATGAGTTTTGCAGGAGGTCTTGTGGCGTACATTTGAATAATGTGGTATTTCATACATAATGGCAGGGTCCAGGCAATATAATGAAAAGAAAATTTCTTTAAACTCTAAGCTTGAAGTCGTTTTTATTTAGCTTTACTCTCCACAGCAAAAAAATTTAACTTAATATAAGAATTTGACCAAATTAAATTTGAAAAATCAATCTAAAACGAAAGGGAAATTTGAGCAAAATTAGTGAATAGAATTGCCATAAAATGTAAATGAATGAATAGAATTTAAACTTATTTCCTTCAGAAAATCTTTTCAATATAATTTCAAGAAGTCAAAATGAAATGAAAAAAAGAAACGACAGAAATAAATCTTTGGAAAACTCTTTCCATTGGCATAAAACATTAAAAAATTTATGCTGCAACTGAAAAAAAAATGCATAGACGACACAAAAAACATTGCTTACAAAATAGACAGCAACATTGTTTACTCACAACTATTCATTTGCACCTGCAATTGATGCATTAAAAATTTAATACTCATAGAAACACATCGCATCGATAGGATAGGATGCGCGCCGATACGGATAGATATCGCAGAAGATACAATGCGATGAGTTGCGATGCGATGTTGCTACGGAGAGATGAAAATAAATTGAAGTTCATTTTGTATTTCATGAAGTTGTCTGCCGTGTTCAATATTTTGCCTTCTCGACTTTTTTTTTTTTCATTCCTTTTCTAGTTGCACGTTTTTTATTTGTAAACAATAATTTTTATTTGGATATTTAGTTATTTGGTTATTGCTGCTGGAACTGCTACAACAATTTGTATTATGTTCGAAAATTGTTTACATAAGTGATTTTTACAGATTTTTTATATGCGATGTTTTTTTCGATATTTTCGTTTTTTTTTGGGAAATGCGCGAACATCATAAATTTTATGAATTTTGAATAAATTAAGCATAAGAAAATTGGAAAAAAAATCATTGGTACGTTGCTGTAGCAAGTGCGGATAGATACTGTTTCTTTTTTCTGGGGTTTTTCTAGATAGTTTTTTGTATAACGTAAGTGGAGGAAAAGTTATTGAGTTGGAGAACAAATTATTGCTGTGTTAATATTTTTATGAAAATTTCATTGAAAAAAAAAACGCGCCGGTTGTTAAATACGGGTACTTAAATTTGTGATTAACATATCGCATGGATATGTTTTTCATCCAAGACGCTCATAATGTATGCTGTAAAATATAAAATTTTCTACTGCAAGTTGAAGTTTTTTTTTGTTTAAGATTTCTCACCTTTATTTTTTTTTTCTGTTTCACAAAGTGATTCATGCGATTAAGAGCGTACGTACAAGTATCTGATAAATTTCAATGTTCCATGCACGAGTATCTATAAAATGTGTGTTAATTGCTACTAAAGTATTTGTTTGTTTTCTTAACTTATGATTTCATCACCTGATTGAGCAATTATTCATTTTTGCTGCAACAAATTGTATGATTACGAGTGGATGGATGAATTTGTTTGTTTGTATGTATAGCATCTGTATATATCTGAAATTTGTATCTATGCACATATCTGACCGACACCTTGCATGAATTGCAATTTGTAGTTACAAGATTGCACATTGATTGTTTGTTTAATTGCTTATTATATTGTTTATGGTATAAATGTTGAAAAAAAAGGGAAGTGTTATCTTCCACTTGACAGAAAATTGAAATGCACTGCGAAGTGATATCACAAATGTTAGTATAGATCCTTCAATTAATCTGCTATTTACTTTGAGGTAAATGCAATAGAGAGCTTTAAAGTTATTTAATTAGTTCAAAAGACAAAATATCAGGGGTATGAAAAATATCTAAATACATATCTTTGATCTTCAATAAATTTAACATTTTTCACTTCTTGTTCCCGTAGATCCTGCATTCAAAAAAATTACAAAAATCAACTTTTTGGAGCTGTTCAATTTTGACATTTACTGCATTAGTTATCTGCGCATTATTACTAATGACTCCTTCTTTCAGCTCTTCTATGAATTATTTTTGAAAATTATCAGAAATCACAAGACGCTAGAGGCAGAAACTACCTGAAAACACAATAAAGTTGTCAGATTTATCAGAAGTGTTAGTTGCCCCATTGTGTGGTGTAAAAAGTTAAAGCCACAATTTTCATTTATACCCAATTCGGTCGTTACAAGGTCTTTTCTTACACGGTTTTGATTTAACACGGTCTAGAAAAAAAATTGATTCCATTTTTACACGATTTTCTTCGATTTAGCACGATTAAAAATAGCTCTTTGATTGAAAATTTGAAGAAAAATATTTTTATTGACCGTAATCTTTTAGAAATTTAGTTAGTGAATTGGGTTAGAAAGTTAATAGGGTTGAAGGGTATGGAACTAATTCCCTTTTTTCTATATATGTACAATCATACTTCATGTTTTTTTTTACATGGTTTTTTCTTACACATTTTTGTCTGGAACTTATCTACAGTGTAAAAACAGAATTGGGTGATATAGATTTCTGAAAAAATTTCTGAAAACTTGTGGCAGCAATTTACTCAAAACCAGTGAGGAGTAGTCGTCTGTCTAGCTTTCAGGAGAAAAGTAACAATTTTTAACCTGACAAAATAAAACGGTACCACAATTTTTGATGCTGATTTCGATTCCTTGACTTAACTGGTAGACTTTAATTTGGTCTCCAAGCGGTTTTCTTTTTCAAAAGAAAGCTTCATCTCTAACGATCTTATTAGACCTTTCAATTTCAAATTTCGTAAAGCAAAATTGTTGAAAATAAATGCATGACACTTCTTGATCGTCATTAAAAATGATTATTTCCAGGTGATTTTGCAATTTTCTCACGCAGCAATTACCTTCAATTCCAATTTATCGCCAATCATCGCTTGGGTTGATTTTAAAACTTCCTCAATTCAAACCGTTACCAGAACAACAATTCTTTTGTCAAATGAAGACTTCATTCAGCCTTAACAAGGTTCTTGCTCCACAGAAAAAATGCCTGTCATGGAATCTTCAAAACAGTTTGAAAATAATCAAAAAGGATAGCGCCATCTGTGCCTCCGGTATGAGAATGTTGAATTATGTACTTTTGAAACAAACAATAGATTGCAAAAAATGTTATTTTTTTATTTAGTTCAATTCTTTACAATTTAAGAAGACTACTTTTTAAAGACAACATCGATCAAATGGCCACATTTATTGGCCACCGCAAACTGTGTTCTTTTTCGGGCATTTTCCATCACTCTTTCAAACATCTCGGTCAGTATGGCAGCTATTTTGGCACGAATATTGGTCTTGAGCTTGTCAATGGTTTTCGGCTTGCTGGCGTAGACTTTACCCTTTAAATAATCCTACAAAAAGAAGTCAGGGGGGGTTAAATGCGCCGCAAAGTGGTTCCACTGATGTAAAACTGCTGAGTTCGGTGACGATACGAGACACTTGGGTCCTCGGCAATACCCTCTCTCACGATTTCAATAATGCATTGGAATGTCTAGAGCGTGGATGATTGTAGGTTTGCTTACCCGTGCATAAATAAATTTTTAGCCGGTTCCCGAATTGCTTAGTCGGCGGGCTTTTTTTTGTCGCGATATTTTGCACGATATGCACGTTGAGTTAGCACAACGACTATTTTCAATGTACATCGTCACCATTTCTGCGCGTTTTTTTGGTCTGAAGCGGACCATAGTTGAAATTGTACTGGCTTAAAGTTTATAAAACGTACATACCTAAGAAATCAAATTGGTTGACATTTAATGCTAATGTTGACATAAAGCTATTTAATGTTTACATACCGGAGGAACAGATGGCGCACCTTGTACACTTAAGCATTCGTGGAAAATTTTCACTCGCTGAAGTTGATGGTGAAATCGAAATTCTTACGGTGGGACTACCGTCAATCTTATAAAAGTAATTTTAAATTTTATCGTCTGCTATATGATATAAATATATCTCTGAGCTTCGTCAAATCTTAAACACCATGTTTCAAACAGCTTATTTATTATTCAATTGATATTTTTTAACAGTCGCTAGCTAATCAAATTATGATGGTTAATGGCTTTAGACGAACATCTCTATTTGGGATGCCAATGCTGAATTTCGCTAGCAAAAGAGGCTTGAAAATCAAAAGAATTTAATACGAAAATAATAGGATTTCCGGTGTTAGAATAAAGTTTTTTTAAATATATATCTTAAAAGTGTTCCTCAAGATTTTAAGCAATCATTTTTCCGCGAAATAGTTCTCCTTCCTTTCATTCCAAAGTCTAAAGAGACAAAATACAAATGTACCTTAGGTAATGAATGTACTTTGGCTATAGAAACAGAAAACACTTTAAAATTTCAGGAAGGTCAGGAAACTGCAAGATTCTTTAGGCATGCTTTATGAAATTTTATAAAAAAAAAAAAAATTATAAATTTGTAGTTCATATGTATTGAAAATGTTCTGAAAATTATTATATAGTATCAAATGAACTAAAACTGAGACCAATATACTTACGTATATTCTTTACAACGCGAATATACTGAAAATGCCATCACTATGTAGAACTGTTACTCAAGCGAAATGCTATTTGTACATAGCAGCTATAATTATACGCGCTAAGTGTGCGATTTGACTAACGTTCTCATTCAATTATCTCTACAAATGATATTTTGACAATTAAAGGCCAAAAAATGCTCTGAGGAGTGGAAAAAAAACGGTGGAGTAAGTTTCCATTCAAATCAAACGACGGAAATGAAATTGATTGGGCACACAATTGAAGTCTGCCGGCAAGCATTGGAGTGGAACCCTCAGGGAAGCAGAAAACGCGGCCGTCCTGAATCATCCTGAAGTGATCGCTAGAACAGAATATATGAAAATCGGAAAAATGTTGGAGAATATAGAAGGCACTCGCTAATGATCGTGCATGTTGGAAGAGTTTTGTGGAGATCTTATGCTCCGTGAGGAGAAAAAGAGCACAAGAAGAAGTTGAGGTGCTGTGGAAAACCCATTATTTTTTCTGTTGGTGAAACCAAATTATTAATATGCTTTTTGTTTATTAATCAATTTACTAAGTTTAACTCAACTTTTGTTGCGGATATTTTTCATATATGTATTTTTAAAAAAAGTGAAAGAACCTCAAAAACCTCGATTTTCAAAATTCAAGGTTTATATGGAATGCAGTAGTCGGTTAATGTAGAATACCATTTCTACTTCTTTATGCATTATAAAATCGTTTATTATTATTTTAAAATTAACTACTTCAAATTCATTTTGTAATTTATGAAATCCATTATAATCGGTAAGTGGAATATTACCTTAAATCAATAAATTAGAATCTATCTAGTCATGGTATTTTCACAGGATAACTTTTACAGAAATCATTTTGCAAAACAATCAACCAAAATCTATGATAAAACATAATCTTTTTGAATACTTGAAATGCATAAGCATTTTCCCAGACAAAATAAAAGTTATTGCATATGCGCTCCATATAAATCGAAGTGAAATACGTGCCGAATACACTGTGGCAATAAAAAGCACCAACATAGCAACAGATTTTTATTGTAATTCACATTTTATGAAGATATGAAACATTTTTCCATTTCTTGAATGCAATTTCTTGTTATTTTTTTTTTTCCACTTCGTTTTATTTTTATATCTGATTTTTCCGTTTTGTTTATTCAGACATGTTACCTATCTGCCATTTCTAGCATATATCTACGGAACGAGCACTTGTAATATTTCCACTTTGGCGTTTCATATTATTGCTATGTGGACACTCACAACTGGATGGTGATATGTCCCTTGAGAGCGTACACTAAATTTCATAGAGCACAAGAACCATAACTTCAATTTCATGCACAGGATAGCGACCGACATCTTTTTTGGTCGTCGTAACCACAATTGTCAGAATCCATTTTTGCACTTAATTCTGAAAGCACATATGAAAATTGTTATGACTCTTGCGTGACCAAACTGTGAGCTGAGCTGTGCTGTGCTGCGTTGACAATATTTCTGTTAAATTTTCTTTGCATGGTGGCAAGTGTCGGATAATGCGAATTATTTTGTTACTTTCACTTAACTATCAGCTTTGAGCGTCGAGATTTTCAAAGAATTAAAATCACAAACTAAAGCTTCATGTAGATAAACGTCAATTCCAATTTGATTTCAATGCGCTAAATGAAGCACATGTCACATTAGTTAAGAACAAAAGCTTTTGAAGGATGTATTTAACATTCAAGCAAGCACTTCCGTTTGCCTTAACCCTTCCATAGTACGTAAATAATAACTTGGGCACAATCCTTCTCCCCAACTATACAGAAAGCCAAAATGTAATTATTATGTTCACCCCCATTTATGTTGTTGGTCATTAAATCATTCATTCCGAACCATTTAATAATTTCTGAACTACGGAAGATACTCGTACAATAAAACATAATGTTCCCAAATACAATTGACGGAAATCAGAACAGTTCTATATAACGTAATAATTCATTACGTTGCGAGTGTGTGGAGTGAGCAGCAATCACGTAAACAACACAATACAGTTCCAATACAATAAACAAAGAAAGTACGCAAGAATATCATTACAAGGGCAGTTGTTTCTGGTTAAAAGCAAAAAAAAAGGGGTGACCCCGAACAAACAATACAACGTAACTGTAAAAGGGTAAAAGCGAGCAATTTCGCAAAAAAAATACTCATCAATATTTATGCGACTTCTTCTTTTATTTGCGAAATTCATTTCGATTTTGCGTAGGTTTTTTTTCTTTCTCAATTTTCTTGGTCGAATATTATGCCATAATACTTGGCGTACACAAAACAGTGAAAAATAAAAATCAAAAAGAGCCTCATCTTTGGAATTGTTATGAATTTCCGTTTGTTCTCGAATTCAATTGCATAAAAGGTCAAAAATGATAAACGGATATAATAGAAACTTCTTTTCTTTGTAATTTTTAAGGCAAAGTCGGATTAAATGATACAGGTCATATGGGTGAACAATGTTTGTGGATGCGAGAAAAAACAAAAACACTTTCTAAAACTTAATACATAAATAAAATTGAAAGGGTAAGTTCTTATGTTAGTTTTCTATCAATATAAATCTCAAAAATTGTCGCAATTTTGCTCAAACAGCGTTTGTTTTTGAGTGAGTGAGACAGGTTAGAAATTGGAAATTCGGTCTGGAGATGTTTTTATAGCTCTTTTATCATTGTTTTCGAGATTCAGACCATTTGGATAACTGCGCGGATTCGGATATTTTTGAAACTTGTTTTCGTGCTACTGTATAGTTCATTTGAGTTATGGTAACAAGACGTTTCTTCTTAGTCTGAGACGATACCATTAGACCAAATTTGTTTATCGTTTCTGCAGTTGCGTTTAACAATTTCTATGGAGTTTTCAATAAAGTTGGTCTTGAACTATAAGGGAACTCATTCGCTACCAAGGAACGTTATATAGGTATGTATTCCAGGGAATGAATAGGTCGTGTGTCCATTAGGGCGGCTCAGTATATGGAAAAAATTAAAGTTGCTCCAAGCGTCGCTCCCCGGGCACCAAAAGTTTCGTATTAGTGCCAATAATAACCACGCAAAGTTTGGTCCATTTCAGAAAACATTTAATTGACCCGCCACCATTTTTGAGGAAAATGGTCCTTAAGCTATCGAAAATCATTAATATCTCCTCGAAACTGCCCCCTAGAGGTATCAAATGTATGACAAGGTCCCATTATCTCTTCCCGTCCAAAATTTCTTCGCGACATGCTTACACCCTATCACCACCCCTTAGGGGGGTTCCCCTGCAAAAATGAAATTCTTGTGAAATTATGAAATTGGCTCCCCTTTCTTCTCAGATGCCTCTAGAGGGGTAAAATGTAAGACCAACTCCTATTATTTTTACTCTCCCAAACTTTTCCCTTGACACACCTACCCTCTAGCTGCCACCCTTTTCGGGGTCGCCCTACAAAAACACAAACAATTTTGAAAAAAAAATTCATAGCTCCCCCGGAGTGACCCGTAGAGGGATCATATGTATAACCAGGCCCTATTATATTTTTCTTTCCAATATTTTTCCGGAACATATTAACCCTCTACCTGCCACCGTTTTGGGGCCCCCTACAAAAAACACAAAAAAGGAAGAAAATTTCGAAAAAGAATTCATAGCTCCCCGGAGTGACCCGTAGAAGAGTCAAATGTGTTACCAGGTCTTGCCTGCATTTTTTCCCAACATACTTACCCCCTATCTCAACCCTTTTGGGGGAATCCCTTGCAAAAAATTATCTTTCAATTGATCTTCACTGTCCATACTAAATGCTGTTGGTACATGTACTGTAATCCAAAACCTCGAAAACCCGTTTCGATTATACAGTTTACATTCAGAAGTTGGCTTGGAAATAATCTGAATTCGTTCATTGAGATTAGTGAAAAAGCAAATCTGCAGAATATTAGCGAGCAAAAATTTAGAGTTATGAGTTGTATTCAATAAAATATACTCTATCCCACGAGTTATCGGTTCATATTTCAGTTGTTGTGGACTTACTTTGCGGGTAACTCAGGAAAATAAAATAAAGTAACTCGAAAAAAATAGAAATCTAAGATACTTAATAATTTCTTTTGATCGAAAAAAATAGAAACCCAAAATAACGATTATTTTTGATCGAATAGAATATAAATCCCAAGTAACGATTATTTTTGATCCAAAAGAATAGAAATCCAAAATAACGATTATTTTTGATCGAACAGAATAGAAATCGAAAATAACGGTTATAAATGATCGAAAAAAATAGAAATCTAATAAAACGTTTACTTTTGATTGAAAAGAATTTAGATTCAAAATAACGATTACTTCGAATCGAAAAAAATATATATCCATTTATAACGATTACCAAGTGATTTCTATCATAAAATTCATAATCGTTACGGTCCCTGAAAGAAACTATGTTTGCGATCCAGAAATATTCAATCCAGGTCAATATATCAAAAGAAAATGCATACAAAAAAGCATGTCTTCAGGAGGTCTTGTATTTTTAGTACTTCCAGTGCCATTTTTGGGGTCTATTTGATATTTCAATATCCTGGCACTATTCATCTGAAAGAATTTCTTTTCCATATATGACTATTTATGAGAAAATTTACATATTTTTTCACTTGCTCTTGATTGGTAATACTAATTTTGTGACCATTGAATCCAAAACAAAATAAAACTATCGATCGTTATCTTTAGTTCTTCTGAGAAATTTTGTGTGGGAAGGTAAGCTCTCTTTTTCTCAGACGCTCAGCTCTGGATTAACGTAGGGCTAGAGGGGGTTATAGCTCTGAGTTCAATGGGGCTCCCAATACGCCAAGATTTCATGTGGGAGAAAGAACTGAGGGACCTTTTTTTTGGACACACCGTCAATAAACAAGATAAAAGTGTACTGGGGGCCCCTTTCGCACCGTCGTTTCAACGATTTTTCAGAGTTTTCAGTGTCTGAAGAGAGCTGAGTTGCTTTACGAATATCTTTATATAGAAGTAGAGACTTCATAAAAAGACATTATCTGCGTTACTTCATGCTGATTAAAGCCTCATCAGATTCAACGCAATCACTTAAAACTCAGCTGACTATTTGTTTGAGATGCTTTTAATGTTAATTATGTCTGTGTCTCCTATAAAATCATACCAACTAATAAAACAAATACCATTTAGTAAAGATAAGAATACAGTTTTAATAAAACTTAGCGATAAAAATCATAAATCTACCAAAATCACGCAATTTCGGGAAGAGACAAAAAAAATATTGCACTTAAAGAATTGAAATCGATATAGCCGCATGCTTTGCATCAACCAAGTAGTGATTACTTTGGGGAGACGCAAAAAAATATCAAATTTTATATTGATTGCGAACTCATACTCTGCAGCCGCTGTAGCCACACACATCCTGACGTCACATGCGTTCGCCATTCATTCGCGTCGCACTCAAGTCGACAATAGAGAACATCACCGAAACCCATAAAAACTGACAGCACAAAAAGAGGTGTTGACACATTGATTTATCTGGCATGCTACTGTGCATGCAACGATATTTGAACGATATATTCGTAAGAATGAGAATATCTTGTGAATTTTTTCATTTTTTTTTTGCAACAATTTTTGGCTAAAAGATATCATAACCATAAGGCATAAGCAGGCAGGCAGGCAGGACATGTCCGCAGAAAAAACAGACAACCAGCGCACAGAAAAAACCTGCACCAATCAAGTAATATTTGGAATTTCAATATGCCTTGTGGATTTAGGTTGACTACTATACCACTACTCGTATATGGCATAAAGCTTACGAATCGGTCAGGTTAGACTTGGACTTGTCGGGTTGATCGTGCGATTTGTGTGCGCAGCTGGTTTGCTTGTCAGGCAACACAAAATCTTGGTTGGAGGAAAAACAAAAACTCGGAATTAAAAAGGTAACCATAAAATGACACAAGGCAAAAGAATGATAAGCTGCGCGCACTTAAATCCTTAAGTTGCTCCGATTTTTGGAAATATTTTGTGACGTTTTTTTTTTTCTTTCACTTTTTTTTTTGTTGCATGTGAAGACGACAAAGTTACCAATTTAAAAATTCCAAATAAAATATAAATTGACCAAATTAATATCGAAGACAGGACAATTCTGGGAGAAAAATGTGACCATGTTTTTTTGCTGAGAACGAACGCACAAAAGGTGTGTACGTACAGATGAGCAGCAAATGCTTGTTGGCTTACAGATTGGAATATGCACATATGAATGTGATAAAGATTAAGTGCAAAAGTGAAGAAAAAAAAGTTTTTAAATTAAAAGAAATTATGTCCAAGATTTTGAAAGACTTGTGCTATTGAAATGTATAGTAAACTTGAATTTGTAAAGTGTTTTGCCACAAGATTCTTATTTGTACTAGGTGATGCAAAAGTAATAATCCTTTATGAATTGCCTATGGTTCTTATTAGTGACATCTCCTCTCATAGTATATTTGACAGTTGTGAAGTGCACAATAACACGCTATACTTTTCAAAACTGCCGAATATTTGTGTCAATGTCTTTGCTAATAATCTCCATAAGACGTTGAGTCACAATGTGAATTACACCAAAGAATTTCACATCGAATGGTCACACTTCTACCTAGTTGGTAGTTCGACAAAACTGGCTCAGTAAAAGATAAGGACAAGGACAAACAGACCTAGAATAAAGCAGGTATATGGTAATGTGTTAAGAAATCTACGAGACAAAGTGTCATGCAATTGGATATTTGCAACGCATTTTACTGACAGGCTGAAAGATGTTTCCGGATGAAACTCCAAATCTGCTGCCCAAAGTTCTCTAGGCTCGTCTGAAATACAGCCATTTTAACAAATCTCAATCATGGTGCAGATGATTTTTCTACAAGATTTATCATAAGCAACAAAGCAAGATTCCACCATTCCGGACATTATTTCATTAGAAACACAGAAAATCCGGATACTAAAGAAGAAACGCCTCTAGATGCTCAAAAACTTACTCTGGAGGAGTAGAAACATCTTGTGTGTGGTACTTTGAGCTACTAAAAAACTTCTTTCGTGTGAATGGATTGCGTCTTCTGAAACTATTATTAATATGAGGTTCGTCACTGTGGCAGATTTTTCATATATCACTCGAATATCTTGTCGTTTTTTTTATCTAAATCCGGGCATCTTCAACTTCGCAGGAAAAGTCAGTACAGTAAGGGTTTTTTTTTTCTTTTTTTGGTGAGATTGCTATGCGCATCATCAGCCAGGTCGTCACCAGGCAAGTGCGCCGGGCTTCCGTAGTAGTATATAGAATAAAAGACCTCCTCTTATTTGAGAATGCCTCCTCCCTGGAAACTTTTCTTCAAGAGGGTTCCCTTTACTTTGGTGCATTTTGTCATTTTCTGTTTTCTGAACCTGCGTCTAGGCTTCCGTTACTTTAATTTCTTCCAATTTGGTATGCGTAATGGTCTCTCTTCTTTATTTGAATTACGTTCTCAACATATCGTACGATCCACGTCGTTTTTTTCGCTTTTCCGCATGTTCGGTATTATATTTTCGGCTGTCAATGAACCGACGCGTCTCTGTAGCTCACATCTACCTCTTGCTCAGTTTCGAGAAGCGTATGTTCCGCTTCATAGAACACTGCATCGATGCAGTCAGGCCTCTCAGTCTTCTTCATCTTATTAAGGTATTTTTGCGATGATTTTGTAGCTCACTTCGCCGAATCTTCTGTCTAATCAGCTGTTTAACTAAGATATTAGTCGTGATGTCCAGCGTCTAAAACTTTAATTTCTTGAAACAGAAAAGGTTCCTGCTTTAAATGTTGAAAATATTGCTTATAACATTTATATCCATTAAGTAACCGAATTAAGTGGAAGATGAATTCTTCATGCTAGCGACTCATGCCAAAGAGAGTAAATATATGAAAGAGATGTTCTCGCTCTCTTGTAACATTTATGTGTCTGAAAAATGGATATGGTTATTATATTTGAGAATTATTTCAGTCCACAAGGACAAAGAGTGTATATATATTTATTGAAATGAATTCGCCAATTTTAATTTCGCTTCACTTCTCAAAGGGAATAAATATATGTTCTCTCCTTGCCCTTGTGGAATGAAATAATTTGCCGAATATAATAACCATACCCATTTTTCAGACACATAAATGTTGCAAGAGAGCGAGAACATCTCTTCCATATATTTACTCTCTTTGCTTATGCAGGCTCTGGGCAATATCCGTGGCCACGACAAACATCAATATCACATATTACAATCACGTCTATTTTCACTGTCATTCCTGTTAAGCTTTCTCTTGTCTATCTTGGATGCACCCGGCTCTCCGGATATCTATTGGAGTCATTGCGCAACTACACCAATCGCATCAACAGCGAATGTACCGAATGTTCTAGCCACTCGGATGCCAGACATTTGTATAGGTTCCTTTTAATTCTGCGTCAGCCCAGATCGACAGACATAACGTAAAGTACGAAAGAAATCCCATCCCTTACTAAAAGCTTCCATCTGTTTGCATGTTGTCCGCCTACGTGCAGCCTAGTGTTTCACCGAGGCTACGAGGCAGCCTCGTTTTTGACTACGAGAACGAGGCGAGACCGAGGCGAGAACGAGGCGAGATGGAAAAATAAATTTTCCTCGCTTGACCGAGGCGAGGCGAGATCACACGGCACCTCGCCTCGGCCTCGCCTCGGCCTCGCCTCGTCCTAGCCTCGTTTTTGAAACCAAGAGCGAGGCGCGTCTTGACGAAATCTGAACTCGTAAGAATCATATGCAGATTCAAAATATGAATTTAATTTTTATAATAAAATCTATATTTAACTAATATTTTAGTATTTTATTTTGAGTAAACTTTACTTTGTTTTATTTTTAATCCGCATGTGCTTCTTGCGAGTTCAGATTTGGTCCAAGCGCTAATGCACAGAAGTGCTTGGATCGCATCAGATTCTATGTGACTTCGCCTCGATTGATCAGTTAGGGAAGCATGTAAGGCTATGTAAGGCTAAATATAAGCAAAACTGCATGATTGACAACACTGCATTGAAATTGATTTATTCTAATAGTCTTTCTAAGAACCGGTAAGGTAAAGCGAAACGCACAGGGTAATGCTAGTATATAGATAAAGATCAATATATGTATGTTCGTTGCTAATGGACTCCTAAACCGTTCAACCGACCGACGAAAGATTTGACATACATATATGTTTCTTATGATTTGGGATGCTCCGTAATATAGTTTACGATAAATGGGTGATGCCACCCCCACATAAGAGAAAAACAGAATTCATCAAGTATTATCAACAACTTGATGCAGATTAATAAAACTTGGTATATTTATAAAAGGTAGAGGCATAACTAAGATTCAATTAATAAAATGGGCGGTACCATGCCTTCAATATAAGAAAAAAATTAACTTTATCATATCTCAATATCTATTTGACGTAGATAAATAAGATTTTTTACATATTTTGCTTATAGTTTGTGAAAGGTTCATAGCTTAGTTTGGCTTGGAAAAATAGGCAATGCGTCTCCTTCCCATATAAGAAAAGAATTAAATTTATCATATCTCATCCAATTCACCAAAAATAAAAACAGATATTTTATTTTATTTCTTGAGGCTTGATCAGCCTATCAGCCCTGATACATATATAATTGTTTATTTATGTTAATAAAAACCTCGCTTTTTTACCGAGGTGCCTCGGCCGAGAACGAGGCGAAGCGAGGCGAGGCGAGGCATGTGATGGCAAGATCTCGTCCGAGGCCGAGGCGAGGCGAGACTTAAATTTATAAAACGAGGCGAGACCGAGATCAACTAGAACCTCGCCTCGCCTCGGCCTCGGTGAAACACTAGTGCAGCCAGATTGTCATTAAAGAACATTTGCTTATTGATCATCAAGATATTTCACGTGTGGTTGAGAAATGATCACAGACCTTAAGAAAGTTTTTATTTTCAGGAAGGCCGCATGGTTTGTGGCTGCTAATTTTAGGATTGCACTGCGTAACGCCTTTAACTTTGCACCATTATTATGGCTACTATCAGCTTGACGTGCAGGGTCCACAAAGTACTCAGCTTCAATCGGAACCTTCGATTTTGTTGTCATTTTTCTACACTTTTCGACATCCATCGAAGAAAGAATGAAGAAAATTTCTGTAGTACATCATTCCCATGAATTTGGTGAAGTCTTTTCTTCTATCTATCTGTCTATCCACTCCAAAGCAAAATCTCCTGACAGTAGTTCTAGTAAATAAGGAATTTTCGAAATTATATAGGCAAATTACTAAGAGAGCTCACTTTACACTGAAAGCAAACTGTTAAGTATTTTTTATAGCTTTGGAACCAAAATAATGTACCTATACATCCAACTGCGCAGCAGACTGATTTTATCCGAAATCACTACTGAATTTTTAAAACAAACAAAATATTTTAGTTTTTCATCAGCATTATTAAACACTTTTTTTTTTGGTTTGTACCGTATGTTATGACCAAGTTAATACGATGCTTTATCATCAATTTGGAATCATCAAACCGCGTTACCAAAACCAAAGAGACTCATGCCAGTAATGAAGTAGCCAAGCAAGTGTTCACAGTGTCACAACCGGCAGACAGACAAAAAAAGCAGGAAAAATAAAAAATTGTAACAAATCATTGTCACAAATAAACTCGTTTATGAACCATAATTTAGGCCGCCATTCAGACACAAAAGGCCGCCAGCAGCCATCAACAGCTAAAAGCGCCGCCACAACGATCATCGCGCAGCAACAAAAAAAAACAATGGCTCGCTGCTGCTGCTGCTACTCTCCTGAAGATTTCGGCTAATTTTGGCATAAGCGCGCGCGTTTAAGCCCCATTTATTGCGCAAATAACGCATTCGCGACGACACAAATTGCGATTAAAATGATTAATGCCGCGTTTGCCATGTTAATTGTCTCATTTTGTGTTTAGCGTTCAAAATGCTCGTAAGATATTTCTTACCAAAGTTATTTGCATAAATTTGTTTTGACGCATGTAATGAGTTGTGTTGCGTAGCGCACGATAGCGCATGTTATCAATGGTTTTTAATCAAAAATTTGAATTTTTGTGTTTTTTTTAATGAAAAAAAAAAATGTAAAAAAATTATAATTACGCATAGGGAACAACAGTAGAGAGAGAGATAGAGAATTTTTGGCTTAAGCTGTCGTCGTAACTGCTGTTAACTTGGTCTAATCGCCATTGTGGCATCTTGCGTTATGCCGCCGCATTCGCCTGTGTCTTAACTTATGGAACGGAAGTCGTGTTTTTCTCCAATGGCCGATAAGAAAAACCTGACAATTTTATGAGTTTTTGGTTGTTTTCTGCGCGATCGTTTATTTCGATAATTGGTAAATGAATGAATGAAAATATGGTGATTGTAGTTGGGTAAAAGTTTTATGAAGTGTTGCTTTGCTTTTGGTTTTTATAACCTCTGTTTGAGCAAGCGATAAAGAAGTAATTAGTTGTTACTTAAGGCCAATAAACTATGAATAGTTGGACTTATTTTTGTTTGAAAACGGGAAATCATTTATGGTTTATTTTGAATTCTGTAATTGAATGATGTTAATCAATTTAATATAAAATTTAAAGTTCAGTGAAATCAGAACTAAGCACTGAAAAGTTCAGGCTTAAGGGTGAAAGAAAGTTAAGGCTGTCGATAAAGTGTATTTTCAGAGAAAAAATCTATATTTTTCAACCATGAAAAGACGTCCAATAGAGATGGCTATTAAGAGATTGCACTTAACTTTGAAATTTGTATTGGTAGTCTTAGGAAGCCAATAAATCTCAAAATCAAATTGTTGGAAAATCTGAATTTAAAATAGGACCATTAGAGATAAAGTTTCTCGTCAGTAAAGTGAAGATTGCGCTGCTTTTTTAAAAATTAATTTTAAAATTGGGGAAAAAAAACTATATTGAATTATTTTATCGCGTCTGCCTCTGATATATTGTGTTAAGAGCATAGTATAGATTACGAAAATATAAAAGGCAGACGTCCACACTGTCAAATTTTTTATAATAACAATTGTTGTTATAAGAAAAAACTGTATTAAATAACTTTATAATTTCTAGCAGAACTCTGTTTTCTTCAATATTGCCCCTAGAAGCTGAAAATACAAAAGGCAGACGTGTCTCTGGGTCTCTGGAGATCTCTGCTTTTTCAAAATATATGGGTCTGTGTATGTTGAAATCGTTGATTTTGGTGAAATTCGCATATTCATTTTTGGGACATGTAGATTTGTATGCAGACCTGTGTAATAAATTTCAATTATCTATATTTCCGAAGAAAAAAAAAAAAAAAATTCAAAAAAATTACAGAGGCTAGTCTCAACTAGTACTCAAGAAAAAAAAAATTTAAAAAAATCAGAGATGTAAAAGCGAAATGGTGTCCAATTTGGCGTGAAATGCCCCATAAACATCGACAGAAATATTTAAAAAAAATTATATAAATGACAGAAAAAATAGAATAGTAAATTTTGGATTGCAAAATTCGTACGGTTTTAGTATATAACATATATTCTTAATAATATTCACTTTAAGTGCTCAAAAACGTCTGCCTTCGGGAAAGCAACGCTGGAACCATCTGCCTTTTCCATTCTTATGTTTTTTATAAGTAATAGACCCGTCAGCCAAGAGGCAGACGCGATAAAATGATTTAGTACTCAATTTTTCGAAACATGTTTGTACGGTTTTAGCTCATATTAACCTCAATAATATGCAGCTTAAGTGCACAAAAACGTCTGCCTTCGGAAAAGCAACGCTGGAACCATCTGCTTTTTCCATTTTTATGTTTTTTATAAGTAATAGACCCGTCAGCCAAGAGGCAGACGCGATAAAATGATTTAGTACTCAATTTTTCTAAGCATGTTTGTAAGATTGCAATTTTGACATGCTGAAATAACTAAGGGACAGCGGGTGTTTCTCTCGTTTCTTATGCCATAATCTTTGAAATAATCGCAATCTGCCTGACACTAAAATCAATTAAAAAAGTATGTATCACAATATTTTTTTAAAAATGTAATTAATCCAAAACGCAGCAACAAAAACGTCTGCCTCTGGCAGACTATCTGTTTTTGTGTATATACAATTTTTTTAATATAAATGGCAGACGCGATAAATAGTTTATTGTATTTTTTTAAAAGATTCAAATGTCTCTTAATTAATAATGCAGCAACAGCGCAGTGGCAGAGATTGTTCGTAATATTTATGTATGTATATTACTTAGAACTTCATGATTTTCAAACTCTGCCGCACGATAAAATCATATAGAAATTTAGGCCATCGGCTTCCCATAATAATTGTGTGAACAGTTTAGGAAATGGTGTAAGAAACTAAGCCCTTTGCTAATAAAAGCTTTATTCAAACCTCCATGGGCAGTAATTTCACATTATATATATGAAATAATACTGAATAGAGTATTTTATTTAAAAAGGTTATTCAATACCTATAACTTCAATGTCTTTTCCCGATAAATCGTGCCTTTTCAGTGGGCACAGGGTTTTGTCAATTTCGTCTTGCGCCTCAGTACGAAATACTGAATGCTATATTTTATATAAATTTTTTCAACCTCCACCGTTTGAGTGAAATTGTTTATTTAAAATTTTCACTGACAACCCCCGCCCAATTAACTTTTTACACGTAATTTGTGTTTGCACAATGCAAACATTAAAATTAATTTAGCATTTCCGCTTGAATTGATCACCTGTTCCATCATTTGAGGCTGCACCTAAATTTTACTTAAAAAATTTATAATCGAATAAAACAAACTTAACAATAATAATTCTTAACGCTTCAACAGAGACGCTCCCATATAATCGTATAGATTTTTTATTTATTTACAATTTTCTTTTTTCATTACGAAAACAAAAACAATTTTTTTATTATCAACAAAATTACAAAATCCAGCAAACGACATAAATAAATCTGAAAAATTTGTAAATTATTTTCAAAAGATTTTCACTTTCATACCAATGAGAATAAATTGAATACAAGTATTTAACAAAAAAAAAAAAAAAATAAATAAATTATTGCCGACTTTTTACTATGCTCAACTAATTTTCCAATAACATAGATTTCTTGTCGAACGATACACTGAGACAATTGGAGCGAATCGAGATTTATACTCAAAAGAAAATTATTTCAATAAGAAAGAATTTGTCATTTCAGAACTTATAAACATGACATGGGAACATTCATGACTTCGTTTATGGAGGCCTTCCATAGCTTACGGTTAGTTCGAGTGTTATGACCACTTAAAAAGACCGAAAAAGGTTTTTGGGAAATAAATCTGATGGTAACACCCTAATGAAAAAATAAACTTGAACCAAATTTGTATACAAGATTCTAATGTATCGATTTTCTTTGTGGTAAAATTATCTACTATAAAAGACTAAGTCTTACTGTCCAACGAAATAAATATAATAAAAAATCGTCCTGTCGAAAAATTATTTTGATTTTATTTTGAACAAAAAATGTTTTTTTTGGCGAAAATTTAAGTTGCGATTTTTGCCACAAAATTAATTTTTGCTTGGAAGTTTAATTTTTAATGGAAATATCCAAATGATTTAAGGTGGGTAAATAAAGTCCTAAAATTTCCAACCTACGTCCATAGACGAGATTGTAAAATATGCAATAAATCAAAAAAAAAAAAATCTTGGCCATACCATATTCATCTTCATAGTTACACCATATTCAACTCAAGCAGGGACCTCTTTATGAGGTTCAAAAGAAGCTATTTTCTTGAAAAGTTTTTGAAGGGGAAAGAAAGTGGTTGGCCCGGACGATACGGCTTCGGGGGTGGCAAAATGGTCCTTGATTTGCAGTATATTTTATTAATTTTCTGGATCGAGCTGATAGCCCTGGCAGCTAGTGCTCCATGTAAAGTATATGAAGTAATTAGTTTATTAATTGTTTAATAAATAATAATAATAATAATTTTCTGGACCTTTTTCTTAGTAAATAAAAATAGTGAATTGACATGTCCAGAGGCCTCATGAGGTTTTATAATGTGAATCTTTGCCCGGGTGCTTAATAGGCACGGTATGCCACTGCAACTGAGCTCAACGCACTTTTTGGGATATTCGTCACTGAAGTCTCTCTCTAGTTGGCGGGAAAGATATCTACAGCTCAATAATTTTGTCTGAAACAAAAAACTGAAATTTTTTTTTAGCTAAGGTGAACTAAGAAAACCCAAAATAAAGTGAAATTCGAACTTTTTGAAGGTTTGAAAAAAAAAATCAATTCAACTCAATATGAATGTTTTTAGCTCAAATAGATGAAAATATATTTCTGAATTAGTTTTATTGTAACACGGCCGCCAATTCTATTAAATCGTAGAAATTAAGATTTAAGAAAACGCGCTTCAAAGTTTTCGAAAGGGAACATTTTCAATTCAAAGTGTGAGATCTGTTGGCGTGAAAAACATTGACTCCAGCCGAAATAATTTGAATTTGATCAAATATCCTACAACTGGCACAGCAATCATGCTTAGTCAAGCGTAACACATTGAAGAAAAAACACACAGGTAAACACTGCTGGGGTATGTCACACCCCACCTCACTGACAGTGTTAATAGGAGAGACAAAATAAATGTTTCTCCTGCCCTCGTGCTCTAAGTAACTGTAGATAAAACATCCTAGTCATATTTCACATAACATAGATGAAATAAAACATAAAAATTTTTGGGGTATTTCGCACCCCATGTCATTGGCCGTGTTACATTTCCGAACCTCATTGACTACGGGTTAAGGTTATAATTAAATGACTATAGATGAACTCTCACTGAACAGCATACGACATACGACACATTTTTTAAGTTAAAATTTTTGAAGTGAAAACTTCTTATGGCACGTTGTGCGGCTGAGGAAAAAAGTATAAACTCGCGACACCGACCGTCATCGGGATTCCCCGTCATGAATGCGATAGTAAAATTTTAATGTTCTATTGTTTCTTTTAAATAAATATTCCAAGTGGAAGACAAAAAGCAAAGCAGACACACTAACTGACACATTCCATTCTCATTCAACGATTGTTATGCTTACATGTTTGTTTCTTTCAAATTCCGCGTTGTTGCGTTGACAAATTGAGAATGAGAGCGAGAGTAAAATTTGAATACATATTCCGTTTTTGTCTTCCATTTCATTGCCATATAAAAAGAAAACGCATACATACCAACTAACACACTAACTTGCCATTAAACAATTTGTTTTCACTTCTGTGGCACTCCCGGAGTGCAACCCGCCGTTTTTTTTATCATTGCGTTAATTGTGCAACAACCTTTAAAAACCTAAGTTTTCTCATCAACTTGAAAATCCAGATTAACTTATTTCAATTTCCACGATTTTCTTCAGTGTATCAGCCGGAAGCTGAATCAACCTCGGATGGTGTTGTATGAGTAAATATCATGTTACGATTTACCTACGGATGCCACAAACAATTAAATCCAATCACCTATTTTTGCTTACTATACACTACAACAATTCGATCAATATAGAAAACTTAAAAAAAATAAATAAATACAACAATAACAAAATGTTGGCATAAAAGTAAAAAAAAAAACAATCTTTCATTGAGCATGTTTAGTGAATCGTATAATTTTCTGTTTGCGGGCGAGATGGCGCTGCTGTGCTGCTGCCATATGGAAAAAAACACCGCACAATATTGAAAATAATAACAATAAACAAGCAATTTGCCAGATAATAATTCGAAGCTACCCAGTTATGGTCGTATGCGAAGCGCATGTGAACAATCGCATATATTGTTGGCTAAAACCTGGTGGTCAATAAAAATAAGCTTATCGATTGATTTGGATACAGCTGTGATGTCAGAGTGGATGTAGGGGTAATATTTGTGTTTTTTATGTCAATTGATTTTATGTCAATTGTGTGTCATTTTGCTAACTTCTTTTCGATCTTATATAGTATATAAATATATATGATATATTGTTTGTCAAAACTAGAGGAGGTCTCTGATATTGCTGTTTTTTCATTGTATTATTTGACTTTACCTTCTCTAACCTTCAAAATGATCCTCAAACTCATATGACCATCAAAATCTATCAATATCCTTCGTACTAATATTCCTTACCAACTCCCAACTCGTCGAAACAATAAATTATATTCACCAAACGGCGAGATATTCCCTGTTCATTGTCAACACCGAATGCTACAACAGGCGTCATTCCAATAGCTACTGTGTAACACCAACTTTGGCCAGCATCAAAAACATGACCAAATGACAGCAAAGATTTCTAATGACAACACAGAAACTTGCCAGATTACAAGATTCTCAATAGCGCGCATAGAAACGCTTAATAGTCGTCGAGAGCGAGCGAAAGAGAGACTTAAAGTTTTTCAGAAATCCAAAAAATCTAAATACATAAAACAACTAAATGGCAATGAAATTCACATTGGTAATGTATCCAAAGGGAGATCGAAATGAAGAAAACAAAAAGCACAAAAAATTAGCGAATTGAATCTTGTTCGATGGACAGAAAACAAACAAGTTGGACAAACTAAGGAAACCTATTACCCAGAGTATACAAAACTATGGAAAGGAACGCGCGCGCGCACATCGCACCAAATTTGCACGACAGGAGGTTGGTTGCCTAGTTGCAACGGACAGACAGATGGACGGACAATCAAAGAAATGCTCGTAAATAAACAACAGGGAGCAAAATTCATTCGAACATAAACGACGACAAGACAATCGACGGCGACGCGACGCGACGATGACTTCGAACAATAACAACTACTAGCATCTTAACACAGTTGGGCCTCAAACTGTTGAGGTGCAGAAAAAAAAGAGGAAAAAACCTAAATCGATGCGCAAAAAAATTGTCAAAACAAAAAGGTTGAGCATCGATTGCTTGCAACAGATTATTTTTGCCACATTGGCGACAATTATTGTCATTGTGCTATGGTGCTGATGACGACGGCGACTGCGTCAGTCAACTCTCTTTGATTTGGTTGCTGTAATGCAACAATTTTCTACAGCATAACTGAAGGTCATGGATGTGTGGATATGGTCATAGAAAGAGTGTGAATTTCGGAAGAGATATGGGGCTATTTCGAGAGAAAGGTCCTGTGATCGTACTTCAATGTTCAGACGCTTATAATGATATAGCGAAGTGTAGCTATAGTTCAAGAGATGACAATTTATGGATTGCAGTTGGCACATCTTGTGAATAGCAGACAACTCTACATCGTAGAGAATTTTCAATTCTGAGCTTCGTTTTATACCACAAATCATTGAATCGGTCGAAGAAATTTTAGGTAAATCTCACTTTTCTTGGAACATCACCCTAATCGTGACACCAATTTTTTCATTGAAAGAACAGTGTTTCGTCTTAAGCTAGAACATAATAATACTTGGATCTCAATTTATCACTAGAAAAATAAATTCCATGACTTGAAAATCAGAAAAAGCACATACAGCGGTTTCGATCGCCCTCTCCTTGTGAATTCTCTTCGGCTCTAGATTATATGTATACTACATAATCGGGCCAATGCAACAGTCAAAAAATTCTTCCGAAATAAACCCAAGAATAAGTGTCTTCGGTAAAACTTCAGCGAAGAAGAAAAAAGTCTCAATATTAACCCTTAGAGTTCAATAAAATCTTCATTTAAGGAGTCAGTGAGATTTTGCTTGACTTTATGTTACGGAACAAAAAACCCTGGATCGGGCAGATCGTAAAGAAAAGTAGTTCTACGCAGTGCGCAGAAGATGAAGAGAGAGAGAGAGAGCAGAGGTAAGACAGCACATAGATAATTAACGCCGAAAATAATGAAGAAAAGGCCTCCTGCAAAAGAAAAAAACTTTAAATGTATACGGATCTCGTAGCTAAGAACCTTTCAATGCAACAAATAGAGACCCAATTGATCAATTCAAAGCAAAAGCAGAAAACAATGAACTATTACAATCGAAAGTATATTTTTCGGAGACCAACAAACGTCAACTTCAACCGGCTTACATTCTTCACATTCATTCACATTCTCTGACAGAAAGCCCCAGCAACGCCCTTATCCACGGAGACAACAAAGATCATAAAATCTGCTGAGATCAACAAATCCAATCTCATTATTGCCAATATATTGATAGCTTCATTGGAGTTCGCCGCTGAACTCATATATTCTGTTCTTATTCAAATTGGGAAGACTGAAACATAATAACTGATTGCTAGAAATGTAGGCGCATCATGACACTGTCAATTTCATACAAGATCCTGCCAAAAATCCTCCTCACCAAAAACAACAAGACAGGATTCTTTTATACATTAACTTTCGTCGACTATTGTACTGCTTTTGATAGCATCGACCGCGATTTCAGCCGGGACGCATAGAACATATGATGCTGTACCCAAGATCATATAACTTATCAATGAACAATGCGTATACGCATAGGCTTTAAACATAGCGTCTTACACAACGGTAAGCGTTTGGATACTTTTGACTTTGAGTCAGGTGTGCAGAAGGTACTCTGTTGCCAGGACGATGTCCTCATTCAAAAGACTTTTAGTGAGTATCTTAAAGGCTTAATGCCGATAATATATGCCTGCTCTTGAGCAAGTAGACTGCCATGCTTCCAAAAAGTCTCACTGGCAACAAATCCTCCTGAAAAGAAGTTCTTAAAATGATCATAAATAAAACAAAAAACATGTCCATCCACCGAACTAGTAATAGCAATAGTTTAATAAGCAGCGTATCCTGCATTGAAGAAGAGAGCAGCATTATAACATTAGATAGCGGTATGAATGAGGAAATCCATGCTAGAATAAACAAACCGCTCAGCTTTTTAATGTCTGGCAATCTTAGTTCGTGTCAACGAAAAAGAGACTCAAAATGTTTGAGTCAAACGTGTCGCTAGTCCTTTTGCACGACTGTGGAACAACAGCGCTATTCAACAAAATTTACAAACATTCATCATCAATTGCCTTTGCCTGATTTTGAAAATTTGATGACCCAGGACCATCTTTAGTGTTGAATTGGTTCGATTTTCGATTTGGTAAACGGTACAGAAAACACCAACTGAAGTATGCCGACATGCATTGGAGTGAAATCCTCAAGCTAACAGAAAACACGTCGATTTAAATCATCGCTGAGATTATCATCGAAATATAAATCGCTTAATGTTGGAAATAATGTAAGTCACTTGATATTGATCGTGCATTTTGAAAGAGTCTTGTAGAGGCCTTTTGCTTTGTAAAAAGATAAAGAAGGGAAAATAAATTAGAATAAAAATGTTTCGATACTCGTAAAGTTGTGAAAGCAAGTTTCTAGCAAGACTTTTAACAAGTGCAAGCCTAATATTTAATTTTTAATTATTTAGGCCGTATTTTCCTATAAAACTCTGAATCAAACCCAGTGCTAAATTGTCAAACCAACCCTCAATGAAAAATAGTTTCATACCTCAACACGCGTAAGCGTTTGGTTCAAAGATGTCACAATACAAGTAACGCCGCATGCTTGCTGTCTGACGCTTTAACTTGGCTATGACAAAGCAATATGCGGCGCTTAGTAAAAAAAAAAACTAAAAAAAAAATCACGCCACACTTCAGACAATCGATTAGAACACAATTAATGGTAGCGCAGTTTAAGTCAACACCAGTGGCTAATACCAGTAACAGTACCATGTCCAAAATTGTTCATACATTCGTAGCAGCAGTAGCGGTGTAGTAACCACTTGCACAATCAGCTAAGACATGTGAGCCCTATCCGTTGGTATATAAACCACCAGCAGCATCGTTTGGGAAAAAAAATTCTCGCAACCTGTTGACCTACGCGCATTTTCAAGTTACATACGAGTACATGCGAATAGGACACATTAAAACCTTTCATGCGTTCAACGTACAGCTTAAGTAGCGGTCAGAGTATATGTCAAGGTGGATTCACGGCTTACAATTGCAACAGTTCTTCATTGGAATCGTTGAATTTAAATAGCGTAATACATTTATATTTTTCTAAAAGTTGTGCTCTCAACTTTAATCTTTAAGGTCAAATGCGTGCTTTGGTTTTCTAATACTCCTTTGGTGAATATGGGTTTTATGCAATATATTGAGAAACATCGATATTTAAATGCGTCAATATTTCTAAACATAAAATTTTCATAACATTTTATAAAAATCCTTTTTTATACTTATCTCTCCAACGAAAAGCTCCCGAAAGCGAGGAAAGGCAATGCTACGCTTAAAATTTCAATGCTACAAAACATTTGACAAATTGTATTTTGAACACACAGGGCTGTCTGTAGAAAAAGAAAGCGTTGTCTCATAACCAGTCGTGTTCACTACCACAAGCAACGACAAGTATGTGTTGATTATTCTGTATACGTGCATGCTTCTTTACGCTGTTTAATGCTTTTTTACGCTCTTTAAGCGCCTGATCGTTCTCATTTTTACGCTCTTTGAACGCCTGCTCGTTCTCTGGACAGCACCGCTCATAACCATAGATGGGCATAACTTCATCTGCAATTTCTAACGAGAGCGCAATTGAGAGTAACGAGAGAGAATTTGTGTATACGTATACAAATGTAAGCACACAACAAAGGTAGTACTCCATATGGTTGTTTTACCACTACATGGAAACGATGTTTTGCGAGCATGTTGGTGCCCATCATTGCTCATAACCATTTTCATTTCGTGAATTTTTTGCAACAAAACTTTTAGTTTCACTCTGACCACTTCCTTAGACTTACTTGCTAGTTATCCCAATAGCAAATAGCTTCTGCAAATGGTGGACAAGATTTTTTTTTTCGTTATGCAGCAGCAAGTAGCCCTTCTACTGGCGCATGTTTAACTTTGATTTGTGTGTTTAATTTTTTTCGCCTGTTTTTTTATTTTTGTTTTTTTATTTTTTCGATTCAACTTTTATCTCTGCGGTTGCGGGTCCGTGCCACTTCATCATATCATGAATTTGGTCTCGTGGTTTTGGTGGTGGCAGGCTGCATCGTGTGTGCATCACAAGGTGCGCATTAAACATTTGCGGAATTGCGTTCAAGATGCTTTCGAGTAACATCAAGTGTTCACTTGTGGTACAGATGACTAGCAAACTTGTTGTTCAATTGACAGTAGTAAACACTGTGAGATGACGTGAAATATACAGGGTAATTCAATTGAATCAGTAGAGTATTCGAAATATTAGTTTTGCACTACAGCATGAACCTCGATCAATTACTATTCCAGTGCTTTTAGCTTACTTTGAAGAAGCTTTGAATATATACCCTAGATGACTATCTTCTGTCTTGTAGATCTTTTATTGTTTTGAGTACAACATAACCCATTGAAAAGAATTGCTTCATAATCAGATGATTTAAGAGGGTAACCTATTTTGCTGCCCAGTGTCTTTTCTTCTCTTAAATACTTAATCTTCTAAAAGAAGTCAAGGCTTCTACTAAGCATTTCCAACTTGTCCGATTGTTGTTTAATGCTTTCATCTCTTCCCATTTAATTGATATTTCAAGGTATAACAGCCACGTCTTTTGCTGCCCAGTATACTTCAGCTCAATGCTTTGAAGACTCTTGATCAGAAGTGATTTTTCAAGAGAGGTCTTTCCATTTAACGACAGAGTTATTACAGCTAAAAATGTGCTATTTCGAAGAAGATTCTTTCAGCGTATTCTCCTATGTTAACACAAAATAAATCCCTCATACTTTGTAATTGGGCATACATTGTAATCCATTAATAAAAAGTTTTTCTTTTATAATTCGATAATCATCGTGCCACACCGTCTTTTCCAAATATCCTTACGAGGAATCATTTCATACATAACAACAAATGAAGGTAACAACTTCTTTGGCGACTTATTGTCGATGGTCGGCATTACAATTGGTTACAGGAACAACACAGTTACAACAACAATTATAAAATGATGACAATGACAAAGAATGATATCGTACATAGCCATTGGTAGATATAAAACTGCATCATCGAGTAGTTTCAATAAAACTCTTTGATATTTTACTCAAGAAAAGTATCGATATAACGATACTATGCGTAGTTTAATACGAGTACATGTAATATACTTACTTTCAGTTTGGCAAATCCCTTTCTGAAGAATATCTTGGCAACCGATTTTCCTCATTTCTTCATGATTAATATTAAAAATCGGTCTGACATCTAAGAAACTTTCGCTTTCTGCCAAATGTTGCCAAGAAAAGAACCAATAATTTCTCCAAACATTTGACAATAAGTAAACATCGCAAGTCCAATAAAAACCTCAGATACACATAACATCGAACAGCGGAATAACATATCCCTAACCAAATCGAAGAAGGTGGATTTCATTCTATATGACAAAAAGTTCACAGCGTTGCCAAATGTAGCTGCAAACAACAATAACAACTCCAAACAAAACTCTCACGATCATTTCTACAACTGTAAGTCCAAAGGGCTGAAGCTGTTGCTGATGCTGCTGCTATGGCGGCACCACCAACATCACAACCAACTCTTCTTTATGTTACAGCAACAAAATCAAGGAGGCCAAACTACAAGCGCGTCTGCATGCCAAGCATTTCGAGTAAACTTCTTAGCTGAGAGAAGGAATTGGAAGTGAGCAACAGCCAAAGCACCAGCAGCAAGGTGCCCATTGAAAATTGTGCAATGTTGGAATCTTCAAAAACAACATATTGTTCCCCGACGATTATCCGCCGAATTGTGCGCGATTACAACTGGCGGAATACAAATACGCGCAATTGCCGCCGACATCATGGCGGCCTGGGTTGATAGCGGCGACCAGTGATTGTAGAATTTTAAACAAAAATTTCAACAAATGGCAAAGATTAGTTGATGTTTTAGCTTAGATGTAGTGGTATGAAGATTATGCTTGTATTTGTACTTATTGTGTAAGGCTTAAATCTTCAGGATTAATTGCTACCCAGTTAACATATGAGAGATTGTTGAATCTTTCATTTTCCAGGCTACGAATTTTCTATTCTCCCAGAAGAGTTAAAAGTTATCAATTTTTTATTGCGTACTTTTAGGCATTTTTTAAATTTCATATCCCAAATTGCATTGTAATTCGATATAACTCTTTTGCTGTTTGCATTCGAGAAATAGGTCATTGGAACATTGAAAGAAAAGCACGGTGTCAATGTTGCTAGGCCACAAATCGTTTTCATGTTAAGATTAAGGCGTCAAAATAAGGAGTCACGTAATTTTGTGAAATATTTTCATAATGATACCCAAGTTCAATAAACTAAATAAAAAAGCTTATTTCGAACTTAACAATAAGTTTTTTCCTTCTGATTTAAACGCAAATAGCTCCTTAAAAACCATTTCTGACAAACAAGATATGGTTTGACTTCAGTTCCAAGGTTATTTAAACTATACCTCTTTTGCGCTGAAAAATGTTTGCTGGGTACATTGTATCAATTGATAATTTCCCATGATGTAGAGTGTAGGAGTAAACATGATTTTCTAGATATTCCCATTTGCTCATGGGTTGATAACTCGTAATTGAAACGTGTGGCGACTAATAGTCGCTTTTATTGTTGCGAATTGTAGCAGCGTTTTTTAAGTGTAGATATAAAGCGTATGCTTCCTATGCTGTTAGAAATTAATCGCGATTTTTTTGGTGTTTTTTTTTTATTAATTTGTTTTGTGCAGATCAAATTCTTCACCACTTAATGGACAAAGGTCAGAAATTAACAACTACGAGCCATTAAAAAGTGTGGTTTGGTATAGTTTCCCCAAAAAATTGTTTTTCCACAAATGGATTCGAGAAAGTCAAGAGCATTGCTGTGTCCACTTAGGGCTCGTTTTCAACCCATCTTTCGAAAAATTTATTTGAACTCAATAGATCTGGAAATGCAGCAAAATTAATTTAACCAATGGTTTTCTATTTCCATTTACTGAACTATTTTACAGAAGTTACGTGTAATTTTGTCACAATATAGTATGGGTATTCATCTAAGCGCGTAAAACCCTCGCAAACTGTGTATTTTTTCACTCTCGCAAACGAACTGTCAAAAATCGTATGGAAAGTTTCTTAAACAAACTAGACTAAACTAAACTTGTGCTGCTAATTGTGCAATTGTTGATCACTCTCTTTTCTCATACGATACTCTCACCAAAAATTTATTGTTTACACATTTTGCATGTGTCACTCTCTTTTCCCATATGATTCTCTCACAAAAAAATGACATGCTCATCAACTGCCACAAAGTGTACATAATATTCGAAGGAGCGTTTGTGCAACACATCGCGCATAATTGCCTATTTACACAAATGGGAAACTTGCGCGTTTAGATGAATACCACTAATATATTTGAGATTCTCAAATGATACACCAAGAGTAAAATTAGTGTAAATTTTGATTTATGGTAAAATTTCAAGCATTGCAAATGTGACTGTCTAACGCTCAATTTTAATCATTTGATGCTTATTTATTTACACACAATTATAATTCTTATATATGATTTCAGTAAAGATTTTCAGAGCAACTAGGTACTAACTCAGAGTATCATTACTGACCTTCCTTTCATTTTGAATGTTTTTGTTGTCACAAATGACAACTTGTATTTGGAAATGTGAGGAGTGAAAAAACACATAGCGATTCAAAGTAGGTATAAGTTAAACAAATGAAACATCCCACCACAAAAAAAAATTTCTATTTGCCTCTTGAACTCTTCTCATTTGCCAATTTTTTGTTTTTTTTTTTTTTGTAAATCTTTTCTCATCATGTTCTCTACTACTTCTTTAGATAACTTGACTTGTTCTGTTTGGTTCTTTCTCGCGTCGCGTATTTTGCTCGTATAATAATTTTATTTTAATTCCTTCTGTCGATGTCCAATGTTGCGATGTCACGATATCAAAGCATTTTAATTGGCCGATTTATAGATTTAATTACGTATTCATGCGAAACATCGAATCCGTGATTCGTAAAAACACACACGCGGATTAGCAGCGTTGAGATCTTCGTCGATTGCTGCAACGCAACATTTTTGCCTTTTTCTCTCACTTTTTCGACGACATGAAGAACAGGATCTACACAATCAACAAGCCAGCATCCATGCAAAAACGAACGAAAAAAAAGTCACACAAAACATCGAACAAAATCAGCAATATAAAAATCTTTAATACTATCAGCATTTTTTAATATTGTTACAGACGAACGAACGAATCAAAAACAACAAAAAAACAAAGGACTAACAAGGATTGTTGGGATACAACAAGTTAAGTACTCTGGTGAGTTTTTTCCACATTTTACTATAAAACTGTTGTATGAGATACCAACGTAAATGACAGAAGTTGCAGGAATTATAATAAAAACATGGCACAAATGCCTGGGAAAATTCTCACAAAAATCAAAATGCGCTGTGGGCTGGTGGGCTAAGCATAAATTAAAAATTAGGTATATCTTTGAAATAAATATATGCATTTACATTATATTTATACAATCAATTATGCGGTCATTTTTTGAAAGTATTAATAATTATTTTGATTTAATGACCCAATTCAGTAGCGCGTTTATTTGTCAACAATTTTAATATCTATATTGGTCATCATCATCATCATCGCCATCATAAAATTGTCTCAGACATACAAAAGCGAAATTATTAAAAGTTGTGCGCATGTTTTGAATTTTTAACAAATTTTTATTTTTATTAAAAAATATTTTGCACCGATATCGCAGTACCGAAGTACGAGCACGTCCAAATTGGCAGCCACTTAATTAGAATGAGTTCAGTTAAAGAAAATGTTAACATGCGTATAAATAAAGAAATAAATAATTCATATGACAACAACACAGACCACGACCACAGACAGTCCAGTTCAGTCCAGACACAAAAGACCACGCATACGTATTATGAACTTTCAAAAAAATGAACAAACTACTTTGATATGACAGTGCGACATGATCGTTGATGTAAGAAATTTCATCATAAATGTCAAAATTGACTTGTTTTGACTCTGTAGATCTTATCCGTGCAATCAGACAGTGCGAAAGTTTGGTTGCTGTCAACACCAGTAGGGATCAAAGTTGGTCAGTAAACACGTGCTTTGCATTTTAAGAGTTTGTGTTGATTTTTTGAATTTAGAGAGTTATGGAAGGATAGCATAATGGAATCATCTCTCCCTTCTGCAACTTAAGAGAGATATAGAGAGCGCTTCATAGAATTCATAACTGAACAACTGAATAAAATTGAGCTATTTAGCATTCTACAAAAAAGTTACTGCTGCAAAATATTTTTGACTTAGTAGTTCATGAGATAACCTCAAGGATGATTTAGTTCATAGGTTCTTAACAACGAGTTTACTCATTTTAAAACTAGAGCACAAATATGCATACTGAGTTTCTGAGCTTAACATACGATTTTAAAATTTCAAACGATATAATACGATATATAGATTCAAAAATATTGTTAAATTTAATATATTTTAGGCTTAAGTTCAATATTATTGATATCGTTCAATTTAATATATTCTATAAGAGAGGAGCATCTCTAGAAATAATAACATAATGTTTCTTGATTTATCAGAAAGAAAAATTTTCAAAAGCTTACTTTCTAAATCTCTTTCCTGAATATACTTGAAGGTCTTCCACAAATTATTTTAAAAACATTAAAATTGAGGACTAGAGTACGATGTACTCCAATTTTTTCGTTCTAGCTCTATTGATTCAGAATAATAAAAATTAAAAAAATAATAAAAACCCATGAATTTAAATGAAAAGGAAAAAACATTTCTTCCATTTGGTGAACATATTTACAACCAAGGATATGGTTGAAGCATTAAGTAGATATATTGCCAAACCGCAGCCAAAGACTAATTTTTTAGCATACTCCAAGTAAGCTATTTTGGACAATCGAGCTTAAAATTCAATTGATATTATTGAAACTACCCTATCCTACTTCGGGGTGGGCCAATAAGAGTTTTACCATAAATAATAGTATATAAAAAAATTATTGCACTGGAATGATTTTAATTTCCTTATTGAATAATGCTCTTAGCTCGATATCAAGAATGATATATTGGGCAAATGCTCACCACGGCTTTCATCAATTCTTCTGTCCAAGTTTACAATAACATCCTGGCATAATAAATATGCCTTATTATCTTGAATTATTACTGACACAGATCTTTCTTTTGAGATGGGAAGTACCATCCATGCACTCGTCGAAATTCATAAATTTTTTTCCAGCCTAGTATTTTTAGATAATTTGGTTAAATAACTCTTTCAACATAGCTTTTCAAAATTTTTTATTTGTATGGGTCTAGTGTTTCACCGAGGCCGAGGCGAGGCGAGGTTCTAGTTGATCTCGGTCTCGCTTCGTTTTATAAATTTAAGTCTCGCCTCGCCTCGGCCTCGGACGAGATCTGCCATCACATGCCTCGCCTCGCCTCGCTTCGCCTCGTTCTCGGCCGAGGCACCTCGGTAAAAAAGCGAGGTTTTTATTAAAATAAATAAAAAATTATATATGTATCAGGGCTGATAGGCTGATCAAGCCTCAAGAAATAAAATAAAATATCTGTTTTTATGTTTGGTGAATTGGATGAGATATGATGAATTTAATTCTTTTCTTATATGGGAAGGAGACGCATTGCCTATTTTTCCAAGCCAAACTAAGCTATGAACCTTTTACAAACTATAAGCAAAATATGTACCAAATCTTATTTATCTACGTCAAATAGATATTGAGATATGATAAAGTTAATTTTTTTCTCATATTGAAGGCATGGTACCGCCCATTTTATTAATTGAATCTTAGTTATGCCTCTACCTTTTATAAATATACCAAGTTTTATTAATCTGCATCAAGTTGTTGATAATATATGATGCATTCTGTTTTTCTCTTATGTGGGAGTGGCATCACCCATTTATCGTAAACTATATTACGGAGCATCCCAAATTATAAGAAACATATATGTATGTCAAATCTTTCGTCGGTCGATTGAACGGTTTAGGAGTCCATTAGCAACGAACATACATATATTGATCTTTATTTATATACTAGCATTACCCTGTGCGTTTCGCTTCACCTTACCGGTTCTTAGAAAGACTATTAGAATAAATAAATTTCAATGCAGTGTTGTCAATCATGCAGTTTTGCTTATAGCCTTACGTAGCCTTCCATGCTTCCCTAACTGATCAATTGAGGCGAAGTCGCATAGAAGCTGATGCGATCCAAGCACTTCTGTGCATTAGCACTTGGACCAAATCTGAACTCGTAAGAAGCACATGCGGATTAAAAATAAAACAAAGTAGTTTACTCAAAATAAAATACTAAAATATTAGTTAAATATAGATTTTATTATAAAAATTGCATTCATATTTTGAATCTGCATATGATTCTTACGAGTTCAGATTTCGTCAAAACGCGCCTCGCTCTTGGATTCGAAAACGAGGCTAGGACGAGGCGAGGCCGAGGCGAGCACGAGGCGAGGTGCCGTGTGATCTCGCCTCGCCTCGGTCAAGCGAGGAAAATTTATTTTTCCATCTCGCCTCGGTCTCGCCTCGTTCTCGTAGTCAAAAACGAGGCTGCCTCGTAGCCTCGGTGAAACACTATATGGGTCAGTGAACCGATTTCGTCCATGAACCTTGTTTGAAAGTCTATGTTCGGAATTTCATTAAATTATCTCGCTTAATTTTCCCGTAATCGTGATTTCCATAGACAGACAAATATAAATACAGACAGACGGACATGGCTAAATTGACTAAGGTGGTGAGGCTGATCAAGAATATGCATACGTTTCGTTACAAACGAAATGGAAAAGTGAATATGCCCACAGTGTAGAATATAAAAACTCCAAATAAGGCAGTCCGTATTGAGTTTTTATCTGAATTTTGGCCAAGTTTTTTTTTCAAAAAACGGCTATTTGCTCTTAAAAAAAGAAACTATACTACCAACCTGTATTTTCATAAATAAATCTAATTTATCACCTTAACATTGATGTACATATAATTTTTTATACTCGTTCTTAGAGAAAATTTATTAGGCACGTATAAAAACAGCTAAAAAAGTGACAAAACTATAAAAAATGCATAATTTTTTGAAAGAAATAAATCAGGCTTCATAAAATTGCTTATAACAATATAGCTCTTATTATCATTTTTTGTATTAAATAACACATTTCTGTTAAATAATAGATTTTCAGCAAGAGAAATTAAAACTTTTATAAAATAAATTCTCCCTTCTCAAATCCCACATTCGTTTGCGTAAAGAAAAAGTTCTCCGTTATTGGTAGGACCAAGCAAATGGCAACACTTCAACTGTCAACCATTAGTTTTATTTTGATTTAGAAAGTGCGTGTAAACTTCTCAGACTTAATTTTCCATTTTCAATATTATTAACAAATTTAATAATTAAAACTATAGTGAAATCTATTGCCTTAAGTATTTTAAGTGTTAAATTCAATAAAATGTTTTAATAAAAAGGCATCAGAATGCAAAATCTCAGTTGAAGCGGCGTCGTCGGCAGAGCCGCTGGTGCAGACGCAGTGTTTGTTTTTGTTTTGCCTTTTTTATTGCAAGTTGAGTTTTCACAGTGTTGCCAAAGTTTACAGAATTTGTTAATGTTATTCACAATTGAGCTTCGGTGGAACTCAAATATTTTTCTCTCGAACTGTTAGAGTGTTTTTTTTTTTGGGTGAGGAAATTGGTGGTAGCAATGGGTAAGTGTTTCCTATATTATTTTTATTATTTATAGTAAAGTTTCCAGCCTCTTGATTTGATTACTAGTGGCAATTGCCACCATATATGTAGATAAACAGTGTAGTTTGTGTAATGTGTGTGCTTCGCGCATGGTTAAGTGCATTATATCCTCGTTATTTTTATACCTTAGCCATAGAAAAGTCTGTATATTCTTGATCAGCGTCATCTTCTGAGTCAATTTGGTTATAAGTCATGTTATGACATCTCAGTCGTTCCGTCTTTCTGTCAAAATGACGGTTATCAAAAACCAAGCGAGATATTTCGATGAAATTTGGGATACTGGACTTTTCTTCAAATATAGCTATTGTGACTGAAATCAGCTAAAATTGATTCATGGATGATGATTCATTCGTTCATGTTAATAAAAGTCTCCCACATAAAAGTCTCAACCTATTGACAGTGAAAGTGCGTGCTGGCTGGTTTGTCTAATTGTACTCACATTGTACTTGACAACATTTACTTATATATCTTTCTGTACAGCGTTTTAAAGCTTATACTTGTATGGGAGAATCCACGCCCACTTTTTACCTGAAGCAACACCGAACTGTTTTTAAAATTTGTTTGCAGTTTATTTTGACAATTTCTTTTTGCTTGTATGGGAGCGGAAATTTATCAAATTTTTGTTCATAGCTTGTCCGAACCATGCCTAGTATAAATGTAGTATTTGAATGCACTTTCTAATTACTTATATATGTCGTAGGTCTCACGCCGTATATTCAAAATGTTTCCACTTGTTTGTGGTGCTAATCCGAAGCGCTTTTACTGTTTGTGTGAAATTGGGTTGTCTCAGCTTAAATAATTCTCTCAGTACAGCAAAAATTCGCATGAAACCTTCTGGCTCCAGGCCTAGCTCAAAAAGGATAAAATAGTGTCATCGACAGAATAGCTCTCGTTCTCGATTTCGAAGTTATGTTCTCTTTTCTACTCTCTGACAACTAGTGATAAGTTGTATATATTTTTAAATTTCTTTAAAATAAAATATTGGGTTTTAGCTTTACTACATTTAGGCTCTAGTTTCACGAGTCAGTAGACGACACTGATCAAGATTACCAATACCTGCTACGGCCTTTTCTACACGTTACAAACGTAAGTACTAAGTAATTACACGCTATGTGTAGGGTATAATTACATTAAATCCGCTCATTATGATTCTAGAAAGCTACTTACAAATATTACGATTTTGAATTTAACCCTTCAACTGCTCAATGTTATGGTACTTAAATGTACCGACATCATAATTTGTTGCTAATAACTCATTCTTCTGCTTTGTTGCCTCGGTTTTCTGCTTTTCACATTTCTTACGTGTTGTTGTTGTTGTTGTTATTGTCTAAGTTTTCTTCATTCACGTTGATGTTGACATATTGGATTACTTAGTAATTATCTTGTTAATTAACCCTTCTGTTGCCGTCTTCTTATGCAGCGCTATTTTTAAGCAATACCTTTCAGTCTTCTTTTTTTATTTCTTTTGCATTTGCCATTGTGACCGTTGCTCAAGCATGACACCACTCCTCCCCCCCAATGCTTGTCACTTGCTACTTTTAAGCTTCTTTACTTTTTCTATGTAATTTTCAGAATCCTTTTAGCCATTGGCGTTGGAACGTCATCCTTGCTTTTTTTTTACCAACGATTCAATTTCATTTTAAAGCATTTTTCAAGTTATTAATACCCTTCCAATGTACCGAAACAAAACGAGTCATTATCACGTTTGACTTAACCTTATTAAGTTAGTGAAAGACAAAAAGTTTGAACGCATTTCATTGTCTACTGAGGTATTAAAGTGTAGACACTTTTATGATTGTGTATTGGGGATTTGAAACTTTAGATATTGGTATATGAAAATTGATGGAAAATTCTTGAAAGGATACGAAAAATTCCTATGAAAAATTTTACATTTATTGAAATCACATTCACCGAAACATAAAAATTTCTTGACTCACCTATTTCGAACATAAAACCAAGTTATTTGTGGGATTCCTTGTAATATTGAACATAAAGCAGCTTTAATGCTTCTACCGCAATTACCAACAGTGTACGCTTCTATAGCGTATACATTTCTTAAGAAATAATAGCGTAATCCAACATTATTAACGTTATCATAGCCATTCACCATAATTGGTAGTTGGAATGAATGCAACGAAGACAACGACTCAACGACGTTTTGAAGAAAGAGCTACTCCGTTTCGTATGTGTGAAAAAACATTTGCTATGCATGTAAAAATCCTAAGCAGCATGACAAGCAGTCATTTCGTCATATCTTCCCATCCAAAACTATTACTTCATTCAATAGTTCGAATAAGAGTTGTCTTCTTCGCTCATTTGAGAGTACGTTTTATACCGCACTCGGTCACAAACGTATGCTCAAATTGAATTATGGTTAAATGTCATTTTTGCAACACATTTCGCTAGCAGTTACTGGTAGTCAGTCAGTAGTTGATAGCTAGAATTGAGTATTGAATACCAGTATTGAGAATGGGACTAACATCTAGCGTTTATAATGAGATTTGTTATACCTGATTACAATTAGATAAAGAAGGTTGTAAAAAATTACTGAAAAAAAGGTGCAAATCTAATTTACTAATACCAGTAGAGGTGTTGGTTTCGGTACAGCCTGGAGCTTTGCGTGTTTGTGCTGCATTTTGACAAGTAAATGAATTATAATCAACACATATTGGCAACATAAGTTGCAGCAAATGCTAGGGAGTAGCAAGAAAAAAATAAAAGAAAATGTTGCTAAAGTGTAATAAAATATCAAACAAGTTAAGGTGTTATCTTCGGCCAGGCCGAAACTCACATACCCTACACTGCACTGAAATAACCTTTTAAATAAATGTTGAAAAGACATTGAAGAGGTTGAGTAAGTCGAAAAAAATGTGAAATGTTAGAAAGATTGGCAGAGGTTGGAAAATGTCGAAAATATATGCAAAATGTTTAAACAATTCAAAGTTGATGAAAAAGTCGAAAAAATAAAGAAACTTATGAAGGAAGTTGAAAGAGGTTGAAAATGTCGAAAGAATGTAGAAAATGTTGGAAAAAATCGAATAGAAATGAAAATTTTGAAATGTGCCACGCCCATTTCTCCAGTTCCGCCCACTTTTGATACAATAAATTATATTCGCGATCGACATCCTCATATTAAATTTTAGCTCAATAGCTTGTATAGTTTGCGATATATGCTGCAACAAAAATTCAAAATTTAGGGCGGTGGCACACCCACTGGTACAATCCAGCCCGGTTTTGATCCAGAAATAGCTTTCCATAATCAAACCCCTAACACCAAATTTTAGTATGATTGCTCACATATTTCGATAAATATGCCACTTACCGTATTTTATTTGTATGGGCGGTGCCACGCCTACTGATGCTATTTCAGCCACTTTTGATTCAGATATGCCCTATAGCGACAGAAATACATACATTAAATTTCATACCAATTGCTGCAATAAATCACTTAAAACAGCGCTAACAAATTTATGTTAATATGGGAGGTGCCACGCCCACTGATGCAATCCTGTCAAAATTAATTTATTTTTAAAGCTTATAGTAACTGACATCTATACACCAAATTTTATGAATATTACTCTCATAGCACACTATCTATAACAATAAACGTTTATTGCTTATATGGGAGGTGCCACGCCCACAGGTACTATTGGACCAAATTTTTGTAGTAAGAGACCTTATAGCAAGTATATCTGCCTCATTAAATTTTATAACGATTAAGTTGTTAGTTCTTTAAATATAACGTTTATAAATATTGTGGGCTGCGCCACGCCCTTCAACGAGTTTTTTCGGTCCAGTAGCTGAACTTGTATTGATGACTGCTTTCAGCGGCATCATCCAAAATTTTTATGGAAATAGTTTGTGCGAATTTTGAGATATACGGAATCAAAATTTTTAACAGTTGAAAAGAACCACGCCCACTTTTTCGATTCCGTCCACTTTTATCACAATTCAAGATATATTTTATATGTATCCGTCTACCAAATTTAATCGCAATATCTTGAACGGCTTACAAGACATGGTAGTATTAATGATAAAATTTAGGGCTGTGCCACGCCCCTGTACGACCCTTTGGAAACTTGAAACCCAGCCTAATCCTAATTTGATTCACATGTGCACCAAATCACCAAGTTTCATCAAAATCGCTGAAACTTTTTTCAAAATTGGCCGGGGTAAATATACTTAGAGTATGGGCGGTAGGCGTGTCTGTCAACCGATTTTACCCATTTTCAATAGCAAGATGCCTGCAAGAAGATGTGAGCAGTGTGTGATAGTTTCATTCAATTAGCTTTCTTGGTTTTCCCGTAAAACTGATTTCAACAGACACCCAGACAGACAGACAGACAGACAGACAGACAGACAGACAGACAGACAGACAGACAGACAGTCAGACAGACAGACGGACATCGCTAAATCGACTCAGGTGGTGACGCTGATCAAGAATATATATACTCTTCCATACCTGCCACGCCCCCTTCGATGTGTTACAAACGGAGAGACAAAGTGAATATACCCACGGTGTAGTGTATAAAAACAAAAAGTGATAAAAGTAAAGATTATAAAATGCTTTTTGTGACTTTAATTTCACTATACGGTGCTCTTAAAAAAGTGCCAACACATTTCCAATCATTGAAAAACAAAACAGTAAAAAGCAAGGGTTGCTGAGGAAGAACTGACAGAAAACGATATAGCTCGATAATAATGTTATAAGGCTTCACTATGGCACTAAAAACGGCTCATTTTTGCTTAGATTCGTTTTTGTATTCACACTGGCGTTTTTGCTGGCACGTTTTGATGCCAGCTCCTTGCATGTTTTCTTAAAAATCTTTACTGCTAGCTGCTTCCATGCCTTCTTTTTATAGTTATTGTCTTAAATTAGTTAGTTGTTATTATGCAAAACTGCTTTTCAACTTAAAAGCTTTAAGCTTTAATTTTAGAGTTGCTTACTTTGACCGTTTTTTTTACTATTTGCATCATTGTTGTAACGGCTGACGATTATTTAAGTGGGACAGGCCCGTAGCAACCCAGGAGCAAGGTGGGCTTTGCCCCCACCACGCGTCTCATCTAAGATGAAATCTTAAGACCATTTGTTTTACTTTTCGCAAAAAAAGATTTCTTTGCCTCCCCCACGCGAAATCGGGTTGGTAAGAGCCTGAAGTAAGAACCCTTTTTTCGACCTATAATCATTCACGACAGCACCGAAAGGGGAAATTGGTTTTTGTGGAAAACGAAGTCCAAATTTTTATTTTGTATATGAAAAAGAAGCCGTTTTTGGCTTATAAATCAGGGTAAATGAAAAACGTGCCGTTTTTAATGCCAATGTGAAAGCCGTGCTTAAAGTTTCGGCTACAAACACCTTTAACATACCCGTTTCGACGGGTCTGATCAAGGTATTCTCGAAATATTCCCACAAATTAGACGGTTGTTGTTTATTCAAAATTTTACGATTTTTTTCTTTAGAGGGATTGTTTGAATATGTTCAAATACCCTCGAATTTATACCAAAGCGCAATTTTCCGAACGTGCAATTGGATCAAAATTGATCTGGAGGCAAAAATACCCTCTAAGTCGAATATTTTTTCAAAACGATCTGTTCCGATTTGCGGAACAGTGGATTTGGGTACTACGAAGTATCCCTTAAACGTCCCTACAGTCCAAATTTGCTGTCATTTAAAATAACCCGTGTAGAAGTAAGACAAATAAACGCAATAATTTATTTTTTCTTGTTGACGTTATAATTCAGTTGGGAGACGACGATAATTTAGGTGAGTCAAAATAGTGGGAAAGGAGGTTCGGAAAAATATCACAAAGTAGAAGGAGGGGGATGTCAATGAAAATCTCACGTCAACTTTTTAATTCAGAGGTTATAAATTATAATAAGAGATAACATTTTGTATCACAAAATCATTCCTTGCTGGCACGTTTTTTTCACTTAGTCGGCATGTCGCTCAACATACGTATTGTAAAAGCTGGTATGCTGTGCACAGTTGACGAAAACCTAGATAATCTGGAGAGTGTAGACTTTGGGTAGCTCCAGATTTCTTAAAAATACAGCAATCGCAAGCAGATTTTTTTTAGCTAAATTCCTTAGCGGTGGAAAATGTTAATATGCTTTAAGTTTATTTCAGAGAAAAAATGTAGTACATACCCGCTCGAAATGTAACGTTTCGTAAACCTTTCAGAAATCTTTCACATGAAATCATAATAATCTTGAGTTACATTTCCGAAATCTTTCATTTCCGTTTCAGAAATCTTTCATTTCCATTTCAGAAATCTTTCTACAATGATTTTATTTGAAACTTTTCTGAACATTTTTTATGTAATTTTCGGAATTCTTTTATTCTTGCGCTGTTCTCATCGGGACTATGAAGTATTTTTTTCATTTTGCCTTCGTCATCATATGGAGTTATTTTTTGTGACGTTTCTTATACCCCTATCATGAGCAAACAATAGTTACCTCGAAATTTGTCTGCAGTTCCCCGATTAGTAATCGTAGAAAATTTTTTTGCGAATAAGAAAAAAATTCCTGGAAAATGAGTTGTCGGAAATGATTTTTGTGAGAAAATTTTTGACGTTTCTTGTTTTTTATAATTTTGTTGTTCGGTATTTTACTTTTCGCAACACCCAAACCAAATATATCAGAAAATCTTCACATTATTAGGCATCATTTTTCTTAATAATTCACCATTATAAAAGAAATAAAAATCCACATAAGAACTGAAACGTATCGTACCATACGTATTTGGGTATTATGGAATAAAGTGAATTTTTATCAATGTTGCTACATCGCATAAAAGCAAAAAGTGATAAAAATCAATTTTTGACTCATATTGCACTCATATTTTTTCTTTGCCTTTTCTATAGAAGAAAGCCAAAAAAAAAAATTATGGAAAAGCTTTTTTATTATGGTAAAAAAAGAATATGCTGCCCTTTTTTTATTATGATGACCATCAGCGCTTTTTGTTCTGCTGTTGCTGTGGCTGTTGATATTTGTTGTTATAAACGATGCCAATTTTTTTATGTGACCGTAAGTTATCATTCTTACTCTGAAAGTATCCTATTAAATCTAATGGAAATTGATGACTGGCTACTTGCGATATGACTGCAAACTCTGTGAGAGATATGTAGTTGGCAGTGGGGGAATATTATGAATGTCTGACACAAAAAACGGAAAAAAAAACAGCAGCATTCTTTAGTGTCGCATGATATACCACTTAAATTTTGTGGAACTAAAACATAATGTTGCAGCTTTAAGGTTGCTTTTAAAGGGCTATTGAGTTATGAGAAACTGTTTTTTTTTTTTTTTTTTTTTTTTTTTTATTTTAAGACAGCAAAATACTTAGCTTCTTAATTTTTGTATCAATTTGATCAGATCCTTATGAATTAAATTTTTTTTTTGACTCAATAACCTTTAAAACCGCAAATGAAACCTTGCGCACTTGCAGAACTTCTGTGGGAATATGATTTAAATGCATTTATGTCAACCTCAATTGAAATTTCCAAAAGGAAGTACTAGCAGTTCGTTTTCATGTATTCTAACCATTCTCCCAGACATAATTTTTGTTGCGAATTATTGGTGCAAATTATTGCTATGCAAAATTCCCACTATAGCGATCGATTTCACATCCATCCGGTTATTCGTATAAGCGAATTGTATTCAGAATCGGTCAGTCAGCTAGCGTTAACAAAAGGATCTTGTTAAATCGCAGTTAAATATGAAATAAAAAACCTCTCCTTTTTCTGTACAATTCCCTGTGGTCGGTCAAGCTCTCTTGTTTAGGTTTGTTGCTACTTTTGAATGTTCATATGGTTTCATTGACGAAATCAGCGCTAAAACAAAAGACCCCGACTACAACAAATATCGGAAGTTGAGTGTGAAAGCGATGTATGAAATTGAAACTAAATATGTGAAACAATTAAATTTAGTGAAAGACGAACGACGAAGTCAATTTCAATGAACTCAAAGGAAATCCACATTTGACTTTATGGTATCAATTTCGTTAAGACAAGACAACAGTCTGAGACGACACTGATAGTAGGTATGGGGATATGAATGAATGAGTGCGCGTACACTGTTAAAAATAATTAGCATAACTTTAGATTACTTTCTGTTGATAGGGCTTTAATAAAACTTAACAAAACAACACCTTAGAGCGAGGGGACCTTCCCAAATGATTGCTGCAATGACATTTTTTTATTTGAAAAAATATTTCGAAATATCCCCTAAAAGAAGTGAAAAGTCTTGATGATGGTTGTTGTATATAAGTAAGTTTCCACTATATAACTTCATTTGGTGGAGAAAAACTTCTTTTGAAAATGATGTTCGTATGTATATCCCCTTAGCGGGGGACTGCTCTTGATGATATCCAAACATAACTTTTGAGCTTTCTCCATTGATTCATGCAAAAAATTAATCAAATATACCCCTTGTGATATCTGCATTCCATTTCGAGTTTGGGACGTATTCCAAAGATAGATTTCTAAACAGAAAATTCCAAAAGCAAAAACTCGAAATATTAAAGTTCCAAAAACAATATTGTTTCTTCAACTAAGGCTCCCGTACAAATACCCCGGTCAATAAAATTTACATAAAAAAATGGTCACAAAACGTCTTTGCTACAAAAACCCCCAACTATTTCCTACTAAGAAATAATCCACTTAACATTTTGGGTCCAAATAGAAGTGGAGTAATAATTATCGGGAGATTTATGTCTTATTTTATAAATACTTGATCTGAAAGAGTAAGGGATACCTAATAAATATCGTAATTGGAGCATTATTTAGTAATATGTACCATGAAAAATGCAACTGTGTTTGCGAATTTGTCTGGCTTAGAATTTTTCAAATTTGATCCAATTGGATATTTTTTTGAGGAAGTTTTTTATGGAATTTTTTTCTAGACCTATCAGCAAATATATCCGCTAACCTGAAATTCATATTACTGTTGTAAGCCATAAAATTTTACAGAAAATCTCATAAAAAAGAGAGCGACTTAAAATGCTTACAACTCAGCCAGAAATATGTTATAAACAACATCGATGAATATATATATTCATTGTAGGCAGTAATTCTCACAACTCCAGCCACAACTTCTTTTTACAAAAAAATGGCTGCTTTGTAGGCAGCTTGCCTACATCTCTGTATACAATGTGTAACAAACGAAAGGCAGATTGCCTTAAAACATCGCTTATTAAGTGCCTGTATAGTTTAGCGAGCTGCCTACATCTCCCCATACAAAGCATGCAGCGAACAGGCAAGGCCCCTTACATTTGCATATACAAAGAAAGCACAAAATAATTTTACTGAGAGAAAGGTATGAAAAAAGAGTTACCGTAAAAGCTTTTTGTGTTGAGCTTTAAAAGCTTATTCCTTGATGCCATTGACACAGAAAAATACCGGGGAAATAAGACCAATGCATATTTTTAAGGAAAGCTGAACGACTGCTGAACGGTCTATACTCTAAAACCGCCTAAAAAAACGAAAAGTCATTTCGCTGACAGTTTTTTTGTTGGGCTCAATGTCATTTAGAAGTTTTTTTTTTTCTTTTGGCAAAAGCGGTTGGCTACCGAGTGTCCTCCGCAGCTTGGTTACTATTTTATATATATTTCCATATTATATCCGTTCCAACCAACACTATCTTTAAAATAGATTTTCACCAGTGTAAAAACATACATTAATATACACGGATATGTTGTATACACTGTATTATTATGACATAGATGGTATAGGGTATATTTGTTTGTCTGACTTGTGAACTGTTTGTTTATTCAACTGCAAATGAGTAAAGGAACATTGGAAGGGTTATTCGACCGAACAATTGTCATAATGGCAAATTGCCGTTGTTGTTCTCATAGGGTACAAGGGATGGGTTGTGATGTCACTGCGGTGGTAGTTGTACAAATATCAATACTACATACAATGTCTCTTATACCTCAACAGCAGCATAGAACATAATATTAATTTGTTCATTTGAAAATGATATTATAAACATAAGTTTCGCACTTACAAGCAGTACTACTCTCGGGCTGGCTGGTCACTCATCATCATCTTCATCGTTGTCCTCGTCGAAGAAGTTTGTGTACAGCATCAGCAATGTTGTGTAAACAGAAAATTATTTGCAAAAGGACTTTCAAAAGGAGTCGGTCGGTTGGCGGGTTGTACAGCTGCATTAAAGTCGAGCAAATTAAAGACAATCGATCGATGCGAATGCAAATACGTGTGCGCAGAGAACAGAAGTTAAGGCATTGATATGTCAATCAATTTGACATTGGTCGTTTGCTGATTATTGACAGAGGTGGAGTCGATGGGCGACAGCATTTTCTTGATTGCATGTTATCACTGCACAAGGATAATTAAATTTATTATCGTTGCAGTAATGAATACAGTATTTTGTTGTTAACGAGCCGTTGCCTGAAACTAAAATGATTAATGCACTATCTGAGAGGAAGAGCATTTAACTTCTTAAGGGCATATATGAGGTCCTGATTTTGGATAGAAAGCTGACGGCTTACTGGAAGTTAGTGCTATTTAACGACATCATTGAATACATTTTTCACTTTTGATAATAATAATAAATTTCCCGACTCGAGTTACAAAGATAAAAGAAAGTATCACACTGTATTGATTTTCCGCCAACAATCGAACAGAAAACATTAATTTTTTCAAAAGAAACAGGTAGCAATGCTTGGCTTTAATTCCATGCAGAGTCGTCAATTTAACATCTGTATGAAAAGAAATATTCAAACACACGTAGATTATCATACAAACATACAGGCATATGCATGTATTTGTATCGGTACATGCAAATAGATTGATCCATACTTCAAGTACACAAGAGTGCAAACTCACATCTCATTCAGATGCGACACAAGATATGAGTATTTGAGTAGTTGTCAGTGTTGTGTTCTTTAACTGCCTTTACATTGCAATAGTTGGACAAAGAAAGGCGCAGTGTGCATGGCTAGTTTAAAGCTCAAGGAGAATAGATTATGAAATTAGTGCGTTCGTCTACCAACCAAGATCGATATCTGACTTCCTCCAGTATTTGTGTACACGATCAAGAACAATCAGTCCTGTGAGTAAGAATGTAAGAGAAAATTGAGAGGACTACGATTTCAATGAAGAAATAAGTTCTATCTAAAGCTGCCTCCTTTTCAAATACAATCTTCTTTTCTAGAAAAGAGCCTCTAGGTATGGTAAGATAGAGATAGAGTGGCTCCTTAAAAACTTAATTGAAAAGATTGGCTTTGCAAAAATTTGTGTCTGATGCGGACATATTGATCCCATTACGATATTGAAACAGCACAAAGCTTCGATCCAGCAAGATAAGCAAATTTTTCTTTGTCGTAAGAGCTGAACTTTTGAACTTCGACCGAATGAACGCATGATCATATTTTGAGAAAGTGGCCCATCGAAGAGCCTAAGTTAAGATTCTTGAAAATGTGAGAAGTGACTTCTTGATCAACAGTTGTGTAGATGAAAATATCCTTTAAAGGAATGAAAGTAAACCATCATCCTAAAGAATACTCCAGCATTTTCACCATTAGGCATCATGGTGTGATCAGTTTAGTCTTTTGAATTGACTAGCAATAAATATAACCATAAGTTTCGTGTGCGAAAACTCTTCCGAAAGCTACACCGAAATCAATACTGGAGGAGGTGAGCAGAAGCATAACTTCTTTTCGAATGAGAGTTTGCATCTTAGTCCCGAAGTCAATCTGAACTCACTAAAATACAATATATAATTGGGCAAAAAAGAAGATTTAAGGCCGGTTGGTGCACCCAGACAAATTGGAGGAGCAATGACACTACACATTCCTGCCAGTTTCAAAATTTGCAACCAAACTTTTTGCAATTATTGAGTCATCCAACTTCTTATAATTTAACTTCCAACTTTCTTATCATCCAACTTTTTTGTATCCAACTTTTCTGTCGTCAAACTTTTTTTTGTCATCCAACATTTTATCATTTAACTTCCAACTTTCTTATCATCCAACTTTTTTGTATCCAACTTTTCTGTCGTCCAAATTTTTTTTGTCAACCAACTTTTTATCATTTAACTTCCAACTTTCTTATCATCCAACTTTTTTGTGTCCAACTTTTCTGTCGTCCAACTTTTCTGTCGTCCAACTTTTTTGTTGTCCAATTTTTGGCTGTCTAACTTTTTTTGTTGAACAGCGATGTTAAGATACCGGAAGCAAGGCGACTGCAATATAACTTTTGCCAATTACACGAATATGCATACCTGATCTATCGCTCTGGTACTGAGAAGTATGTGATAGCCAGCCAGCTTCAATGTTGAACCAAAACTTGCCTCACATGGGACATATAGGGTCGTTTCATAGCTTCCTTTTGGAGCCTTCTCCAGTTGAATGCATACTCTTAAGGGTCTCTTTTTCTAGAATGAACTCTTATTTTGGGAAATTGTGCAGGATGCTTAAGAAACAAAATATTGACAGGATAAACTACTATCTTAAGATTATTGGAGTAGGACTACGCGGCATATTTTAGTTTAAATCAGACTGGACTTTTTAAATTTATCATTTTGGCAACTCCAAACTACAGCTGTAAACCATCCAATATTCTATTACAATTTCTTTGCCGCATAATCTCCGTGAACAACACAACACTGACAGTTATGCAGCAACATCAGCAGCATTGACAGCAATGCAACATTGGCACCCGGTATCCATAAATACGTCACATTGTGAAAGTTTACAATGTCGTCGTCGTCGCAGCAAGAACGACAACGAACGATCAAAAGCTTTTGCGCGCGCATTTATGCGCTGTTGTGAGGAGAAGATGACAACGATGTGACCGATGCTGATGCTCCAAATGTTGGTAGCGTCTGTTGTTGTTGTTGCTGTTGGATAGATGAAGCTGATGCTATTGCTGAAGCTTTGATATACTGTCTGTCAGGTTGCTGTTGCTGTTGCTGCTGCCGACGAAGGATTTCAATACAATTCTTTATGAACGGGATTCTGTCATTTATTTATGTTTTTTCCACGCTCAAGTGAAACCTGATCGAAGTGCGCTCCAATGAACATTCATTCATTCATTTATGCATTCAATATATCAATACTTGTATTCAAATTGTAGCACATTCATTTGGCGCGTTTGTCGTATGCAAAGAAGCCTTTTGCTCATTTACACAATTCACACAGCATATTGCGCATTGTAGCTTGGGCTTGAATAACTCTGCTATTGGATGCTTTAGACAAAAACGTGCAATTTTTCATAATCAAAAGAGAAGGGGGAAAATTAAACGTAGAAAAATTGCATATTTTCCCTAACAAATCTAATTAACCACATGCGACCGACCTATAGACAGCAGTCCTCAACTACAGATATGGATATCGCCCAAATTGATCGGTGCTCAATTAAAGTGACAATTGCACCACCTAAAGTGTCGGTCGAACGTTGCACCACCACAACAAGTTGCTGTTGTTTCGGCAAATTTCAGAGACTTAAAAAGTCAAATGAATTTGACTTGCCAATATGTGCTGGCTGGATATTGGTAGTAGAAATTGGCATATCTAGGATTGACAATCAAGCAGCGATGCAAACGTCAGTGGAGTACGCGATTTTAGCACATCTACGCTAACAGATGACGCGTCGCACTTTCTACACCACAACGGCAACAACAACGACAACGACTACGGACTGTAGCGACCGACTGTGAGCGACAGTAGAAAAGCATGGCAAAGAAGAAGGAAAAAAAAGAATCTTTCACACTCGCCTTGAGTCCAGATCACACACGCTAAAGCCATCGCCGCCGCCTGCAGCTACAAAGAAGCTAAAACGGCAAAGATGATGTCACGATGATCGTAGTGCAAAGCGGCGCAATCTTTCATAGATTAGCGGCAAAATACCAAGGATCGATTGAGGTGAGCGTTTGTTTTTTTTCTTTTCATTTCAATGTATAGCTAGCACCGTTTTGGTAAAGACGGAGAGCGAGTTAGTAACTAGAAAATATCGTGACACAAGTGCAACCCTGGACGCTGGATCAACAACAACAAACATTTGCCGAAAAGTGTGCTCGGCTGAATGAGTGATTGTAATTTTTCAGCACCTTCAAGCACGTTTCGGTAATAGGGATCACTTAGCTGCAGTATATGTGAAGCTTTTTATCTGTTTCTTTTTTTTAAAATGTTACCAGCGATAGTGTACAAATCCCCATAATGTTAAAATTGAAATTTCCTTCATTGCTGTAGTTGTAGAAACTAGAACATTTTGTAAATTTGTACGAGTGACAGAAACTCCATGTATTTTAAACACTTTGTAGCTTAGATGCCGCATAAGAAATTGTAGATTTAAAAAATTGATGAAGTGATAAACATCGTGAGAAAATGCTGAAAATGAGGTAAGAGTAGTGCAACACTTCAGTTGTAGTTGCGAGAAGTAGATTGTTAATAATGCGAAAAGTGAGAAAAGTTCAAATAAAGAATATTCTTTATCGAGCTGGGCTTTTTTTTAACTTTTGGTATGGTACAGTACCCTTTTTCGGCCAGATATAGTTATTATCTGAGAATGCAATGGTATCCTCACATAAAATATGTTGCATAATGTAATGAGAACATGTCCTTCTGCAGCTATGTAGATCCTCTTAGATCTGACTCCACTTTTCTAATTAAAATAATGTTTGAAGCAAAACGAGCTATTATCAGGATTAGTCTACAGCTTATGCGCTATATTCAATTAAATCGTTTCCTCACTATAAAATGGAAGCAGATGTTCGCCAGAATCAAGAATCATATGAGGACTTTGTACCGGGACCTAGCTCGTCTTGGGCACACTTGGCAACTTATCGCCGCCAGCTCTCTTCCGTTGAGGGTGTAAGACCGGGACCTAGTTCGTCTCGGCCACTTTCCGGTGAATTGGAGAGAGTAGCAGGAAGAGAGTTGAAACAGTGTCTTCTCGGTCTTTTTTGGGTGCTAAACCGGGACCTAGTTCGTCTCGGCTACCACCTCAAGAACGTCCTGGAGGCACTAATCACTCCCAAAGTGGTCGACCGGGACCAAGTTTGTCTCGGCGACCACGAAGACAATCGTTTTTGTGGTACTCAAAACCTCCATTCGGGTAGACTGAGGCCTAGTTCGTCTCAGCTACCAAGCCAAGACCGGGACCTCGGTCGTCTCGGGTGGCAAAGAATATGGGGAGAAGCGATCGTCAGCTGCATCCACACCTATGCTCCAATGAGTTATTCGATCTTGTGCACTCGTTGTGCTGAGCCATACACAAGCTGCACCTACTACACAAGAAGTATAAGTCCCTGCTAACTTTTGTTTCTGGAGACAAGTTCATTATTAAATTATATATTCATTATTCACAATAATAATGTATAATAATGTTACCTAGTTTAAGATTTTAAAACTTATTGTTAGTCTCTTAAGAGAAGATACAATAAAAGAAAATGAAGTTTAAAAAAAAAAAAAAAAAAAGATGTTCGCCAGAAGAAAATCATACTCTTATACTTTTCAACCCATGAAAAGTTCATAGATTCGCAACTTTCTTCAGACATTATTCGACAAGTTCTTCAAACAAATATGTATGCAGGCTCCTACCAAAAAGTTGCTAAATATCAACTAAAAATCACAAAACTTTCAGCGTACTTTAGCTTAAAATCTTATTTTTTCTTGAAGTAGTCCTTTTTTTACTATAGAGAAATAAAGTCCCCTTGCAGTTTCATCCGCCACTCAACTCCGTTCAACACCATTCATATTAAAGTAAAGATTTCATTTAAGCAAATGCATTTATAATGTGCTTATCATGCAGAGATCAACTTTATCACCCAATTCATTGCTATTCGAATTATTACTATGCGAACTTAACGCGTTTTTGTTGGAGTCTGGTTGCGATCACGGACACCGCTCACGAATGAGCGCAAATATTGTCGTTCATATTTGTGGCAAGCTAAATGTCAACGTTGCTGAAAAAGTGGAAGTGGAGTGGAACTTCTTTAAAATCATAACAAATTTATGAATACTACCACATTTATATATCACCACATAAAATAACGCGAAGTTTAACAATATGAAAAATAGCTGGATATAATCGTTTATCAGCACTTCTAATAAATTTTCCAAAATCTTTTGGCGATAAATTCTCCGGTTCTCCCGCAACTCCAAAAAAACTACAAAGAATGATGTCTGAAACGGTCAAATCATACGATTTCGTAATAAATGTGATAAATCGCCAACCGTCCTAAAAAGGGCGTTCATTATCCTATCTGCTATGTGTAAAATTGGGTTCCCACCCACTTTCCGTAATCCGTTTTCCGGAATGGACATTTTTCGGAACGACCAAGAACCCGAAATTTTTTTTCTGGAATCGGTTTTCCGGAACGACGGTTTTCCGGAATACTTTTTCTGGAATCGGTTTTGTGTACGATGATTTAGTGTGGCTAGCAATCCAGGTGTTGCATACATTACAGACTGACCCGCAGCCAAAGGTCGCCGCAAAGCCGGTGTTGGATTTTTGGGAGCTTGAAATCCTGAGCCGCGGCTGAAGGCCGCCCACTTACCCTTGCTCTTATGTAAAATTGTGTGGCTAGCAATATAAGCAAATTTATACAAATTTCATATAAATACAAAATATTTTAATCATGCCGCATAAGTTAGTAATTATTATTTCCGGAAAGCAGTCGTTCCGGAAAATGTACATTCCGGAAAAAAATTTCGGGTTTTTGGTCGTTCCGGTAATTGTCCATTCCGGAAAGTGTACGGTAATCGTAAAATTGCACTGATATGCTGGAATCCCTTTTTCCTTTAACCCAATTCGTCAATAGCAGCAAAAAGTCATTGGTCATGGCTTTGCAGTGCTCAGCACTAACGTAGCAGTATTGCCGACGCTATCCTCAAGATATATTTTTAGATAAATGGTCCGATCACCTTTTCTCCACAGATGCCGCGCCAAGCAGGTCTTTTGGAGTTAACCGTCAATCCATCCAAAACTTCGCCGCGCGTCTTTTGGTAGATGCTTAAGGCCTCTATGGGTCATTTGCTGTACCAGCAGCGATAATTTAGACCAAAAAACTGCGAGGTATGTTCTATCTTGAGGCAGTCTCCGCGTGGGAAGTAATTAAATATCGAAAATTCGCTCAGTTTGTGCCATACGACCAAAGAATGAAAGCATATCAAAGCTCTTATAAATTTTTTGTGATTGTATAGGGTAGAATAAATCCAATTGTCAATTATCAAAATGGTATTTGGTTTGCCTATCTTATTATAGACTGTCGATAGCAAATTTTGGAAGATTTATTGGAATGAGCATTTGTCCTTTGTTTTAACATAGTCTCCATACATCTAAGGTCCATCAGTTATTAGCTGTTTGTACTTTGTACAAAGAAACAACGGGGTCAGTTACACTTTCTGTTTGGTATGTCTGAAATCAATATCGGCTTTATGAAAATATTTAATTTTCAACTGAAATATGTATATTTTGAAATGTTTTATACTTCTTTCTTATGGCAATAGAAGTTTTGAGTCTGTTTCTTGTTGAAGGTTTTTATTCATTTTAAAAACTAGGGTCATCATCTCATCCTACTAAAAATTATTATCGATTCCAAGTTTTGCCAAAAATAAGGTCCACCTCATTACCTTTGCTTGTTACTTTAAGGATTTTTTATGGTGAGCTGAAGCCCATTTATTAGTTCATTTATTGCTGCTACAACAAAATAGCCAAAACGACCACAATGCTGGTACTTGCAGCGCGCGAAAAGGTCTATAAAAATTATTTAAATTGCTACAAATAAAATTTATTTAATAACTTGCTCTCGATATCGGTTGACAAGAAAACCAGTGATTTCTATCAGTATGCAACGTTCATTTAACCCATTGACCACAGTAATATTATGCTCATGCTGTAAGCTTAATGCATAGAAAATTTACTACGAATGAAAAAGAAATCGAGTAAGGATGTTATCTTTGGTCTCGTCAAATTTAAGTACCCTACACTCCATTCAAAATGCGTGTAACAGTTTTCATTTTATGTTCCATTGGAATTTTTTTCAGTTTTCTGAAACGCATGGGTGCATACAAACTTATCACTTCACCTATATTTTTTGTCTGCTTCTTCTTTCTATATTTAGTAAAAATTTCATAAAAAAATTCAATTTTCGGAAAACCACGACAACCGGAAACACAACGCTTTTATGACTGCTTTATTTATTGATCGACACAATTCACAAGTTTGTTCACTGTCGCAACGTAAAAACACACTTTTCGTGTTTGAAGCGTAACTGGTTTATTTATTAATTGACATAGTTCACAAGATTTTTTTGCGCAAGCTAATTTCAAGAAACTCTTTACGTGCGTGTATTTTCGTAGTAGTGCATTTAGCAATACATTTTTCACACAAAAATTTAAAACAGATTCTAATTACAAGCCTTTCCACATAAAACCCACGCCCTGGGCGATGTACATTTGAGAACTGTATTTGTATTACTTGAGTTATTCCCATTTCATTGAAAGCTCCATTAAGCAGCTTTATAGTAGGATAATGAACAGAGAAAGATGTCAATGCCGCGTGTTTATTATGATATATATATCACGATTTAAGACCAAATATAGCTAAAAGGATTTACTTTACTTGTATTTATTTGATGTTGCTGAATGCTTCCTAGTTCAGTACGGCATTAGTCACATATTTGTTACCAATGTTACCAATAGTGGGCTGAAACAAAACAATAGACTTGTTCTGTACCTCTACTTGAATGCTGCGCTGTGTTTGTGTTGGTGTGTGTGTGACTTTGACCAATATGGAAATGTTCATTTTTACTCCTGCAAATACTGCAATATGCCAATTGCAACTGCTGCATTGTGTCGTCTATTTGGATATCTTCATATAGGTCGGTACCTACAACGAGTATCGCCAGCAGTAGCGCGAGTATAGAGAGCATTTAGATGCATTTATTTGTTACTATTAACTCGCTTACAATATTTCTTATCGCGCTAAAAACCACAACAGAAGGCAACAAAGGCCAAGTAGTAGCTACCGTGCAGCGAGCGGGCCAAGGGTGCGCTATATTTTGTTCTCAAGAACAATTGAACTTGCAGCGTTTCGTACGATGGTTGGGCTGTCTGTCGGTTCACAAAGTAAATCGCACTCTTTTAGGGATCACAGCGCTCCTACACAGTACTTGTACAGCGGCAATAGAGTGACCAGATAGAAATATGTTGCTCAATTTTGAAGTGGGTTGGGAACGATATCGACTACAATATGGATTTTAGAAAGATCTGTGAACTACTCTGAATAATGAAGAAGAATCGGCTAGTAAACATTTTTTTTATGGGAAAAATATTAAGTTGATTTCTTCTTAGGAAACTCTATAATACACTCAAAAAAAAATCCAAAAAAAAGTTTTTTTTCTCATCAACTCAAACATGAGGCTTTCCAGTACCGACTTTCACCATGGCGTCAGATATTTCCGGAACGCTCTTGAAGCTCTGATTACATTCTTTTGAATTCTCAGCATATTCCGATTTTGATTAACTTTCTTGATTGTTTTCGATAAAATTCGATATTCGTCGTTTCTCATCTGATTCTTCGAATGATATTCGCCTCTTTAGATATTATACTACAATAGTCGATACTGTTTGATATTTTTCAATGTTCGAAACATCCGAACCAATGAAGAAATTTTCAATACTACTCGACATTTTTTAAGTTTTTCGAAACCATTTGATATTTCTCGATATTTTCCGATGTTTGTGATATTTTTCGGTGTAATTGGATACTTTTCCAGACATTTTTTAAGTTTCCCGAAATCATTTGATATTTTTCGATATTTTCCGATGTTTGTGGGATTTTTCGATGTTGTTCGATACTTTTCCAGTTTCTAAATGTTGTTGGACTTTTAAATACCTTTCGGCTTGTGTTAATTTTTCGAAAATATGATCCTACAATTCCTATCCTCGATATTTTCCGATATTTGTGGAATTTTTCGGTGTAGTTCGATACTTTTCCAGTTTTTAAATGTTGTTGGACTTTTAAATACCCTTCGACTTTTGTTGATTTTTCGAAAATATGATCCTACAATTCCTATCCGTTAATTACTCTTAAGATGGTCGCCAAAAGCTTAACATCATTTTTTTTAAATATTTTTAATGGATTGCTCATACACTTTTATTATATCTGGTCACCTCAACTCAAGCACAGGATCATTCTAAGCAGTAGCCTTTAAAAGCGCCACAGATGTTGGATAAAATAAGTTCAGCCGTTCAGGCGACAGCGGTGGCGGCGTCGTCGTCGTCGCCGGTAACTCGCTGAGATGTTGATACTGCGTGCACATATTTTTCTCCCAGGCCAACATTAAATCCATTACGAAAGGTAAACCACGTTACCAACCTCTTATTTGTATTGTTCTTATCGTTCCAAATAGTACACTGTAGCGGAGAAGGTAGCTGCGATCGGCAGCCACTTTTGACGGTAGCCTGCAATATATATACATTTGCTTGCTAATATTTGCTTGACTTTCATATATTAAAATACGTGTTCATATCTCGCCGCGTCCATGACCATGGCAGGCAGCCAGACCATTTGGGAACCGTTTTATTCTTTTTTTTATGTAGAGGATTCGTTTGATCGGACGGACATTGTAATGTCGTCGTTAATGCTCATCGTAATTTTTCCGCCATTGCCTAATGCGCCCAGTCAGAAGTCACAGCGCCTTGGTGTGGACTCGTTTTTTTTTTCGTTTTTTTTTTTTTGGTACCAACAAACGTCGCCAGCTACAGTTTTTTGATCTGCATATCTTCATTTGTTTGGTAACATGGCTTTTGGAATACACGGAGAGATAAATAATATTATAGTTTTAAGAACATTGCAGATTTCTAAATAGTCTTAAATCATGTTCCCGTTCCGGAACCACAAATAATAAACACAAAATATAGAAAAAGATAAAAGTTCTCTTACTCTCCAATTGATACTTAACTTTACCCCTGGAGTTTTCCTTAAATTATCCTTTTTTATATTTTTTCTTAAGATTTTTCTTGCAGTGTCTTGCAAAAAGTGGCGTTTCGGTATTGCATGAAAAGGGGGTAACTTGGTGACGTTTCTTTTTGAAAATAATGAGAATCATGATTTCGTTGAGTCGTAAACTTTATGTAGCTCTGATTTTTCGCCATTTCGCTATAACAAATTGATATGCAAATATTTGTATCTATCGAACACTTTGGATATTTAATTAGCAGTAAAAAAGTTGCACAGAAAAAAAAAATCTCTCGACGTGATGTAGAATTTTACTTTTGTATTTTAGCTTTGGATGTTGTTATTTGCTTTTTAAAAACGACAGACTATTGCTGTATTTTACACTCGAGAAGCTAATGAAATTTTTTCAATCTCCTTCAATAATCTTTATATTCCCATAACTTTATTTGACTGGAAGAATAAAATGAAAAATAAGAGCACTACCCTTTATTTTTCTTCTTCTGCTATGTCCCTTATCTCCAGATCGAGCTAGCTTAGGGTCTTCACAAATTCTCACACCGTGCATTGTCAATATGAAATAATTCTTATTCTCGCGAACAGCATCCCAACTCGCGGATTTCATATTCCAGCGATCGTTTTCATGATGATTTCGCATGGCCGCGTCACTTGCTGCTCTGAAAGTTCCACTCTAAGGCTTGCCGACAGGCATCAGTTGGAAATTTGCAGAAGGTGAAACCAATCCACCAATATTTCTGACATATAATTTGGTCGAACAGCTGGAACGACATTCGATGCGCGATTCGACATTTGAAATGATCCTTGGAAAGCGCTTTTCAATTGTGTAGCAAAGTATGATTAATAGTTTTAGCATGAATATTTTAGTAAGTCTTGCCAGAAAAAATTATCGTGCTGCCCAAAAGAGTAAAGTTGTTCCATATTTTTATATTTTTTTTCTGGTTTCACAAGGTGCATGGTTTTTATTTTATTAAAATTGATTTTGAGGCCTATTTCTTCTGAAATAACACTGACGCCGAAAAGTTTTGCTTACACGTTAGACTGCTTGGTATACGTATGTCCTTATTACTGGCGTGATCTACCAGATTCTCACTGAAGGATTAATCAATACCTCGCTTAGTATGGTCAAGAGCTCTGCTCAAGATATCGATCACCACTATCATATTTAGACAAAACGATCTGTATATTTTCAAATATTTTGGACTCAACATTTGAAACCAGCCATCCCAATGTAGCCCAAATGCAATCGATATTATCGGAAGCTAAGGTTTCTAAAGTTTAAAAATAACGTAGTTTGCAAAACGTGATCTATATATACGAAATTATCTTTGTTATATTCGTCACCTTTTGATTAAAATTGGTTTGCATATAGGACCATATGAATACCAGCATGACAATATTACCTGCATAAGCCAGTTCTTTCAGGTGATCACAAAAGTCTCATTAGTTATAATGGTTTCCTGAAGTAGTATGACTTAGCATATCGCCCAGCGCGATAAAAAATAACTAGAGATATTCAGTCGCAGAAATATTCCTTGTTTCCAGTCCGTTCCAACTTGACTCTCTATCTATATACAGGCTCGTTTGCCATTCACATATTTACTTCAGGATAATACGGAGAGAGGCTATATGTTTTGTACATGAGCGATATGTGCGGAAGTCGGCTTGTCATCTGCGTAGTAATCTCTTGAGTTGGCTGGGATTACGATAACTTTACGATAAGGATAACTAAAGTTATTACTTATTACTAGAGAATGAGCTCAAAATAATGATACCTCTTTAACCCTTAAATGCATGAGGTCAGCCCCCAATATGGAGACCAATCACCTTTTATGTAATATTAGACGCTGACCACGAAATGGGTATTCATTTTCCTGGGGAATTCACCGTTTTCCCGAAAAAACTCAAAAAGTTTGATTTGTGCACTGTACCAAATATGGTACACGATGGATTGAACCTATACATTTGAAATGAAAAACTCTTTTTTATAAACTTTTTTTATTGAACTTTTTTTAAAATTAATTATAATGACATATGGAAATGAATAATGGAAATTATCAATATTTAATTCACTGATGAGGGTCACTTTTAAAATCATTTGTAAACACAACGTTCGACCACTTTGACAGCTTACTGAGAACTGAAAGTGGATATCGGAGAGCTGAAGAGACATTTATGTGAAAGCTGGAAATGCCTGCTACAAGTTGAAGCAAAACTTAACGTTATGCAGATTGTTTGCGTAGACTTGGCTATGATTTTAGGCACGTACCATATATGGTACGCTATGCATTTAAGGGTTAACTTTCACAAAGGGTAAGGTCGCATTATTTAAGAATTTTAAAACATTGCTGACCAGTCACGAGCTAACTCGTGTTTTCATGTCCAACTGGTATTGTATGATTACAAAACACAGGGCATTAGAGAATATCTTAAGAACTGTGGGTATGCTGTTTAGTCGTGCCTACTCTATTATAAAGAATCGCTTTTCTTAACCATGATGGAACGTGTCGGGGACAAAGTTTTTAGTACGTAGATGCTTCATTGATGGTCCAGTGACAAGAGATAGTTTCTGTATAAAATTGCCGGGTCACATTGTGTAAATAAGTCATCTTTCAAGGCATTTGTCAGGAAGTCTATCTTCTTTCCAAATGGCTTCGAACTGCGGAAAATGTAGTTTCGTTACTAACATTAGGTTGACTTTTGATACATTGGCTTGAATGTTTATCAAAACCTGGTACTTTGTTTGGATAAAGTCTTTGGATGGCTAGTGTTATCTCTTCAATTGAGGGAAGCAGGTTCGATAAAGATACATTTCCCATTTACATGGGTGTCTAATTAAACATTTTATCCTTTTTCGACATATTCAACTTTGTTCAACGTTTTTCAACTTTATTCGACTTTTCATCCCTATTGGTTTGTTTCAACTCTTCTTAATTATTCTACACAAGCAAAATTTTTTCGACATTTACAAAATTTTTTCGAATCTGTCGACATTTTTCCACCTTCGCAGCTTTTTTACTTTTTCAACATTTCTTGACTTTTTCAACATTTTTCGGTAAACCTCATTAAGTTCACACATCAGGCCGTGAGTGCCTTCATTCACTTCTTTATTTTGTGTCGCTTCAGAAGGGGTAAAAGTTAATTTTGAATTTTATCTAATTGAAACTTTTATGCCACAACAAATCTTTCCTTATCATTTTGAGAAATTTTTGGGATATGCGAATTTAAGTTCTGCTTTATCTTCTACAGTCAAAATAATCAATTCTTCATGCAAATTATAAGAAGTAGATGCCTTAGTCTGAAACTTCTGCCTATCGTTTCTATCACAACTGCTTTGTCTCTTTAGAAGTAACTTATCCACAGCCATTTGGAAATGTGGGAAATGTTTACTTGTGAACCTTCTTCGTTATCTTACCACTGCAGAAAGTTGATTCATCAAGCTGAGCTCGAACTTTATCGAAAGACTTGTAGAAATTTTACTTAAGAGTTCAGGTGATTTCAAAGTCTTAGTCAATAGTCTGAAAATTCTTCATCAACATCAAGAAATATGAAATTCTACTACATGTCAGAGATAGACTATTTTTGGGTTAAGAACACATTTTTATCTTATAATAGCAAAGGAAAAAACACCGAAATTAAATATTTTAACGAGGAAACCAATCAATAAATAAACTGATAGCAAACATAACTCCATGGTACAGTTTAACCAATTCAATTCTCTCGATACCTGCCTGCAACCATATTGAAATTCATATGGAAATATTTTGGCAGCAGCACCACCGATACATAATTCCATTATGAATCCCACCTCCGCTGAAAGCATTTCTGCTGCTGTTGTTGTGTTCTGCTATCGTGTTGCATATTGAAATAAAAAATATGGCGATGCGCATCACAGCTACAATAACGTGTCGCCTTCCAACTTAAGCTTTATGTAAAAAATTCCACTTAACCTGCCCGTGTTTGCATAGTTTGCTGCGGTCGCCGCCGCCATCATCATTGTCGTCAGCAGCAAAGGCCGTCATCATCATCATCTGCAGCAGCAACAGCAATATTGTTATCTCATCGCTACACATAAGTGGCATCACCAAACAACACCGCCGCTGCTGTCACGTATCAAAAAAAAAAGGGAGTTTTGAACGCAATTTTTCCTTAAGCTCAACCTTAACTTTAAATTCAACTTCCACATGTTATCCGCAATATTCATTTTAATATCTTTTCAATCCGCAATCGCAACAAGGCTTCTGAGTGGCTGATAGACTCAAAACAGCAACAACAACTTTGGGAGCAACAATAACCAACTACATGCAGTCATCTACATAGATACAAGGAGACGTTGCTGTTGTTGTCGTCGTCGTCGTTCTTCTTTAAAGCCAACAGCAACAACAACAACAACGATACACACTTACAAATATGATATCCATAAATCTCGCTAATAACCAATCCCCGGCAATGTTGGAAATGCAAATTGCTCATGTCATATGCTTCCCCTCTCTTGTAAAATACGAGTCAGTTGGTTATACGGCCATTGGTATACTGGGCAGCACAAAAGTGTCGTATTGCGATGCACAGTGGGGTAAAATATTTTTTTTAAGAAATTTCGCAAAACTTTGAAACTTTTGGTTTTATTTGGATTACACAAGCTGACAGCACCGCAGACCCAGAAACCAGATTCCGAAGGTTTTTGATGCTCTTAGTCTAAATCTGGTCTCGGAAATGCTCTATCAGCTCTGGTTTTCGAGATATCCCAACTTAAAAGTGCAAAAAACACCGTTTTTGCCCATTTTTGAGGTTATGTAGCACCGTGAATTTTCTTTTTTTCAGAAAACTATGTATAGGATCTAAAACTTCAGTTCTTTTCCTTTAAAATGCCGTTGAGTTTTCTGAAATATCTTTTTTTATCGCCCAGTTATCTGTAGGGGCTTTACAACTCAATTACTTTAATGCATTTGCTAACTAAAAAAAAAAAACCTCGGATACATATATATGGTCTGGTTTCTGGGTCTAAATTTTGGTTAAATTCTTTCAGCCTGTGTTATTGAACTCTCCTCGAGGTTTGATGCAATAAAATTTTATTCGAAAATGGTCAAACCACCCCCTAGTGATGTACAACGACCCTCTTGATCTGTCTAGAATTCATTATTGGTCTTGCGCATAAAAACTCTTTCAAAAAATAATGTCCCAAAAATCCTGAGGTGAGTAGATCGCGGTCGTCCCAAAGGATGTTTAAAGTCTGAATTGGGGGATTCCCCTTAATACGTTCAATAAAACTTTTTTTCTCGTAAAAACGGGCTAAGCCACAGTCTATTTAAAGACTTTTTCTAGCATGATGAGGTCCGAAATCCCTTTCCCGTGTTTCTTTGTTAATTATTGCAATCGATTTTTTTTTCGAAAATTGTATCAAAAACTCTATGGGGTACTGGGGTCACCTATGTAAATGTTTAGAATCCATTTTTCTTTCGCCATTAATTGGTTTCAAAAATTTTATTTTCAAAATGAGGTCAAAATAACACCTTAAACGGATTGAAAAATATATGTACGAAATGCAGTTTCGATCTTTTTCCAACAATTTTTGCAACAAAACAATTTGACGGAAAAATTAGCGAAGGTTCCATGAAGTTGAGGTCATTACTGATGATCTCGAAATTAGTTTTCGACATTTTCTTTCAGAAATACCCCTTCATATCACAATGAATCATAATCTGATTTTAGTGTGCCAGTTTTTCCACTAACTGCCACTCTTACCTTGACAAAAAGTATCAGTTTCTTCCCGTTTAAGCCCACTGTGCCATATGGCAAAACTAAAGGAACCGCAACATTTGATGCGTTCGACCGATGGTGTTGGCAACAACCAGTTCAGACCATCGATTCGCTTATGCTGCTGCTGCTGCTGCTTCAGCTCTGGAGCTGATTGACCATTCAGTTTTGCTTATGCCTCTACTGTTGGCTAACCAACAACAGTTGAACAGAATTCTACCCAACAACTGTTCGCGGTAGTTTGAGCCTGAGTGCTGAATGTAGCAATGTAGCAAAAGCCGACTCAGCAGCAGCAGCATATGAAATGTTGTTGCCTGTTGTAAATACACTCATAGTTGATGGTTTTTGTTGTTGCTTTTGTTTGGAATTTCAGCCATAATCCTCGATTGCCTACCATGTTTCCATTTTGGCGGACATAATCATAATGCATGCGTTTGTTTGTCCACGCATGTTGTTGGACGAGCATGCGTTGCTTCTTCATCTTCTCATCTGGTACTTAACGCTGCTGCAGCATTGCTTTTTGCATTCATACGGGAGCTTGCTGCTGTCGAACTGTGTGAACGTCAGTGTATGTGTTTTTTTTTTTTTTTTTGGATAAGATGCAAAGGAACTTTTTGGGATGCAAACACAGAGGAAGAATACGCGGCAAAGAACGTAGAGCTGACATTGAGAGACAGGCCGATGCACTTTATGCAAACTTTATGTTTTGCTTCATCGGTGAGATGAATACCAATAACATGAATGGGCAGAGCAACAACAAAGGAAATTATCTACAACAACATGGTAGTTGTTGTTCATTTTTAGTCATAACAGAAAATTGTTATTGTTATGGGAACGTTGCATGGAAGTTGAAGAGTCCTTTGGGTTGAGTTAGGTATGGACGGTTCAAAAATCAAATGTTGGTTCTCGTTAGTTGGAAGAATGTACAGGATGATCGAAGTTTTTAGCCTAAAACATCGAAATATTGGCTTTCAGTACCAAATACTGGGAGTATTGTGAGTGGCTTAGTAAAACATGGATGGTTTGAAATTTGAACATTGGAAAACTCCGGGTAATGTCGCTTGTGCGTCCTGAAAAAGCGCAGATTTAAGCCCATCTAAGTTGCAGAGGCAAAAACTATGTCTGACCGGTAAAAGGAACATACACGGCAGAACTCAAGCTATCAAAAAATCTTGTTTTTAGGGATCAGAGTCACGACGTACTTAAAACTCTGGGTATTCATATTTCCAAAGCTTCTGTTAAATTTGATCATTATGCCTATTGTACAATATTCCTTAGGGACTCCTGTCAGCTAACGTTTAGCCAGATATAGATTTGAAACACTTTCTACTCCATTGTAAAGTTTCGTGAAGGCCACTAGAAACGAGATGTTGCACAATTTGTGCTCTTCAATTGGTCATTTGAAGTAAATGTATCAATTGATATAAAATAGAGGCCACTACACTGTTAGCCAATTCAGTTTTCTTTTTAAAATGTGTGCCACACATTTACATCATGTCAAAAGTGAAAAAATATTCTCAAATTAAAGTGTGCGAACAATTTTATAAAAACTTGTAAAATATGTTGAATTGTGAATAAAGCATTTACTTTTAAGCATTGAAAAGTGTGTTTTTGGCTGTATAACAATACAGCGTTTGAATTTGTTATCGTAATCATCGTTAATTTGATACAAAATTGTATAAAAGTATTAATATTCGTGGAGCGACCGAAGCCACAATTTCAAATTTTTGATATATCTTTCATCATAAAATAAAACTTTAAATATATAACATCATTATCCCTTTATTTTGGAAACAACTTATTATTTATTTAAAATATGAAAGCTCTTTTCAAGTACGTTGTCAAATGAGCATTAATATTTGCAAAGTGATGCACAAATTTAACGCATATCTACGAATTATTGCACAGTATAATATTTGTATGCTTTGAAACTGCGTTAAGCCAACATTATCTATGCACAAATATATGTCGCTTTTTGTTCAAATAGCTAAAGTCCACTACCAACATATATCATCATCATTGGAACAGTTTTTTTTCGACTCTCTATCTGATTTACGTAACGTAAATTGCGTTACATTAGAAATGTAATTATTATTTTAATTGGGTAGTCGAGAGCTGCCATATTTACATATACGGCCAAAGTATATGCATGTAGTAGTTTTGGCTTTAATGAGAAATGGTTGCATTATTTGTATGAATATATATACAGCATGTGTAGTTCATACACATTTGGTCACCATGGACTAAAGTAAATGTTTGTATTTAGTATACGCTGAAATAATGTAGGTGCACAGTCATGTCTTTCATAAATATTAGTACTGTGGCTTATGTTTCAATATTAATATTTACATTTCGGGTAATACAAATAGTTGAAATCTACATGACTGCATGGAAAGCATATGGTACTTTTGTTAATTTTGTGAATTTTCAATGGTTTTATAACCTAAACATTAAACACGAAAAATATGTACATATCAGTACGTCCAGACTTCTTGATGAAAGGATCAGAATTTGTAACTTCGAATTAAAATATAGAAAATAAATCAGTCGATTAATAATTTTTACAGCGAACAAGTAAGCCAAATCAAAAAATTGGTCGCGAAATGACTCATCCGTATTTCCCTTATAAGCCCTTAAAGTATTCATTTTGAGGAAGGTTGGTTTTACCCAGAAAAGTGAAAGAAACTGACTCAAAATCAATTCTTACCAAGTTCACTTAACCCGTTCGCTCGTGTTTCAAAAACATTATTCGTGATATTTTTTTATGATAGTTCCAAAAAAAAACTATTTCAGAGATGTTACCATTTGCATTTGTAATGTCGTTGAAAGAGTGACTGCGAAAACCGAGAGCTTAATGTTTACCCTCAATCCTAAGTTGGAATTGCGTATATTAAAACTGATTTGGTTGGGTATGCTGAGAAAAGTAAATGTTTCCTTCAAATAAATACATTTGGTTGATAAATTCTTAAAATATTTATGAACTATCAACAAATTTTGGTAGATATTACTCTTCCATTAATAAGAAGAAGACTCTCTAAAATTGATTTAATTGGATCGATATATGTTTTCTAATACCATGTTTATTTGATTTCACTTCACATTAATGTGAACATCATAGAATTCTTAACATATTTAAGTAAAACACTATTTAATCACCTACTGCTCGGTACACAATGTAGGTATTTATGATTGTGTAAATTACTAAAAAATTGGTGCTGCTTGGGACATCTTATGTGAAAATTATATATCCCGCAAAGTATGATTGACAACTGTTTCAGAATAAATTACTCAAGACATAGTTTTTGTGTTGAACGAATGATGGAAATAAAATTTTCATATAACTGAATTTGAATTACTTTCTTTGTGTACCACTGACCTTTCTTGTTGAGTGAGGTATATACTACATAGTTCAACAAGTCTCAGGACTACCACTCTCAAATCGATATAATTATTCGGAAAAGGCAACTTTTGAAAGAGGAATGACAAATTTTGATGACATTTCATCTAGTAGCTTTTAAGTTATCGCTGAATGAGTGACGCTACTTTTGGTATTTCGTAAACAATGAGAAAAAGTGAATTTCACATTTTGATAAAACAGAGCTTTGTGATCGGAAAAGACAAGAAGCAAACATTGGAATGGATCCAAAAACATCACAGCACATCTGCTCCGTCGAAAACAACAGTTTACAGATGATTTGCTGAATTTAAGATTAGTCTTACGAATACCAGTGATGCACCACGTTCAGGCCGGCCAAATGAAGCTACCACTTCAGAGAACATCAAGAAAATCCATATGATCATTTTGAAAGACCGCAAAGTGAAAGTGAGAGAGACATAATGAAGTTGTCGATCGGCAGTATTTTACAATATTTTGCGATGGGTGCCGCGTTTTCTGACAATTGATCAAAAGCAACATCGTGTCGGTGATTCAGAGGCCGATTTAGAGCTGTTTAGACATAATTTGAAAAAGTTTTTGCGTCCATTCGTAACATTGGACGAAACATGGATCCATCACTACACACCGGAGTCCAATAAACAGTCGGCAACATGGTTAGAACCGGGTGAGAGTCGTTCGAAGCACCCAAAAACGCAAACGTCGGCTGGGAAGGTGATGGCCAGTTTATTTTGGGATGCACGTGGCATAATCCTCATGGACTATCTTGAGAAAGGCAGAACCATCAAGGGCGACTATGACGTAGCGTTATTGGGCCGTTTGTACAATGAGATGAAGACAAAACGGTCGCATATGGAAAAAAAAGTGATGTTTCAACATGACTATGCACCGGCTCATTCATCGCTCAAAGCAGTGGCAAAATTGAGCGAATTGCGTTACGAATTGCTGCCATATCCACCATATTCACAGACCCAGGACCCAGCAACTATTATCTGTTTCCAAACTAGAAGAGATAGCTCCAGTGAAAGAGATTTTACTCAAATGAGGAGGTCGAGGTCGAAACTGATGCCTATTTTGAGAGCCTCGACGTCGACTATCATAAAAAAAAGGTATCGAAATGTTAGAGATTCGTTGGATGAAGAATAAAATCGATTTTTATCAAAAAGTTTGTGTTTTCATCATTTTTCGCGGGACTTTTTGAACCATGTAGTATGAACTTATACCGAATAAAAACTTTGAAATAATCCTTTTTTCATAATATTATACGATTGTCCAATAATGCGTAAAATGCTTCGATTTCTCTGTACAGTGCATTTTTGTTCCTTTGTTTTTAGCACCAAAAGTTACAGTTTGGTTTGGTTTTTTATGCCAATTTTCGGAGGTATTGATGAAAAGAACGCTCCAAGGCTGAAATGGATTCTGATTGTAAATATCGTATATTCAGGAGTAATCGCAGTACCATTACTTCTTGTGAGTCTCACCATACGGGCATTTTTCTAGCAAAATTTTGTCAGACTTTCATCAAACTCCCAATTGTAATTTCAGATATATACTATACATACATCGTACCCAAAACAGTTATGGCCGACCAAATAATCCCTCCTTTTTTATAGGGTTCTTAAGTTATACATAGCAACTTTATTTCTTTTGCCTTTAAAAATAAATTTTTGTTCCCAACCATTGTCATTATCGTTGCTATAATCGAAATGAACATCGTTCTCAGCGTCATTGTCATTATTTCTTATGAACTTGATAAAATTCATACAACATTTACGCTTGTAAAAAAACGAAAAAAAAAATGGAAATCGTAATACGAAAACCTTGTAGCAGCAAATTCAACCTCATCATCGTTGTCGTCAACGTTATTCTCCCATGCCGAGAGGAGACTTGAGCGCGGGTAGAAATTATTGAATTTGAATCCAGAAGTTGTTGATTCGCAAGATGGAAAAAATATCTACACTTACATATCTACCTCTTACATTCATATTCCGCCAATTGCTGATTGGAGCTGCCTGTTAAGCTGTACAAAACGTGCACGCTTCCCAAAGTTCGAAACCCGGCAGGCACAGCAGAAGAAGAGGAGGAGCGCTGCACATCTTGAGGGCTCTCAATCCATTCACTCATTCGCCTACCGATTTGTGAAGTTGCGTTTATTTATTCATCTCTTGTTTATGAGATTTTTATGCGTTTTAACTTTTCTTTTTTTCTTTCTTCAACTTGTTACCTTTTTTGTTTTGCTTCCTTCCACTTTGTTTTCGATTTATTTTTTAATATGATTTTGAAATGGAATGCAACGATATTCCATGATGTTGTTAAGATTGCGCCAAAGAGACAAGGACGTCAAACAAAATGGTATGCTGGTAACTTAAAGTATGGAAGAAACATGTTATGGTTGACTGCTCTGCTGCAATTTGACTTGGATTTTCAAGACCAATGAAAGTAAGTTGCCAAAGACATTGGGGAGTGAGTTAATCAAAGTTGTTAACAGTTAAGGTTATATAGAACTTCGATATCAGGCTTATAATGCTAGTTCGAAAGAGTGAGTTAAATGGAAGCATGCATGTTGCTTTATTTAAAGCTAATCACTGTAGTGTCCTACTATACAGATAAAAGTTATTGAGAAGTTTCTGGGAAAAAGCTATTATCTCCAACGTTATCCCATCAGTGTTGTCAGAAGGACTTCAGACGTTCATTCAGAAACGTTTTTGATAGTTCCATAGGTTTTGCAGGATATATATTCGCTCTTCTGTCGATGGATCGATATTATTGCTTTCGTTACTATTTTCATCATCTTTACTGTCTTAAATGTGTTTGGAGTTCTTATTGTCTTTAATAGTTTTCATCTTCCCTACTGTCTTTACTGTCCTTAATATCACTGTTGCCTTTGTATGCACTACTGTATTAATTGCCTTAATTTTGCGATGTTTATCGTTATTGCCTTTGTTGTCTATTTTCGCTACTATTCATGTTGTCTCTATTGATTATTGTCTTTGCTGTCTTTACTGTCTTCACTGTCTTCATTGTTTTGACTGTACCTCTTGTATTATTGTTTATATTGTTTTTGTTATCAGAATAGTTATTATTCACTTATCTGTCTCAATTGTCTTTGCTGTCTTCACTGTCTTTATTGTTTTGACTGTCTCTCTTGTATTATTGCTTGCATTGTCTCTACTGTCAGAATAATTATTATTGTACGTTAACTGTCCTTATAATCTTCTCAGCCTTATAGTAATGCTACCTCAATGTTATATATTTTTCTCTCTTTGCTAATAACTCCACTGCATTTATGCAATAACTTTAACTTTCCATTGCAAGCCACCTTTACTTGACTGCTTACCAAGTCAATAAATTTGTGGCAGCACAAAAATAAAGTAGCCCTTTATAATTTCACATTATAACACGGCTTATGATAATTTGTAGCTTCTGAAAATTTCAAGTTTGAACTGCACAGGCACAGGTTCAAAATCGTACAATGTTATTCAAATTTAATTGGTGCAATAAATTTAGCCGGAAATTGTCGTCATCATGTTAAATGAATGCAACTCTCCTTCTCGGCCTTCCTGTTGCTTTAATGGCCAAAACGAGCCCACCACCACCGATCGACCGACCGACCGCTGCACGCATAAATAAAACTTTGGATATGAACATGTGCGAGCGATGTTGCCAACAATAACAACAACAGCAATTTTTTTCTATGCAATTTAATTTGATATCGATATTGATGATGCGTCTGATGGGAAGATAAAAAAAAAAATGAACTCTGCGACGGACACACATGCTGTCTGACAAACAGTAGCAGCTCTGTTGTATTAGCAATGATTGGTAATGGAGGGGGGAATCAGTTGTAGAATCAGTAAAGAAGAAAAATATTGAACCACAATAATCATCAAAACCCAACAACAAGAGAGATTTCAACAGATAACAACTCTGACTGCTGCAATGGCAATGGCGACCCAACTTTGCATACCAACTTGCGCTGTTGTTGCTGCTTTTAAACCCAGCTACCTACAAAGTAGCGACAGTTGCTTCTTCTGATTGTTGCTGCAGCAAGTCGATCATGCCAAAGGAATCATTACTTTCTGACAACAACGACGTCGATGACAATGACATTGCGACATTCTCATCCGCTAATCAAACTCAGCTCAAACAAACTCACAATCGCAATCAGCTCGCTCTACTTCACTTTTGACTCTAAAAAAATAAAACAGCTTCTTTGTTATAAGTTTGCATTTTTTTGCGGTGTGCTAGGGTGGCACGAAAAATATTATAAACATAAAGGAAGTAGCAAAATGCATAACAAAATACGAAATATTACAAAAATAGTGTAGTCACTAAAACCAGTAAAAATTATAAAGGCGGTAAAGACATCAAATACAGTATAGTCAGTAATGACAATAAAGACAATAAAATCCATGCAAGTAATTAAGATATTAAAAACTGTAAGAATGATAATGACAATGAAAACTGTGAAGAAAAAATTGAAATTTAAGGCGGCAAAGACAGTAAAAACAGTTAGGATAGTGAAGACATTTGAGATAATTATGACAGTAAAGAAAGCTTAAACAATAATAACGGTAAATATAATAAAGACTATAAAAAAGCAGAAACAATAAAGACAAAACAGACAGTAAAGACATGACGTAAAACAAAATAGATAATAGAGACTCTATAGGTACCTATGACAGCAAAGACAGTAAAAATATTAGAGATAGTGAAATATAGACGGTAATAACCATGAGGGCAATAAATACTTCAGAAATATAATAAAACACTATACAAATAATATAGACAGTAAAAAACGTTGATAGCACTGGAAACAATAAAGACAATGGAGACAATAGATGCAATTATGTTGATTCTCATAATTAGAACTGCACACCGTTCTTTGCTACACAAACAATATGCATGGAAAACAACATCTGAATACAATATCGCGTGTAAAACAAAATAGCCGATAAACAACGGAAGTACCGTTCTAACCATTGGTTACATAATATTAGACGGAGAGCCCGCTGTAGAAAAGTCGAGTGTATAAGATTACACCATGAGACCTATGCCAAATGATAGAGCTCGATGAGCCTAAATAGAATATCTAGGGTTGCCTTGCCAAAGCCTGTCCCGATGGCCGAAAAAAACCCACTTTTGGCCGACTTTTTTCTTAATAAAAAGTGTATAAGATTACAGCATGAAATTGGTGTCAAATGATAGAGCTCGATGAGCCTAAAAATAAAATATAGGGTTGTCTTGCCAAAGCCTGTCCTAAACTAGGGTTGCCTCGCGTTTTTTGGGCCAATTTTTTTTAATAAAAAGTGTATAAGATTACAGCATGAAAGTGGTGTCAAAAGGTAGAGCTCGATGAGCCTAAATAGAAAATATAGGGTTGCCTTGCCAAAGCCTGTCCTAAACTAGGGTTGCCACCCGTTTTTTGGGCCATTTTTTTTTAATAAAAAGTGTATAAGATTTCAGCATGAAAGTGGTGTCAAATGATAGAGCTCGATGAGCCTAAATAGAATATATAGGGTTGCCTTGCCAAAGCCTGTCCCGATGGCCGAAAATGCCCGAAACTTAGCCAATTTTGTTATTCTAATTAAAACTGTAGTACATAACAGCTCCAAATGTATGCCAAAAGATAGAACATGAAGAGGCCTAAATATAATATATGGGATTGCATTGTTGAATCCTATCGCAAACATGGGTTTTCACCGGTTTTTGGGTCAATTTTTATTAATGAAGATAACAGCTTGAAATTTGTGCCAAATGATAGATATTGAAAAACCTAAAAAGAATATATAGGGTTGTCTTGCCAAGGTCTGTCCTAAACTAGGGTTGCCGGCTCTTGGACTATATGTACATTTTTTACTTAAAATAGCTTATGAACATGAACTTCATTGCGTTAAATATAAGTACCAACTGGTACTTTTTGAGCCAAAGTTTTAAAAGATCTGCAGATATTAAAGATTCACTTGAGTTATCAAAAGAATTGCATGCAATTTTTAACAGAGGATATCGAGCTATCGAAAGTTGTACAAAAGCTTTTCAATAAAAATCTAGGCACAGGCTAGTTATTTTTTTTTTTTTTTTTTGCAAGGAGAGACCTGGAATTTCCAGTGTGTTTGGCCACGTCAATGAAATACTTACTACATTTCTAAGAAACAAACAGGCGTGTTGCTTAAATCTTTTTGAAAAACCAAAACATACCATATAGCACATTCTTTTGTCCGAGTGCTTTTTAGCATATGTCCAAAATATGTTAATAACTTCATATTCTGACCTAAAAACTACGCTAAATATACGCCTATCTCTCTAAATCCAAATTATTGAATAAATCTTTAAGCAATTTTTCAATGAACGAGTAATGTAATGAAGGAATATACGACTTCTTTTCCAGTTGAATATTTTAAGAAGAAGCCAATGTCACGAAAAAAAATCTACAATATAATTATTTGAGGAAACGATTTGAGAGCTTACAAACTCCGGCTGCGGCGAAAGCATAAGCATTTTATAAAATTTTTAGCACCACCCTACCTTTTCTGTATAACTTGAGTTAATATGAATATGTACTTACTAACGTTTATGGTTTGAGGATGAATAAACAAGTAGGTATGTAGAATCCTTGACTTGTGCACGAAAATGCATAACGGTGGCGTAGTTGGCCCCAATTATGTACTGAGCATTATAAAAAAACTCTAACTGGTTTTTGATAACCAAAACCGTAACCTAAATGTTCTCAAGAAATGAAGTTGTCACCAGTTTTGAAGCATCAAAATCAAATATTTCTGTTCAAAAGACTCTTTGTTCTGATTAATGGAGAATCAACGCTATACCAAGGCCATTATCCTAGAAATTTGGAACAAACAATCTTTTCGCGACTTAAACCAATTTTAATTCCCCTCCAATGCTGGTGTAGACAACAAGAGATGTTTCACACTTGACGTTCTAGGCAAATCTGTGCAACCAGACCTGAGACTTAGGTTATTAAAAAAGAACTAGAATTACCTCACTACTTTTGATATTCAGACTGTCCATATCACCTTTCTTAGCTCCAAACAGAAGTATCATTTGCTGTTCAGACCTGGAGCTATAAAACTACTTTGGAGGTGCTAAATTGTGTTCAATGACGTGCGATAAGATCAATGGTGGATACGGGTGCTAATTCCTCTATTATCATTTTAATCTTATTTTGTGAATATTATAATGAGGTATGCTCTATAGAGCTTCATAAACTCTTGCCATTAGCTCACATTTTCTGTCACAGTCCCTGGGCGTCCCATCAGGCTCATCCCTATAAATCAGTGTTGGGCATGAAAATCTAACAAAAAGGCTAAGCAACAGCATCAAGCAACAACAAACAAAATTTTAAAGTGTTTTTGCTGTCATTTCCAAATTCGCCAACAGCACAAAAAAAAAACCCAAATTGCAACAAAAACAATTGCTACATTCGCCAAAACACAATGCGGCGCCGTCGCTTATGCCTTTGCATTTTGTTTTTGTGTTCATTTGAATTCAAGTCAACGCTGTACCTCGATAGCGTTGATACTACGTGCCCACCACTGCTTTAGATGGAACTTGACACGTTCATCTTGCTTTGTCCACACTATTGTGTTTTGAAAGAGTTCACAGTGAGGATTTTTTTAGACCATAATTACATCAGTAGATTTCAGAAATTAGCTTACCAACACTCCTTTTAACCTTATTCCCACTAACCAACATACATCCTTTACAAATCAGTATGGTATGTCGCTACAGAGTTGATAGAATCGAATGTGCTTAAAATCTTCTTCTGAAGCTTTAAATCCGACACTAAAATCTCTGCATCAAAACTCTGTCTGCTATTTTGTTAGACCCATAAACCTCAACCCATGGTTGAAATCATTCCAATTCAAATCACACACACACACAATCGGTCAATTCTTTTTCAATCAACTAAACACTATACAGCCATAAAAATCTCATTCATAACTTATATTCAAAAATCCAACCAATATATCTTACTTCCCAAAAGAAAAGACAAAAACCAAATGGGGGTGGGGTGTTCCATTCGCATACATAAACTCATAACTTTAACCCATAAATAAATGCCGCAGCATCAACAAAAATCCCCGGTCGTATCATATTCCAATCAGCAAACACCATAAAAACAACTGGTCAGCATAACAGTTGAGAAGGACCGAAGTACCATGCAGGACCAAATGTAATGCGAAAACAACAACAAGTTACAACTTAATCCAGCAATAATAATTTTGTACAAGTATTTTCGATTCGATTATTTTTTTCGCTTTTTTTTTTATAGAAAAGAAAAAGGTTTTCTTACAATTTTATGAACTTTTATTGCTATGTGGCCTTCAATATATTTCTTGTTACGTTTTCCTCATATTGTTATTCAATATTGTGTAATATTTCCTGCTACAGTATTTTACTTAAATATTTCACCTTTTACTCAGGGGACTCAGTAGTGCAGAAGAAACAAAAGTTAATATTTTGTAGGAGGTGAGTGAGTTTATTCGGGCGGGCATCTTATGGTTTTTCTAAATCAAAAATTATATAGTGGAAGACATAACTTTTATTTTATAGACCATATTGACATGTTCATTACTCCAAAGTGAGTTTATGGAAATTGTGTGCGTATCCCGTGTTGATAATAAAATACGACGAGACGGGGCAGGAAAAACACTGAAAATATTTGTGTATTTCTTTTTTGTCTTTAACATGAGTTTCATATACCATAAAAATATGAGATGAACTTTAATTTAAAGTCTTGATGAAGTAAGTATTTTTTGTATTTGTTGATATTTAATCCATATATATTAGATTTTATATTACTAATATTGCTTTCTTAAAGTAATTTGTTAAAAAAAAAAAACTGTGCCAGAAAATTTTGCTGCGAATTCAATCTTGCCCGTGTAATTTGCTGCCTAAAAAGAATTTTTGTTGCCCATAACTCTGTCAAAAAACTTAAACGTTACTACCTCGTACAAAATGTTTTCAATGTTTAAGCTCACAGATTGCAGTAATTATTTGTGGCATTAAATGTGCACTTCATTATTAGAGCTCAAACAGTTGAGAACTGGCCCCAGTCTGCCACTGCTACTATTTGCCCATCATCATTTATCATCGCTGACTCTGTACTGTTTTGACAGCTCTCATGTGAATGTAAGTGAGTACAACTCACTTAGGCCGAAATACCATATTAAGGCTGAAAATTTTCTTTATCGAAATATCCTTAACCCATTAGGACGGTTGGTTAGCATCAAAATTATCACTCTTAAGTTTGAATTTCGGTTTCTCAGATAGGTGGAAACGTAAGTCCTAAAATTTCTCTAGCGGGGCAGGTCTTTAAATGTTCTATCCTTAAGCTGCCAGTAATAGAAAAATTATGAGTTGACGTTGAACTTTTCTTCTGGGTTTTGAATTCAGTAGGGAGCCAGCTGACTGCTCAAATAAAAGAACTCCAAAGCTCATATGATCAATATAGAGACATACCTTGCTCATTTTGATGCAATATTCCTATGGACAGCAGTAGTGAAAGTCTCCGGTGAGGGCGAACATTATTGTAACTTTCTACCATAATGGCTGAGAATAAAAAACTCATTTTAGAGATAGGTGAGAGCTAAGATCAGATAGACAGTTCATGTGCTTCGGCAAAGGTTACATACCGAACATAGCATTTCTGCTGTGTCGAGAAGTAAGAAGGCGTTAGCTATGAGAGAATATCTGGTCACAAAAATTTATTCAGGAAGCTAAGTATGCGCGACTTTAACTTGATTACGTTTGACAAAAAGAGTTTCCAAAAAAACAACGTTCTGGAGAGTATACCACGTACAATACCATCGTTGTAGGAACAAATTCTTCTGTTGCTTTCAACTTTTCATTATTCACTGATTTTTCTCGAATGATACCAATTTCTTATCAAAACCCAAGGAGAGTATATTGGGACAAGTTTGAAATATTGATCACCATCATACGGCAATACAGTATCTTTCTAAAACTCTCAAAGAAGTCTCTCTGAAGTTTGCTCCTTTCAGTTGTCTAATGTGGCGTTATAATCAATAAGACAAAAACAATTATGGACGGCAACAAAAATACTTTTAATAAGCCCAAGAAACCTCTGGACTCTAAAGACGGAGAAAACTATAGGCTCTGCATCAACACTTACTAGGCGGAAGCAAAGTCATAAAAGAAAATCTTGAAATATATTCTGCTTAAACCACTGAGAACATAGCAAAGAAACTATAGAATTACTGATGAACAGCAGACAAACGCGCTTCCGTTTCGCAAGATTGATGAGGATATACAGAATTCATTAGATCAATACTAGAGAGCAAATAACGTAGTGTGTAATCTCGTTTGATCCGTTTAAACGGCATCTTCCCAGTTTAGCTTCAGGGGGTCGGAAAATAAAATATTCTGGCCAGAATTGATCTTAAAGGAATATCTGCTGCATAAACGTGCCGCATACACTGCTTCAAAGAACTACGGGAGGTTAAGATTACCACAAATTATTCGATAAACTCTAGAGAGACTTGTCGATTTATATATTAAAAGCACACTGAATCCTAATGGCAGTGTTTCACGAGGTATTTGGCGTAATATAAAAAGCTCTAGCCATTATAAACTTGTACTAGCTGTCTCCAAAGACCTGGAATTTTCATTTAATAATGTGAAGCTTAGGGCAATACACAATACTGTGGTGAACATGTCAAAGATTGTATAAGCCAATGAATTAAAAATATGTTGAGATGTAGAGCCATCAACTTGATTCGCGGTATCTCCTCAGCCAGAAAATGAGTGCCCATAAGTGCACCTTAAGGAGAAGTCATACCTCCTTGCTATAAAACTTGTTCGTAAGTCATATTCTCACTTTGATGATAGCCAAAAGTGTTTTGGGTCACTACATCTGATGGCAGTGAGAAAATTCCTTTGAACGAACAGCGAACTCAAAGAACTGTAAGTTCGAATTCGAAAGTAAGAAAAGCGAAACGTTCTAAATGTTAACCCAAATAGAACAAAATTTTTGTTCCAAACTTCTTCTTGGTAGATTAACTATTTACCTATGGAGCCCAAACATGCAAGGTAATAACTTGGAAGAGATCCTGTCTCAAGAACGATTTCATACAAAATGTACTGAGATAGATGATGGGGAATACAGGACCCCAAACACGTATGGAGATTGTGTCGCCTCAAGTTATCTCTCGCTAAGCCAATCAAAAAATCTAGTTGGAATTCACGTTGCTTACATAGCTAAAGGTGCATTACATCGAAAAACGTAAAGAAAACATAATGGTACTGACAACGAATTGCATTTAATTCTCTTTTGAAAATCGTTTGGGAAATCTTGTACCCCAAAAACGGCTCTAAGGTTAAGAACAATGTGTATTTCAAAACCAGCCCTCATAATTGAACAGATCCAAGACATAAGCCTGTCGATGTGCTTCTTCCACATTTGGTAGACATGCACTTATACTACTATACATCAAGTTGAGCTGGTGTATTCTAGTTTTATTTGGGACTAAATTGCATAACATACTTACAAATTTCATATACCAAACAATATATCGGAGATCTATTTGCTTAACCTACTCCACAGAAGTCGAAGACATGGGTAAAGTTAAGGTGGTTGACTTAATCCCCGAATTCAGCATTCTATAATTGGATGTGTAATCCACATTTTGTGAATTTTTTCCAATTGATGTTTGTTCGAAAAATTGTACCTATTACCTCTATTGTTGTTTTTCATATATGAAACTAAATAGATATATCCGTTTTCGAAACTACCTATTGGAGATTTTACGTGGTGAAAATGGGTTAATACCACACGCAGCACACTTGTAACACCAACCAACAGATGGTTTCTTTTCTTAATCCTCCGCCGCGATAGACAGTGTACATTCTCGTGCGACTATTGCCTTTGCAGACGACAAGCGTATTTATGTTATGTTTATTATAACGCTAATGATACGCAGTGGCAACTCGATGATATGCCATATTGTAGCTACTTATTGTTGATAGTAAAATGAAGCAACTAAATGGTTTCGATGATCCAACGATTTATAACACTTTTCAAACTTTATAAACTATATTTATTTTTTTTATTCTATATTTACTATAATCAAAAAAAAAAAAACCTTTAAGACTCTTTCAAATGAGGTACTGAATTTCAAGAAAAGCTGCCAGTAGTCCACACTTTATAACACTTTTTTTATTTTTCCCAAAGGATAAGGCCTGTATCTTATGCATACAATTATTCCGCAATCCAACTTGAAAGTTTGCCTCAGAATATAAGAATAAAAGACTATTTTTGTGAAAAAATTTTTTGAGTTCTTTAGAAAATCAAGTTATTTGGTTAAGACAAGTGGAACATCGGTGTCGCAAAGTTAACTTTCGTTTTGCCGCACAGTATTATTATTGGTAAAAGAAACCCTATTTTATTCTCAATCAAACCGCAAAAATAACATTTTAAAAATTTTAATTTTTCTCCCCAAAACATCTCGGGGACCATAATGCATTGTATTGAAATTTAAAACAAAAACTATAAAACAATTCATCATATCATGGGTGATCTATAAAAAAGTACGATACAAAAAAAAAAAAAGACAAAAAAACCACTACGACAAGGTCAGCATGAATATTCCATTTTCTGCACTTGCGCAGAAATGTAGGTGTTGCGTCCTCATAGTCGTCATCGGCAGCATCATCCGGCAGTGGCAACCTAATCTACCACCGCTTCGCAACGCAAGGCACGTAAACACTCAAGCACGTCAAGGTAGCAGCAAACAGTTGGCAAAAAGGAGCAACATAGAAGATCGTACGTTGTTCTCCGATCGACTATGCGTCCTATGCCAATAAGACATTCGCTGCTGTACTGTAACAGAGATTGCAGATTCCACTTTAAACAAACAAGGAGGATAATTGCGGCTAAATTGAGTAGACCAACAACAGTATCGACAACAACAATAACAACAACAACCGCAGCAGTAAGAACTCTAATATACACAGTACAGTATACAAACTAGTAGATGAAGTGATAGTGACGTAGAGCGTTGTTACTGCAAAATGCATACTGCACGATTTTTAGCCGCAGCACAGTGGGCGCAATGTGGTTATACTAAAATTTTTTTTAAGTGTGAGAAATAATCTAAATGAAAAACAAGTTAGAGTGTTATCTTCGGCCAGGCCGAAACTCACATACCCTACACTGCGCTAAAAGTACCTACCTTTTAAATGAATGTTAAAAAGGCGTTGAAGAGGTTAAATAAGTCGAAAAAAATGTGAAATGTTAGAAAGGTTAACAGAGGTTGAAAAATTCGAAAATATATGCAAAATGTTGAAAAAATTTGAGAGAGGTTGAAAAACTCTAAAAAAGTTGAGAGAGGTTGAAAAAATTTGAAACAATTCAATATTGATGAAAAAGTCGAAAAAATAAAAAAACTTATGAAGAAAGTTGAAAAAGGTTGAAAAAGTCGAACAAATACATATAGGATATATTGGAAAAAGTTAAAGTTTTGAAAAAGTCGAAAGAATATGGAAAATGTTGAAAGAAATCGAAAAAAAATGAAAAATTTGAAATATTTCACGCCCACTTGTACAATTCCGCCCACTTTTGGTTCAATAAATTATATTCGTGATCGACATCCTCATATTAAATTTTAGCACAATATCTTGTATAGTTTACGATCTATGCCGCAGTTAAATTTAAAATTTAGGGCGGTGACACACCCACTGGCACAATCCAGCCCGGTTTTAATCCAGAAATAGCTTTCCATAAGCAAAACCTTCACACCAAATTTCTGTCTGATTGCTCACATATTTCGATATATATACCATTTACCGTATTTTACTTGTATAGGAGGTGCCACGCCCACTGGTGCTATTTCATCCATTTTTGATTCAGATATACTCTATAACAATTGAACCACTTACATTAAATTTCGTAGGAATTGTTGCAATAGTTCAATTAAAACAGCGCTTACAAATTTAAGTTAATATGGGAGCTATCACGCCCACTGGTGCAATCCCGTCAAAATTCATTTATTTTTGAAGTTTATAGTAACCGACATCTGTACACCAAATTTTATGAAGATTACTCTCATGGCATACTATCTATAACAATAAACGTTTTTGCTTACATGGGAGGTGCCACGCCCACAGGTACTATTGGACCAACTTTTTATAAGAAGAGACCTTATATCAAGTACATCTACCTCATTTCATAACGATTGCGTTGTTAGTTCTCTTAATATAACGTTTATAAATATTGTGGGTGGTGCCACGCCCTTCAACGAGTTTTTTCAGTAAAGTGGCTGAGATTGTATTGATGACTGCTTTCGGCGGCATCATCTCCAAAATTTTTATGAAAATTGTTTGAGCCAATTTTGAGATATACGGAATCAAAATATTTAACAGTTGAAAAGTGTCACGCCCACTTTTTCGATTCCACCCACTTTTATCATAATTCAAGATATATTTGATATATATCCGTTTAGCAAATTTTATCGCAATATCTTGAACGGCTTAAAAGATATGGTAGTATAAATGATAAAATTTAGAGCTGTGTCACGCTCCTGTACGATCCTTTGAAAGCTTGAAACCCAGCCTAATCCTATTTTGGTTTACATGTGCACCAAATCACCAATTTTCATCAAAATCGCTGCAACTGCTGGGTATATATACATAGAGTATGGGCGGTAGGCGTGTTCGCGAATCGATTTCGCCAATTTTCAATAGCAAGATGCCTGCAAGAAGGTGTGATCTGTATGTGAAAATTTCATTTAATTAGCTTTCTTGGTTTTCCCGTAAACCTGATTTCAACAAACAGACAGACAGACAGACGGGCATCGCTAAATCGACTCAGGTGGTGACGCTGATCAAGAATATATATACTTTCCCATACCTGCCATGCCCCCTTCTATGTGTTACAAACGGAGAGACAAAGTGAATATACCCTCGGTGTAGGGTATAATAATCAACTTCTAAATGTTAAAAATCAATAAAATTTTTAAAAGATATTGCTAAGCTGTATAATAACTAACAAGCCACACTCAATCCTTTAATGTCAATGATAAGTCAGTCTTTTTTTAAGCTGTAAGATCTCCGAAACGTTAAGTTCTAACTAATGTCCTAACTTTTATGTCCAGGGAAAACCGTATTTTCAAAAATCAAAGGCAAGAATAGTGTTTAAATTCCTCTTCGACAACATCTTCCACAGTAGTCAGAAGAGAAAACTTATAGTTTCTTGTCTTCCAAAGACCCGACGTCCAGTCCTGGGTCTAAAGAGCTTGATAAGTGCCATGAATCACTCTTTTCTGATGCAATTTTCTGATATTTAGCATTTCTAAGATATCAAAATACGCCGAAAAATAAAATGCCTGAACTGAGTTATCTTCGTAAAAAAAACTTCCCGAATTTCGTTTCCAATCATTTTTCTCAGTGTCCCGGTTTTATTCTCAAACTATGTAGTATTTTATCAAAAAAAAAAAAAAAATTCTAAAAAAAGCTCAATCTCTGAACCAGTCTCTATTTCAGACTAAAATCCACATATTAACTTACATTCCAAAGGAACGTCTTCTGATTTCTAGCAATGTTCCTTGAGATATACTTCCACAAGCTACCTCTCACATTAGAAAATTAACATTTCTCGCCCACTGTTCCTTCAAACGACGACAAAAACAAATTTCGCAGAAAGAGAGGTGAGCGCAATTGGTGGAAGGTGCGCGATAGGCGTAAAACTTTAAACCTGTTTCAATGGGAGCAAATCGTCGTCCGATAAAACAATTAGCAGGGAATGTACATACGAACGAGTACGAGTACGAACATGTACGTCGAAAGTGAATGTAGCCGTCGAAGGACGGAAAGACGTCGATCGCATGTTTGTCGAACAGCAAAAAGCATTGATGAAGATGAAGACATTACCGTTGAGTATTAGGAAATAGAAAAAAATAAGAGGCCAGGGCTTTGAAAAATTTGAAGCAAGTGACGGTCATTAAATTCGCTATAATGAGACGTAAAAAAAAAACTCACAAGAAATATAAACTCCCCCTGGGACTTTTTTTTCTCACACTAATAACTAAAGGGCTCCTCGTTATCCACATAAGGCAAATTGTTCGCCTAATGTGTCACGTTTTTCCATCAAATAACTTAGCGCCTGTGTCTAATTAGCCAAATTGCATTACTTCAAAGTGTGTCTGTTGTGCTGCGCCACCATCGGTTTCATAAATGCAATTAATTTTCAAAACTTCACAAAATATTTCAAAATCATAAAAGAGGCATTTCTCATATTTGTCGACGACGAAAAGAGTACGCAGCATAACGAGACTGTGTGGAATTCATAAGAATATTGCGAGAATTTTGCATCGCACAGACAAAGTAAATTATTCATGAAGATCAAACAGATTGCATGGCTGATGAACGCGTGTCAGAAATGCTGTCTAGTGTCGTTTGCATATGAATTATTAATAATGTGAAAAAAATTGTGTTTAATAGAAATTGGTCCAGACGTCTTTTGGATACTATTACTACTACTTATTTTTTAACTCTGTGAGAAACGTGAGGTCTGAACAGAAATACAATAACTCTATATTTCAATCCCGATCTAAAGCATGTAATTTACTTTCATTCGACACCATGTTTTTCTGGGTTTTCTAGGTTCCATTGAAAAGGCTGATTGACCATTTTTCGTAAAGTTTTTAATGAACCCGATCCCAGTGGAGATAAAAGTATAGTTTGTTCCAAATTAAGTTAAAAGTTCGAGATTGTGTGAAGCCACCAAATTCTGTATGTCCGTCTGAAGCAAAAATTTATAAAAGTCTGTATTTGTTTCGTCAGTGTGCTTGTGAGAGACCATGATTCGCAAGCATAAAACTCTAATTAAATATTTCATTGTTTTGATAGCTTTTTGATCAGTTTCGATAAGTTTCAACTTTTTCATTATAATTTTTCATTATTTTAAAATTTTTCGGTGTTTTCCAATAGTTTTTGACTATTTTCGATTTCTCCATTGTTATTCGGTATGGTCCTTTTTATTTGGTAAGTTTCGATAATTATTGACATATTCGATAAGTTTCGACGTTTTCTAATAGTTGTCGACAAATATCGACCTTTTCGATAAGCTTCGTTTTTTTTATAGTTTTCGACTAAATTCGATGGTTTCCGATAATTTTCGACAAATATCGACTTTTTCGATAAGTTTCGATTTTTTCTATAGTTTTCGCTATATTCGATAGTTTACGAGCTATTTGATGATTTCCAACAACTATTGATTTTTCGATAAGTTAATTTTTTTTTTTGATGTTTTTCGATATTTTTCGATGATTTTCAAAATTTTTTTACTTTTTAAACGTTTTGTTTTTAATCTTTTGTTGAAGAAGATCAACTTTTCACTTTCACGACATTCACCATATTTCAACATTTTTTTGGAATTTTTTTATAAGTATATCCTAGTATACTAGTTTCCGAGCACTAAAATATATACAAAAATATCAGTTGGTGATCGGTGGCACACTATACTGAGTAAAAATATACATAAATTGTTTTTGGTCAGAAATTTTTAAAAACTTTTCGAAAAGTTCAATAGCTAATTATAATAATTTTAAACGTTGATAATGAAAAAGACAACTGTCTAAACCAGTGATGGGCACATAGTAACTCTATTTGCTCTCATTGCTCTTACCGTTATTTGACGCACAAGCAAGAGAAAAAAAATTCGCAGAATTTCAACGCTATCGAGGCACAGCGTTGACTTGAATTCAAATGAAAACAAAAACAAAACACAAAGGCATAAACGACGGCGCCGCTGCGGTGTCTTGACGAATATAGCAATTGTTTTTGTTTGTAGTACAATTTGGTTTTTTTTTTGTGCTAATGGCAAATTTGGAAATGAAAGTAAAAAAAAACTTTAAAACTTCGTTTGTTGTTGCTTGATGTTGTTGTTTTGCTCTTTTGTTAGATTTCTATGCCCACCGCTGGTCTAAACCTATGGAAAAAGCCGATGAAATCCTAAACTTTTCAAAACAAATCAAGGTAAATCATCATGTCAGAACTTATCGAAAAAAAAATCGATAATGTGGAAAGAAAAATGGTTGGCATTAGTTGCGCATCTTCTTTTGAGGGAATTGTTTCTGTATAGCCTAGGTGTTTCATATCGTCGCACCCATTACTCATATGGTAAAAACTATATGGAGATTTCCACGAAAATGGAAGTTTTTGTCCCGTGCGACACCTCGGTTTTTTTGCAATTATCTGGAAAACGAAAAATTGCCCAAATTCAACCTTAGCACCAATTATAAAGTTAATTAGGAGCTATAAGTTAAACTTATTTTCAAAATAAAAATCCGTTTTATTTTGACTTTTTTTTATTATAAATGTTTTCGAATGGGACCCATAGAAATGCCCATATATTTCATATATTTTTTCAACTAATTTTTGTGCGTATGATAGGAAAATATAAAGAGTATAATAATCCGATTTACCTTAATAATGTAGGGTTAAAGTCAAGTGCTTAGCAGACAGATTTGTCATATTCCTGCAGGAGGCCAATTTTTAAACATCCCACCGCTAGTCATCATAAGACTTGTAAGATAAAGTGACTGTCTAGTTGTCGACTGCGCCAGACAAGACAACAACTGTTTGTCTGGTGCAGCCATAATGATCATGATCGTGCAAATGATGTTCATGATGACGACGATGACACTACAAAGTAATTAGAAACTCTACATCATGTGAAAATATTCATGGTTATGAAATATGACGATTAAATAAATTGCATTTCTCGGGAAAAATGCAAACCAGTGGAAAATCGAAAATTAACATCAGACAGATGTGTAGTGTTGGCATTATGAGGACAATATATGCAGTTCTAAGGGTAGACAAAAGTGCACTGGAAGAAATTTTTTGTGGAATAAAATATATTCAAGGATATATTGGCAAAAATTCTCTACATATTTACTCTCATTTAAAAAAAAGTCTGAAATGGACTGCGATGTAAGACTTTCAAGGATCTATATCAATTTTCGCGAGAGTCAACATTTTGAGCAATTTTGAAACTTTTTTATCACTCAGCTTTGATTTTTAATTGCTTACGCTCAAATGTTTCGACGCAATTGATTCCCAAAGTCTGATAAAAACGGCAATATATTCTTTTCCTGTCAAAGTGATTTCTTATATCTTTTCAATGGCATATCATCCAGAAATATAAATATATCCCTATAGTAACAAATCTTCAAGTGTAACAGCACTTTGAAATGACATTACAAAAATATGAAGTGAAATAAATTAAAAAATATTTTCTTTAAGAACTCAATTTAAATTTATACGCACATAGTACAGACAAACATCCATGAAGATGTCTCGGTCTAGAAATTGGATTTATTTTTTTCGCATATCAGCTGATATTCTTGGTGTCGTGGCATAAGAATTGAATTGAGTTCGAGAAAAAAAAAAAGTATATAAATTCAGCAGCACTTAGCACATCTGTTCAGAGTTTAAGAGATGACACAACAAAATGCGCTTGCGAAAAAAAAAAGTTGTCGGCGTGATTTTTGGGTGGCAAGTGCGTAAAACATTTAATAGGCGCATGTCGCATGGGGGATTTATTTTTTTGTTAATTTTTAGCGTGTGTCCCTACGAGACAGTCGTCGCTGATCAGCCACTGTCATGATTCACAAATAAACAACAACGCGTACTTATGTTCAGACGGATGATATATGAGCGATATTTTTGAGTGCCGCGAGAAGGGGGCGTTGTGCTGTGTCGTCGTCGTCGTCTTGTATCTGGTACTGGAATTACAATTGAGAAGTGTGCCATCCTAAAGAGTTATTAACATTTTTGTTTAATACTTAGCATCAAATTTTTGAATATTTAAGAGATATTAATCAAAAATGAAGCTTTAAGTGAAATGCTGTAGATAATGGATGTAACAAAAATATGCGGAAATATGCCATATCTGAGGAAATTCATATGTTTAAGGGAAAAAATGTGCATTATGAAAGTTAAGCAGCTATATAATTAAAATTTTTTTTGCATTTTCTGTGATAATACGCAATAAAATCGGGTTAGAAATAATCATAATTATGAATGTTTATTTCTTTCGATAAAAAATAATCATTATGTTGGAGTTCCATGTTTTTATATTCAAAATAGTCCTAAGTAGTTATGCATTTTCATATTTTTAGATCGTATATATCCGTCATTTTTATACCCTACACCGAGGGTATATTCACTTTGTCTCTCCGTTTGTAACGCATCGAAGGGGGCGTGGCAGGTATGGGAAAGTATATATATTCTTGATCAGCGTCACCACCTGACTCGATTTAGCGATGTCCGTCTGTCTGTCTGACTGTCTAATTGAATGAAACTTTCACACACAGGTCACACATTCTTGCAGGCATCTTGCTATTGAAACTGTGCGAAATCGGTTGACGGACACGCCTACCGCCCATACTCTATGTATACTTACCCAGGCCAATTTTGGAAAAAGGTGCAGCGATTTTGATGAAACTTGGTGATTTGGTGCACATGTAAACCAAATTAGGATTAAAATGGGTTTCAAGTTTCCAAAAGATCTTACAGGGGCCTGGCACTGCCCTAAATTTTATCATTTATACTGCCATATCTTGTAAGCCGTTCAAGATATTGCGATGAAATTTGGTAAACGGATACATTTCAAACATACCTTGAGTTAAGATAAAAGTGGGCGAAATCAAAAAAGTGGGCGTGGCACTTTTCAACTGTTAAAAATTTTGATTCCGTATATCTCAAAATTGGTACTAACGATTTCCATAAAAATTTTGGACATGATGCCGCTGAAAGTAGTCATCAATACAAATTCAAAAACTCGTTGAAGGGCGTGGCACCGCCTACAATATTTATAAAAGTTATATTAAGAGAACTAACAACGTAATCGTTATGAAATTTAATGAGGTAGATATCCTTGCTATAAGGTCTCTTGTTACAAAAATTTGGTCTAATAGTACCTGTGGGCGTGGCACCTCCCATATTAACATAAATTTGTTAGCGCTGTTTTAAGTGAACTATTGCAGCAATTGCTATGAAATTTAATGTAAGTGGTTTAGTTGCTATAGAGTATATCTAATCAAAAGTGGTTGAAATAGCACCAGTGGGCGTGGCACCTCCCATACAAATAAAATACGGTAAGTGGCATATTTATCGAAATATGTGAGCAATCATACTAAAATTTGGTGTAAGGGATTTGCTTATGAGAAGCTATTTCTGGATCAAAACCGGGCTGGATTGTACCAGTGCGTGTGTCACCGCCCTAAATTTAAAATTTAACTGCGGCATATATCGCAAACTATACAAGCTATTGTGCTAAAATTTAATTTGAGGATGTCGATCACAAATATAATTTATTGAACCAAAAGTGGGCGGAATTGGAGAAGTGGGTGTGGCATATTTATAATTTTTCGTTTCTATTCGATTTTTTTCAACATTTTCCTTATTCTTTCGACTTTTTCAACCCTGTAACTTTTTCCAATATATCCTATATGTATTTGTTCGACTTTTTCAACTTTCTTCATTAGTTTCTTTATTTTTTCGACTTTTTCATCCATTTTGAATTGTTTCAAGTTGTTTCAACTTTTTTAGAGTTTTTCAACCTCTCTCAACTTTTTCCAACATTTTGCATATATTTTCGACTTTTTCAACATTTTTCAACCTCTGTCAACCTTTCTAACATTTCACACTTTTTTCGACTTATTCAACGCCTTTTTAACATTTATTTAAAAGGTACTTTCAACGCAGTGTAGGGTATGGGAGTTTCGGCCTGGCCGAAGATAACACCTTAACTTGTTTTTATTTTCATTTTTACCTTTCCCATTATATTCACATAGAAAATGTTATTTAGCTAATGAATATCTCAGTGGTCAAAGTTATCGATTTTTGGGAATCAAGTCTACTCAAAACAAACGTTCATAACAACATGTAATTCACACAAATTTGGTCAGCACTTAATCTTCAACAACATAGAAAAAAATTTCCTGGAACAAAATATAAAGCAATTCCTAAAACTTCATTGAAACATTGAAATAAAACACCGCCCAATCTGAGTCACAAATATTTACGTACTTAATATTTATTTGTTTTTGTTTCAACTACCACAGTAAACTACATTATACTCGCATACTCTTTTTGAATCATATCATATCATATCATTATCATAACTTATAATTTTTGCAATATAATATTTTATATTATTTGCATATGGGGGAGGAAGAATAGGTCCTCTAATCGAATACACTTCAGTACTTACAATTAAATAGCTTAGCTTTATGTATAATTTATTTTTTTTGGATCGAGATGCTGTTCTTTTATCATACCTATGTACCTATAGCATTTAGTGGTATATTACAATTTTCACTTATAATCTAATGCAAACTTAAATGCAAACATGTGTGTGTGTGTGATATCAATTTAGACACAAATGCACCAAATATTCATATATGTATGTACGTTAGCTGTTATCTATGTATTAGTTAATATATAGTAATTATTTATTATATTCTTTACGATATGTACGCCGCAAAACCATATTTTCATTTTATATATAAACTTATCGAGTTTGATCATCTTTTCATGCCACTGTTTGTTCTACGCTTGTTTCCGTCACATCAGCCTCAGCTTCGAGCTCATCGTGTTCATTTTCAGTTTTAATATTTGCCGTTGCTGCTGCTATCGTCCAAGAATTGTTTAGGTTCATCACTGGCTTAGGACTATCGGGAGTTTTTGATTCTTCAACACATGGTATATGTGATGTTGGTGATTGTGTATGTTGACGCTCTAAATGTGACATATTTGGAAATGTGTAGGGTGCTCCAAGAAATGGTGGAAATCCTAATAGTCCTGGTGGATATTTCGGTGCAGTGTCATTGGCGAAAGGCGTTGGTGGTGGTATAGACGCACCGGAAAAGGCACCATGACCGATGTCACTGGGCTAAGAGAGGAAGATAACAATAGAGTTTTATAAGTTTAAAGTTGCAAATGCTGAAGAGGTCGAAAAATGTTAAAAATTGTTGAAGTTGAATAACGTTGAAAAGTCGAAAAAAGCTGAAAGAGGTTGAGTGAGTCAAACGACCCCAGAATTTATTAAAAAATGGAAAATGTTTAACAGGTCAAAAAATATTGAAAATGTCCAAGTATGTTGAAAGAGCCGGTAGATGTGGAAAAGTCGAAAAATACTTCAAAAGGTTGTTCTTGAAAAATCAAAAAATTAAAGAACATTAAATTAGAGTGACTATACTTTAATTCATTGAAGAAGGTTAGTAAATATGGAAAGAACATCTAAACATTCTGGAAAGTGTTTCAAATTTCAATCACGATTTAATCCACACAGAATATCGTATACATGAAAATCATCGAAACGGTTTAAGAAGTGTATCATTTCCGCCAATCCTCCCTACCACAGGTTTGCTGTTACACCCGCCAGTAAAGCTGTTCACCCATTAACAAGTTTAAATATTCAATACAAATGGAAATGTGGTTGTTCAATTTATCTTGTTTAACGTTTTCAATAAATATCAGGTGTTACAAGATTGTAACACTCTTAGAAATCGAAACAGAAGTTAAATTACCTACTCAATTTAAGTTTTAAAGTTGCAGAATATATACTGCTACCAATACCAGCAGCTGGTAATGTATGAACTCCTTCTTAACCAACTTAAAAACAGCGTTACATACGTGTAACACTCGAATAATTTAGTTTACTAAACTTACCTTATGCTGTAATCCATTGAAGAAAGGTGGTAAATATGGAAAGAACATCTCAGGACGTTTCTGCATAAATTCTGGCTCTTGGCTTAAGCTGCCTGGTCTGTGCATTGGCAATTCAAGTGACATGCGACGTCCACGACGTGATGTTGGATTCGACCACATATGAGTACCCATGTGAACCTTAAAAAGCGATTAAAAAAAATAGAAAACAAAAATTTTTAAATCTTTTGTCGTGGAGGAAATTCCGGAAATCAATATACCGCACATAATAAAAATGCTCACAGCTTACCTTCAAATTCCCCTTAGTAGTGAATGCCTTTTGACAGACATGACACTGAAACGGCTTATCACCAGTATGTGTACGCATGTGTATCTGTAACGCCGAACTCGAACTAAAGTTACGCCGGCAAACATGACAATAATGTTTTTGATTGGCAGGTGGTTCCAAATTTGAGCCCGCTGGACCAACGGATAGCAGAGCTTGTTGAAAATCAATAGGACCCATAGGATAACGACTTGATTCTGCGTTGTGATGCATAGAATTCGTTTCATGCGGTAGAGAAGATACTAAAAGAGTAAATAGAAAATTCAATATGCCGTAGCAGAGAACCCATGAAATGACCCTACATAATTGCATTTTCATAAGCGACTGCTCAGCATCAGCATGCGAATGATGCTGAAATGTTGGACTACTCGAACGTGCACTCTCCTCCTCAGTATTTGGTTCTTGCTTAATATGATCTCTTAGTAATGCCGGCAACGCTTCCCTATGATTTCTGTCGTCGTCAAGTGTCCTATTTTGTTCATCAGCATTTCGCTCGTTACGAAAACATTTTTCGGAATTTTGATTTGCACTCGTCTCGCTGACAGCATCTGCGTCTGCTGACGGCGGCTGTTGCTTCTTGGAGAATAAATTTGGATTAAGGATGATCTAAAATGAAACATGACACAACAATGCGAAAAATAATAGAGAGAAATATTTTCATGGTTATAAATATTGAATATGCTATGTGCTGCAAACAAAAAACAGAAAAAATGTATGATGAAAATCTGTCAGTTCGCAGACAATGAGTTCTGTCATTTTTGAAGATTTCCCGTTTAATGTACCGTTGATGTTAGGCGTGCCAGACAAACGTTTAATAAATCTGCTGCCGGCAAAATTTTGTGATTTTTTTATTTTTCATCTTTTAACTCATTATCGCAACAAAAATGCTTGCCAGCTGCATAGGAACTCTAACAAAATCTATTTGCTATGTGCTTTGACATTTATAATATTTAATTTTTGCATTTAAAATACACTTTGCTATACAGGGTGCTGTTGAAATATATGCTGATACTAATCTTCGACAAAGCGCAACATCTGCTCAGAGAAAGTGCACCTAGTAATTTATAATTCGTTCTCGACCTTTCTACATAGATTTATTCAAAGGGATGAGCCTGTAATGGGCTAATTGGGGGAAAAAGAGCTGTCCTTGCTGGGGTCCAAGTTTCAACCTTCAAATTGTGACATTTTTTAAAAGGGTAGTCGAGTATGCCCCTGATGATATCTGGCACATTTGGCATTTTTCAAAGAAAAGGGCTTTAACTGATGTCCAACCAAACAATTTCATGTGTTGTTGGGAAGCATAAGATCACACCCAGATTAAAAGTTTTCTTTAGCTCACTCTTTTGTTTGCGCCTTTAACTGCCGATATGCCCAACTAGTAAAAAATTCAACTAATGAGGCTCTCATGCAAATATAATGAGCTCCCATAAACGTATAATTCTCATGTTCCGAGAAAATTAAATTTTCTTTTGTTGTTTTTATTGCTTTATTAAAACACATATTCATTGTCATTGTAATCCGTGCCTATCAATAGACTTTAAGCATATGAAGGACATATGTCCAATGTGCTATTGCGGGCTTCGCTTGTGCTCTAATTTTGGGATTTTGTTCCAATTCTTGGAATTTGGACTTACACATTTTTACCTTAGCTCATTTAATCAGGTCCAAATCAAATTAGAACTTTTTTAGTCAGCACCCAAGGGTAATATGAAGAAGGCACACGCCTACATCAAGTATAGGATAGGACTACATCAATATAGGATGAGGTACTCAGGTACCTCTTATTTCGCATTCAGATCCATCGAAAGGGGTAAACGCTGCATTTTCAATCGAGTCCCATACTTATTGTAAAGGATTCGGTGTATTTAAGCCTAAGATTATCTGATTGTATTGATTTATTGATATTTTATTTATCGATAATTCGTTGATGAATCGATATATTGATTTATCGATATTTTATTTATCGATAATTCATTGATGAATCGATATATTGATTTATCGATATTTTATTTATCGATAATTTACTGATAAATCGATATATATATCGATTGATATTTTATTAAAACAATATTTTGGGCCATTTAAAATTTCACATGTCGCCTTATTAATATTTTAATCGATATATTTGTAAGTATGTATTCATTTTTATATATCATTATTTTGAATAATCAATACTTCGGTTGACTTTTCTAAATATCAATGCAGTAAAACTCAATGAAACCATTTCCTCAAACTATGACATTCAATTTCCATATATCCTACCCTGTATCGCACGAATAAAAGATTAAATATTTATGCATAAACCGTGGCATAATTTATTTGATTTGAATGCATGAAAATTACTTCGTTATAAACTTTAAATACATAATCCTTGTAGTATATCGAAGTGATGCACTCAAGTGCTTAGACCACAACCGCATAGAGCAAGCAGCATAATGTAGACTATGAAATCTTCTGTTTGCATCCATCAGATGTAGTCAGAGCAGTCAGCTCCACACGGATGACAAAGAGGCGGTAAAATAAAGACAAAAAAATAAAAAGGCCAGCAACGACAGATAGCGGCATTGACAGTGAGGGCAGGAGACAAAAACAATGGTCCAAAAAATGTTTTCATTTATAATTTTTACAAAAAAATTAAAATACAAAAAATAAGCTGCAGAGTACTCGTACTTGTAATTAGTAGTTACACAACTAATAAAAAAAAACACTAAAAGTAACAAACTCAACGGTTTGTAAAACGTCTGGGATCATAATAAATTTTGTAATTTCTTTTTTTTTTCTGAAAAATATTCAAATCATTTAGTAGATTCCATACCAAAAAGATGATGTCGTTCGTTTTCTGTTGTAGATAGATCATCAACAATAAGTAAAAAAAGCGGCAACTGAAAATCTGCACAATACTGTGCGCCTGATTATTGTAGGAAAATACTAGAACAACGACATTATGACAACAACAGCAGAAATACATTTCATCCATAGCCGCAAAGAATTGCAGGGAATAAGGGAATCATATGCGACATTTGGCAAGAGGGTTGAGGCGAGTCAGAAATGAGGCAATGTTCATAAATTTTAAATGTAAATTAAAGTCAAATTTAATGGAGATATTTTGTAGCAAGAGAGGTCGCATGTGAGGTTGTCATATTTACTTGGGGCTTTATCGCGTAGGTAACTTTTCGACTTACTCGATAGATTTTGATCTTCTTGAATTTTACAGTACTTTTCAGCTTGTGAATGGTTTTGTTAAACTATTGGATGCTACTCGATACAATTTGATAATTATCGAATTTTTCGATACTTTTTGATTTTGATAGTTTTTTTCTATATCTGTTAATCACTATCAAACTTTTCGATAAAATCCGATACATTAAACTTTCGCGATTAAACGATACTTTTCGACTTTAATGAACTTCTTCGAGATTTCTTTACACTATTTGTTCCTTTTACTGACCTTTCAATACAATTCGATGTGTACCAATGTTTTCAATACTTTTATCTACTTTCTCAATGTTTTTAAAAATGTTCGATATAATAGTACTTATTGATTTTGTAGACTTCATCGATGTTTTTTACTAATAGGTACATAAGTATATGATGCTTTCCGAGTTTTTTCGACATAATTCAGTACCTTTTGATTTTTAACATCATATTATTCGATACTTTTCGATATTTTTACAGTATATACTTATATGTCGTTTTCCAACTTTTAATTTCTTAGCTGCAATGCAATACTCTCCGGCTATTATCGACCTTATCGACGCTATTTGATTTTGAGCGACTTCTTCAATAAATATATATCGATACCTTCTGTTACCTCTCAAGCTTTCGACTTAATGGGCATTATCAATAATTTTCTACAGCACTTCGGCTTTTATGGACTTTTTTGATACAGCTTGATACACTTCTTCTTCTTCGATATTTTTCGATGCTGTTTGATACTTTTTGACGTACATAGATCGCTTTTTTATATAGTCCAATGCATTCCAATTTTATGGGTATTTTTTAATAAGTTTTTAAGTATTATGATATTATTTGATATTTCTCTCTCAATATTTTTAAACTTTTATCAAATGTTCCAATATTTCTTGTAACTTCTTGGCTTATTCGTTGTTTTTCTATACGAAGTTTCCCAATTTTTACTGACTTTTTCGATACAATTTGGTACTTTTTGACTTGTAAGACTCATTCACTATTATTAAATTTTTTCTAACTTTTCAAACTTGATAGAAATTTTCAATAAATTTTAAAACGTTTTGATACCTACGACTTGTTTAAGCTTTTTCGATGTTTTTTTTGTCTACTATTCGATGTTTTCTGACCGTTATTGATTTTTTGGATACTTCTTGACATACGAGTACATATGTTTAGTTTTTGTTATTTTTTGCTTTGTTGCTATCTGATGTTTCCGAATTTTTTCAATGCGTTTCTATACCTGTTAATTCTTATCGAATTTTTCGATATTTTTAATAATATTTGATACATTCCACATTTCATTGACTATTTCGATAATCACCATTCAATTTATGAAGTCTTTATAAATACTTTCTTTCTCTACTTTATTATTTCACTTATCTCTTATTTGCTCCTAATTAACAATTGTATGTCAAAATATAGTACGTGTCAATAGTTAATAACAATCATAAATTTCAGCTTAAGTTTTCGGATGTTGACATTGTAATGTGGGATGTATTCACAAATGCAAATAAATTACTTTCACAAGATACACTCCACCCAAATCCTCACATCAGTAGAAATCGCAAGAAAAAACACCCTTTTTTTTATTTAATATCATAAATTTCAGAATATTCACATGCATTGTTCTGCATTTAAAATGCAATTAAACCACAATCTAAGAGACTGACAGAAACGCATCTTCGAGTGTTGGAAAAAAAAGCAGAATTGAGAAGGGGAGACTTGTGCATACGAGTACGTCTTAGGGCCGTTCAAAAAAATGTTATATTCGAATTTCCTATAGACTTAATAATGTCAACTTGAACGCAACTTTCAAGAAAAAATTCCTTAATTAAAAAAATTCCCAGGACTTTTTTTAGTGCATTCAACTTTTTCGCTAACACTCGGCCTCTGATGCCTCTTTTGGCACTGATCTATAATTTAAGACAAATAATGACTTTTTCGAAATTTTTCGGACTTTACAGTAAATAAGGCAATGTTTACTTTATTAATACTTTTGACTAGGTCGATGCTGCCTTATATTTTTTGAAATCTTTTCCATAGTTTACAGTAGCAACCCATATTCTACGACTGCACCACAAATCCGGAAAAAATGGCAAATTATATTACTAAGGAATACGAGTAATAACAAGAACAAACCTCAACAAAATCGTATAGATGATATTTTGCAAAAATTTCTAGCGATAACTTTTATTATCAAAAAATATCTGTAACGATTGCAGCCACGACTTCTTACCACCCCGCATTGTCATCTATAATTTTGGGTATTTAATCATTAATAATGATGCGAAAGTAGGTCTTATAAGAAACATTTTTTCCCTCGTATTTAATGTACAATTTGATGGAGAGGTTTTTAAGGAAAATAGCCAAAATGGAAAGAAATGATAGTTTTCCTGTTCATCAAGTAAAAAATGTAACTAATACCTTAAACAATATTCCATATGAATAAATTCTTAAAGGTGCAGCAAAGATATTTCAAAAATTCATGATTTCGCAGAACCGCACAAAATGTGATTTTCTTCTTTAAGATTGGACATCATGTTATTAAAATAGTTTTATTATATTTCTTACATCACATGTGAAATAAAAACATAATGGCAAATAATGAGTCGCTGCTTCGTGGTAACCCAAACCAAAATTGGTAAGATTTCTGCTATTCAGCGCGAACATGTGCAATTAATAATCCACTCATAATTTGTAGCTAACATGTTGAGGTAAAAATCCAGAAATATTAGAGTGGACCTTGATTGAATTCCAATTAAAAACAATGACATATATTTAAAAGGATGAAATTATGTACATAAATAGATACCCTCAAGCTTAATGTACTTTTTGATTCCTAGTCAAATTTCCACACTTAGATTTTTCAAAAAAATTCACGAAATCAGCACAAACTTTTATATTTTCGGCGAATTCATATATAATAAAAAATGTCTATAAGGAGTAAAATGTTGCTCCCTTAAAAAGAAAGCCTTGTAATAAAACCTTTTACTACTACTGCTTTCCTTAACTTCAAACTAACGCTCAGGAGATGCCCACGTGTTAATTGCAATGTCCCGTTTTGTTTTATTAGAAGAGGGAAGAGATGCTAATGGTATAATACCGGTGAACATCTTTCTGAAATCTACAGATACAACAGCTGACGAGAAAAACTTTCGCAGTGGGACTTTTTCCTAATTTAGTAGAATTATCACAACAATACCATGTTGTATTAGAAAACTTGACTGCTTTTTTCGAGATACCAATTGCAAGAGTTGTTTACCTTAGGTTTGGTTCAATAGATAGCCGACTATAGAACATCATGAGTTTTAAAGTCCGCAATGCTTACGCCAGTCATATGGTTGAAGAAAATACTTCATTTGTCTGTGAGACAACACCTACCTACTGGCAGATAGCTAAGATCCCCAAAAGCTGTAATAGCTAAACTCTATTATTGGCATAAAACGAAGAGGAAACTTGTGTTATGTATTAGAGAATTCAACGTCATATCTTTAAAGAAAATCTTCCATAACTAATATGGACTAGAATAAAAATGTTGGCTTTCTCTATGAATTTGCTGTGGGGCATTGTTCTTGTTATTTTGGTGGTCTAAGATCATCTGTAATGATGAATGGCTCCACAGATGCCGTAAAGATTCGATTTCCATTAAAATAAAATGGCGAAAAAGGAAATGGATTAGACACACACTGCGAAAATCATCAACAGTAGTCTGCTGGCAAGCATTGGAGTAGAACCCTCAAGGTTTTAGAAAACGCGTCCATCCTAAATCATCGTGGAAACGAACGCTAAAACAAGAAATCGAGGTAAATTTAGGGAGAAGGCACTCGCTACAAATCGTGCATGATGGAAGCGCTTTGTGGTTGTTCTTTGTTCTGTGAGAAGATCAAGGACATAAGAGAGGTTTTCCTTGCTCCCAAAATCAACTTAAAAAAGCCTTAATAAATAAGAAAAAAATCATCCAAAAATGAAAAAAGAATCAAAACTTGCGGAAAATATAAAGTCACACAAAAGACCACCAGCTTTATTGAATGATGGGATTGTAAAGTCATTTGTCTGCAAAAATTTTCCTACTGCGAGGTAGCTAAGATTTCTAATAGCTGTAGTAGCTAAACTTAATAATTATTATTTCACCTCACTTAATAAGAATTTTTTAAGTTTTATGAGAGTTGAAAGAAATTTTATAGATTAAGAACCCTCCCAACACACACTCTAATAGACAACCTAAGAATTATATCCTTTTAGGGCATACATATGCATGTATAGTATACGCATCTGTATGTGTGTGTTCGCATTTGTGTGTATTTTATTTTCACAAAGATAGTCACCGCAAAAGTGTTCTAGTTGTGTGGTTCTCTACTTTGAACATTTTAATTAATGGTTTGTAGACGTTAACTCAATGCGCTGAACGCGCGCGTTCCACAAGGTCTATTAATTTTTTTTTTCCTCAATTTTGCGTTAGCTCAGTGTTTTCTTTTATTTATTTTTTTTTGGTTTATTTTCCCTTCGTTTTTGTTTCAGAGCATTAAGAAATAATGACGTTAGGCCGACTTGATGTCAGTTGTCATTTGTTAATATTCGCATAGAAACGATGGACGATGAACTGCTGTGTATGCGGTAGTGGTTAATTCTCCTCACTACGATTTTGGAGTTAGTTTTAACATGGGCAATTAGTTAGACGTTAGCTATGTGTTTCGGGGTGGCTATTGGAGTAACTGTGCGTGGACTTACCTTTGCGCTGCTGAACGGTGAAACTACGGTATCACAGTTGGAGCGATTTGAATTAGTAGGCGAAGATTCTTTGGTATGTTCAGTGTGATGATGATTTTCTAAAGCGGCTGGATTCGGAAATATTTTCAAGCAGATGTTGCAAATGTTGGTATTGGGATTGAGACCTGTTGAGAAAAATAGAATTGGAAGCGATTACTTTGAGGTAAATACAAATTTTAAAATTAATTAAAAATATATTAGATATATTAGAAATAATAACTATTTTTTAAAAACATCAACGAAAAAGAAGTAGCCAAAAAAAGCAGGAACATTAAGTTTTTTGTCAAAAAAATTGGTCTATAACTATTATGGATTAGAAATATTATATTAATTGTTGATAATTATTATTTTTCAATGGATTCTTTTTTACGTTGAGTCATAACTATTATGCACAAGGAATTGTTTATCCATTGTCAATAACTATTAATTTGGAAAAAATATTTTTTACGTAGTTTTGAAAAGAAGTCTTCAAGAGTTTCCCATTTTTGTGAATCTTTTTGCACCAATCGATGGTCATCGGTTCACAATGGTGCCCGATTTGGCTATATTTTCGAAATTATTATTCAACCAGTTCAAGGAAAAAGGTCGAAAATGGATTTAAGCCATCACAAAAAGGCGTTCCGAGTTCCAAAAATTGCTGATTTTGCTCCATTTTCGAAAATTTTGTATGCACCAATTGTTGGGAAAGAGGTTGAAAATGGATTTTGGTCATTACCAAAAATAATGCCTAGACCCAAAATGCCCAATTTTTTAAAATTGTTATTGTGCACCAATCCATTTTTTGATTGATTGTGGTCGACAGAGGTCGAAATGGATTTTGATTACCATCAGAGGAGGTCCCGAGGCCCAAAATGTCTGATTTTGGTACATTTTTGAAAATTTTATTGCGCAACAATCGATGGACAGAGGTCGAAAATGGGTTTTGGTTATCACCAAAAGTGGTCCCGAGTCACAAAAAGTGCCTGATTTTGGTTCATTTTCGAAATTTTTTTTGCACCAATCGATGGAAAGAGGTCAAAAATGGATGTTGGTCATCACTTAGGATGGCCGCGGACCTTGCAAAGGACCGTTTTTGATCCATTTTCGAAAAATTTTTTTTGCTCCCATCTATAGGGAAAGCTCGAAAATGGATTTCGGACATCACGGAGGGTAGTTCCGGTCCCGTTTTCGACCCTTTCGGTACTTTTCAAGGTCCGGAGCCAACCTAAGTTATGTCCAAAAGCCATTTTCAACTTTTCCTTATTAATTGGAGCAAAAAAAACTTTTAGGGTGGATCAAAATAATTTTTTTTTTTTTTGCTCTAATCGATAAGAAAATTTTGAAAATAGCCGTTTTTGGGATTTATCTATTCGTTGGTGCAAGAAATAATATTGTTTTGATCCACCCCAAAAGTTTTTTCGGTCTAATATCCATAATAATTAAAAAAAAAAATTTTAAAAATAATCCTTAAAATTGGGCAATTCTTTCAATCACAAAAAAGCAATTAATGGTTATTTTCGGTCTCTGAAAAAAAGTTTTGTCAGACAAAAATCTTAACTTACAATTGAATCACTCTTTATATCAATTATTGAATCCAAGACTGCATTAAATTACGTAAACTATGTTATCAAAATGAACCCAAAAATGTTGATATCAAACCTTACTTAAGAAATTGTCTACCATTTATGAAAATGCAAGCGTTAGTCAAAGAATACAGCCCATAAAAGTTTCTGAGCCAAAGAAAAGATCCGATCACAATAATATGTCGCACGTGTACAATTCTATTCGCGATATTTTACAAAACTTTTTTTTTAATTTAATTCTTTTGTTGCTAAAAATATTCAGTAAAGAGCGCAACCATATATATTCTCTGCACTTGATTCTGGCTGACGCACTTGCTTAACGATGTCGAGGTCAAAGGTGGCAGACAAAAAGACTTTGTCATTTTCACTGAAAGCGACACACGCCAAAGTGGGAATGCAATATTCCGGCGTAAAAATAAATATTATCGTATGTCGTTCATGAAATGTTTATGTTTTAAATAAATCAATTATTTTTAGCGTGCAATAAATAAGAAGTTTTGACTTCTGTGACAACACTTTAAAATTGGTATTGACATTGGTGGAGGATGTTGTGTTTTGTTCTTGAAAGAAATATAAATTTTAATCGAAAAAAACAGATTGAAGTGATTTAGTTGAAGGCAGAAAATACGATGATGCAAAATACCCAAAATAGAACATATTAAACTCTAGTCGAAAATAAGAAAAAAAAACTTAAATTTTGCTCCCCTTACTTACCCATCAGCCCCGGCAATCCAAATGGTAATAGCGGGAATTTTGAATGCCCACATAGTGATTGCATCTCTTCACGCGCTGCTGCCATTAGCAAAAAATTTGGTGGCATTCCAAGCATTGCCATATTTTCTGGATTTCTATGCATTGTTGGAAAACCACGCGATGATAAATCCATAGCCTCAAAACTTTCACCACTCATGCGACAACGCTCAGTATCTGCACGATTGTCATCAAAATCTTCGGCATCGCGTTTATCAGATGAAAGCAGCGAACAAGAATTTTCTGGAGAATCCTCGGCGCTGCCACCCAACAGCATAAAATCATCAATATCACCCTGTGAAGATTCAGAACGTTGTCCCCCCGAATACTCCGATGTAGTGGAAAAATCAAAATTCTCAGATGTACCCAGCGACTTATTGGAACTTTGATCTTCCGCACAGGCATCCATGTGTGCCTTCATGCGCGCATTATGCTCAGCTATAGCGAGGGAGTTTTCACCCATCGTCCCTGCGCCGCCATCATCGATGGTATGTATGCGTATGTGTTGCTGCAATATGATGCCATTTGAGAATTTCTGATGACAGACGGGACACTTAAATTGCGAACGCATCGGCGGCTTAATCTTGTGGATACTCATGTGTGCCTTCAGATTGCCCTTGGTGGCAAACGCGCGTCCGCAGATGCGACAACGAAATGGACGTTCGCCGGTATGCGTGCGTATATGCATTTGCAGTGAGCTGCGACAGGACATAACCTTTTGACAGAAGATGCATTGATTCGGATCGGTCAACTTGTTCTCGATATTGTCGACCAGCTGCTGCAGTTTCGATGTCTCTGAAGTCTTATCGATTTCTATCAGATCCTCCCAGGACTTATCAATAATGCGTTCCATTTGCGCCAACGAAAAGTCACTGGGTATGTGATGTTCAATGCTATTGGTATTTGAGCTGCTGCGGCTGATCGATGAGCGACGCAACATTTTGGACAAATGTTCGTTATGGTCATGTTTCACTTCGGCTGGTGGTGTCGCTGCGTTATTTGTCAGACGTTTCCGTATGCTGCCATTACGCTTTTGCGCATTCACTGATTTTTCTGATTTTGGCGAAATCGCGGCAAGTGTTTGAGCGGGCGTTTGTGGTCTAGACATCGGACTGATTGGTTTTGCATGCGGCGGCGTATGTTCGCTTGAATTCGTTTTTCTGAGATCTTTTGGTAGCGGTGCTGTTTTGTCAGCTGTGACAGCTTTATTGGTTTCTTTTACCTCCACCAGCTGCTGACGTTCGTTGGCATGTAGCGCTGGCGATTGCTCTATGTTTTGCCGCTGCTCATGCGTTTCCATGCGTTCGTGCATTGGCAGCGGACCATGTTGTGCTGGAAATGTTGGTAGCCGCATTGGACCACCACCGCCACCATGCAACAGCGCGCCCGCATGAAAACCACCTGCAGCATATTGTTCGGTTGGACCATTTATCGCCGGTGCCATTAACATGGGTGGAAATATTTGCGTATGCCGCTGATAGTGCACTTTAAGGTTGCCTTTGGTTGTGAATTTGCTGCCGCAAACATTACAATGAAACGGACGCTCACCGGTATGAGAACGCAAATGTATCTGCAGCGCCGAATAGGAGCCAAAGATTTTCCCGCAGTATTTACAACGATGCTTAAAAATCTCACCACGTCCTTGCGCATCCTTCTGTGAGTATTCAAACTCTTCTTGCATTTGGGTAGCATGCAGACTCTGTGATGCAGAGTCTAAAACCTCTTCAGTGCGCCGTTGTAACATTTCCAGGCAATTGGGTTCATTCGGCGCTGGTGGTGGATCATGATTGGTTATTATACTCGAGGCCAGCGATGAGCTGATGTCGCAAAGCAGCGGTTGATATATCAACGCTACCCTCTCACCGCCATTCACATTCGCTTCGAAATCCGCAGATTTCTCTTTGATTGCACTTGTAGTTTCAGTCTTTGTTGTCACTTCCTCCTCCTCCTCCTCTTCGACGACGAACGTCTCTTCTTCGCCGATTTCCGCAGCATTTGCAACAAGCGATTTTGTTGCAGCAATTGATTCCTCTGCTTTTTGCTCCTCTTCAACGTTGTCTTCTTGTTCCTCCGCCGCAGCTGCATTTTCGGCGCTTCTTCTTCCTGCTCCCTGTTTCAATTGACTCTGTAAATGTTGTATCAACTGCAATTGCATTAAATGTTGCCGTTGCACATTGAAAATGGTCGATTGCACCATTGCCAATTCATTCAATGAATCGCCGCCATAATTTTGTGCATTGGCAATAGCGGTTGCCGCAAATTGTGCTACCGCTACCTTGGTATGTTGTAAAGCTTCCAGCGATACATGACCACTGGTGGGAAGTCTACTTGAGATCACTGAGAGATCCAAAGCCTCATTGCTGTCATCATCATCATCATCGTTATCTTCGTCAACATCATCGTTGTCTAAAGCACCATTTTGTTGTCTCTTAAGTTCGGCATAGCCATCGATATTCCCATCATCATTGGATGCCGTTCTAACTGGCATAATTGCGTTATCCGATGTGCTCAGTACAGCATCATTATCACTACCGCCGTCATCGCTACCGCCATTATTATTATTGTTACGATCAGCCGCATCTAAATCTTTGGCAATGCCGCTACCGCTGCTACTGGAATTGGTGCGTGGTCCACGATAGTTAATGCGATTATGAAAAATTGAACACATTTGGAACCAAAGCGCAACTCCCTCCCGCTGTGTTCGCGTTTAATTTGAACTGAACTTCTGACACTCCGTCAAAATTTTGACCTGGATTTATTGGCGCACTGCAAAGAGAAAAAGAAAAAAGAAGTGATGAAAATGAAAATAATCAATAGAGCGATTGCTACATCATCATCAGTGCGCTGAACAATATGCGAGTTACAATTATATAATACATTGTATATATGAATATATGGTCGCGTTAATGTCGTATGAATTCATGTAATGGGTACAATCGGAAACTTTCCAGCTCTGCCATCTAAGAACAGCTCCACCAATTGAAAGAATTTTCACATTATTTCGATTGTGCCTATGAGCACGTAATTCCAAAATATCAGGGAAAAAAATAAAGGCACAATTTTATGATAAATTTTTGCAATGAATATATGAATAGCATACGCTTATGAATAAATGTACAATTTGCATATGATTGGATCATTTCGATTCCATTCGTAAAATTATTATTTCCACATATTGCAATATACTATACAAATGTTGACGTTATAAAAGTTTCGACATTCGATTGCCATTAAAAGTTTATATATATTTTTACTATTCCTCAGCCTTTCTGACTTTTGGGTTGATATCATTTTGCTTAAGTCCAATGTAATTTATTGATATATTACTTCGAATAACTCAATTACATTAGGATATAGGAATTTTTAGAATAATTGCCACGGTAATGTTGTTGATGTCGTAAACCAAGACTACTAAAGTAACAATTTATATCTCGTTTGAATGGAATTTTTTGGCACCTCGTATTCTTAGCATGAGACAGGAAATTTACTACGAGTCAAAATAACAATTTGTATGCCCATTTTTGGTGAATAACACAATGTCGAGGATGCTTAGATGATATCTCATTTGACAGATTTTGTTGCTATAGAAACTTTGATACACATTATCTTATGGTTTAAGGGGCATATTTTAACTTATTTTGAACGATGCAGGCTTTGAGCTTTGTACATTTAAGGAAAAATAGCTTATGAAAAGCGAATATTTGACTTAAAGCCGCAAATTTTTAGGTTAAAAATAGTTAATAAAACATTTTTTCTCTTTACTTTTAGCACAAACAACTTTAATCTCATTTTTAATTTGAAAAGTATTGCAAATAATATATCAATCGTATAAAAGCTTCAAATTGCATTTTGAAGTTGTAAAGTATTTTAAAATACTCCTTTTGCAGCAGAACCTCCATGGCTCAGTGTTAAGAGCGGCTGTCCACATATGATTCATGGAATGGTCGGGGGTTCGAATCGCATTACAAATTAACCAAAACTGGTCTGAATATGTGTATATAAGTATGTGATAATAGCCGCAACATATGTCACCAATTACCAAGTTGAATTGTTCCATTTGTTATATTTGTTTGTGAAATTTCACATGAATATCGGTTACTGCAATTGACTGTAAATTCAATAAAATCTCAATTAATTAATAATACTCAGTCGACTAAAACAAATTATAATATAGCTGATTTTATAATTATATGCGTCGTGAATGTGTTGCCCGATGGTATTGTGGTTAATTTTTTCTTTAGACGTTATTGGCCATTTGTTAGAGATGATGTACAAAAAAGTTTCAAATGATTTTTTTGCGATGGCATCACTGGTATTAAATCGAATCGGACAATGTTGCAATCAACTCCATTTTGAAGCCTCATGATTAAACTTTCTTCTTCAGTAGGTGTCGTTTCGCTGAAGTGTAAACCACATAGTTTTTGTATGCTCCGATTATGTCAACTTTTGTGCCAACAAAACACTATTTGTGGGAAAGTTTACTTTTCTGCTTTCATTTGAAGATAAAATGCAGCTGAAGGCCATCGAATGCTTTCGGAGAACATGCTTCATCGATTTCCACATGTGATTTTTGGTATAGACGTTTTAGAAGTGATGATTTCATTACCGATGATAAATAGCGCGAAGGACGGCCAGAAAAGTTTGAGGATGCCGAATCGGAGGCTATATTAGATGAAGACTCGTGCCAAACGCAAATAGAACTCACAAAAGCATTGGAAATAACTCAACAAGCCATATCTGTTCGCTTGAAAGCCATGGGAATGATCCAAAAGGTAGGATATTGGGTGCCGTATGAAGCCCCGATTTTGCCACTTCCGACTATTATTTTGTTCATCGATGACGCATGCCCTTGAGGATCAGCAGTTTTACTCTTCTGAAGAACTCCAAAATCGGATCGATTCGTGGATTGGATCAAAAGACGAATCATTTTTTTTTTCTTCGTATATAGAAGGAACCCGAATACATTTTCCCGATGAAAACGCTTTCTTTTTTCAGTCTGTGGCTTAATATGGGGTAGCTGCTTCTCATACATAACTGCAGAATCACTCTCTAAGTAAAAACTATATTGCTTATAAAATTTTCAAACGATATGTGGTGTTATGCTTAAAAGTTAATTCAAAATTTTTTTCAACTTATCCTACTTTGCGCTCAAAAATTAATTTTTCCCAATCGTTTAAAAATAAATAAATTTTCGACTCACTTACACTTTTTTGCAATCAAAATAGACATGCAAGATGGAAAGATAAATTTCTGCTTTCAATCAAACCTCACTCAATAGATTTTTTCATTCATGCGAAATTTTGTTGCTTCGACCATTTCATTCATGAATATTTAAACAAATTAAGAGTATTCCAGAAGAAACAAAAAATCCACCAAAGTGGAGCCTTTACATTTATGTGATTTGCAGAGTTTTCCTCTATAGATTGTGGTTTTTTCTGTGTTCTTTTTTTTTTTTGGCTTTTCAAAAAATCGAAATGTTTCTAAACAAGAAATCATCAAATATTTAAGAAAAACACACACACAATAAAATTGAAGGAAGTTTGCGTACGCCGACCGCAGAAGAAAAAAAAAGCCACATAAAATAAGCCAATTAATTACCCTACAAAATACACGCGTCTTCAATAGGTAGAGTAGACAACGTGAACGTACTACAAGTACTCGAACCGGAGAACGATTAATGAAAAAGAAAACAACGCCATCAATCAATCAATGAGATATTGCACGAAATTTTGATCAATATCCGTGTAGTTAGCGTATGAGCAGCGACGCTTTGGCGTCGCATCTCACAAATTTTGGGCAGATCCATAATTCATCTGATTGAACGCCGAACGAGAATGATTGACTTTTTGTTGTGCTTTTTGAATTTTTCAACAAATTGATATTAAAAAGTTTTCTCTAGAGGAAATTATCAGAGATTCAATTCAAAATTTATTTTAGATTTTCAATGTGCGGACAGACCAGACCGCCTGCTGACAGGATGTCTGGAAGTAATTTATTAGAAAGTTTTTGGAAGTGCAACGATTTGTGTTTTTTGTTACTTAAGAGGCTATGGCTTGATGGGGTATATTGATAATTTTTTATAGCACGCGAATTTTTGGATCAAGTTCTTAAAAAAATATAGAATTCTTCGAAAAACTTTTCTCATTTAAATTTCTTTTTTTTAAATGCTTACATCCCAAAAAGCAACTGCATTTGCCCACCTTAACGCCAGAGCTGCCATAAATCCTTTTAATGGACAGGAAATAATAATAAAACAATCTGTTGTAACTGAATTTTGTAATTGAATTATAAGACCGGATTCATATATCGTATCATACGCAGAACACTCACGATTGCTTTATGATGTGTAGAACAAAATGAATTTGATTGGCAGTAAAATAAATTCCAGAGGATCGTATGTAGAGGATGTACCCAATACAATTTATGTTGAAATCTTTCTTTTTTTTCCGAGGTGAGAAAAACAATTGAGATTGGTCTATTTAACTTAATTGAATTATTTTAAATATTTATAGCAAGTGCTTGTACACATGCATTTCTTTGGGTCTTCAAAAATTCTAGGATTTATTTACCAAACCTTATGAATAATGTTTATAATAAAAAAATCAAAAAAAAAAAAAAAATCTTTAAAACCTGTTTCCAACTTCCTCTTGAGCTCAAGACAAAATTCCATGTTCATGTCGGAATGCTTTATGTCCCATTTAATGCATATTAATGAGTCTCAAACTAGTTATCTCTTACAGAAATAAAAGGAGCAGAAGAGAATTTATTAAAATAATGCGCGCATCTCGTATATCCAGTGCAAGTTTGATATCGATTCGATTACACTAGAAAAAATAGATGTCGAGGAAAATTTATCATCCAAAATTAGAGTACGACCCAAACATTATATAAAAAAAATCAGTTAGAAATTGTTTGCGAACTTTGTGGCTCACATTACAAGATAACTCCCTGTGTTTGATAACATTTTCACATACAATTTTTTGAGAGATTTTTTGTTTCATTTTAAGCTTTCTTTCTTTGAATTTTTTAAAACATATTTCCATTTTGTTGTGCAATTTACTTATGGGTCAATCTTTGAATACTTTTGGTTTAGTTTTTGAGATTAATGACCAATTTTTAATTTTTTATTAAAAAATTATTTAATTAGATGTGTTATTTGTTAGATGTGTAAAATCGCGTTTAATTGTTGTAAAAAAATGTTCAAAAAAATGTTGTAAAAAAATTAAAAACTTTAATAAAACAACCCTTTGAAAATGCTGCCAAATAAGTAGCGAAACGTCAGGGAGAAATTTAATATACATAAATATGTCTATTCAATTAATTAAATAATTTTTTAATAAAAAATTAAAAATTGGTCATTAATCTCAAAAAGTAAACCAAAAATATTTCCATTTTGTTCCTTGAAAATTTTTTATTAATGTTTCTTCTCCAGATTATAAGTATATTTTAGAGTTTAATTAATTTTTTCAGTTAGTTTTTTAACAGGTTTTCATTAGTTTTGTGAGCATTATATGTTTGGTATGTTCTTATCATATTTGGATTTTTTCAATTTTCTTCCACGACTTTTTTTTGCTGTAGTTAGTTTTTGCACGTTTTACAGAAATTCTTCGAAAAATTTGTGCCAATTTCTTTTTTTTTTTGCTTTTTTCTTGATCGCTATTCGAAAATTTGTTTGTACATTTTTCCAGCTCCATTGAATTCTCAGATATCCATGTTTGATATTGACTTGAATTTATCTCAATCTTGACTTTACCTTGATCTAATACTAATACTAATACTAATACTAATACTAATACTAATACTAATACTAATACTAATACTAATACTAATACTAATACTAATACTAATACTAATACTAATACTAATACTAATACTAATACTAATACTAATACTAATACTAATACTAATACTAATACTAATACTAATACTAATACTAATACTAATACTAATACTAATACTAATACTAATACTAATACTAATACTAATACTAATACTAATACTAATACTAATACTAATACTAATACTAATACTAATACTAATACTAATACTAATACTAATACTAATACTAATACTAATACTAATACTAATACTAATACTAATACTAATACTAATACTAATACTAATACTAATACTAATACTAATACTAATACTAATACTAATACTAATACTAATACTAATACTAATACTAATACTAATACTAATACTAATACTAATACTAATACTAATACTAATACTAATACTAATACTAATACTAATACTAATACTAATACTAATACTAATACTAATACTAATACTAATACTAATACTAATACTAATACTAATACTAATACTAATACTAATACTAATACTAATACTAATACTAATACTAATACTAATACTAATACTAATACTAATACTAATACTAATACTAATACTAATACTAATACTAATACTAATACTAATACTAATACTAATACTAATACTAATACTAATACTAATACTAATACTAATACTAATACTAATACTAATACTAATACTAATACTAATACTAATACTAATACTAATACTAATACTAATACTAATACTAATACTAATACTAATACTAATACTAATACTAATACTAATACTAATACTAATACTAATACTAATACTAATACTAATACTAATACTAATACTAATACTAATACTAATACTAATACTAATACTAATACTAATACTAATACTAATACCAATACCAATACTAATACTAATACTAATACTAATACTAATACTAATACTAATACTAATACTAATACTAATACTAATACTAATACTAATACTAATCCTAATACTAATACTAATACTTATACTAATACTAATACTAATACTAATACTAATACTAATACTAATACTAATACTAATACTAATACTAATACTAATACTAATACTAATACTAATACTAATACTAATACTAATACTAATACTAATACTAATACTAATACTAATACTAATACTAATACTAATACTAATACTAATACTAATACTAATACTAATACTAATACTAATACTAATACTAATACTAATACTAATACTAATACTAATACTAATACTAATACTAATACTAATACTAATACCAACACTTAAAAAAAGTTTAGTGATTTATACGAGATCCATTGAATAAATTATTTGAAAAAAGTTAAAACCGAATTTTTTTTTTCTCTCAGTGTAGAAATTGTATACACATAAGCTAAAAATATAATTTGTATAAACTCTTGCACATTCGAATATTGAAGTCATTTTATGTCTGCTCATGTGTGGACTATCTGTTAATGGCCAAGCACCACCTTCGCATAACCGGCATCAGTTGCAGAGCAAAAATTATCACCATGGTGAATGACTTTAAGAATGATTTTTTAGGTTGCTTAATCTTTCGCCTGCGCAACAAGTTTGCTTTTTTTTAAATTTTATGCGGTCTTTTGTAAACAAAAAAAAAACGAGGCATCTAAGGATAATGGCGCAAAAATGTGTGTGAGGTGGACTTGATTAATGCTGAAAATGATGCCAGAAATACTAGCAATAATTTTTAACTGAAATGCGCTAAGAAATGCCCGCTTTTATTTACCTTTATTAGCAGCATGGTTGAGTTTTACAAATATTTAAGTGGACATAATAAAAAGCTAATTAAGGCAATATAGAAGTATATTTGTGATAAACATAGTAGTGTAATTTATAGAGTTATATAATTTTCGGTTCCCAAACTTAACCCAGCTTACCAATGATATGAACACAAGCAATTTATTATGCCCTCAATTCAACGCAAAATTAAAAATTACCCAAAAATTCTTTATTCAAATAGAAAAAAATAAATAAAACAAATTAAAATATTTAAATTTTAATGCAAGCCAACACAAAAACTATGTTAATAATCTGTCAAGCAAAAATGAACAGAAACATTGTTGTTGCTGTTTTTTTTTTTCTGTTCATCTTTTGTTTTTAAAATATAAAAATTTTCCGAATAAATTTCATAAGAAAATGATCTGCACATAAATAATTCAACCTGACAAATGTCAACAAATATGAGACATTTTAGCGAACACAAAAACCAAAATGAAAATAAATCGTAAAAAGTTAAATGAGCGGAATCTATTTTCAATTTTCGAAAATCCCATGAAGTCATTGCATGCGTGTATGGTGGGAAACGCCAAGTGAGTGGAGAATGACGGCGATTGAACATGAAAATGACGAGAAGTGCAGGAATAATTCGAATAATAAAAATGAAGTAAACATTTTGTATTTAACTTACTGAATAATGATTTTTATTTTCAATCTCATTCGCAATTTTCTTTTAAGTAATTAATTTATTAGTGCCAAAACCATTTTATGGTAGCAGCTGATATGAGCAGTTTATTAACTTATGTTGACTACATGAGTATTTGTTGGATATTTCCATGGATGACTTTTCAATAAAGTAATTAGTAACTGTCGCGCAGAGGACGTAAAATGAACTCTAGATTATGTATATATTTATTGCAAATGAAAAATTTAAGAAAAAGTTATCCTAAAACTCATCTCCAAAAACTCATCTCAGATTTTGAACGCATTTCTCTCTCTTCTCATAGCTCTCAATCTCTTTTACAATAGATTATTTTTGATGCGTTTTCTTTTGAAATTTGTTAACGTAAAACATAAGAAAGCGTCCGAAATTTTGAACCAAAGAAAATGAGTTTTATGGTTCCTCCAAAAACAAAAGATTAAAAAATACCTAAAAAATTTTAATATAAAAAAAGAAAAATTGCTCAGAGTCGAATTGAATTCGAAGTAAGTAATATTGTTCTGTCAGAAGTAGAATCAGATTTTGACTAAGTGGAGTGATCTCCACATATAACACAAAAAACTGAATTCTGTATTGAATTGGATTTTAAATGGAGTAGCAGCCTAGTGTTTTGGGAATTTCCCTGCGGCTGGTTATTGAATTCAACAACGAGATAAATGAGAAACGTGCTGTTTTTGATACCAGTGTGAAAGTCGTATTAGCTAATTAAATTGGAGATATTTCATCCATTTTTACCAAGGGTGAGCTTTGCTGGAATGGAATATTTCAGAATCTGTACCATTGAGAAATCTGTAGAAATAATATCGGTATTCATCTAAGCGCGCAAAACCCTTGCAAGCTGTGCAGTTTTGCGCCGTCGCAAACGAACTGTCAAAAATCGTATTGAAAGTTTTTTGAACAAACTAGAAAAAAGGTGACAATTTGATCGAGCAAACTTGCGCTGCTAATTTGTGCAATTGTTGTCACTCTCTTTTCCCATACGATTCTCTCAGCAAAAATTTATTGTTTACCTATTTTGTATTTGTCACTCTCTTTTCTCATACGATTCTCTCAGGAAAAAATTTATTGTTAACACATTTTGTATTTTTCACTCTCTTTTCCCATACGATTCTCTCAGCAAAAAAATTACATGCTCATCAACTGACACAAATCACACAAAATATTCGAACGGGCGTTCGTAACAACCGCACAAAATTGCCTATTTGCACAAAAGGGAAAATTGAGCATTTAGATGAATACCACTAGTAACTTTCAAACAGATCATGGAAAGGATAGACGAAAGACTTAAATATCATGTTTCGCGGGTCTAAGAAGTACTAGCTATTGTAGCTCAAACTCCTTCATGACCAGTAATTGCACACATTACATTCTATGAAAAATACTGAATAGAATATTATTTTCATTCAGCTTGGTCACACTTTTTTGGAGTGAGCCCTCTCCATGAGACTGACTGACTCAGACTCACTACCGCTGTGGTTTTTTATATGCGCATTGCACAGGACTTGTGTTATCTTTATTGTTGCAACAGTTAGAAAAAAACAAAAAACCGAAGCGGGTGAACAAAAAAAAAACAACAATTCGCATATTGAGGACAGCTTCTCTCATTTAGTTTGATCAGTGTACTTTTATTTCAACACTCATGTTGTTCTTGCTTGACTCGTGGAATTCGCTTTTGGTTTATTGCAGAATATTTTTGCTATCGAGATCGAATTTATAGTGGGTTTTTTTTCTGTTGTTATAATTGTTGCTTTTGTTATAAGTAGCTCCTGCTTCCAAAATTTTGCCCATCTATGGCTTAAGGTGAGTAGTCAGTTTTATCAATAATTGTGAATTATTGTGAAGAATAAAGTAAATAGTTGTTTTGAAACAAATAATTGTGTTTTAAATTGGGTTAACAACTCAAAAATATTTTGCGAAAAAAACTCAAGAAAGGAAAAGAGCTGAACGAGCCGATGCCTTGAAGACAAAAGTAGTGGACCAAAATTTTTAAACTTGAGTAAGTGCCTTGAAGATAAAAATAACACTAACAAAAAGCATGCGGCTACAGCGAACTAAAATGAGTTAGCACAAATAGAGTTCGAAAAGAGCTGCATATTTTTTGTTATTATTGTAAGAGCTGGATGAGCTGAACGAGCTTAGGGCTGTGCATCATTGTTCAAGAGAACTGAAACTGCTGCACCGACTCCATTTAAAAAAATGATGCAGAAATCGTTGTCAAGAGTGCCACTCCTGACCCCGTGGGGCTGGCTTTTTTCACTCCATATAAATCGATATGGTCTAATGTACATACTTATGTAAGTCAAAAATTTTAGTTTCAAAATATAATTAAATAATACTCTCCTTAAGGTGTGAGTTGTAAAATTTTAAGCATTCCTTAAGAATTCGATAACATTTATTTGATTAGAAAAATTACTCAGCACAAAATTTGCTTTCAGCAAATCTCTATCTTATCTCTGATATAAATTAATAAAGTTTTCAAAATAGTTCTACGGTTGTGAATTTTTTTTTTTTCCTTTTTTGAAAACGTAATAAAATTTCTTTATGGAATTCCCTACACATATTCGTATCTCTATTTTGTCGCATTGATCGTCTGCGTTAATTTGGCAGTACGTCCGTCTAGTGGTCGGACGCTTGGTAAAATTTTTGTTCTCTATATTTTTTTCTTGTTCGACGGTGCATTTGACTATCTGGCCGTTTGTTTGTCTGTTCATTTTTCTTTCTCACTAATGTGACATCGATGATGGCGCTTTGCTTGGGAAGATAGAAGCATTTTTTATATTTGTTCTTATTAAATGAAATGTTTAAAACAAAATGTTTTTCAGTTTTTTTAGAGATTCACAATGAGATGCATGGCTGGATGTTCTGCAGTTTGTAGTAAATTTATATCTTTTCGTTTTTTTTTTTTTGCTTTTTTTTTCATTAAATTTAATAAATAGCGACACACTAATTTTAAATTAAAAAATATTTAGCACTTAAATTATTGACAACTAAATAAATTTGTGAATTTTATTTGGGGGATCTGCATAAATTGTCATTAATTCATTTGATGGTTGCATGCAATTTGATTAAGCCACCAATAGAGAGATCATCAGCCATGCAAAGAAAACGTGCTGTCTCACAATTTTAGTAGGTAGTGGAGTTGTGAATCAAGAAATTGGAATTTTTGAGAAATAAATTTGTGTAAGCTGTAATGACTACTGGAAATTCACTGAAAAAATAAATAAAACTTTGAAAAAAAAAGAAATGATGTCACAAAATTTTCTAGCTTTTTTTTTTATTTGATTAATTGATAAAAATAAAAGCATTAATTTTGAAATATTTTTTCTGATGCAAAATAGTATTGAGTCAACGGATTATTAGCAATTAATATAATATCCCTTATCAATAATAATTATAAAGTAATTTTTAAAAATATTCCTTGAAATTGGGCAAATTTTTCAATCACAAAAAAGTTGGGTTTTTCATAAAACTAAATATTTGAAGATCACTCATACGACCTGTTGTACAAAATAATTATAAAGGAATGCCTTGCACAAACAACACTTTTATTATTAAATTTTGTTTGAAAAATATTATTTTGCGTTACAAATCAGCGCTTAATATTTTTTTTCCCAAATTTCATTAGTGGATTGCTGCCAACTTCTTGAACATTAAATTTTTTTAAAATGCAAAAATATTTTTTCTTTTAAATTCTGCATCAGATTATTTTACTACTTTAAACATTGAGTTACATTTTGAATTACAATTTTTCTTATGTAAATTTTCTTTATTTTCACAAAAAAAAAAATACAATAAAAAATTGTGAAATTAAGTCTTTACCATAACAAATTCAACTCATATTTGACATACAAAGAACATACTATACACCACACTCAATTTAAATGAAGTAGTGCCCTAACACATGCACACATTTGCTCCTTGCATAGATTGTCCACTTTAGATTAAGAATGAATAATTTATGTGCGTCTCATATGATTTTAATTGTTTGCAATGGCAGCTTCACCATTTTTGCTTCATATTAAAATGCACAAATAAAGCACATACAGCAACAACAATAACAATAGCAACAACAACAACAATGTGAACAACAACAACAAAAACAATAACAATAATAAACAAGAGCAAATTTCAAAGTCAAATTGCTGGGATAATTTCAACTTGTTGGCCATTTGAAATTTTATATGACTTGTGCGAGTAGAAACAATTACCTGCCTAAGAATATACCATGTAATTTTGATGTATCCTTATTTGCATTGCAGAGTTTTAGGTAAAATCCAATTACTAATAATTTTTGTATTGAACTTTTTAGAAAGAGACTAAAAAGTTCAATACAAAAATTATTAATATAATAATTATTAGTCTCAAAACAAACCAAAAATCCAATTACTTTTTGGAAAAATTTGTGGTGCTCTGGAACTAGACCGAATACAATTTCGCTTAGTTTTCCAAATCAGTCGCCAGATTTTTTTTTGGAGTTTAAAATGTTAGCTATACATCGACTCGACAAGCACTATAAGACCTCAAGCGGTATATTCCTGCAGAAAGAGTAAGTTAGTGATTTAATTATCTATTTTGCTTAAACCTGTTCGGAAAATGTCTTATGAAGTCACAAATCTACTCAATCCTGGTTTATTCGTCTAGTCACGAAATTTCTCATCTTTTCTGAAAGTTTCTTCAAGAAACCGTTCACGATTGAAGTATTGTAGTTGCGTAATAACATATAGCAAAAAAGTCAAAAATGAATGAAAGTGGATTGAGAGAAGGATTTTTAGCTAAGAATTAAAAGCGACTTATGAAAGAAAACACCTGAACTTTTAGAATGCTTTCTTAGAAACTGTCAGATCTTATAAAAAAATGATTTTCCATAAGCACATAGCCAGTTGAGTTTCCGATTAACATCGTGTCTTAATTAAGAAATTAAAACCATCTATGCTAAATGTCTTGTAAAAATAAAGTTTGTGAACATTTAAGCTAAAACTTGTGATTTGTTGTGAACAATAAATAAAGAATTTATTTTTATACGTCGAAATGTGTGTTATTCATTAAACGATCGATACAACGAATGAAATTATTAAAAAAATTTTTTTTTTTGATTAACTAAACTCTCACCATGGAAAATATATATACTAAAATGTTCTTTCGTGCATGTTATCGCATGCATAGCTCTGTTTTTCCTGTTTTCTTCAAAAACAATTAACTAGAAATCAATGAGTATTTTGTATTCCTCGCAATCTGCTATAGAAATGAAATTTTATTTTTGAAGAAATAGCGATTTTTCAATTTTTGTTTTGGTTATTCGGCACATTTTGAGCCTACATAGAAGTACATTTCAGTACAGATATCATTTTCCACATCATATAAAGAACATATCGTCGCTCTCGGTAGAAAGGCCCTAACTCATGTCATGTTTTTGCAATTTACAAGAGGACGAACTGGGTAAAAGATTCAAAATCTCATATTAGGGCCTTTTTTCAATCGGGTGTAAGTCCGCTATGTTTTGAAATATCAATGTCCAAATTTTGAGTAGACGTGTATTTGAGAGTCGACAAAACAGTAAATTTCGAAAATAAATGAGTTAGTGCATTTCTACCCGTGAGCGACGATATTTTTGTTGGTTGCCCATGCCCATAAACATGGCAACAATATTTCTGCTTGTGTGCGAATCATTCTTTTATGGATCGAATTCTTCAAAACGACAAATTCCAAGAAATTGGAACTTAGAAGATTTTTTCCCAAAAATAATCAATTGATTTTTATAAAACCATGCCAGAGAAGATACGTTTAGAGAACTTTGCAATCTCAATAAAAATATTTATTCCGCAGAAACATCAGACTATACTTAAAATTCTCTCAAAAAATGTGGCTGATTTGATGGAGGGGCCTGGGTTTGCTGTTTCCGTCGAATGAATTTTGAAGATTGCATTTCTTGATTGTATTATCGTCTTTGACAAATGAATAATAATAATAAAAAATTCAATTTTGATATCATTCAAGAAACCAAAATAGTTACTGATTCTTGATTCCTTGTCAAAGATTTCCATTTATTTTAGCTTTCCAAAAACGAGCTTAAATGCCCCTTGTTCAAAAACAAAAAAAAATTCTTAACATCATTTGCTGCGGAAAGATCAGAAATGAATTTTGGGTATCAACAGAAGCAGTCTTACACCAATCTTTATGTAAAAGTTGAAAATAAGCTTTCAGCACCGCCTATAGCATTCAAACTCAGTTTCTGGAAAAAAAAATTATTTTCTCCTATTGACCAAAAACGGGTCCTTCAGGTCCCCGGTGTCACTTCCAATGATGTCCGAAATTAATTTCTACCCTTTCCTCATAGAATGGTACAAGTTTTTCTTCATCCAAAGACTGACCGTTTCGGTATCATTAGCTAAAAATCCTCTGTTGATCTTTCCCCACAAAATGGAGCAAAGATTTTTTTTTGAGTAAAATTGCACTTAAACTCCTTTTTCCAATCCAATACCTTGGACTTATTACTTATTTTTTATTATTATCATTGAATGTAGTACGATTTCTATTAGGATTCCCTTAAGTCGACTCGAAACTCCAATTCTGAATCAGAATCAGTTTTAGCTCGATTTTCAAGGTATTTATGACTTAACTTCGAAGAAACAAGCTCTAAAATGATAAATAAAGTCATTCCCTAACAGCATATAGCATCCGAAAGTTCCTTACAAAGAGTCTAAATGTTGTTTCCCTGAAGTAATATGCTCTAGGTCAGCTGTATTGTAGCTCCAAGAGAACTTTATAAAAAGGCTATGAAAGCGCTTATAAAGCAAATTTAGAGCTGAGAATGCTACTTGGGTGTATTATTTATATAAATAATGAAAATATCTTTTCAATTAAAATGTCTCAACCAAAACGAAATATCACCCGCCTTTTTTTTTCGTAGTAAACAGGGTGAAATTTTAGAATACTTGTAAGCAGCAAAAATATAACAAAAGTCAACCAGAGTGTTCAGCATTCTGTGCAAAATTTGTTTGTGAATGTAGTTGTTATAATAAGGTTCCTCGTTCACAACGTCTATGTCCATGTCCATGTACATTTTCGTCCAGTTGTTTGTCCGATTACTCAACTTTGGTTATGGTGCGGCGCTCGCCATCGTCGTTGCTGTTGGCCTGAGTCTGAGTGCCTGTCCATTTGACTGTCAGGGAGTTTAAAATTATATGAAAATTATACCAATCCAGTCATAAAGTTTTTTCTTTTTTTTTGTTTCTTTTCTTTACTTTGCTTAATAAATTTTCAGACATTTTGCAAAAAAAGTTGTTGTTGTTTTGTTATTTCTGCATTTTCTTGTTGTACTCGGATTTACTATATGAGCTGAGCGTCCCAATAGCGTATTTTAGTTATGGTTTACATAAAAGCAAAATGGGTATAAAACTTACAACTTGCTAGTTGGCTTGTTCTGGTGGTCGTTTTTTTTTTCTCCCTCTTTTTTTTTTTGAATAGATTAAGCGGAGCTCATAAACTTTTGCAAAAACATAAGCAAAAACTTGATAAAATATTTTATACAGACTGTAGTAGCCACTTATTTGCAGTTTTTAGAAATGGCTACCAAAATATGGGTACGCAATAAAAAAATATTTCTGTCTTAAATTTATATATGTAGCTATACACAGAAAAAAAAATTCGATAAGTCTACCAAAATCAAATCTCAGGTCAAAATTTACCAACCTTAATTTTCTAATCGGAAATCACAATATTCGGTGCACGCGATCAAGCTGAAAAATGGTAGCAAGAAAGTTTGAGGACTAAATTTTTTATTTGAAGACTAGTAGAAATTAGTGTTGAGCATTATACAGAAGAAGATTTAAAGTCGTTGTGGCTATATTAATACGGTCCAATTAGGGCTCCTACTCTTCTGCACCGCAGCAAAAAAACAGTAAGCTCGTAAAAGCTTTTGGACATCTTATAAGTAATCAAACCAAAGTCCACTGGTGTCGAATGGGTCTTCGGTACAAAGTATTTCTTTAATCTAATAAACGTTTTTCTTCACTAAAATACTTTAGCATTAATAGCGTTTGTTGTAATTCAAGAAACAAAATCGGCTGGTTTTCACTCCGATTTTCGGCAATGGTCTAACACCAATTTGTTATTTCAGTTCTAAGAATCTCCAAAAAAACTCTATTCTTTATAGCCAATACAAAAGGTATAGTGCGTATAGCGTATAAAAAAGGCGTGGCAGAAAATAATAGTGTATAATTTCTTGATTAGCCGGTCGATATTGCCATATCTGTCTGTCTATCTGTGGAAATCATGATTATGGAAAACAAAGCCCAATAATTTGATAAAAATTGCTACACAGTCTATATCTAAAATTATAACTCGTGGGATTGAAAGTGGGCGAAATCGGTTAACAGACACTCCTACTACCTATACATATAAAACTTTTGAAACGTTATATTGAGAGAGTTATTCAAAGGAATGCAACCGATTTTGATACAGATACTAGGAATGGCTTGTACGAACCCACCATTAAATGCCTTGGGGTTTTACGAAACATTTTTTTAATGACTTGACCTCTTCGGTTTTGTTCAAAACCTTTTTGTGTGCTTTTGATGAAAATTCGAGCCGCGTGAAATGTTAGCAAAACTTTGCGTCTTGAAATTTACACTTCATATTCGGTTATGACTCGTCTCGTTACTTAAGGCTAAACTTTGTCATTCCGTATAACCCAGAATAAAAAACAAAATATTTTATAAAATCGTATCAGCAATAATGTAATACCTTGACCCATTAGACTTCCATCACAGAAGGTCTTCTTTGACTCCGATATATGTAAATACAAACAACGAAATTGTCATTTGAAAAAATTCCACCTTTTGTAGATTTAATCAGCGGCAAAAAATGATTCCTTTTAAAACTTCTCCAATATATCTCAGTAGTGCACTGAAAGTACTCTTTATTATTTTAAAGACAAAATCACAGATATTTATTTTATACGATATTATTCAATTTTAAAAATGCATTTGCCGCAAAGGTCAGGCTCTATTTTTTTCCGTTAAATCACATAGATTTGTTGAGTGTGGTCTAATGTTTCTGCTGAATAAAGATTGTAAAGTCTCCTCAGACGCCTGATTTAATTTTACAAAAAAAAAATGAGAACTTTCAGTGTACTATTCCTGTGTGTAGTAATATTCCAAAACTACTAATTAGAACCACTTATTTAAGTCATAAAAATGAAAAATTATATTAACAAGGAAACCATTCGTGTGATATTTTCATACAAAAATTACGCCGGTTTTGATTGGAATTTTGATTTCAGTGAATTTAAGCTTTGCTTAAAAAAATGTTGATAGTGCTTTGATCAATAGTTCTCATGGGCAAACCCCTCTTAAATCTAGCATTCCTTCATTTGAACGTCCATATCAACTTACCTTCTCTATTCCGTGAAGTGCGCAGGTTGAATTTAAAATGGCTTTGACCTAAAAGATCTTTTGACAAATTTTCAACTACATTAATAAATCTTCAGAAAATATTAAAATATATGAAAGCTTCTTAATTTGTACTTGAGGAGGATTTTTAGATAAAAGCAACTGTTGATAACTTTATTTAGAAAATTTATTGATTTTCAAAAATGCCAACAGAAAAATTGGTCTTACTCAATTATTGTCAGTGTTAGAGGCTTTCAGCTTTAATTTTTAATCAAAAATATGCCCAACTCTATTCGAAAAACTCTATTTCGAAATATATGCTTAAATAAACTTAGTTCGTAAGTCCCGGAAAATATCTACAAAGGGATTTCGAATTTTAATAAATTTTATATATTTAATTTTGCACAAAAGTCGCGGCTACTGAATTGGAGAATGATTTTTGAGTCAACTAAACATCATAATAGCTAATATCCAACGTTTGAACAACTATAAAAGGACTAGAGAATATAATTAACCAATTATGAAACTTCTAACTATTTTGTTATTATGGAGCTAAAGAAACTTTCTTTATTACAAAATATGGTTGTCTGACTTTAATACGATTTCTATATCTTATTGATTGTATTCATAACATTTAAATTTAGGAATGATGCTATGTATGTATGTTATGTTATAGTTCTTAAATATTTTGCAATTTATCTGGTAAAATATATCCAAATCTTTAAAAACAACTAATGCATTTTAAGAATAAACTTTAAAACTTCAAAATAAGATCAGATCACAATCAAAAAAGTTATTTCCAAAATGTCGAAGAAGACACTTTATAGCTAACCTTGTGAAGTATTGCTATGGGGCATTACGAAACTATACGACTAAATGGAAATCAGTAATAATAACAGAGAAACACGCAAAGACGATGGTGATACCCCATTAAAAGTATCACTTCTTATACATACAACACTTTAACTACACATTTCAGAAATCTCTTTTCGCTAAAGTTTCTCAGAGATGGACTAACACCCATTCGAGAAAAACAAACGAACACTTTTAGCCTTCCTACAGCAAGGCGATATCGGATTACCGCTTGCCGTTATGATGTAAACCAGAGGAAACTGTGGTAGTAGTCATCACTGGAAACTGACTTATAGGATGGCATTCTCACTGAATTTGCATTTTTACGCTGTAAAATTGCATCATCTTGAATAAAATGATCCGCTCACTGTATTAGAAATTCGAAACTTATGGGAAAGAAAGTGTATTTGTCCATCTTGAGGGAGAACTTACATGCTAGTGCCACTAAAATGGGTGTAGCTCCCCAATAATTATTATTCCAACTAGATAACGATCCCAAACACGCGGCTTGGGACGTTAAAATATGGATATTGCGTAAAACAAAGCAATTCGCAAATAGAAAGTTCAGACTTGAACCCTATCGAGAATTTGTGGTCGCATCTGGAAGATCGTATAAAAACATATCACATATCGTCCAAAATCAGCCTTAAAGAGGTTTTGCAAGAAAAATGGTATAAAATTACACCAGAGTTATGCCGTAAATTGGTCAAATCGATGCCCCAGCGATTAGCAGCAGTTCATAGCAATAGAAGGTACCGTAGAAAGTACTAAATTTTTTACAATTATTGTTTTAAGTTTGTTGTGAAAGACATGAATCGGAGAATTCATATAACTACTTTTGTCAAGTGAATTTTACAAGTTTTTCCATATAAAGCATTGTTTTATCAAATATGCATTTTTTTTAAGTTTTTGAATTGCGATGTGTTAGTTTATATATAATTTAATATAATAGTAAATAAATATGGCTGTTTTCATGAAAAACTTTGAACAAAATACTGT